>CM064480.1:52516244-52645800 GCA_032716605.1 Paralithodes platypus | reverse complement strand
CAGTACAAATATATATAAGCGACGGGTTTTATTATATTAATGCATTTACTTGCGTTTATTAATTAATTCAAATAAATAGTAAATATATTCATATATATATAATGTATATATATATATATATATACAGTATATATATATATAATTATATGTATATATACTGTATATACGGTATATATATATCTATATATATGCGGTATGTATATATACATATATATATATATATATATATATATATATATATATATATATATAGAGAGAGAGAGAGAGAGAGAGTTAGACAGACAGACAGATATACTCACAGAGAGGTAAATATAGGAGGCAAAAGAACATGATGGATTCACGAATGGATGATAAACCAGTAAATTGATGTATTCACAGCTTAAACACATAAACATCAATTGTCTTATACGGTATCTACAGTATACCAATACAAATAAATGTTTTGCCCAGTCATCGTTGCGAACCTGAAATACCCGAGTACAAGTAGGACAGATTATTAACCCTCTCCAACTTATGACACAATTTTGAGCCTATTAGGGATACTTTAAAGCCTTCATATTACCATCAGGGGCATTTACAAACCTTTAGTTTAGTTACTTCAATCTCTGCAGTTGTCTTTGAGTTAGCTGTGGGCAGAAAACTAATTTTGGAGAGGTAATTATAAGAGTGAGAGAACTCTATTTCTAATTGTTAATCTGGCAACCTCTGCGTCATATGAGTCTGAAGGGGTTAAGGGGGGAGTCTGTGTTTTTCTGAACCCCCTTCTCCCTCATGATTAACCTCATTTGTTTTCAGATTATAAGACGTTAGGCCCATTAGTTTAGTGATTTTTAAGACTTTTCGCCCCAATCCTTTGTCAAAATTAAAACATTTCATGTCATCTAGGTGTCGAATTTTTCCTGATAAGTAATAGCGAGCCTGTAATTTTAGGAGAAATCGGCCTTTGGTCGGAACATTCTTCTACCGAAAAATGTATTTGTTTTTGTGTTTAGCTTGATTGAGGCCTAACGAGTAAACTAAAAAATACATATATAGATAAGTAAATAGACCAAAAAATACAGCCCCCCCCCCCCCAACCCACCGGCCACCTAAGAACAAACATGTACAAGTTTATAGTGACGGAAGGTAATGGGCAGGTGCTTTTTTTAAGCTTGGTGGAGGTCTAGAGAGGAAGCTAAAAAGATGATAAAGAGATACATAAATGAGCAACTAAATAGGCCCATCCCTGAATGAAGATAATTATAAGCTAAACATTGCCAACACATTGTTCCTTAGCAAATGGTGTATATATAGTCATTCTCAAAGGTACAGTCGTGAAGAGAAATGGACGAACAATTTTTGGAGGGATGATCATATGTTAGTTGTTGTTGTTGTTGTTGTTCAACAAGCTGCCTGGCCGAACAGCCCCAAGGCCCTGAGCAAGGCCAAGGCCATAACCGAGCGCCCCCACAGAACCCTCCCCGCCGACCACAATAAAGCCTGGGTGACCGAAGCCACTCGATGGCGGGGAGCTGAGGAGGGTGCGGAAATGCCCGGGAAACCAAAGCCCCACCCAGGGCCCTGTGTCCCTCAGCAATTATGAAGAGAAAGTTGAGGGGCAAGGGAAAAATGTGACGCTTTGGCTTCCAATCTTGGTAGATTGGGAGGTCAATCCACGTTAGAGACGCCGTCACTTGAGATCTAGAAAATATATAAGTAAAAGGAACAGTCAGAGTAAGCTATGGGTATGGCAGAGATTGCTCAGTTCTCACTCTAATAGACCAGCCCATCACCACATGACTAGAACCCAATCCTCTCAGCATCAGCTAGGAAAGGCCCTAGAAAGCCGCCTTTGGCGGGGGGATAGCTCCCCTATTTCAACCCTTTTCGGGGTTGGGCACCCGCCCTCATATGTTAGTGAACTAATTTGATGCACTTTTTGATCATATCTATATATTTATCTATCTATCTATATACTCTGGCACATACCCCCCCCCCCCACATTTTTTTTTTTTTTTTTTTTTTTTTACCGGGAGCGGGTGACCGGCTCGAGACAGAGCCCGAACTTGGACAACACAACACAACACAATGACAAAAAAAAAAAAAAAAAACATCACACACATCTAGGTAGTCCAGCCACTAACATTAAATTACTTGGATCCACTAGTCAATAATTGTCTTGCTATACCCTGTTCCAAGTAGGCCAACACTCTTGAAAATTAACCTCTAAAACTCACACACTACTAGAGTAATCGAGCTATATTTCTACCATTTGGGAATAGTCAACCAGGGTGTAAATTTACAGCCCATTTGTTCAAGCCTTTTACAAGTTATAGAGATTAGGGTTCACAATTTCTGGCCTAACTGTTTGGAACAGGGTAGAGTTACGTCTTGATCATTAATGTTGAGGTATTCATGTTCACGACCCTACCATAGCTTGTATAATCACATAGGAACCAACTCAGTAACCTCCCAAATACATAAAACAAGTGAAAGTCAGTCCGACGTGATCCAGCAGTTCCCGGGATATACTTTAAGGGGCCCACCTCGTTTTTGGTTTTCTCTCTCTCTCCCTCCCTCTTTCTCTTCTCTGGTTTTTTATCCTGTTCGGCCCCATTCAGCCTACTGTTTTAAGACGTTTATCCTCATGCAGGTGTCGATTTTTTCCTGGCGAGCGGTACCGAGCCAACATATTAAAACAAAAAATGTTTTGAGAGCATAGCCTGCTCTCAAAACATGTTTTTTTTTTTTTTACATTTTTCGATGGAAAAATCTCTCCGGCAAAGCCGGATTTCTCCATACAATGCTGGCTCGCTATCGCTGGATGGGGATAAACGACTTAAAACAGTAGGCTGAATGAGGCCGAATGGATACAAGTCAGAGCAAGAGAGAAAAGTAGAGAAACATAGCAGGTGACCCCCCTTATAACACAGAGTTACAGCCTACGACGAAAAATAAAAAGAAAAAAGGCCCATCTCCATCGCCCAGCCGAGAGGGGGGCTAAAAAAAAATAAAAAAAAATAGCACTTGCGATTTTAATCTAGCTTATGGTGTAAGTGAGGTGGACGAGCCTCTAGCGACCCCCCAGCCATGGTTTTCTATGGGGAGAGTATACCACCTTCAGATTCACAGATACCATGTAGATTGCCTTTTTTGTTTACGCTTTGCCTGACTTCCATGTATATATCCGCATTTGCTAGGGTGTTATTCGTAAGATAGCGACATATAACTAGCCCAGAGATTTAATAGTCAATCTTTACCGCTTGAACTTGATGGTGGATTGCAAAGCGAGGTAGGTAACATGTTGATCACTGTAATACAATTGTGGTATGTCTCCCTCCAGATGCCCCTGCCCCCAGCCTGCCCGCCACATCTCGCCCTCCGCCACTCTACCCGATTGCAAATTCCAAGAGTGCGACAGATTCTATTTGCAATCGAGGGGTATTGCTGTGTTGTACGTCATGGGGAGGAGGAGGAGAGAGGGGAGGGGGGAAGGAAGAGGTATGAGGGAGAGGAATAGGATAGGGAGAGTGAGCGGGTGGGGAGAAGGATTGGAGAGGGGGTCGGGGAAGAGAGAGTAGGATTCTGGGACACAACGATAGGTACTCGGTTTGGGTTATAGTCATGGGCGTGGAGTAATATGTATTGAGGACAGTTCGGAGGGAAAGGGAATAGGATAGGGAGGGTGAGTGTGTGGTTTAATGATGGGTCGAGCGTACGAGCAGAGTAGGATGGGTGGACAAAAATAAGAGGTATTATTGTGTTGTACATCATGGGGAGGAGGGGGGGACAGAGAGGAAGGCAAGATAAATGGGGTAGGGAGAGTGAATAGATGGGGAGAAGGATTGGATAGAGTGAAATAGAAAGGGTGGGATGGGTGGAAAATGAGGAAGAGGTATTGCTATGTTGTACGTCAAGTGGAGGAGAAGAGGGGGAGGAGTGAAGAATGATATAGGGGGAATCAGAATCAGAATGTTATATTTTATCAAACAAAATATTTGCATAATACAGTGATACAGTTACAGATATATATTAATATTAAAACCTGTGAGACGTTACAGTATTACATACTCACAATATTTACAATAAATACACAAATTAAATGGATTCTAAAAATTACTTTCCTTGCAGCAGGTGCTTGGTCATATTGATTTCCTCAGATTTAGTTCAGCCATGGTTTAATATACAAGCGTAAAGAGCACGTTTCAAGATTTTAGAGAAATGTGTTCTTTGATGTTTCCAGGTAGCCCAGTTTTTTATTTTTTATTTTATTTTATTGATATGGTCCACTTACTATTACTGATCTCGTACCATTGTCGGTTTTAGTCCTGGGAACAAACAAGTCCTGTCTTTATCTATAGTTATGCTACCTGATATAATTTGGACAGTAGGAAAGCTTAGGAACCATGGGGGAGTGCGAAGGAAGAGGAGGAGAGGATAATGGATGAAAAGAAGGTGGAGGGAAGAGGAATGGGATAGAGAGGGTGAGTGAGTGGGGATAGGGATTCGAATAAGAAAAGAGGAGGGGGGAGGGGGGGGGTGTGGGGGGGGGGGGGGGGGGGGGGGGGGGTGGGTGGGTAGGTGGGTGGGCGTGGGGGGGTGAGGGCAGTAGCGGGGGTGAAACGGGAAGAGATATTGCTGTGTATTACGTACTGAGGAGGATAAGGGGGGAGGGAAGAGGAATGGGATAGGGGGAGTGAGTGGGTGCGGAGAGGGATTCCAATAGGGTTAAATAGGAGGTGGGAGATGGGAGGTGGAGAGAAATGGGAAGGAAGGATGTGGTAAGATAAATAGGAGGAGAGGAAAGGAATGACAAGGGGGGGGGGGAGGGGGAGAGAGTAAGAATGGGTGGAAAGAGAGAAGGAGGAGGAGAGAGTAGGGTGTGTGAAAAATGGAAGCGATATTGCTGTGTTGCACGTCATAGAGAAGAGGAGGAGGGAGGGAGGGAGGGGAAGAATAAGGAAGGTGAGTGAGTGGGGAAAGGGATTGGATTGGGTGAATTAGAAGAGGGGAAAGAGTGGAGGGAACTATAAATTGGGATGGGAAAGTGTCCATGGAAAAGAAGGAGAGGAAAAGGATGAGCAAGGAGAGAGGGGAGAGGAATGGGATGGGGAGGAGAAGAGGGTGTGGAAGGGTGGTTGGGAGAAGAGAAAGTAAGCGGTGGATAGAAAAATGGGATCAGGTAAGTGGGAAGGTAGAAGGCGAAAGTAGAGCGATTGAAAAAAGAAAACACAATGAACGATGAGGAAGAGTTGAAGGAAGGAAGACGAATGAGGAAGAACGGAAGGGAAGAGATGGAGAGGAGGAGGAATAGCTTTGAAGAGTGACGAGGGGAGTTGGAAAGAGAAAAGGAAAGACTATAGGGAGAAGGTGGAGTAGATTTGGAGAGAGATCGAAATGGGAATATGACAGGAAACGAAGATGAGGGGAAGAAGAATGAAATGGGAAGGAGTAGACGTAGAGCAGGTTTGGGAAGGGAAAATATGGCGGAAGGGGGTACAAAGAAGAAGTGAGGAGGAGTAGTGAGAGCAGTGTGAATGAATCGTAGTAAGTAGGTGATCTGACAGGCATGGGAATAAGTACTGGAAAAAAAAGAGTAGGCTGGTTGAAAAATGCGAGTGAGTTTGCAGAGGGATTGAAATGGGACGAGAAGCAAGAAGGGAAGAGAAGTAGCATAGGAGGGGCTTGGTTGTGGAGAGGGGTTATAATGGGAAAAGAAGTAGAGGAAAGAAGGAAGAAAAAGAAGGTAATAAGCTGAATTGGATAGGAGTGCGGGTGTGAAGAAGGGATGGAAATAGATAAAGAATAGACGAGAGGAATGTGAGTAGACAAAGGAGGGAAATGGGGAAGAGAAAATGAAGGTTGGATAGAAGAATAGGATCAGGTAAGTGGGAAGGTAGAAGGAGGGAGTAGGATGGATGAAACATGAGAATACATATAAATAGGGTGAGGATAGACAAATAGAGATAGACATGCAGTGAAGTTAATAACAGTAAGGAGACACACAAGAAGATACCTAAGTGAAACAGAGAGAAATAAAGATGACGCAAGGTTGCAATTAGGCAAGAAAGAGAAACAGAGGCGAGAGAAGGAAACCCAATAACAATTACTGGAAAAGGAAGAAGGTAGAAAGAATACGAATGGCATGTTAAGAAGAATCGGGAAGGTACTGGACGTGACAATGGAGGGAGATGGAAGAAAGGTTAAATAATGGGGAAGAAGGAGGGAAATATAGCAACACCATGAGGGAAAGGAATACGAATAGGAAGGCGAGGAATGCTTACTAGGCCTGTGAACAAAAGGTTCTTGATTAAATAAGAGTGAGATAAAAGACAGTAACATACAGGGGAGAATAGTGATTGGAGAACTTGATTGTACCCTGAGAGGAAGAATGTTCAGGCAATAAGTGAAAAAGACACTGAGGAACAGTGTGTGGCTCAAACACTCTCGTATAGAAGTGAGCCATGGGAAGCAAGTATTGAGGACCTCCCCAAACTGAGAGATGTGGAGAGGAATTATGTCAGAATGGCAGTCGGTGTGAACAGGCTAGATTGACTAGGAATAGGTAAGTGTATGCGTCTTTTAGGATGGAAGAGCAACCTTTGGGCATTGAATGTGCAGCGATTGAGAGGATCAAGAGAAGTTCTTTGAAGTGGGTCAGAGATGTTCTAATAATGGATGGGGACAGAATGACAAGAACTATGCATGGAAGGCAGATGAGTGGAACAGCTGATATTGGAAGACCATCTGTGGTATGAGAGAAGAATTTGGACAAATATAGTTATAGAAAAACTTTTAAGTATCTTGTGTCTACCTCGTCATGAGAGAGGAAATAGGTATATAGGAATACAACAATAGATAGATGGATAGAGGTAGATATACAATACAATATATACTGTATATATATATATATATATATATATATATATATATATATATATATATGGTATGACGCAGACTCGTCTTTCACGTCGGTTAACTCTTCACCTTCAGGCTGGAGCCATCAAAGACCACTATCTCACCCCTAACCACCCTCACCTCACACACAACGAGTTAGAGAAACACACCACCATACTCGATAGAGAAAGTGACCCAAGGAGATTACCTATACTCGAAGCTTTATATATCCAAGCCTTACATCCCAACATCAACAACCAACCTGTGGACCTCCAGATCCTTCCTTCTGCCAAAAGGCACTACCTACAGGACCTAACACCCCTCCTCGCCCCCCGGTGCCCTTGACGCAGCCCCCCGCGCTACCTCCTTCAGCTTCGTCTTCTGCAGGCGCCACACAACTTAGGCCACGCCCCTCGACACGCAGCCAATCAGCTTCGACCCCACCTATCGACCACCATCCCGCATCCAGTGCGCATGCGTGAAGCGGTTACCCCCTTTCTCTCTCCTAGTTTCCCCTTCCACCAATAGCAGACTTTTGCCCCCTGTTTTCCGCCTCCTCTGATCCTCCACCCTCTATATATACCCTTCCTGTTTACCTTTTATATCACCAGAGAACACTGAGGCAGAGGAACACACCGGCTCCAAAACTTCTCCTGCCTCGCCCTCTGAATAGGAAAAACTGCCCACCACCACCTTCAGAGGGGCCTGCACCATCACCACCAGCACCCACCAAGCCGAAGGTCCTGACTCTGGCTCCCTTCATCGACCTTTTAACTGAAGAGGACAAGACTCCAGCACCACCTATGGAGGCAGCAACTTCAACACCGAGCCTGCAAAAGAGGAAAGCTGAGGAGCTGACAACAACTCCGCCAGCACCAGCAACAGCAACTCCAACTCCAACAACACCTCGGACCACCTCAAACCTCCAGCCTGACACCTCCGCTCAACCACCACCATCTCCACTACCATCTATGCCAATGGTCTTCGACGAGCATAGGGAATTAAATGCAAGAGTGAAACGAATGCTCCGAAACTTCACCTAATAATAGCAAGGTGGTCAGCCCACCATCTTTCATCTCTCCAACTCTTCATACTCACCACTTTACCTTCAACTTCAACCTCTACTTTCTACACTTGTGGGACTCTACCTCACAGTTACCTTACCTTACCTTTTATATAATTCCTTCCTTACTTGATAATGCTGGTTGTCCAGTGAAACGCGTCGTATATCCTGTATCTTCATGTACTTTAATGTAACCCTGTACCACCATGAATTTTGCTCATCTCCTTCATCTACTTCCTGCCACCCAGCGAAAACTCATCAGAGACCTGGAAACTTTGAATAATAAAATTTCCAACGCAGAAATTGCCATTTCTTTCAACCTCGTATGTATTAAAGAAAATTTATTACCTGGCTTTACCAACACATATATATATATATATATATATATATATATATATATATATATATATATATATATATATATAGAGAGAGAGAGAGAGAGACAGAGAGAGATGAGGAGTATAGTATCTCAAACGCATTATAGTCAATTCCACTGCACCAACGTATGACACCATCACCATAGTCATTATTCATATATTAATACTAAACAAAATATGGCATCACCCCCAAATGCATAAGAATATCCTAATCATATTTTCTCTACCGCGATTCGAATATGAGGTGTGATCTAGTTTATATACCAAACAAGCACTACACTGCAAAATAAGGGTATAATTATGTCTAATATCGTTAAGTACTGTTTATTGCTAGTGATTTACCTCTTCAACCTTGTATAGAAAAACATATAGCGCAACCACCACTATCACAGCTACCTCACCTAACGCCACATTTATCTCAACAATAACCATCTGAGCAACCACAACTACCACCACAACCTTAATATCAACCACACCAACACTCACCACCACCACAACGACCACCTCTATCATCACCATATTAACCACCACCACAACTACAACTAACACCAAAACCTTAACACCAACCTCACCAACACCCACCACCACACCTTCCACCTCAATCATCACCACATTAACCACTACAAAAACCACAGTGCCTATCACAACAGCCCTACTATCAACCATATCAACCACAACTACCCCCACAAACTTAACACCAACACCCACCACCACCACACCGGCCACTTCTATCATCACTACATTAACCACCACAACAACCACAGTGCCTACCAAAACAGGCCTACTATCAACCACATTAACCGCAACTACCACCACAAACTTAACACCAACACCCACCACCACCACAACGACCACCTCTATCATCACCACATTAACTACCTTAACAACCACAATGCCTACCACAACAGCCCTAATATCAACCACATTAACCAAAGCTACCACCTCATTGCCCACAGTATCAATAACTGCAACAACTACCAGCGCAATCAGAACTACCACCACAAATCTTATGTCAACCACACCAACCACCACCACTACCACAACCACCTCACCTAAGGCCGGGGTCACATGAATTATTTTTCTGACAATGTTTTCAGGCAATTGTGGTCAGGCACCACGTATAACACAACAAAAAACACCAAAATCTATCAGAACAACCACAAATACCACCACCACAACCACGGCATTTACCTCAACATTAACCACCCTACCTACCATACCTACAACCACACTACAAACAACAACAACAACAACCATAACCCACCACAACAACCATCACCACTATCACTCTCTCTCAAACCACCAACACCACTGCACCAATTATTCCAAATAGTTTGTTAATAATAATTGTTAATGACTGTGACTTTGTGTGCTAGAATTCCGTGATAATTGACTGAGCCTAATGATGCCTAAAGGTTTAATTAAATGACTGGGATTGACAACATAATCTACCAGAGCATTGTCAGCGTGAAAAAAATAGAATGTTTTTGAAGTCTACAGTATATGTTTTCAGTGTTGTATGATCACAGAAAATGTACTATATACACTACATGAAATATATAATATACAGTATATGTACATTATATCGTTTGTTCACTCTCATCCACACAACTCAC
Organism: Paralithodes platypus; assembly: GCA_032716605.1. Taxonomy (NCBI): domain Eukaryota; kingdom Metazoa; phylum Arthropoda; class Malacostraca; order Decapoda; family Lithodidae; genus Paralithodes; species Paralithodes platypus. The sequence continues at coordinate 52,635,868 of CM064480.1, read as the reverse complement.
TCTGCATCTCTCTCTCTCTCTCTCTCTCTCTCTCTCTCTCTCTCTCTCTCTCTCTCTCTCTCTCTCTCTCTCTCTGTATATATATATATATATATATATATATATATATATATATAGTTATGAGAACCTCAGCAGGTGATCTTGGACACCGCAACTTCCAAATTAGTAGGGCAATGAGAAGAAATACGTTGTGGAACATCATGATTTATTCTAATTTTCGGCGACGTCACGCAGCCATCCTCAGGAAAGGGTTACCAACAGATCCTAAAGATGAGAGTTATACTAAATTTTTAGGATCTGTTGGTAACCCTTTCCTGAGGATGGCTGCGTGACGTCGCCGAAAATTAGAATAAATCATGATGTTCCACAACGTATTTCTTCTCATTGCCCTACTAATATATATATATATATATATATTTTTTTTTTTTTTTAATACATACGAGGTTGAAAGAAATGGCAATGGCAATTCAACCTCGTATGTATTAAAGAAAATTTATTACCTGGCTTTACTAACATATATATATATATATATCCAATAGTAAACAAAGCCCCCTCGTTTTATTAGCCTGACATCTACCACACTAAAAGTTATACAACCAATATTAGTAGAAACTATAATTGACTGAAAATCTATACCACATTTTGGATTTTTCAAATAGTTTCGGTAATGCCGATCATGATATATAAGCTTTCTGGATTTTTTTCAAGTTGTCTATCGATCTATCTCTTGCCAGACGACTCAATCCCCGAGGGGGTGGCCACAAATAAATCTCCTCCATGCTTCTCTTTCATCCATACGCCTGTGCCCCTCCTCCCACCTGATCCTCTCTCCTCCTCCTTCTCTTCCCCCTCCGCTGCTTCTCTTCTTCTCTCTCCCATTCTTTCCCCTTTCATTACCCATCCAACTACGTTTGCCTCTCTTTCATCCTCTACAATCAGCAATTCATCAAAGTGTTCTCTCCATCTCGCGTCTTTCTGCTTCCTAACTAGCATTTGCCCAATTTTATTGTTACACCCTTACTATTCCTTTATCACCTTCCCTATCTTTCTTGACCACCTTCCAATACAGTGCCTTATACTCACTCAACTTTTCACCTTATTTTCTTCCAAATTAATCTCTCTCTCTCTCTCTCTCTCTCTCTCTCTCTCACTCTCTCTCTCTCTCTCTCTCACCGTGGCCACAGTTATGGTAATGCCCCGGCCGCCACCACCTGGCCCGCCTCTACATCACCCGGGGGGAAATATGAACCACCAGGGACCTGTTGTCGGGCTACTTAGGGGGAGAGAGCGAGAGAGAGAAAAACGGGGTGGGGGCGCGCTACAGGGGGGCTCACTAGGCTGTCATCACTTATTTTATATACGGTTTAAAAAATATTTGTATTACATAGATACCTGCTATGTTGGATATCATATGAACAGTCTAAATCAATATTTCGACGATAACCTGTGTAATTACCCTTCGCGTCACCGTAAGTGTGTAAGTGCACTGTATTGTATTATTTGCTCCAGTGTGTATGTGTGTGTCTGTCTGTCGGTGAGTGTGCCTGTCTGTGTGTGTGTCTGATGGTTTTTGATGTGACTTGATAAGTCTCTTTATTGACTTCTTGAAAAGATCCATTACATTTTGGTTAACACTGGATAAGGCTCTGCCCCCCACTCCCCCCTCTTGGATCCCCTCAAATATGACCAGATAAGAAGTTTTTGGTCAATAATTATAATACTTAAGGTTGTTGTTGTTGTTGTTGTTGTTGTTCCCCAAGCTGCCTGGCCGAACAGCCCCAAGGCCCTGAGCAATTCCAAGGCCATAACCGAGCGCCCCCACAGAACCCTCCCTGACGACCACAATAAAGCCTGGGTGACCGAAGCCACTCCATGGCGAGGAGCTGAGGAGGGTGCGGAAACGCCCGGGAAACCAAAGCCCCACCCAGGGCCCTGTGCCCCTCAGCAATTATGAAGAGAAAGTTGAGGGGCAAAGGAAAAATGTGACGCTTTGGCTTCCAATCTTGGTAGATTGGGAGGTCAATCCACGGAAGAGACGCCGTCACTTGAGATCTAGAAAATATATAAGTAAAAGGAACAGTAATACTTAAGGTAGTTGTTCTTAGATACACAAGGAATTCACACAATCATCTTCAGGATGATTGGAGAACCTAATAGAGGGTATTGTCCTTAGCATGCATATAATATTATAGTTCTATCTCTATTGATTGTGTCATTAAACATACATCATCGACTTTTGTAATCGATACTTTCCGCGAGTCTCTCTGTATGTGTGCATATCTGTCTGTCTGTTTACACAATATCATGAAAATTAATGTTTGGATTTTGGCGAGAGTTTGTCAGTTCCTTCATTTCCTACCTGAAAGGATCCAATTATTTTTGTTTTCCTTATTATTTGTTTTCCTTTTTAGAACCCCCAACATTCCACCCTGAACAGTTTTTGTTTGATAATGCCTATATACAAGAAACTAGTTCTTGGTTAGTTGCATACTTCACTCAACATTCTTGTGAGTTGATTGGATGACCCCAATGATGGGTTGGGGGGCTTGACCCCATACATTAATAGGCCAATGTCTCTAATACAATTCCACTGACTAACACAATTTTAGTGCCTATTTACGTGCATCATTATACATGTTTCATTAACATTTGTAATCGATACTTTTAATGTGACTATCTGCATGTGTTTCTGCCCAACTGTTCGCACAATAACTCGAGAATGAATAAATGGACTTTGTCAGCCCCTTAATTTTGTACAGAAGATGAGACCATTATTTGTTTAATACCATTGAATCATGGTCCTCACGTGTTTCTAATAGCTTGTAATTAGTAAATTTTGTTTCGAATTATATATACTGTATGTCGAGTAAATGTTCTCTCTAGATTTCACACATTTGTTCAAGCTTTATGGGGAACTATTGAATTTGAACATACAGTAATGGTATTTGCGGTAAGATGGTGCGTGTTTTTTTCAGTTAGAATTTATTTTTCAGGAGAGAGAGAGAGAGAGAGAGAGAGAGAGAGAGAGAGAGAGAGAGAGAGAGAGAAGGCTGTGAGCTACAAGAGGTCTCACTGAGCTATCATCTTTTGAACTATACATAGATTATAATTACAGTTTTGGAGTGTTTACAACATATATCTAATTTGCTATATGCTATAGGTACCAAATTGCTATGTATTGTAATTTGTTTTGTGTTCTATTATTAGAAAGAAAATTTTGTCATGCTACTGAGAGAGAGAGAGAGAGAGAGAGAGAGAGAGAGAGAGAGAGAGAGAGAGAGAGGTCTGGCTACGCTGTCAACTCTTATAATATACAGAGGTTATTATATAGTAGTTCTGGTGTTGATACAATTTAGACATCTAGTTTGTAATCAGCCATGCTATAGAAACTACTTGATTTATTGTTATCAAGAATATGCCCGGCTATTTAACCTCTTCTGTACCGGCGACGTTTTGTAAAAAAAATTCTAGCTATATTTAGACGATTTTGTGCAGTTTTAGAAGGACTCGTGGTAGTTAAAAGAGTTAAGTATGATAGTTCGAAGCCTGTTAATTTCTGGAGGCCCTTATTAAACTGAATACAATCGTCTAATAGTAGCTACAATATAATGAAAAAGACGTCGCCGGTACAGAAGGAGTTAAGCCTGCGTCACACGAGAGCATGGATCCGATACTGGGCTCAAAGTCACTATCAGATTCATATCATACTAAAGTAAAGGCTCTTACTTTAGAAATAATACTTCTCTTTTGACGTTATCATAATGTCTGTACTTTGACATTATAACGAGAAACGTTAAACCACGAATAAATATAACTAAATACAATCAAAATATACCATCAAGTTATTGCATACACCACAATCGGATACAGATTCCCGGATGATACTGCTCGTGTGATGTCGGCATTAGGAGGAGCGTGGGGGGGGGGGGGGGGGGGGGGGGGGGGGGGGGGGGCGGTGGCTTCAAGGAGACCCACTACCATATTACGTCGTCTCCTATACCATGTATGGATTTCTTAACATTTGTCTACATACTATATGTTATTAAATGGGAATATATACTGTAAAATTAGGAGTGTTGTATTTGCTAGTTAGAACATGTTGTCGGGCTACTTGGATAGCTATTGGGGATGAGGGGGGGGGGGGGGGGGGGGGGCGGAGGGATTGCTGTCGCTGCAGGGTGCTTTGGGTTGATGGAACTTTTTCTGATTGCTCAAATATCAGTTTGCGCTACCAATGTGTCATTCGATTAGATAGTGTTAGGTCAGGTATATTAAGAACACTCCCTAATGATAATAACACTTCGGTGAGCGTTAATAATTGAATCCCAGTATTTTCATTGCTGTGGCTCAAGTAGTTATCAAAATATATCGCCTGAGGTTCTATTTTTCTATGTTTCAACTCTACCTCCGGACATAGGCTAACCGCCTGTAGGTTTCAACCGCTCAACATGAAATCAGGAAGTCTTTTTCCAGATGGGGAGTGAGACATCGTTTGTGATTCTTACCTTCGCAGATCTAAGAATCCAGGTTGTCTTCTCGTGCCACGTTGCAACCGATTGCTCGAAGCTATATCACCACTGTCTCGCTTTCTCATCTCACAAGCTTGGACACCTCTCTGTTGACAGTTACTCATTAGGCACTGCCCCCATAGCATCTATTTGAATATGGGAATATTCATACAATGTTAATTGATTGGAAACAGCGAAAAGTATTACTATGGCGTGTCAGTGGTCTTTGTGCTGATTCACTGGAAGTAAGCACTGCATAGATTCCACCCCAATAGTATCTTCCCATTGACACATCGAGATTTGAACCAGGGACCTAATAATTACCAGTCCAGTAGCAAGACCACACCATTGCATTTTACTTCCCTTATCAAAATAATATTGTGCCCCTGAACATTTTCTAGAAAATCCTGGGCATCATTGTACAACGTATAGTAATGACCACGGGGCGTCAATAATAATTAAAAAAAATAAACTTGTCCCTAAAGACGGCCTAACTAGATAAGTTACGCCTCACCTCGCCTCTCACAACTTGCTAAGACTTTCAAGTGGGACTTCTCTTCCTCCTCCAACCTTACTAATGACATCTTTCCAACCACAGGCATACTCAACACTACACAAGGTAATGGTGATATTGATTTAAATTGTAAATAACTTTCTCTGTATATATTGTGGATATAGGTCATACATTTATGCAAGAAGAAACCTCATGGATTGATAAGGATATAGTTACACGTTTACTGATAACAACAATGTAACTCATATGTTGACAAAGTTAATTATAATCTCTCGGAGTATATTGTATATTGAATGCTAATTGAATGTTACAATCCTATAAATTATGTCCCGGCCAAAGGCGGTTCCTCCTAAATTAAAGGTTCACTATTGCACGCTAGGTAAACACTGACACTTAATTGGCACGAAAGGCGTTACTATTGGCAATAAAATGGGGCGAAAAGTGCTATAATTGACAAGCTAATGGTGTGAACGTCATACAGTATCAAAACTAACGGAGCTCGTCTTACAATATCCAAAATATAGTGAAAGCGCGTCCTCGAATACTGAGGGTTAACAATTCAATTAACCTTCATGGAGCTGATACGTTGTCTAATATAATTGATTCTAGTTTACACTATTACTTCTATTTTTTTAAACCAAAATGTATTTATAAACATTCCATTCCATTAAATCATTATTCTCCCAGCATTTCCCATTTACCAAAGGGCTAAATATTGATAAAATACTCTCAATAGTAAACTTCACCAGTATTAGAACTAACTTCAAACTACATACCTCAAGTATTTTGTCATCACTGCGTACAATATCAGATTACTGCACTAAGTACGTTATCTGTGTATTGCAGTACAACACTATTTTGTTCTGTATATCGTTATTACTTGCATCCAATATCCTTCAAGCTTTGCGGTACTCTCCATAGTCGTGGCTTCTGTAAGCTTCTGATAAATTCCAATACTAATACTTATTTCTCAATATTCACATGTCCTCTTTCCTTTCTTACAACTGAAGTATTCTGAAGTATTCTATTTCTGAAGTATTCTATGGTAAACCAGGAATCCAAAATTTTTCCCATTATTGGAAAACTAATTTAATAAATCAATCAATAAGTTGAATATAAATATAAATATATTTGCACTATTAACAACCAAAAGAACAACTAACTATTTTCTTCAGATACCTACCCTATTCTGATATACTGTAGACAATGTAGATATAATAAAATAGACCATCCACAATACAGTCATGCACACCCACAATTTAGTTAACTCCTTGATATAGCTTTGACAGTATATTTAAGCTACTATTATATGATTGTGTTCATATTAGCAAGAACTTGTGGGAACCATTTAGGCATTTCGATTCGTTTGTACCCACTTTGATTCATATAGATCTTACTAAACTGCATAAAATCGTCTATTGATTACCTGAATAAAGTGTAAAATGTTATCTTCAAATATTGAAAGAGTTAAGTTAGCAGCAAGACCGGAGACCTCATAAACACCCACAGTTAGGCGATATTGATGGGTCACCACTACCTGTTTATGAAAGTTTTGAATTAGGTATAATAACCGATGACAGTTTTCATTTACCTGTAGGCATCTACACAGGCTATTCACAGACATAAGTGGCATAACCAAGTCATACAGCAGGCATGAAAACTCCGGGCATTATGCAACTCATGTCACCAGAGGACCCCTCGCACCTCATCTTAAATATAATGTAAACAAGTTTCCAGCTAAACAAAATTCAGGAAAGCGAAAGGGGCACGCACACACAACTAAATCTTCCGGTCAGAAGTACTTTGACGAAGCTGAGACATTCTTATTGCCTGGAAACAAAAAAGCCACTTTGTAGAAAGAGTGTCTGCAAAAAAAAAAAAAAAAAAAAAAAAAAAAAATCCTTTCAGACACTAAAACCAAACGTCCAGTCCTGAATACCCACCTCCGATAAATTCTTAATGTACCCGGAAGAGGGCAGTAGCTAGCCCGTCTCTAGCAAACCTCTCTCCCCTCTCCGATCTGGACCAACGGAAAGCCCTATGCCCCAACCAATCCTTCTCCATTCTTCTCCCTCTCTCGCCCTCTAAACCAACAGATCGCCCCATGGCCCTAGCGACCCCTCTCCTCTCCCCTCTCGCTCCCTTCTGCAGACCACCGGATCACCCCATGGCCCTAGCGACCCCTCTCCTCTCTCCCTCTCTCTGGCCCCCTCTCCCCGAAAATATGAGCCAATTCCAGTCAAGTTGTGCCTCCCGTCGCCTCACTCTGCCAGACACCGGGTTGATCTACGGCACAATTATGAGACGCCGCTACCCCGCTGATGTATGTGGGTCCGGGCTAGCTCTCTCTCTCTCTCTCTCTCTCTCTGCTAGCCATCACTATCCTCATGGGCCTTTCTCGCTCTTGGTCTCTCTCCTAGCCACTACTATTTATCTCGCTCTTTTTCTTGCTCTCTTGGTCTCTCTCTCCTATCCACTACTATCATGATGGGTCTTTCTCGCTCTTTCTCTTGGTCTCTCTCCTATCCACTACTATCCTGGTTGGTCTTTCTCACTCTTTCTCTTGGTCTCTTGCTCTCTTCGTCTCTCCTAGCCACTACCATTATGATGGGCAACACACACACACACACACCCTCTCTCTCTGCTGGCCACTACTATCCTGATGGTTCTCTGTATTTCCCCCTCTCTCTTGGTCTCTCTCTGCTGGCTACTACTATCCTGATCTGACTCTCTAACTCACCCCCCCCCCCTTCTCTCTCTCTCTCTCTCTGCTAGTCACTACTATCCTGATGGGGGTTGCGATTGATAATTGAAACTGGTGGTTGATGGGATTTGGTATTGTGGCTACTGGATGGTATTGAGACTACAGACCTGAAATGAGAATTGGTACTGTAAATTGATGGCTTAAGGGGGGTCACCGGCTTTTTTATCTTTCTCTCCTTTTCTCTCTTTCCCTGGCTTGTATCCATTCGGCCCCATTCAACCAACTGTTTTAAGTTGTTTATCCCCATGTAGGTGTCGATTTCTTACTGGCGAGCGATAGCAAGCAAGCATTGTATGGAGAAATGTTTCATCGTAAAATATACAACTTTAGCTTGCTATCAAAACAAAAATATATAAATAAAACAGTAGGCTGAATGGGGCCGAATGGATACAAGCCAAAGAGAGAGGGAGATGAGATAAAAAAAATAAAAAAAAACGAGGTGGGCTGCCTTAAGGGGTCATAGTTTTGGGGGTATTAGTGGTAACAGATATAATTGATGCGGGGAATGATTGAATTAGTAAAGAGGTGGTGGCAGATATAATTGATGCTGGGAATGATTGAATTAGTAAAGAGGTGGTAGCAGATATAATTGATGCTGGGAATGATTGAATTAGTAAAGAGGTGGTAACAGATATAATTGATGCTGGGAATGATTGAATTAGTAAAGAGGTGGTAGCAGATATAATTGATGCTGGGAATGATTGAATTAGTAAAGAGGTGGTAACAGATATAATTGATGCGGGGAATGATTGAATTAGTAAAGAGGTGGTAGCAGATATAATTGATGCTGGGAATGATTGAATTAGTAAAGAGGTGGTAGCAGATATAATTGATGCTGGGAATGATTGAATTAGTAAAGAGGTGGTAGCAGATATAATTGATGCTGGGAATGATTGAATTAGTAAAGAGGTGGTAGCAGATATAATTGATGCTGGGAATGATTGAATTAGTAAAGAGGTGGTAGCAGATATAATTGATGCGGGGAATGATTGAATTAGTAAAGAGGTGGTAACAGATATAATTGATGCTGGGAATGATTGAATTAGTAAAGAGGTGGTAGCAGATATAATTGATGCTGGGAATGATTGAATTATTAAAGAGGTGGTAACAGATATAATTGATGCTGGGAATGATTGAATTAGTAAAGAGGTGGTAGCAGATATAATTGATGCGGGGAATGATTGAATTAGTAAAGAGGTGGTAGCAGATATAATTGATGCGGGGAATGATTGAATTATTAAAGAGGTGGTAGCAGATATGATTGATGCTGGGAATAATTGGATTAGTCAAGAGGTGGTAGCAGATATAATTGATGCTGGGAATTATTGGATTAGTAAAGAAGCGGTAGCAGATATAATTGATGCTGGGAATTATTGGATTAGTAAAGAAGTGGTAGCAGATATAATTGATGCTAGGAATTATTGGATTAGTAAAGAGGTGTTAGCAGATATAATTGCGGAGATAACAATGAATCACGGGAGTTATGGCACTAATCATTACACTATGGGGGATGGTATTGGGAAATACTTGCTGAAGAGGAGTTAATCACAATCCTTTTATGTGGCGAGTTAATGGTCCTGAAGGTTCGTGGAGGTATGGTACCTAGGTTACTAGATACTGGTAATATAAGGCCAAGATATTTTAGCATAGATAGTTTTATGTGAGAAGCGTATATTTTTTTGTTTATTTTATTTTTTATTTTTTTACTGTGGGTAACTTTGGTAGGCCTACTGAAGAAAATCAACTACCTCGTTTTGTTTCTCCTTCTCTCCCTCTCTCTTTGGCTTGTATCCATTCGGCCCCATTAAACCTACTGTTTTAAGACGTTTACCCACATCCGGGTGTCAATATTTCCTGGTGAACGGTAGCAAACCAGCATATATATATTTTTGTTTTGACAGCAAGCTAAATTTGTAGATTTTTCGATAGAAAAATGTCTCCGGCGAAGCCAGATTTCTCCATACAATGCTGGCTCGCTATCGCTCGCCAGGAAGAAATCGACACCTTAATGGGGATAAACGTCTTAAAACAGTGGGCTGAAGGGGGCCGAATGGATACAAGACAGGGATAGAGAGAAAAGGGGAGAAAGATAAAAAAAAAAAACGGTGACCCCCCTTAATTACTCGGATAATACGAAAATGTTGGTAATGCTGAACAAGTAATCACATTATACCGTATATAAGTCGTGGTGTCATATATTCCATAAATTATCGAGAACTTAGCTTTAACAAATTATCAAAATTCTACCAGGTAAAATACAAATATATTATAACGTTTTGTTTTCAGTTAAAATTAGCCTTCACAAGCTATCAACCCCATTGGATTATTAAGCCAGCCACTGTAAGTCAAGAATAGCTTCTCTTTTCGAGAATTCCAGTTCCCTCCATATATCTATAACATGCGACATTACAATGCGTGTATATTTATGGAAGCTGAGGAACTGCAAGTTACAGGATGGAAAGTACAGTCGTAAGCACTAATACGGATACATTCATTTGAAATATTGAACTTTTAATGTCAATTTATGTAGCATCTGTGGTATTACAGGTATTACAGGCAGAAGGTCTGTCACCATTGCCACTACGGTGGTTTAAAGGAGGAATTTTGCATTTTGGTACTTTCATTAAAAGACTGTCTGTCCCCCACTCGAGTTGTGGATGGAGGAGAACACAGGTAGAAGTACCAAATTCCTCCTATTAACCACCGCAGTGGCAATGGTGACAGACATCCTGCCTGTATAGGTTCGAATCCTATCCCTAACTATTTTAGCTGTGTTGGAGAGAAGGGCGGTGTGCTTGTTAAGTGTATTGAAATTAGTAGGAGGAGGAGGTATTTGTAAGAGTTAGCTGGATTAATCTCTGTGCAGGTGAGGCACAAATAGAAACAGTGGGGGAAACCATGCAAATTAAACAGGAGTTACAGCAACTCCTTATCGTATGCCTATGTAGCCTCCCCTGGTTGATTGGTACCTACAACCTCATCAGCGATAGGTAGACAGGTACCATTTATCTTGCCTGGAGAAGGGGTCTTGTCACCCCTATCTGGAAAAGGAAAGGAGACCGACAGTACAATAACTGCCGTGGTATTACACTGCTCAGGGTGCCAGGCAAGGTCTTTGCCCATATTCTACTGGTGCAAATCTGAGGCCACCTGCTAGAGGAGCAGAGTCGTGAGCAATCTGGATTTACACCCAAGAAGTCAACAATTGACTGGATTCTAGTGCACCGGGTGCTCGTGGAATGTCCTCCTATGTTTAAAAAAGGGCTGCTTGCAGTTATGTTGATCTCAAGAAGGCATTTTACTTGGTGCACTGACGGACGCTCTAGGATCTACTACGGCTATGCGGTAGTCCTGCAACTATTATTTACTCTATACAGGATCAGAAAATGCTGTCAAGTATGGTGGGGGAGCATTTTCCTTCTTCCCTGCGAATTCATGTGTGAGACAGGGGTGTGTTCTGTCACCTACACTCTTCAAAACTTGCATGGACTGGTTACTGGGCCAAGCAGTTGGGCAGAGTTGCTGCATAGCAGATATCAGCAAGTTCAAGAGCACAAATCTCTACTTTTACAGATGATACAGTGATCCTAGCGGAGACGATAGTTATGATCTTAGGTCCAAAACAAAATCCCCCCCCCCCACCCCTTTAAGGACCCTCACCGCTCACCCTATACCTATTCCCTGTGTGTGTGTGTGCCCCGTAGGGGCACACACATCACAGAAAGCCACACATCATACACATGTCTTAGATGTGATGATAATAGTGAGACATATGTCTGTCTTTCCGAAAACTCCTCCTAGACCGTTCGACGGATTTTGACACAAACTTCTAATGAACATTCGGTGAGTGAATGCGACGGTAATTAAAAAAAATGTTTTTTGAATGCGTGCAATAGTTATGATGTTAGGTCCAAAATATGGTTTCACCCCCCCCCCCCCCCCCCCCCCCCCCCGTGCCAACAGTCGTGATTGTGAAACCAGTTGTGATAGTAGTGGTGATAGTAGCAGTGATGATGGTAGTAGATGATGAGGATAGTAGTAGTGATGATGTTGAAAGTATTGGTGATGTTGGTGATAGTTACTGGAGATGACCCCCGAAAACAAGTCGCCCCGCATTTGCTAAGTTAAGTTAGGTTAAGTTAGTTTAGATGACATTACAAGTGATGGCAGTAACAGTAGGGATGATGGTGATGGTGAGAGTAGTAGTAGTGATGATAGTAATGGTGATGGTGACTAGTAGTGATGATGGTGTCCCATCGCAGAGTTGGGTATGCCGTTTTGATTTTGGGCGAAACGGCACGTCTACTTTATCATTATATGATTTTAATCAACTTAAGAAGGACCTTTGAGAATCAGAGGAATAATGTAGAATTGTTGTATCCCTTTGATTCCAAAACAGGTTTCCTTAAGTGTATAAAATTATCTAATGTTTGCCAAAATAGAATGAAAATTATAACATCATATTATAAGGGTCAAGCACCGCCAAAAGTCATCCGACTCAAAGGGTCAACGTCCAACACAATCAGCCGACACCAAGGATCAGCCAACGCCAAGGATCAGCCAACACCAAGGATCAGCCAACACCAAGGATCAACATACGCCAAGGATAAGCCAACGCCAAGGATCAGCCAACACCAAGGATTAACATACGCCAAGGATCAGCCAACGCCAAGGATCAGCCAATGCCAAGGATCAGCCAACACCAAGGATCAGCCAACGCCAAGGATCAGCCAACATCAAGGATCAGCCAATACCAAGGATCAGCCAATACCAAGGATCAGCCAACATCAAGGATCAGCCAATACCAAGGATCAGCCAACACCAAGGATCAGCCAATGCCAAGGGTCAACCAACACCAAGGATCAGCCAATACCAAGGATAAGCCAACACCCAGGATCAGCCAATACCAAGGATCAACCAACACCAAGGATAAGCCAACACCAAGGATCAGCCAATACCAAGGATCAGCCAACACCAAGGATCAGCCAACGCCAACGATCAACCAACACCAAGGATCAGTCAACATCAAGGATTAGCCAACACCAAGGATCAGCCAACACCAAGGATCAGCCAATGCCAACGATCAGCCAACACCAAGGATCAGTCAACATCAAGGATCAGCCAACGCCAAGGATCTGCCAATGCCAAGGATCAGCCAATACCATTGTCTGTGGTCCTGCTCTCACTTAGACCCTGCTGACACTAAACTTCACTCGGAGTTGCCTGAGAAGTGTTTTTTAACTTTGTGATGGTTTTATGGGAGATTTCAGCTGTGTTACTTCTTATCATCCTGAAGGCAGTTAACAGTGTCCCAATCACTGAAAAACTTTACATCGCATATAGTTGAGATGCTGGTATACACGCTGGTTATTGACGGCCTATCTCGATGATCGAAGGCCGTCATAGATTTCAGTAATCTTATAAATTTACCTGGCCACTCCATAAGGTCTTGTTTAAGATAAATAATATCATTTAGCGTGTCAATGAACAATTGACCTAGTTTCACCGAAAAAGTACTCAGGCTCATATTGATTATACTTCTCATAATCTTCCATAGTATGCTCCTTAAAGTATGCTGGAGGAATGCCTGTATTTCGGGACATGCCTACATCTATAAGTTATGCTTTCGGTTGGGCATCATATATATTTATAATGATTTTATCAATATTAATATCATTATGAACATATTTTGTCCTGTGAAACTCCCATACTCTCGGCACTACGCTCTTGAAAACCTTAATCCACCAATGCCATTCTACTCTAACACCTTGAGGACATTCTAGTTCAAGAAGTGTTGTCCATTTACAATATGAAATGACCATCATTGGTTCATCATGGGCCACCCCCAGAAGGTACGGCGTCCCTCCAGCACCATTTAGTTCATGCATTATGATTGCCTCCCCAACAAACTCCTTGACCGTAACCTGGTCTTTTCCTACTTCTACAACATCTACACCTTCTTCCCGACAAGCCAAATAAGCCTTCCCATAAGCCTCTTCACCCAACAATTCCATACTTTTATACTTTAGCATTAATCTATGCTTACTATCCAACAGATTCGCTGAACGCAATTTTGCAAGACTGGAATAATATGAATCTTTTGGTACAGAGAGGGTTGCAGTACCCACAGGTGGAGCTTCAGCACATACAGGGGGGGGGGGGGGGGATGAGCAGCTGCAGGAGGAGCTCCAGCACCTACAGGTGGAGCTTCAGCACCTACAGGTGGAGCTTCATCCATATGGGCAGCTTCGTCCAACTTGATCCCTTGATCAGTGATGGAAATTTTGTCCATGCTGATCCCTCGACCACTGACAGTAATTATGTCTGTCATGGTACCGTGATCAGTATGGTTAACTGCCTCCATTGCACTCCCTTGATCACTGACAGTAACTATGTCTGTCATGGTACCGTGATGAGTGTGGGTAACTGCCTCCATTGCAGTCCCTTGATCACTGACAGTAACTATGTATGTCATGGTACCGTGATCAGTGTGGTTAACTGCCTCCATTGCAGTCCCTTGATCACTGACAGTAACTATGTCTGTCATGGTACCGTGATCAGTGTGGTTAACTGCCTCCATTGCAGTCCCTTGAGCACTGACAGTAACTATGTCTGTCATGGTACCGTGATCAGTGTAGTTAACTGCCTCCATTGCAGTCTCTTGATCACTGACAGTAACTATGTCTGTCATGGTACCGTGATCAGTGTGGATAACTGCCTCCATTGCAGTCCCTTGATCACTGACAGTAACTATATCGGTCATGGTACCGTGATCAGACATTGTAACTCTGTCTGCTTGTGACCCTTGATCGATCATGGGTGTGTATGCGTCGGCCTTAGTTATAATATGAGGATAGTCAATAATACAATCTTCAGTCACCACGATACTCTGTTCCTCACATACCCGCCGGCCAGACATTAACACAATTTTGACTTCTTGAGGACAGGAACCAGGCACAGGTACCTTAATGGGTTCCCGGTATTTATATGTTGTTTTACCCGATGGCTCACAAACATCGGTGACCCAACTTCCCATCTCCTTACATCCAATTGGAAGTTTTATTATTGTTTTAATCGCTTTAATGAAGGGGAGAAAGCTAACAATGGGCCGTTTTACGATAATTTTCATACAATTTACTTCTTCACATATTCGCTTCGCATTTTGGTAGTGTGTTTGCATCTCTACACTATTAATGCGGAGAAATGTCCACCCATCCCCTCCCATCACTATGTTTGAGTTATCTCCTGTCATTTTGATTTCGTTGACAATAAATATGAATTCACTATATAACTTATGACTTTGGTTTTCTCCATACCTTAGACAATCCCAGCTTGTCTACATGATAGTTCTAAATTAATTACAATAAATAATAGGTAGTGGCATTTATAGTGTATAAAAATTGGGAGAGATAATGAATAGTGGACATAACTTGTGATCACACCAAATGATATATAGTACACATGATAGATGATGTGTAGTGAGTATATAATTATAGCTTTGTAGTAGGATAGATGATGTGTAGTTAGCATATAATTATAGCTTTGTAATAGGTTAGATGATGTGTAGTGATCATGTATAATTTTGTATTAGGATAGATGATGTGTAGTGATAATGTATAACTTTGTAATAGGATAGATGATGTGTAGTGATGTATAACTTTGTAATAGCATAGACGATTTGTAGTGATCATGTATAACTTTGTAATAGGATAGATAATGTGTAGTGATCATGTATAACTTTGTAATAGAATAGGATCCGATAGATGATGTGTAGTGATAATATATATCAGCTCGGAACGAATCTGTAGGCATTAGAAGGGTAAAGACTATCTCAATTAATCCTCTGACTCCCATATGCCCCTCCTAATCTGAATAAAATCGTCTAATAATAGCCCGAAACCGAAATTATATACGTAAGTGGGTCTTGAAAGGGTTAAAACACGACGACACAATGACATAAGAGGACTGGTTACCATTAAGGGGGGATGGGCCGGTTTTCATCATACACATGTCTCAGATGTAATGATTATAGTGAGACGTATGTCTGTCTTTCCGAAAACTCCTCCTAGACCGTTCGACGGATTTTGACACAAACTTCTAACGAACATTCGGTGAGTGAATTAAAAAAAGTTTTTTTGAATGTGTGCAATAGTTATGATTTAGTTGTGATAGTGGTGGTGATAGCAGCAGTGATGATGGTAGTAGATGATGAGGATAGTAGTAGTGATGATGTTGAAAGTATTGGTGATATTGGTGATAGTTATTGGAGATGACGCCCCGAAAACAAGTCGCCCCGCATTTGCTAAGTTAAGTTAGGTTAAGTTAGTTTAGATGACATTAAAAGTGATGGTAGTAACAGTAGGGATGATGGTGATGGTGAGAGTAGTAGTAATGATGATAGTAATGGTGATGGTGACTAGTAGTGATGATGGTGACCCATCGCAGAGTTGGGTATGCCGTTTTGATTTTGGGCGAAACGGTACGTCTACTTTATCATTAGATGATTTTAATCAACTTAAGAACGACCTTTGAGAATCAGAGGAATAATGTAGAATTGTTATACCCCTTGGATTCCAAAACAGTTTTCCTTAAGTGTATAAAATTATCTACTGTTTTCCAAAATAGTCTAATAAGCCCCGCATCAGTTAGCTACTGTAGATTACATGTTTTTTTGTGTTTTTTTTTTAAAGAGACAATGAACGGAGGAAGGAAAAACACAGATAAAACAAAAAGGTCCATGTGCCTAAAGGCATCCTCCATTCATAAAATGTTTGTAACAACTGGATTTAAACATTTGTAGATTGTAAGTTTGTGGAAAACAATTCGAGGGAACTGAATTCCAAAGAGTAGTAGCTCTGGGGATAAATGAATTCTGATAAGCAGAAGTTCTGCATTGTGGAGGAGAAAGTGTAAATTCATGGGCGCTCTCAGCTGCCCTAGTTCTACGCGGAAAGATGTGGAGAGGCGGCACAATTGAAGCAAGTTCCTCGGAACAATTGCTGTGAAAATATCTGTAGAATAATGCAAGGGATGCAACGTTTCTTCGTATGGATAATGTAGGAAGGTCCTGTGTGATTGCAGGGTTATTGATTAATCTAATAGCTTTATTTTGAATTTTGTCCAACTGCCTCAATGCAACCACTCCACTTCCACCCCACAGAGGTGAACACTAATCATGTAGTTTAACATAGATGTTTAGTTAGATAGCCGCGCCTGAATTGACAGGGTGTGCCAGCGCGGGAGAGCCGAGCCAAGGGTAACAGGGCTTTACATTGCTTTGCATGTAGTTACCTGGATGGTGTACAGATCGCACGAGACTTAAATGATACTGGATGAACGATCGGGCTAGGTGTAGGTCATATATTTTTATTCCCGAACCTAGTCGTATCCCATACCGTATTGTGCATGATTGTGATCAAGGTGGTAAAAGGATAACCCCTCGGCCTTGATTCACTGAATACAGATAATTATCATACTGTGATTATCTGTTATATCTGTTATCATATAACATACTGTGTTATATCATACTGTGATTATCTGTTATATACTGTGATTATCTGTTATCTATTATATCTGTGTTACAGATAATTATCATACTGTATTCACCAAGATGGCTAATATAGATCCAGGACCGTCTAAATTCCGGACTGACTGGAGCAAGTGTTGTCTTTGCCAGAAGAAGAAGAGTGAAGAGCTCAAGTAACCACGTGCACTACCACAAGAACATGATAGCTACACTATGATTGCGACTACTATTCCCCTCTTTCACGCAATTAATGAGATGCCTATTGTTCTGGATCCAGCCAGACTTGATGACGGTGGTGGCATTGAAGAAACTCTGAGGAGGAACAAGGCGCAGTATCACCAAAGTTGTCGCCTTATGTTGAACAACACGAAACTGGAGAGAGCCAGAAAAAGAAGAGCAGAGAGTGCTCAGCCAGTAGAATGCCAGACCAAGTTGCGTAGAACCAGTCTTGAAGGCCAAACGTGTTTCATATGTGACAAAGAAGACCCATCCTCTGAACTCAGACAAGTTATGACAATGAACCTCAATAACAGACTTAATGAATGTGCCCAAACTTTAAATGACGGAAAACTTCTTGCAAGACTCAGCGGTGGAGATGCTATTGCACAGGAGCTCAAATACCATTTTGCATGCTTGACAGACCTGTACAATAGAGAGAGGACGTACCTCAGAGCCACCAAGAGACTGGAACAGGAACGTGCACCCGAAGAGGATGCCCACCCACAGGCATTCTCAGAGCTAGTCACATATCTAGTGGAGACCACCAGATCTGGCGAGGGTCCTGCAGTCTTCCGACTTGCAGACATAGTTCACCTGTATGCCCAGCGCCTGGAACAGCTGGGTGTTGATGCACCTGCTGTCAACTCCACAAGACTGAAGGAAAAACTGCTGTCAGAAATACCTGAGTTGGAAGTGCACAAGCAGGGAAGGGATGTTCTTCTGGCTTTCCAGAAAGAAAGGCAGCATGTGGGACCAAAGAGGGTACTGAACACACCAGCCACCATGAAGAGACAGAACGAGCACAAAGAGTGTTCCTTGAGAAAGTAGAAAAGCTCTCACAAGCCATGACAGATATGTGCAATCCTTTCCAGGAGGAGAGTCGGGACCTGCTTTCGCTTGATACAAAGGATATTGATCACCACACTGCCGCCGAGCTGATTGGCACACACCTTGAGATAGGCAAGGTCCGTTTCCAGGAGTTTATGAAGGGACTGGAAGGGGAAGAAGAATCCACCTTCTATGAACCAATCAAGAAGAACAAGGTTGACTTTTTCCGACAGGTACCAGCCTCTGTTGACTCTTCAAAGCAAAAAGTGCTGAAGGAAGACTGTCAACTGTTCTCCAAGCTGTTCATATCATGCCAGAGCAGAGAGTGTGACTTGAAGGAGTTCTTCCGTCATGAGAACCAGTCACATCCTGCTGCTCTCAGTGATGGTGGAAAGCTCCACACCTGTCAGAACTCCCACCTCACTACCATTCTTCAGAGCCAAGTTACAACCCCTGAGGCAGAGCCAGACGCCGACACCATCATCATTGATGGTGCAGCGTTGGTGAACAGTCTGCCTCCACGGAGTTCAAAGACGTTCGAAGAGTACGCAATACTCGATATCCTTCCTAGAATACAAGCATACTCTACCAAGTACAAGAGAACAGACATTGTGTTTGATGTCTACCGGCCATCTAGTCTGAAAGCTGAAACTAGATCAAAGCGAGGACGCGGGGTGAGACGCAGGGTGACAGGGAAGGGCAAAATTCCCTCAAACTGGCGAAACTTACTGAGAGAAAATGACAACAAAGCCGAGCTGTTCAACTTTCTGGCTGATAAGATTGCACGTGTGGTCACACCAAATGTGGTCATTGTGACCAAGGAAGAAGATGCTGTCAGCAACCGCACTATCAATCTGGCTGGGGTGGCACCGTGCAGTCATGAAGAAGCTGACACGCGGATCTTTGTGCATGCCAGCCATGCAACAGAAGCAGGCAGCAAAGTCATCATGGTCAAAGCCAGCGACACAGATGTTGTCGTCATCGCAGTCAGTGTTCTGCAGGCACTTCAGGAGCTAGGTCTGCAGCAGTTGTGGGTTGCCTTTGGCCAAGGACAGAACCTGAGGTGGATTCCTGTACATGACTTGTGTTGCACTCTTGCAGAAAAGAGCAAAGGGATGCTCTTCTTCCATGCCTTCACTGGCTGCGATGTCGTTTCAGCATTCCGTGGCAAAGGGAAGAAGTCTGCTTGGCAAACCTGGGATGTTTGTGATGAGGCTTCCGGTGTCTTCAGCAAACTCAGCCAGTACCCACCGGTAGTTGATGATGAAGACCTGGAGACCTTGGAGAAGTTCGTGGTCATGATGTACGACAGATCCAGCACAGCTGAAGGTGTCGATGATGCGAGGTTGGACATGTTTGCTCGGAAGCAGAGGCCGTACGAAGCCATTCCTCCAACCCCAGCAGCACTGAAGCAGCATGTGAAGCGTGCTGCCTACCAGGCGGGCTGCATCTGGAGTCAGTCAACAGTACGTCAACCAGAAACGCAGACTCCTGCCAACTGGGGCTGGGCCAAGAAAGGAGATCTGTGGCAGATCGTTTGGACAGAGCTCCCACCCATTGCAGAGAGTTGCCAGCAGCTGACCAAGTGTGGATGCAAGTCGGAAGGCTGCGATCGATGCAAATGCTACTGCTTTGGTCTGACCTGCACGGCACTGTGCAGCTGCAGATGCGAGGTTTAGAAGCGTTGTAGTATACTCATCCAGGCAGCAAGACAATAAGTGACAAACAAGTAAAGGCCTACTGCATATATGTACATCCAATAATATATCGGACTGATGGTGCCTATGATATGGGCTCTTTTTACCCTAATTATGATTCCGGGACTGATATTATGGTACAAGGAAGCTAGTTAGTAAGTCCATGGTTCCAAATTCGGATTCTACATAGTGAAAAATGTATGATTTGACACCAACATCATTCAAATAGGACAAGTCTTAGCGATTTTATTGCGAAATGCAATGTTTCTGTATATTCAATGGCGGCCATCTTGAAAAATGGCCGCCATCTTGAAATTTTAGGTGGCTAACGGGTTTTATGAAAAGAGCAATCCCCAAGGAGTATGTGTGCCAATTTTGGTGCTTGTTTCCAGAAATGAACGATTATTCCAGTTCTATATATAATTATAGCTTTGTAGTAGGATAGATGATGTGTAGTTAGCATATAATTATAGCTTTGTAATAGGTTAGATGATGTGTAGTGATCATGTATACCTTTGTATTAGGATAGATGATGTGTAGTGATCATGTATAACTTTGTAATAGGATAGATGATGTGTAGTGATGTATAACTTTGTAATAGGATAGATGATGTCTAGTAATCATGTATAACTTTGTAATAGGATAGATGATGTGTAGTGATCATGTATAACTTTGTAATAGGATAGGATATGATAGATGATGTGTAGTGATAATATATATCAGCTCGGAACGAATCTGTAGGCATTAGAAGGGTAAAGACTATCTCAATTAATCCTCTGACTCCCATATGCCCCTCCTAATCTGAATAAAATCGTCTAATAATAGCCCGAAACCGAAATGATATACGTAATTGGATCTTGAAAGGGTTAAAACACTACGCACACAATGACATAAGAGGACTGGTTACCATTAAGAGGGGATGGGCCGGTTTTCATCATACACATGTCTCAGATGTGATGATAATAGTGAGACGTATGTCTGTCTTTCCGAAAACTCCTAGACCGTTCGACGGATTTTGACTCAAACTTCTAACGAACAATCGGTGAGTAAATGCGACGGTAATTAAAAAAGTTGTTTTTGAATGTGTGCAATAGTTATGATTTAGTTGTGATAGTGGTGGTGATAGTAGCAGTGATGATGGTAGTAGATTATGAGGATAGTAGTAGTGATGATGTTGAAAGTATTGGTGATGTTGGTGATAGTTACTGGAGATGACGCCCCGAAAACAAGTCGCCCCGCATTTGCTAAGTTAAGTTAGGTTAAATTAGTTTAGATGACATTAAAAGTGATGGTAGTAACAGTAGGGATGATGGTGATGGTGATGGTGAGAGTAGTAATAGTGATGATAGTAATGGTGATAGTGACTAGTAGTGATGATGGTGACCCATCGCAGAGTTGGGTATGCCGTTTTGATTTTGGGCGAAACGGTACGTCTACTTTATCATTATATGATTTTAATCAACTTAAGAAGGACCTTTGAGAATCAGAGGAATAATGTAGAATTGTTATACCCCTTGGATTCCAAAACAGTTTTCCTTAAGTGTATAAAATTATCTAATGTTTGCCAAAATAGAATGAAAATGATAACATCATATTATAAGGGTCAAGCACCACCAAAAGTCATCCATCTGACTCAAAGGGTCAACCTCCAACACAATCAGCCGACACCAAGGATCAGCCAATGCCAAGGATCAGCCAACACCAAGGATCAGCCAACACCAAGGATCAACATACGCCAAGGATCAGCCAACGCCAAGGATCAGCCAACACCAAGGATCAGCCAACACCAAGGATCAACATACGCCAAGGATCAGCCAACGCCAGGGATCAGCCAACGCCAAGGATCAGCCAACGCCAAGGATCAGCCAACACCAAGGATCAGCCAACACCAAGGATCAGCCAATACCAAGGAGCAGCCAACACCAAGGATCAGCCAACACCAAGGATCAGCCAATACCAAGGATTAGCCAACATCAAGGATCAGCCAATGCCAAGGGTCAACCAACACCAAGGATCAGCCAATACCAAGGATCAACCAACACCAAGGATCAACCAACACAAAGGATAAGCCAACACCAAGGATCAGCAAATACCAAGGATCAGCCAACACCAAGGATTAGCCAATACCAACGATCAACCAACACCAAGGATCAGCCAACACCAAGGATCAGCCAACACCAAGGATCAACCAACGCCAACGATCAACCATCACCAAGGATCAGTCAACATCAAGGATCAGCCAACACCAAGGATCAGCCAATGCCAACGATCAGCCAACAGCAAGTATCAGCCAATACCAAGGATCAGTCACCATCAAGGATCAGTCAACACCAAGGATCAGCCAATACCAATGTCTGTGGTCCTGCTCTCACTTAGACCCTGCCGACACTAAATTTCACTCCGAGTTGCCTGAGAAGTGTTTTTTAAATTTGTGATGGGTTTATGGGAGATTTCAGTTTTGTTACTTCTTACCATCCTGAAGGCAGTTAACAGTGTCCCAATCACTGAAAAACTTAACGTCGCACAGAGTTGAAATGGTGCTATACACACTGGTTACTGACGGCCTATCTCAATGATCGAAGGCCGTCATAGATTTCAGTAATCTTATAAATTTACTGGGCCACTCAATAAGGTCTTATTTAAGATAATTAATATCATTTAGCGTGTCAATGAACAATTGACCAACACTAAATACATCACTGGCAGGGAGGCTAGTTTCACCGAAAAAGTACTCAGGCGCATATTGATTATACTTCTCATAAGCTTCCATAGTATGCTCCTTAAAGTATGCTGGAGGAATGCCTGTATTTCGGGACATGCCTAGATCTATAAAATATGCTTTCGGTTGGGCATCATCAATATTTATAATGATATTATCACTTTTAATATCATTATGAACATATTTTGTCCTGTGAAACTCCCATACTCTCAGCACTACGCTCTTGAAAACTTTTATCCACCAATGCCATTCTACTCTAACACCTTGAGGACATTCTCGTTCAAGAAGTGTTGTCCCTTTAGAATATGAAATGACCATCATTGGTTCATCATGGGCCACCCCCAGAAGGTACGGTGTCCCTCCAGCACCATTTAGTTCATGCATTATGATTGCTTCCTCAACGAACTCCTTGACCGTAACCTGGTATTTTCCTACTTATACAACATCTACACCTTCCCGACAAGCCAAATAAGCCTTCCCATAAGCCCCTTCACCCAACAAGTCCATACTTTTATACTTCAGCAGTAATCTATGCTTACTATCCAACAGATTCGCTGAACGCAATTTTGCAAGACTGGAATAATATGAATCTTTTGATACAGAGAGGGATGCAGTACCCACAGGTGGAGCTTCAGCACCTATAGGGGGGGCTTGAACAGCTGCAGGAGGAGCTCCACCACCTACAGGGGGAGCTTCATCCATATGGGCAGCTTCGTCCAACTTGATCCCTTGATCAGTGACGGAAATTTTGTCCATGCCGGTCCCTTGATCACTGACAGTAATTATGTCTGTCATGGTGCCGTGATGAGTGTGTGTAACTGCCTCCATTGCAGTCCCTTGAGCACTGACAGTAACTATGTCTGTCATGGTACCGTGATCAGTGTGGTTAACTGCCTCCATTGCAGTCTCTTGATCACTGACAGTAACTATGTCTGTCATGGTACCGTGATCAGTGTGGATAACTGCCTCCATTGCAGTCCCTTGATCACTGACAGTAACTATGTCTGTCATGGTACCGTGATCAGACATTGTAACTCTGTCTGCCTGTGACCCTTGATCAATCATGGGTGTGTACGGTCGGCCTTAGTTATGATATGAGGATAGTCAATCATACAATCTTCAGTCACCACGATACTTTGTTCCTCACATACCCGCCGGCCAGACATTAACACAATTTTGACTTCTTGAGGACAGGAACCAGGCACAGGTACCTTAATGGGTTCCCGGTATTTATATGTTGTTTTACCCGATGGCTCACAAACATCGGTAACCCAACTTCCCATCTCCTTATATCCAATTGGAAGTTTTATTATTGTTTTAAACGCTTTAATGAAGGGGAGAAAGCTAACAATGGGCCGTTTACGGTAATTTGCATACAATTAACTTCTTCACATATTCGCTTCGCATTTTGGTATTGTATTTGCATCTCTACACTATTAATGCGGAGAAATGTCCACCCATCCCCTCCCATCACTATGTTTGAGTTATCTCCTGTCATTTTGATTTCGTTGACAATAATTATGAATTTGCTATATAACTTATGACTTTGGTTTTCTCAATACCTTAGACAATTCCAGCTTGTCTACATGATAGTTCTAAATTAATTACAATAAATAATAGGTAGTGGCATTTATAGTGTATAATAATTGGGAGAGATAATGAATAGTGGACATAACTTATGATCACACCAAATGATATATAGTACACATGATAGATGATGTGTAGTGAGTATATAATTATAGCTTTGTAGTAGGATAGATGAAGCGTAGTTAGCATATAATTATAGATTTGTAATAGCTTAGATGATGTGTAGTGATCATGTATAACTTTGTATTAGGATATATGATATGAAGTGATGTATAACTTTGTAATAGGATAGATGATGTGTAGTAATCTTGTATAACTTTGTAATAGGATAGATGATGTGTAGTGATCATGTATAACTTTGTAATAGGAAAGGATCCGATAGATGATGAGTAGTGATAATATATATCAGCTCGGAACGAATCTGTAGGCATTAGAAGGGTAAAGACTAACTCAATTAATCCTCTGACTCCCATCTGAATAAAATCGTCTAATCACAGCCCGAAACCGAAATGATATACGTAATTGGATCTTGAAAAGGTTAAAACACGACGCACACAATGACAACGTTCATCGAAAATACGGCGTCCAGGCCATAATAATAAACCAAAATGGTGGAATAAAGATATTTCAAACTGCCTGCTTGCTAAAAAATTTGCTAATGATAGATTAAAATCCTCACAAAATGACGAAGAACGGGTGAAATTTGTAGAGCTACGACGCAAAGCCAAAAAGTTAATTAAGCAAAGTAAAAAGACCCTAGAGTTACATATTGCAAATCAAAGTAAAACAAACCCGAAAGAATTCTATAGTTATATCAGAAAGAAAAAAGTAGTTACTTCAACTGTTGGACCGTTAGTCGATGAAAATGGAGAATACACCAAAGACATAGTACAAATGAGTAATGCCCTCAATACCTTCTTTGCATCAGTTTTTACAACAGAAGACCTCAGTGATATCCCTACACCATCGCCGATTCAGATTGATAATTCAGATGTTCTAAGCAATATCACCGTTACAGAGAGAGAAGTATTGAATTGTTTAGATAAACTCAAGGTAAATAAAACGCCAGGACCTGATACAATCTCGCCTAGAGTTCTAAAGGAAGCTAAGGATGAGCTCTCCAAACCACTGACATTACTATTCAATAAATCCTTGCAGTCTGGAACTATGCCTGATCAGTGGAAGATAGCCAACGTAACACCGATATTAAAAAAAGGCAGCAAATCCCTACCTAGTAACTATCGTCCAATTAGCTTAACCTCAGTTGTATGTAAAATGCTAGAAACGGTCATAAGAGACAGACTCGTAAATCACTTAGAGGAAAATAACATACTTAAAGATACTCAACACGGCTTTCGTAAAAAACGTTCCTGTTTAACAAACCTCTTAGACTTCTTCCACGATATCCTCAACCTCTACGATGAGAGTAAAGCTGTAGATATTATATACCTTGATTTTCAAAAGGCCTTTGACAAAGTTCCCCACAAACGTTTACTGCTAAAACTAAAAGCGCATGGAATACAAGACGGTGTGTTGAAATGGATAGAAAATTGGATCAGCAACAGAAAGCAAAGAGTAGTCATAAACGGTAAGGCATCTAAATGGACCAATGTAAGTAGCGGGGTACCCCAGGGATCGGTACTAGGACCAATTCTCTTTCTAATTTACATCAACGACATAGATGAGGGTCTCACCTGTACAATCTCAAAATGTGCTGACGATACAAAAATTGCAAATAGCGTACTCTCAAAAGATCAAGTTGACGATATGCAACACAATCTAGATAAATTGTCACATTGGGCCCAAATTTGGCAAATGAGTTTCAATGCGGATAAATGTAAAGTACTACATATCGGATACCTAAATGAGAAAGCAAAACTATTCGATGAATGGCACTCAGCTTAAGAATGTAAACAGAGAAACCGATCTGGGAGTAACAATATCGAGTAACCTAAAAACCGAGTCAACAATGTTCAGAAGTTGTTAAGAAGGCAAACAAAATAATTGGCTTTATAGGCAGATCATTTGAGCATAAATCCAAAGACGTAATCCTAACCCTTTACAATTTCTTAGTCCGCCCTCTTCTGGAATACTGCGTTCAATGCTGGTGCCTTTATTACCAAAAAGACATAAACAAGCTAGAACGAGTTCAACGTAGAGTTACCAAAATGATACCTAGCCTAAAGAACAAACCATACGAAGAGCGTCTTAGAGAATTAAATCTATTTCCTTTAACCCAGCGCAGATTAAGAGGCAACTTAATTCAAGTGTTCAAAATCATCAAAGGCATCGACACTATGAACTGTAGTAAGTACTTCACTATCGACCAATCTAATTACACGCGGGGAAACGATTGCAAAATTATTGGTAAATCTTTTAACTCACACGAATCTAAGAATTTCTTCTTCAATCGAGTTGTCAACTTGTGGAATGGGCTTCCCCGAGACGTTATAGACTGCAGCACCGTTGATTCATTTAAATTCCGCCTAGACAAATATCTCGCATCAAACCCGCGACTGACTGCGTTTGTAAATGAATAACTTTATTTTATCCTCCCCTCAGTTACTAACCCACATGTCCCCTACTAACTTCCTAGTCCTGCCACGTTAGTGGCAGGGCAGTAGTTCCCTTTCCAATGTTCCCTTACCCACTCTAAACCACTGTTTGGACACTTGATCCTCAGTGTTTTGGAGGACAAGCAGCCTAGAAGGGTCACTAGACCTGTTGTTGCTTGATTTCCTTTGTACTCCTTTGTACATAAGAGGACTGGTTACCATTCAGTTAAGGGGGGATGGGCCGGTTTTCATCATACACATGTCTCAGATGTGATGATAATAGGGAGACGTATGTCTGTCTTTCCGAAAACTCCTCCTAGACAGTTCCACGGATTTTGACACAAACTTCTAACGAACATTCGGCGAGTTTATGCGACGGTAATTAAAAAAAGGGTTTTTGAATGTGTGTAATAGTTATGATTTAGTTGTGATAGTGGTGGTGATAGTAGCAGTGATGATGGTAGTAGATGATGAGGATAGTAGTAGTGATGATGTTGAAAGTGTTGGTGATAGTTACTGGAGATGACGCCCCGAAAACAAGTCGCCCCGCATTTGCTAAGTTAAGTTAGGTTAAGTTGGTTTAGATGACATTAAAAGTGATGGTAGTAACAGTAGGGATGATGTTGAGAGTAGTAGTAGTGAACTAGTGATGATAGTAATGGTGATAGTGACTAGTAGTAAAAATTATAAAAAAAAAAAAAAAAAGTGATGATGGTGACCCATCGCAGAGTTGGGTTTGCCGTTTTGATTTTGGGCGAAACGGTACGTCTACTTTATCATTAGATGATTTTAATCAACTTAAGAAGAACCTTTGAGAATCAGAGGAATAATGTAGAATTGTTATACCCCTTGGATTCCAAAACAGTTTTTCTTAAGTGTATAAAATTATCTAATGTTTGCCAAAATAGAATGAAAATGATAACATCATATTATAAGGTTCAATCACCGCCAAAAGTCATCCGACTCAAAGGGTCAACCTCCAACACAATCAGCCGATACCAAGGATCAGCCAACGCCAAGGATCAGCCAACACCAAGGATTAGCCAACACCAAGGATCAACATACGCCAAGGATCAGCCAACGCCAAGGATCAGCTAACACCAAGGATCAGCCAATGCCAAGGATCAGCCAACACCAAGGAGCAGCCAACACCAAGGATCAGCCAACACCAAAGATCAGCCAACACCAAGGATCAGCGAATACCAAGGATCAGCCAACACCAAGGATCAGCCAATGCCAAGGGTCAACCAACACCAAGGATCAGCCAATACCAAGGATCAACCAACACCAAGGATCAGCCAATACCAAGAATCAACCAACACCAAGGATAAGCCAACACCAAGGATCAGCAAATACCAAGGCTCAGCCAACACCAAGGATCAGCCAATACCAACGATCAACCAACACCAAGGATCAGCCAACACCAAGGATCAACCAACGCCAACGATCAACCAACATCAAGGATCAGCCAACACCAAGGATCAGCCAACACCAAGGATCCGCCAATGCCAACGATAAGCCAACACCAAGGATCAGCCAATACCAAGGATCAGTCAACATCAAGGATCAGCCAACACCAAGGATCAGCCAATACCAATGTCTGTGGTCCTGCTTTCACTTAGAACCTGCTGACACTAAACTTCACTCCGAATTGCCTGAGAGTTGTTTTTTAACTTTGTGATGGGTTTATGGGAGATTTCAGTTTTGTTACTTCTTACCATCCTGAAGGGAGTTAACAGTGTCCCAATCACTGAAAAACTTAACGTCGCACATAGTTGAAATGTTGCTATACACACTGGTTACTGACGGCCTATCTCGATGATCGAAGGCCGTCATAGATTTCATTAATCTTATAAATTTACCTGGCCACTCCATAAGGTCTTGTTTGAGATAATTAATATCATTTAGCGTGTCAATGAACAATTGACCTACACTAAATACATCACTGGCGGGGAGGCTAGTTTCACCGAAAAAGTACTCAGGCGCATATTGATTATACTTCTCATAATCTTCCATAGTATGCTCCTTAACCCGCTGAGTACCAGCTAAATATTTATAAATGTACCACCCAGGACCGCCTGATTCTCAATTTTTATTTTTCCAGAAACAATAGCGAATGGGTTAGGAATGAAGGAAAAACCACGAAAAACCGATCAAAAAGCTCAAAAAATGGTCCTACAGAGCCCCCGAAAACGGATTTTACAAGAGTAAAAAATTGAAGGCAATTTCCCGAAAAAAACATGTTTTTGCGCGCTCATGCGCACGCGGTTGTACTTTGAGAGTTTTAAACCATCGGCATGGGTGCGTGGGATACTTACACAGTTCCCATACAAATCTCAGCCCTCTAGGTGCCATAGGACCGAAGTAATTGGGACAGGAGTAACACTGACGGAAAAATTCGGTCGCTGGGGTTTAGCGTTACATACATTACCGACGCACTGTTTGCGTCGCTGGGGCTCAGTGTGTTAAAGTATGCTGCAGGAATGCCTGTATTTCGGGACATGCCTACATCTATAAGATATGCTTTCGGTTGGGCATCATCAATATTTATAATGATATTATCACTTTTAATATCATTATGAACATATTTTGTCCTGTGAAACTCCTATACTCTCAGCACTACGTTCTTGAAAACCTTCATCCACCAATGCCATTCTACTCTAACACCTTGAGGACATTCTAGTTCAAGAAGTGTTGTCCCATTACAATATGAAATGACCATCATTGGTTCATCATGGGCCACCCCCAGAAGGTATGGTGTCCCTCCAGCACCATTTAGTTCATGCATTATGATTGCCTCCTCAACGAACTCCTTGACCGTAACCTGGTCGTTTCCTACTTTTACAACATCTACACCTTCTTCCCGACAAGCCAAATAAGCCTTCCCATAAGCCCCTTCACCCAACAATGCCATACTTTTATACTTGAGCATTATTCTATGCTTACTATCAAACAGATTCGCTGAACGCAATTTTGCAAGACTGGAATAATATGAATCTTTTGATACAGAGAGGGTTGCAGTACCCACAGGTGGAGCTTCAGCACCTACAGGGGGAGCTTGAGCAGCTGCAGGAGCTCCAGCACCTACAGGGGGAGCTTCATCCATATGGGCAGCTTCGTCCAACTTGATCCCTTGATCAGTGACGGAAATTTTGTCCATGCCGGTCCCTTGATCACGGACAGAAATTATGTCTGTCATGGTACCGTGATCAGTGTGGTTAACTGCCTCCATTGCAGTCCCTTGATCACTGGCAGTAACTATGTCTGTCATGGTACCGTGATCAGTGTGGGTAACTGCCTCCATTGCAGTCCCTTGAGCACTGACAGTAACTATGTCTGTCATGGTACCGTGATCAGTGTGGTTAACTGCCTCCATTGCAGTCTCTTGATCACTGACAGTAACTATGTCTGTCATGGTACCGTGATCAGTGTGGATATCTGCCTCCATTGCAGTCCCTTGATCACTGACAGTAACTATGTCTGTCATGGTACCGTGATCAGACATTGTAACTCTGTCTGCCTGTGACCCTTGATCAATCATGGGTGTGTACGGTCGGCCTTAGTTATAATATGAAGATAGTCAATCATACAATCTTCAGTCACCACGATACTCTGTTCCTCACATACCCGTCGGCCAGACATTAACACAATTTTGACTTCTTGAGGACAGGAACCAGGCACAGGTACCTTAATGGGTTCCCTGTATTTATATGTTGTTTTACCCGATGGCACACAAACATCGGTAACCCATCTCCCATCTCCTTATATCCCATTGGAAGTTTTATTATTGTTTTAAACGCTTTAATGAAGGGGAGAAAGCTAACAATGGGCCGTTTTATGTTAATTTTCATACAATTAACTTCTTCACATATTCGCTTCGCATTTTGGTATTGTGTTTGCATCTCTACACAATTAATGCGGAGAAATGTCCACCCATCCCCTCCCATCACTATGTTTGAGTTATCTCCTGTAATTTTGCTTTTCGTTGACAATAATTATGAATTTACTATATAACTTATGACTTTGGTTTTCTCAATACCTTAGACAATTCCAGCTTGTCTACGTGATAGTTCTAAATGAATTAC
Source organism: Paralithodes platypus (assembly GCA_032716605.1). Lineage (NCBI taxonomy): Eukaryota > Metazoa > Arthropoda > Malacostraca > Decapoda > Lithodidae > Paralithodes > Paralithodes platypus. Next base: position 52,604,866 of record CM064480.1, on the reverse strand, counting down.
AATAAATAATAGGTAGTGGCATTTATAGTGTATAATAATTGGGAGAGATAATGAATAGTGGACATAACTTGTGATCACACCAAATGATATATAGTACACATGATAGATGATGTGTAGTGAGTATATAATTATAGCTTTGTAGTAGGATAGATGATGTGTAGTTAGCATATAATTATAGCTTTGTAATAGGTTAGATGATGTATAGTGATCATGTATAACTTTGTATTAGGATAGATGATGTGTAGTGATCATGTATAACTTTGTAATAGGATAGATGATGTGTAGTGATGTATAACTTTGTAATAGGATAGATGATGTGTAGTGATCATGTATAACTTTGTAATAGGATAGGATCCGATAGATGATGTGTAGTGATAATATATATCAGCTCGGAACGAATCTGTAGGCATTAGAAGGGTAAAGACTATCTCAATTAATCCTCTGACTCCCATATGCCCCTCCTAATCTGAATAAAATCGTCTAATAATAGCCCGAAACCGAAATGATATACGTAATTGGATCTTGAAAGGGTTAACACACGACGCACACAATGATATAAGAGGACTGGTTACCATTAAGGGGGGATGGGCCGGTTTTCATCATACACATGTCTCAGATGTGATGATAATAGTGAGACGTGAGACGTAACCCCCCCTGGGGGTTAGGGAATAGAATATGCCCCACGTGCCTTCTGCGTGTCGTAAGAGGCGACTAAAGAGGTTGGGTCGGTGGGCTTGCGACCCCCACCCGGAAAAAATATCTAAGCAAAGAAAAACGAACGAACAGCCTCGGATGCGGACGGAACCAACGTTGACGAACCACGACCGACTAAGGACATGCCTTCGGACATTCTGAGAATGGCTACGTGGAATGTTAGTGGCATGAATGATGGCACAAAAGAGAGAGAGGTTCTGGAAGTGTTAGTGAATGCCAGGCTGGATGTATGTGGAATGACAGAGACCAAATGGAAAGGTTCAGATGTGAGAGAGTGGGAGTGTGGAATGGGTGTGTGTGCTGGAGTGAGTGAAGGAACAGCGAGAGAAGGTGCATGTTTGTTTGTAAGTAGCAAATGGAAGGAATGTGTAAGAGAGTATGGGTCTGTGGGTTCAAGGATTGTGTGGGTGAGAATGAAAGTAGGAATACAAACGTGGGTGATTGTATGCGTGTATGCCCCGACAGAGGATATACTTGAAAGAAAGAAAGAGGAGTTCTGGATGAATGTGGAGGCGTGCCTGGAGAAGTTTGACAAGAACGAAAGAATATTTCTGATTGGGGATATGAATGGTAAGGTGGGTGATAGGAAAGTTGAGGGAGTGGTGGGAGGGTGGGGGGTACCATCAGAGGTGAATGGGAATGGTAGTGCACTTGTGGACGTATGTGTGGGGAGGAGGCTGTGGATAGCCAACACCTTCTTCCGACACAGAATGATCCACAGGTACACGTGGAAACGGATGTTGACGATGAAGGATAAGACAGTGGTGGAACGAAAGTCATTGATTGATTATGTATGTGTGGATGAACGAATGAAGAAATCTGTGATGGATGCTAGGGTGTATAGGGGTATTGGAGGGGGTCTGTCTGATCATTATGTAGTGGTAGCTAAGGTTAGGATACAAAAGAAGTGGGTTAGGAGAGCGGGAGGGAGGCGAGAGGAGGGTGGAATGGTGAGGAGGGTGGAGAGGTTGCAGGAGGAGGAAGTCAGGGAGGAGTACAGGAGAGCAGTGGAAAGACGACTAGGTGGGTTCGACCTGGAAGTTATGGAGGAAGTGGAGGAGATGAGCAAGGTGTTTAAGGATGAGATCTGTGCAGCATGTGAGGAGGTGTGTGGAGTGAGGAGAAGAGGGAGGGGAGTGAAAGGTACAGCATGGTGGACAGAAGAGGTAAGAATAGCTGTGGAAGAAAAGAAGAAAGCATATAGAGAGTGGTTGGGTAGTAGAGGGAATGAAGATTCAGAGAGACAGAAACGAGCGAGGTACGTGGAGAGTAAGAGGGTGGTGAAGAGAGTAGTGAAGGAAAGTAAGAGAAGAGTAGATGAGGAATTTGGAAGGAATCTGAGTGTAAAATGGAGGGAGAGTAAGAAACTGTTCTGGAAAGAAGTCAAGAAAGTTAGGGAAGGTAGCAAGGGAAACAGTAAGGGTGTGAAAGATAAGAATGGGAGAATGCTAGCCGAGAAGCAAGAGAGAGTCGAAAGATGGAGGGAGTACTTCAGTGAGTTGCTAAATGAAAGGAATGAAGAGCCAGCAAACATAGCTGGATATGGTATGGGAGGGAGAAGAAGAGAAGTAGTGGAGGAGGAGGTGGGGATCAGGAGGTCAGAAGTGTGGGAAGCCATGAAAAGAGTGAAGTTGGGGAAAGCACCAGGAACAGATGGAGTGTGTGGGGAAATGTTGAGGTATGGTGGTGAGATAGTGATAGAATGGGTATGGAAAATGTGCAAACTAGCATGGGAGAAGGGGAGTGCACCCGATAACTGGAAGACTGGCATAATAGTCCCCCTATATAAGGGCAAAGGGGAAAGAGGAGTGTGTGGTAACCACCGAGGAATATGTCTTCTAAGCGTAGTAGGGAAGGTATACAGTAGGGCAGTGATTGAGAGAGTGAGAGTGAGAACGGAGAAATGGATAGGCGACGAGCAGGGAGGTTTTAGGAAGGGAAGAGGATGTGTAGATCAGATTTTTACCCTGAATTGTGTTGTGGAGAAGTATCTGGAGAAGAAACAAAAGGTGTATGCTGCCTTTATGGACTTGGAGAAGGCCTATGACAGAGTGGATAGAGAAGGTTTGTGGAAAGTACTTAGAATATACGGAGTAGAGGGCAAGTTGCTGAAAGCAGTGAAGAGCATGTATGAGGGTGCAAAGGCGGCAGTACGTGTGCAGAGTGAGCAGAGCGAGCGAGTTCTTTGACCTCAATGTTGGTTTGAAACAGGGGTGTGTGATGTCCCCGTGGTTGTTTACTGTATATATGGATGGAGTTATGAAAGAAATACTATCAAGAGCAGTGGATGTTGGTGTATCGCTGAAAAGGGAGGGAATTGAGTGGAAGCTACCTATACTGCTGTTTGCGGATGATACAGTTCTGATGAGTGATAATGAATGGGAGTTGCAGGGTCTGGTAAATGAGTTTGGAACAGTGTGCGAAAAACGGAATTTGAAGGTAAATACGGGGAAAAGCAAGGTTATGGTTTTCGAAAGGGGTGAAGTCACAGAGTGTGAGGTGAAGCTGAACGGTCAGGCTATGGAGATCGTCAACTCTTTTAAGTATCTGGGCAGTGTGTTGAGTAAAGATGGGACTATGGATGAAGAGGTACGGGAGAGGGTACAACAGGGGAAGAGGGTTGTAGGAACGCTAAAAGCAGTAACAAGAAATAGGGTGGTCAGTATGGAAGTGAAGAAGTCCTTGCATGACAGTGTGGTAATCCCGACACTGACTTACGGAAGCGAAGCATGGACGTTGGTTGAGAGACTCAGACCAAGAGTGAGAGCAGTGGAAATGAATTACTTAAGGAGTGCGTGCGGAGTTACATGGAGGGATAGACAGACTAATGAGGAAGTAAGAAGGAGGTGTGGTGTGGAGGTAGATGTGCTGGAAAGTGTGAAAAGGAACAACTTGAGATGGTTCGGCCATATGGAACGTATGGAAAGCGAGAGAATGACTAAGAGGGTGTACGAGAGCGAAGTGGAGGGACAGAGGGGGAGAGGTAGACCGAATATGAGGTGGAAAGATGGAGTGAGGAACTACATGAACGAAGGCGGTGCTGGTTGGGGGGAGGGGCGTCGACTGACTGGGGACAGAGGTGCATGAGGGCGGTTCGTTCGTGGCCACTTCTTCGGGGATCACGGCGTCAGACAATAGATAGATGTTTGTCTTTCCGAAAACTCCTAGATCGTTCGACGGATTTTGACACCAACTTCTAACGAACATTCGGTGAGTGAATGCGACAGTAATTAAAAACATTTTTTTTTAATGTGTGCAATAGTTATGATTTAGTTGTGATAGTAGCAGTGATGATGAGGATAGTAGTTCGGATTGCAGGGCAAGTGAGTGGGGGAGGATGAGAAAGGGTAAGTGGTGTGGGGATTGGTATTGGTTATGGTGCGTGAGGGAGTCCTGTGGGACTCAGAGGAGTCGGGTTGCTTGAACTCCTCGTCCTCCATGGCCCTCTTGCGCACTGCGGTTCCCTTCATAGTGTGGGGCTTCAAGATCCTTTTCCTGCACGACCAGTCCCCTGCCCTGAATGGCACAGCCTACACCCTCTTCCCCCTGATGTACGAGTCAGGGTCCCTGGGCTCCCCAGCAAGAGTTCGGGTACATCTCCTCCTCCACTCTTCCCCTATAGGTTAGGGTTGTCTATGGTGTTAGGCGGTCCCCCTGTAATAGGGGTGTCTCTGGTGATAGCTGTCCCCCTGGTATCTGAAAGGGGCGTGGTTCCCCTGTAATAGGGGTGTCTCTGGTGATAGCTGTCCCCCTGGTATCTAAAAGGGGTGTGTTCCCCTTGTAATAGGGGTGGCTCTAGTGATAGCTGTCCCCCTGGTATCTGAAAGGGGTGTGGTCCCCCCGTAATAGGGGTGTCTCTGGTGATAGCTGTCCCCCTGGTATCTAAAAGGGGTGTGTCCCCCTGTAATAGGGGTGTCTGGTGATAGCTGTTCCCCTGGTATCTGAAAGGGGTGTGTCCCCCTGTAATAGGGGTGTCTCTGGTGATAGCTGTCCCCTTGGTATCTGAAAGGGGTGTTTCCGGGTAGATGGGACTCGATAGCCTTGGCGGGCAACCTATCTAGGGGAAAAAAAAACTACACAAATTACCGATGGGCGACACCCTAATCGGTGCCACTTACAGGTGGCGATTTTTATAACAGATAACAGATAACAACATGAAGAGTCAGAACCATTGGGTTTAAAGGTCTCTTGGACTAAGGTCAAAGCCCTAGCATATGTTGACTTTTTTATTTTGTTTTATTTGAGTGAGGGAGACAAAAGACAGAATTGCCTGTGACTCCCCCAGAGTTGAAAGAGTGACAGGGCCAAAATCAAGGGACATTCGAGCCAAAATGCCAGGACACATGGAGTTTGAAGCAATTTAAGTGATAGGAAGAGGGAAACACTGATGCTGGGAGAGAGTTCCAGAGCTCAGTTTATGAGCAGAAGAAAGATTGAGAATAAGTTTCACTTTTGGGTTGAAGAGTTGCACAGATAAAAGGTGGGATTATGTTGCAAGACGGGTGCTACATGCTCTACGAAGAGGGCGTGGTATACACTTAGAAAGCTCTGGGGAACACTGAATATTGCAATAGAGGCAAAATAGTGAGACATGCAACATTGCGGCGAAGAGAGAGAGAGACTGCAGAGATTTGGTGAGTGGACATGAGTTAATGAGACGGAAGGCTTTCTTTTCTATTTTGTCTAGAAGTGCTGTGTGAGAGGATCCTCCCCATACGTGTGAACAATACTCAATACATGGACGCACTGTGCCCCTCTACAGAGCAAGAAGCTGCGCAGGGGTAAAGAATCCCTGGAGGCGGTTGAGCACACCCAGCTTCTGGGAAGCTGTTTTAGAAAGTGTTAATATGATTTTTCCAAGAGATCTGAAGAAAAAGAGACACCAAGAATATTAAGAGAAGATGAAGGGTTAATCTGTATGTTGTTGAACAGTAGGTAGTAGTTTTCTGGAAGGGGGCGACAAGTAGACAGATGGAGAAATTGAGTTTTGAAAGCATTGAAAGTAACAAGGTTTTCTCAGCCCCAATTAGAGATAGTAGAGAGATCAGAAGATAGGTGTTTTTGTGGCCTCCTTACCTGAGTTTTGGAGTTCCCGCTGTGAATAACCTTGTGGAATGCTTGTTGAATAGTGTAATTTAGAGTTGTCAGCATATGAATGAATGGGGCTGGATGTGCAGCTAAAAGGTCGTTAATGAATAAGAAGAAGAGAATTGGAGATAGGACAAAACCCTGAGGAACACCGAAGTTGATAGGTTGAGGAAGTGAATGGTGGCCATCCACAACCGCAGCTATGGAATGGCCGGAAAGGAAAATAAAGACAAAGGCACAGATGGAGGGATAGAAACAGGAAGGTAGTTTGGAAATGAGGGATTTGTGCCAGACTCTATCAAAGGCTTTCGATATGTCTGGCGCAACAGAAAAAGTCTCACCGAAGTCCCGAATGGAGGATGACCAAGGTTAGTAAGATCAAACAGAAGATCACCAGTAGAGCGGCCCCTACGGAAGCCATATATCGGCAGTCTGATAGTAAATTATGGGAAGATAAATGCTTAAGAAATTTTGAAGTAAGAATGGTTTCAAAAATTTAGAGATGCAAGAAATGAGAGCAAGTGGATGATAGTTGGAGGGTTAAGAGCAGTCACCCTTCTTTGGGACAGGTTGAATGAGAGCAAACTTCCAGCACGAAGGGAAGACGTTAGAGGAGAGACAGAGACGAAAGAATTTGCCTAGGCAGGAAGTCAGCACGGAAGCACAGTTACTGAATGATGTAGAGCAATCTGTTCATGAATGTGGTGAGGACTTTCAGATCTTGGATAAATTTACTTATCTTGGTAGCGTAATCTTTAATGTTAGTGAGTCTGGCTATGATGTCAACCATCGCTTTGGCATAGCATATTGACTTCTGAATTCATTCAACAAAAGCATATGGCATTGTCGATACCTGTGCAGAAAGACGAAGCACGTATATTCAAATCGCTGCCGCTCCCCATCATATTTTATGGATGTGAGACATGGATGCTTAACTGTAAGTTGAAGAGATGCATCAACTCCTTGTGGTACTAAATATCTTTGCAGGATCATGGGCTATCGTTGGAATGATTACGTCTCACACCAGCAACAACTCCATGAAACTTATTCAAGATATATACGTTGCATGGTCCGTGAATGCCAACTTAGGGTATATGGGCATGTGGTTTGCTTCCATATACCAAACCTTGCTCACTAGGTGGTCTTTACAGAAGACAACCCTGAGTGGAGGAGGCCTAGGGGAAGACCACGAAACTCATGGCTGAGGAAAGTCGACCGATCATGCGATAGGATACTTGATATGGGCCGGGCAGATGCCTGGAGTCTCGTCCGGAATGATCCCCTGGAGTGGAGTCGGAGTGTTAGTGCGGCTCCGCACTGTCACGGCGTATTCCCTCATTGATTAATTGATCAAATGCATAGAGGTGGTACAGTCATTAGCATTAATAGCTACTCAAACGTTTTTTATCCGTATCAAACATAGATGCTTCAGAGCTTGATTTTAAACATTTATAGATATACAAATGGAAGTATATTCATATCAGTTTTTACGACTGTACTAAATAATAAGTGTAGCTGAATATTTGTTATATAAAAATAACGAGATTAGACTAAAAAGGTTATATCTCTTCGAAAATTGAATGGGAAAGTTTATGTGCAGTGTAATTAATGGATAGTAGAAAACGCTCTCCACTTGCCATTACAAAAAACAAAACATATTATTATGAAGAATGTACATGCAAACTATATATACCGGCTAGTTTATGGCAATGAGCAATTCTAGAACTCTGTATAGAAAACCAAGTTAATTTGATCCCGAAATCATGACTATATCTGATGCGATACGGCCAATTGATGTTAAGGGGGGTCACCTGCTTTTTTATCTTTCTCTCCTTTTCTCTCTTTCTCTGACTTGTATCCCTTTGGCCCCATTCAGCCAACTGTTTTAAGACGTTTATCCCAATCCTGGTGTCGATTTTTTCCTAGCGAGCGATTGCGAGCCATCGAAAAATGTACAAATTTAGGTTGCTGTAAAACAAAAATATATATATGCTGGCTCGCCAGGAAAATATTGACACCTGGATGGGGGTAAACGTCTTAAAACAGTAGGCTGAATGGGGCCGAATGGATACAAGCCAAAGAGAGAGGGAGAGAAAGAGAAAAAAGCGAGTTGGGCTCCCTTAATGTCATGTAGAACACCGAAGACTTCAATATTGGAGAATACGGTATAAATACAGTATATTTGATGCACCTCCAAACAGCATTCAATAAGTACCATTGCAGCTGAGATCACCACCATTAAGGGGGGATGGGCCGCTTTCTGGACCACTTTCTCCCTCATGTTTGGCCTCATTAGTTTTCAGATGTTAAGATGTTTGCCCAATTAGTTAGTCGATTTTAAGACCTTTCGCCCCATTTATTCGTTAATATTTAGACCTTTCGTGCTATTTAGGTGTCGATTCTTTCCCTGGCGAACGATAGTGAGCCTGTAATGTTGTAAGAACTGGCCTTCGGCCGGGAAATGTTTCTACCGAAAAATGTACAAATTAATCTAGAAGGGAGATCTAATGGATGTATTTTTAAATTTGATGGAGATCTAGGGAGGACACTAGAAAAATAATGAATACATGCAAAAATCGCCCAAAAAGTAAACCATCTCCCCTTAAACTGTGAAGGTCATAACAGTGTTGCCTTATGGGCCATAGGTGAAGATATCATAGCTTGCAGTTAATATTTTATTGACAACTACAATCACTTCAAGCAATCCACTCATAGACCATAACATAACACACTCATGACCTCCAACAAGCAAAAAAGCCTTGATGGCCTCTTGAAACTCTAGTGTGTGCTCCACATTTACTTTATTGCAAATTAAAGATGTTTTATGGGAAATTCTCTTACACGAAACGGTATGCTATTAGTTTATATGCATTATAGTGATAACAACACTTGGATACATGATCATTGAGGTAGACTGTAGCGCTCTTTGTCAATTTATAATGTCATATATTTTTGGAAGGGTATTAGTTGAAAAGGCATTGCTGTCAAATGTTTGAAATCAACAATATATTAATAGCAATTCAAGGAAATATGCATTAGGATAAATATAATGGAAAGCATTATGGAATACTTGACAGAAATCATTGACAATTAGAATACAAACTACCATGTGGCTTAACATGACTGAAAGGTAATATCTGATATGAGTTGTGCTCTACAGAGTATATTAACAAAAACGTCATTATAGTTTGAAATACGATGTGTTATATCTTTTACTACATAGAGGTGACACACAAATATGTACTAGTGGTTAGTTTGAGTAATGGAATATAATTACAGTATATTTTAACACACTCTGTAGCCGATTGACTATAGACCTGTATAACTGTAACCTGTCGGATGGCAGGACAATGTAGATTCAAATGCTAAAGAAGTTGCTTGTAAAATAATCTACTTTATCTTTATTCATGTGTCAAAAATATATCGTACATATACTGTAAGCCCCATCTAGAATGTAATAGTCAAACAGTTAAGTTTTCACAGTAACTTAATATTATCTTTGGAGAATTTTACGCTTAATTCAACATGTATTGCGACATATTTAGTTAATCTGGATTCGAACGCATTAGCATACACACACTAGGATAAATAACTGTATTCTACAACCAGAACACTACATTATAAAAGATGGTGTTCAACGAGAGCCATACCAGAAATGTTAAAAAAAACTGGGCTATAAAAATACCTATAGCCTTATTAAAAACCTTTTTCGAATTCCTAGTTAGTGGATAGTATGTCACAAGGTATAATTCTTAAAATAAAAGAAACATTAGTGAAGAAACCTATTTTCACGTATACAATTAGAAATAATTTCAGCTTAACTTTCATGCTATGTTGACTAAGTAATAATGTCAACATAGCTATACGTATCCCAGCAAACATAGACACACAGGAGCACACACACACACACACAAACACACACACACACAAACATACACACACATTAAGAAAAAAAATCCACACACTAAGAAAAGCACCGACCGACACATGCGAGTAGACTAGAAAACAATACATCACACACACCCACACACACACACATTAAGAAAAAACACACACACACTAAGAAAAGCGCCCACCGATACATGCGAGTAGAATAGAAAACAATACATAACACACATACACACACACACACATTAAGAAAACAAAACTAGCACACTAAGAAAAGCAGCCACCGACACATGCGAGTAGAATAGAAAACAATACATTTTGGTGTTGTTTAGGCATCAGGGAGAGTAGTGAAGGCCTGTGGGGGGCTGAGGAATACTGAACGACCTCCTCCACGCTGATCCCTCTCCCGCCTCTTACAACAATTGCATTCTAGTGCTCCATGGTGGGGTGGAGTGGGAGTGGAAGTGGGAGGGGGAGGGGGAGTGAGAGTGGGGTCAGAGTAGAAGTGGGAGTGGGAGTGGGAGGGAAGGGGAGATACAGACAGACAGAGAAATAGACAAACATACAGACAGAAAGAAAGAAAAGTAAGAAAGAAACAAAACAGAAAATTAAATAATCTATCTATATACGGGTTGATAGAAGAGCTTGCAATACAAGACCAGTCAACACATTAGGTATATTTGTGTCTCGGTTGAGAGAATGCAGAGGAAATGGAAAACAAAATACTACAAGGAGAGAGAGAGAGAGAGATTTACATAATCCTACAACAAATACACTGACCACACAGTGTTCTAGATCAAAGCTAGATTGTCGGCACTTAATTCAAATAGATCATTAATCACACACACACACACACACACACACACAGAATATTAAGGGGATAGGCCTATGTGTTGTTTTTCTGGTCTCCTTTCTTCCTCATGTTTAGCCCTATTAGTTTTCAGATTTTAAAACGTTCGGCTCATTAGTTTGGCGATTATAAGACTTTTCGCCCCTTTTCTTTGTCATTCGTGTCATTTAGTTGTAGATTTTTTTCCTGGCGAGCGATAGCCAGCCTGTAATTTAGGAGAAACCGGCCTTTGGCCGGGACATGTGTAAATATATCTTGAAGGGGAATCCTTGTTTTTTTTTAAAGTTTAATGGAAGTCTAGAGAGGAAACTAGAAAAATAACAAATATATAAAAAGAAAAAATTACCAACAAATGAACCATCCCCCTTAAGGTAGCTGTGTGCGTGACATCCTTACCGCTCAAAAAAAAATCCTTGAGTGGCATAGGTCAAAGCCTCAGTACCGGAATTATAGTCTATTCCGCATAACACATCTAGAAATCATGGCCTCTACCCTCTCAGAACTCAAAAGGGGCAAGAAATAATGAGCATATATTACTACCATTTGGGATCAGTCCACCGGTTGAAGGGAGGTTCTTATTTTGTTCCCTAGTCCTCCATCAAGCTTAAGAGAATACCCTCAAGAATGCCTTTCGAGATATATTTGTACATTTTTCGGTACAAAAAGGTCCTGGCCGAAGGCTGCTTTCTCATTGAGTGCAGGCTCGCGAAATCGACTTCTAAATGGCACGAAAGGTATTAACATTGACAAAGAAATAGGTAGAAAAGCTTTAAAATCACCAAACAAGTAGGGCAAACATCTTAAATTATCAAAACTAATGAGGCTAAACATGAGGGAGAAGGGGGACCAGAAAAACGACCCATCTCCCCTTAATCCTATGCATGGAAGTAAAAATAGCACGATCAACTACATGTCCAAGTTTGGTGTGAAACAGTTTATTGATCATAAATTGCACACTTAACCTTTTCTGTACCAACGACGTCCTTTTGATTACATTTAGGCAACTATAAGACGATTTTATTCAGCTTAGGAAAGAACGTCTACCCATTAAAAGACTACACACTATCTCAGTTAATCGTTTTAGCTACCATATATCCTTCCTAAGCTTCATAAAATCGTCTAAATGTAGCTACAATCAAATAAAAGAGACTTCGACGGTACAGAAGGGGTTAATTATATCTTGCACATTTTACTTCCATCCATTAATTTGTAGAGAAGGAAAACACTTACGTACGCAAACGACCAATATTAGGGAACATTCATTATAGATCGAACTAAGCTAATCTTTAACTGTATGTTTACCTATCATGCACAACCGCTTAGTGTAACAACCATTCCAATCGCATGATGCCATTCTTGTTATTCTAGCTACCTCAACACGATCATATTCAACTTAGGAAGAACCTGTCAGAGTTGGAGCGTTAATGAAGATAATTTTTATCCCATAATGTCCATGCATACATACATACCATGTATCATATGATCAGACAGTCATCCAATGGAACCTCTCATTACTTTTGTATCACCTGCATCCCCAATCATTCCTCTTTCTACCAACATATAATAATTCAAACTTCCATTATCCTGTCGTTCAACACTTGTATACCCTGTATACTTATGTACATCTGTATGCTTAAAATAAGAATTACATAGACACAATTTTCTTTCATTACACATATCCTTCAGTGTGTTTCCATTGTCATGTTCACCTGGTACACCAAAACAACCCATGATGACATTCTTCGGACCAGTGCCAACTCTTCCATTCATGTCGCCCAAAACAATCAGTTTACAACTCACAGGCATTCTATCTATCATTTCATTCAGTGTGTTCCAGAATCTGTCTTTCACATCTATGTAATATTCTTCACATGGTGCATATACTACCACAACCACTACTTTCACCTTTTTAAACTTAAACTTTACAAACATGTTCCTTGAATTCACATATGCAAACCCATTCGTTGCTTTACTCCATTCGTCATTCATTAGTTTACCAACTCCTTCCTTTCCTCTTTCATTTACACCCACTCCTGTCCTTACACATTTTACATCATTCCACTCTTCTTATTAATTTCCTTTCACTTGTGTTTCACATATACCAAGAACATCAAACCTTCCTTTATTAAACAAAATACTACTTCCATTCTCCTTTGTTCTGAATTAATTCTTCTTACATTCCAAACAGCCATACGTGCCTGTCTGACTGTACTGGAACCCCTGCAGGCAAAGGGCCCAGCGCCGAGGCTTGCTGATCCATAAGTAGGAATGAATTATTTCAGTGGTATTCCCAGTCCCAAACTCTAGGGGTTATCTGTGCCACAAAGTGACGGGCGGTGGGGTCGCCATGCACGTCCCTACGCCAAATACTAGCATACAGGAAAGGGGAGAAAAATCATATCTGATTAACACTAGTCCACCCGACGTTTGGGGAATTAATAGTGTGTGGTTGTGTGTGTGTGTGTGTGCGTGTGTGTAGGTAGCTAATGTATAAGATAGATAATGTGTAGAGTATAATATATGTTATAGTGGGAGATGTTCTTGGGTAGCTATAAGTGTAGGGGATATTGGTTGTAGCGGGAGATATTTTTAGTGAAGGGAAAACACTAATAGGGATGTAGGGAAGGAGGGATCTGCCTCGTATGGACCAATAGGCCTCCTGCAGATTTCCATGTTTCTTATGTTCATGTGTTCTTATGTTCTATTCTAAAGACACTGCAGAAGATTTCACCTAATCGTTCCTCATTCTTTCATCATAAACTGAAAATAAACAGTAAAACAATTACATCATCCTGTACAAAGAAGAACTCTCACGGAAGGATTGAACTTGATAACTACAGCTCATTATAGCAGAACAGAGAGCTGCTGACATCAGATTTCCATTTGTTTTAATTAATCAAACAGGCACAGTTTCGTTACTAGCTTCTGGATTCAGCTGGTAGAAAATGAAATTATAACCATAGCAGGAAAGAAAAGCAATTATAACACATTTGGTAGACCGACTGTCCATTGCTTCAATTGTATCGGGTTAACAAATTGATATGACCTGCATCTCTTTCAAATATATTATTCATTGTATCATAATTTACCAACCGAGTTCAGAAACCATTTTCCGGAACTGTACGAGTATATGATATGTGTACTGTATACGAAAATTAAACTGCCGCAAAAATGGGTGCATAACTTAGTATTGGCCATTCGAAAGTTATCCTTCACTGATGAAGACAATAAAATAATTGAACTCGTTTAATTTAATCATATTTAAAAACAAATTAGCAACCGATAACCCCCAAAACAACCTATTGAAACATCCAATGCTATCCACAGCTTACACTCCAAAGTTCAACCAATATAATATTATCAAATACTTCAAAACACAATTTTTTTCTCCTGAATATTTGGAACCAAAGACACAGAAACAGACCCATATAAATTATGTATTATGTATATAAATTATCAAGTCAACCAATTTAGTCCCCTCAGATATCCACACACACGACCATTAGCTTCAATTTGAACCAAACTAGAAAACTTTGTAGACAAAACTTGTTTAGTCACTTAAATAATTAAACCAATCGTTTGAGAGAGAGAGAGAGAGAGAGAGAGAGAGAGAGAGAGAGAGAGAGAGAGAGAGAGAGAGAGAGAGAGAGAGAGAGACAGTGGTGATGTAGCTTCGAGTAGTCAGAGTTGCAATGGCCCACGAGGAAGCAACCAGGTGTCGTAGGTCGAAGGCAAGTCCACGAACGAGCCGGTTGCAACACTCAAACTGTCTCTATGTCTCACTCGCTATCTGGAATAATACCTCCTAACTTCACTGTGTTGAGTGGTTGACTCTAAAGGTTGTTAGCCTGTCTGGAGGCAGATTTGGAACACAGAAAACAAACTAACAACTACAGATCCATATATCCTGCATTATATTGACGTTTACAACCCTAAAATTAATCAACCTATCACAACAAATACCCATAAATACAGCCTAAAATATCAAATATTTAATAAATCACCAACAACAGATTAAAATATAAACGTTCACAAATTTCTAAATACATTAGAAACACAGTCTACAGTGAAATATTGCATTAAACTAACAACCGGTATCCAGATATTCTATATCATATTAACGTTTACCATCGTCAAATATCCATCTATCTAATAGCCACCAAATACCAACCAAACAAACAATTCATTCCAAAATCGATTAACTAACTACAACGAATACAAAACTATTGAAGTTCATAAACCCAAAATATATCAACCTATCACACCAAATACCCTTAAACACAGCCTAAAACACCAAAATTGAACAACTATTAACCACAGATCGATAAAATCCCCCTTTTCAAATGTCTAAATCCATCAGATATCCAGCCTAAAACACCGAAATGGATCCATCTTACAACCACAGTTCCACAAGCTCAGAGTCATATTCGTGTCTACACCTCCTTCAAAATCCACCAATCAAACTGATCTCAGATACCAATAAACACAGCCATTTCGACTACAAAAATATCAAACTAATTGCCACAAGTTCATATATCCATGTCCACGACTAAAAACTATAATACAGAACTTATAACCACCAAAAGCACAATCAAAAGAAACAAAATGGAGTAAAATAACAACCACAGTTCCAGATATCCCTCATAACCACGTCTACAGCTCCCATAATCCCACCAATCTAATGACCAACTAACGAACCATCGTAATTGATTTATACCTTCTCAACCAACTAAACGGTTTCTATGGTCTACTCTAGGATAACGAGGAGCGTCCGGCAGTAGTTACACCAATCTTGGCTATAGGCTTCCAAAATTATCACATACTGCGCTAGCTTTGTGCTACTGGAGATGTAGAGTGAAGGGAGTGTAGAAATGTCGAAATGAATCTAGTTGTACCCTGAGACTTCGCCAAAGGGAGACCCGAAGGAGTGTAGCTGGTGAGTGAGTCCACCTTAGACAGGCCGCCGCGGCATAGGCCTCTAGTGGTTAATTGATTGAACAAGATCAATGATACATATTATGAAGAGGAAATATATATGTAGAAGAAAAAGGGAGTTACAGTGTAATAAACGAACTGAGTTTTGGAAAGAAAATATACTACTAATATATAAAAAAAAAAATTATACTTCCAAATATATGCAATCAATATGACACCAAAATACAAATGAATACAAAACATGAAAAAGCTAAACTAATATCAATCAAATTCGGAGAACTACCACCACAACAACAGCAAGAAAAGCTATTACTCTAAATAAGACGTAAAGCAATATCATCCGAACTCCCTCTCCACCCACTCCCCACAAAACAAGAATGAAAATAAGAAGGAAGAAGAAGAAAAAGAATGAGAAAGAAATCAAATTAGAGGATGGAAATCTGCCCGCACACCTCAGGGCCGGGAGCAAACCATCTTGTTTATGGAGGCATGATACATATTGAATGCAATCACATTTCCTCGGGCCCGGCTTTTATATTGGTGTCTAGGGCCGCGCGGGCTGGGCTTTATCAAATTCCTCTGGGTTATTGTGTAAGCAAGAATTTTTGATATCTTGGAGTACTTCAATAAGTTTGGGTGGCGGCGGTGGGGGTCGGGCGGGGCTGGCGATCAGATCTGGCGGTCTGGTATCTGGGGGCGGTTAGATTGATGGATTTTGGGGTGGATGGTAGACGTAGATATGATGCTGGATATGTGGATGTGTGGTTGTTTGGTTTATACATCTTGTGGTTGACATATTGGTTACTGAATATTTGGTGTGATTATTTGATACATTTTGAGGTTTTGTTTATGTGGATATTTGTAATGGCGGTTATTAGCTTGTTTAATTTTGGAGTTGTTGTATCTCTTTTTATACATATATATATATATATATATATATTATATTAGGGTGGCCCAAAAACATAGGGCAATATTTGTTTTTCTAATAATATGCTGCTCCACAAGGCTAGTTTGCTTACATATGACTACAAGACCCTGCATTCAAAAAATTGGAGAGATAGGAGCATGTTTAGAGGTCCCAACAACTTACGCATTACAATTCAAAGATTTGTTTCTGCCTTATTATGTTATATTTATTACAATTAACACACAATTCTTCATTGTTTACAGTTATTGGTATATATAATGGCCTCAACTAAGAATAAATTAAGTAAAAAATATTTATTTCAAAGTCGAAAAATTTACATATAGTTGGTACCTCTAAATACAGTCAAATATTTATGATTTTCTGCATGCAAACTCCCGTTGTGATATGGAACAGGATCAGCCTTGTGGAGAATGACAATTTAAACTTTTTGTTTTTGGGCCACCCAAATATACAGTATATACATATATATATACTTTGGAGTACTTTCATAGATTTGGATGGCGGCGGCGGGGGTCGGGTGGGTCTGGCCATCGGATCTGTTGGTCTGGTTTCTGGGAGCTGTTAGATTGATGGATTTGGGGGGATGGTAGACGTGGATATGATAATGGATTGTAGATCTTCAGTTGTTAGTTTTGATCCATTTGAAGATTAATGTCTATATTTGTAAACACATGTTGTGATTATCTGATAGGTTCAAAGGGTTGCAAACATGGATAATTTTGTGTCTGTGGCTTTAAGTTAGATTCATTTTGAAGAAGAAATAGGCTAGTTTTGCTGTATATGAGTTACAACAATAAGTTTGAATGACGGCGGTCGGAGTCGGGAGGGGCTGGTTATTACATCTGGTGTCTGGTGGTTGATAGATTTGTGGATTTAGGGTGGTTGTAGACGTGGATAAGATGCAGTATATGTAAATCTTTAGTTGTCTGTTTCCATCCAATTTGAGATTGATGTATACATTATGGACACGTGAGTATTCAATAGTCTTAAGGGGTTGCAGTCATGGATATTTGAGTATGTGGGTGTTATTTTGAGTAATTATGAAGTTCAAATTTTGGAATACTTCAATAACTTTGGGGAGCAGAGGGGAGTGGGCTGTCGATCAGATCTGGTAGTTATATATTTGTTCTGGTGGCTGTTAAATTGATGGATTATTCGGGGGATGTCGACGTGGATATTGGTAGAGCTTGGATCTATTGGTATATATGATTGTTAGTTCTGGTCGATTACTTGATTATAGTTTGGATGATAGGTTTTTGGGTTTGTGACGTGAATCTTTGCATTAAAGGTAGTTAGTGGGATATTTTCTAGAGATGAAATTAGTGTTTTTATAATTATCTTCGAGTGATTTGACACGTTTCGGTGGATGGGGGTGTCGGGTTGGGCGGGGGGGCAAAGGAAGTCAGGCAACAACAGTCTAGCGACCCCTCGGGGTTCTTTGCCCTATAAATCATTGTTCCTTAAATTGTTCAACAGTGGTTCAGTGGGTAAGGGACAATTTATAAGGGAAATACTGCACTAATGTCCCTGGCAGGGTTAGATGTTAGTAGAGTACAATTTGGGTTAATAACATAACACAGCTATAAGTGATCTTTCGTGTATCTGTGGAAAATTGAGTAACATCTTAGTTGATTGTTTATACCTGTAGTGATCCACGATATAACTGAAGAAAAAGGAGAAGTATAAATTTATAAATGCAGTCAGTCGCGGGTTTAAGGCATTACTCACTCACTCACTCACTCGCACTCTCTCTCTCTCTCTCCGCGTTTAAATTCCCTGCTAGTTCATTCATTAAGCGAGCCTTCCCTTAACAGCCTCCCCACATTAATTACGGCGCTAAATCATGTTCCTTTTAAAGTTGGGTAGCTGCCTTAAATTACCGCCCAATGTCAAAGTCTAAGGCCGCAAAGTGATGGAGTGTGTGGGGGCAGGTGCTGGGGTACGCTGTGGGTGTGTGGGTGGATGGAGCGTGAGGTGGAAGGTGCTGGGGTACGCTGTGGGTGTGTGGGTGGATTGAAAGAGTGGGTGAGTGTCGGTATGTGGGTGGGGGCAGGTGCTGGGGTACGTTGTAGGTGGTGTGGGTGTGGGGGAAGGTGCTGGGGTACGCTGTGGGTGGAGTGTGTGGGGGCAGGTGCTGGGGTACGCTATGGGAGGTGTGGGTGTGGATGGAGTGTGTGGGGGCAGATGCTGGGGTACGCTGTGGGTGGATGGAGTGTGTGGGGGAAGGTGCTGGGGTACGCTGTGGGTGTGTGAATGGGGTGTGTGGGGTCAGGTGCTGGGGTACGCTGTGGGTGTGGATGGATGGAGAGTGTTGAGGAAGGTGCTGGGGCCCGCTATGGGTGGTGTGGGTGGAGTGTGTGGGGGCAGGTGCTGGGGTACGCTTTGGGTGGTGTGAGTGTGGGTGTGGGTGGATAGAGGGAGGGGGTGAGTGTCGGTATGTTGGTGGGGAGTGTGGGTGGATAGAGAGAGTGGCTTAATATGGGTGAGTGTCGGTATGTGAGTGTATGAGTGTGTGTGGATAGAGTGGGTTAGTATGGGTGAGTGTTGGTATATGGGTGTGGGTGGATAGAGAGAGTGGGTTAGTATGGGTGAGTGTTGGTATGTGGGTGTGGGAGTGTGGGTGTGTGGATGGATAGAGAGAGTGGGTTAGTATGGGTGAGTGTTGGTATGTGGGTGTAGGAGTGTGGGTGGATAGAGAGAGTGGGTTAGTATGGGTGATTGTTAGTATGTGGGTGTGGTTGTGTGGGTGGATAAAGAGAGTTGGTTAGTATGGGTGAGTGTCGGTGTGTGGGTGTAGGAGTGTGTGTGTGGGTGGATAGAGAGATTGGGTTAGTATGGGTGAGTGTCGGTAAGTGAGTGCGGATTGTGGGTGGGGATTGGTGAGTGTTGTTGATAAGTGTCGGTGGTGTGTGTGGTTCTGTGTTGTCTTAAATATCCGGCCGATGTAAAATCTAAAGCCGTGAAGTGTTTTCACTAGTTGTTCCATGTGTGAAAAGGAGACAAAAGGCAAAGCTACCTGTAACGACTGCCCCCTCCCCCCTCCCCCCCTCCCGTCCCCCTTTAAATTGAAAGAGTGACAGAAACCCAAATTCAACGTACGTTAGAGTAAACATTTATGGACAGATGGAGCTATAATTAGTTCAAGTCGTAGGGTTAGGGAAAGATAAATTGAAGGAGAGCATTCCAGACTATACTTGTTGAGTGGGATAATATGTTCACTTTTGGTTGGAAGAATAAGGATGGAAATGTGTTGAAAGGTGGGTACCACCTGCTTTTCGTAAGGGAGAAGGAATACACTGTAAAAAGTTCAGAACATAGATGCTTATAATAGCGGTAGAAGAGAGTGTGAGAGGTGTATCAGTGTGGCGTGCAAAAAGAGATTTGTAGATCACTGCTAAGAGGAAGTGAGTTGATAAGACGGAATTCTTTTGACTCTACCCGTTCCCAGTTGGGCGTTATGGGTGGAACCTGGCCACACATTTGAACAGTACTCGACACATGGGCGCGCAGTAGGCCTACCCCTTTACAGAGCAACAAACTGTGTGGTAGTAAAAAATCTACAGAGACGGTTGAGCACACTTAACTTCTGGGAAGCTGTTTTAGCAAGATAGGTAATATGGTCTGTTACGACTGAGGTTTAAATATATCAGGGCTCTTATTCATTGGACTAGTAATGGCATAAATGCTACAACGGAAAGCGCTAGATCCAACCTCTGATGTATATTCCCAGTGAACAAAGAACATATACTCTCCAGAGTTCTATATGCAATAATAGGTTATCAAACTCTCAATAAATGTGCGTCTCCTCTAGGCTTAATGTTATGTGAAAACAGCCTATTACTACCTATAACCGAAGGTGCTTGATTATGGTATGCAAAGTAAGGTGGTAAGAGAAGTTACAGCTTACGTTACTTTAATCAATAGATGTCAGGCACTCCTGCATGAAAGAAAGTGCACTAAAGTCCTTCAACACCAACAAGGAATCTTCTTTAAATGTTAGATGCTATCAAGATGCTCGAATCGGAAATGGAACTCAAAAAGGCAGGCAGCGGAACAATGCTCGAGCAGGCTATGCTCACAAAAAGGCAGGATATATAATGCAGTTGGAGCCAAGAATATCCTAAACGCTACAACAATAATAATCGCCACGACAATGCAGTATTCCTATCAACAAAACGAGCCTAAGTCGTTTGTGTCTCAATACATCAAACTAGGCTGCGAAATGCTTGTGTAATAATAAACGGGTATGCATAATAAGAGTAATTGGTTTAATATACTTAATGTCTACTATGACTGATAAAGTCTAGCTAGAGTCAATGATACGAGATACTGGTGCGCATGGCATGCCGCATAGCCTAGTGCAAATCTCAAGTCTGTGCGTCAAGTATTACGTTAGAGTGAAGGGTAGCTCTCTTGAGAAACCTTAATACCGAAGTATTAAGCGTTCTCCTGGCGTACCTCAAAGACAAACAACCGAGCCTAGAACAGTGCCGAATGATATAGGCAAAAAGCCCTCATTCGTGCATGCTCTATTCTCAATGGCACACAGACTAGAATTAACCCCATCAACTCCAGTTCTCAGGTATGTCGTGCAGCTTTTAACTAAAGCCAGCACCCATCGGAAACAATACCTTATAGTATCAGACTCCTAGTCTAGCATTATCTAATCCAGCAGAATACTAATAATTATAGGAAGCGGTACTGAACAATATGAATGCCAACCAATGCTTCGTGATCAACTTATCTTAACAACTAACATACATGGGTTATATAAGACCTTAACGCACAATACAACTGGCCAGCATGAAGCTGATTATGCAGAGTTAACAAGAGGGGATATAATATTTATAAAAGGTGGTGAAAGATATGGAAAATGAGAGAGATAGGCAGAGGAAAAGGTTCTCAGGTGCAGAGAGGGGGCCAGATATCAAAGGGATAAGAGGGATGCGTTCTAGAAACCAGATCTGAGGGAGAGAGTGGCAAGAGAGCTGTATATATACTGGGACTAGCTCGAACCGTGTAAGCAAAGCGGTAACAAGTCCTCCAGCCAATCCACAGGAGACCAGCAAGCCATGACGTCATCGAACATGGTAAAAAACTCCTCCAGCTAATGCCCAGGAGGCGAGCCAGCCGTGACGTCATCGAGCATGGCAAAAAACACTGCGCGTCTCCTCACACTCTGTTCTACTCTCTCTCTCTCTCTCTCTCAAATCCTATCATTACTACTTAATGATAAAACATATACTTTGCAATTGAATATATAAAGCCTTGACATGGGCGAAAACAAAGAGCCTTTCTGGACTGCCCATGACACGAGCTTTCATATGAAATAAAGCACACAATAATACATCAACTGTAGCCACATCCACTGCCCTGGCGATCCTAGTGAGTCACCGTAGGACAAACCATGCGGGTCTAACGGAGTGGTTAACGTCACAGGTCTTTCCAAGAAGGTTCAGAGAAAAAAGAAACACCAAGAATATTGCGAGAGGATGAAGGCTTGATTTGTGTGTTATTGAAGAGTAACGGATAGCCATGTGCAAAATTGTGACAGTTAGACAGATGGGGAAATTGGGTTTTGGAAGCACTGAAAGCAACAAGGTTCTCTTTCCCTCAATTGGAAATAGATAGATAAATGTACTATGGGAATTAGGTAATGGGAGGGATATTCTGTCATTAATTGGTGGGGTCTAAAATCTTAATAGCAGAATAAGAAACTAACATTTTCTCCAAAATTACTAGTTTGTGTTCATAATCGACACTATGCTCCACTATTTATATCAAGCCACAGGCTAGTAATAACGATAGGGACATGATTTTGTTTCCGATTAATACAAGCATAATTTATATGGCTGTAACTGTATATACTGTATATATATGCATCACAAACGTACTGTAGCCGTTTTTTTTTTCAGCTGACGGTAAATTATTATTATTAATAAAATAGGGATTCGCACCAAGCCTAAAAAGACTATGTGGCACCAAAAGAAACTTTGTGGGAGAAAAAAAAAAACATCGGAGGAGTTGTGGGGCTGGGTGCAATACGGAGTAGAGGAGAAGAAGACTAGGAAACACTAATTAAAGAAGCTGAAGGAGACGGGTATGGAGGAGAAACCGCATAAGATGTGGGAGGGAGAAAGAGGGGGACTCTCCAAGCAGATCGGCTAAGACAAGGGGGCGATTAAGGGAGGATATGAAGGGGAATGCCTGCCGTCGGGCATTGGAGAAACGCGGACAGTCGATCAGGAGATGCTGGACAGACACTGGAATATGGCAGCAAGGACAGAGCGTGGGGACATCATAGGACATCAAATGACCATGCGTGAGCCTGGTGTGGCCGAGCCGAAGACGGGCTTGAGCGGTCTCCCATCGACGATTGCGATGAGAGGAAGACTTCCAAGGTAGGACGGAAGGTTTGACAGAACGCAGTTTGACATCAGACACCCTCATGGAGGTCCATTCGTCCTGCCAGCGCTGATGTAGTAATTGAGTAACACGCGGGAAGTAATCAGATGCAGGGAATCTCCAGCACTAAGGGGTTAACAGCGGGAAGAGACTGAATACTCTGAAGAGCACTAAGGGAGTCACTAAAAATTACAAAGGTATGCAGGTGTGAACAAAAAATAGTACGTAGGGCAAATAAAATAGCAAATAACTCAGCCGTAAAGACACTAGCACATGATTGGATGTGACGTTGGAAGGTCCGGTCCGGGAACACAACCACAAACCCTGTACCGGCGGAGGTCTTGGAACCATCAGTGTACACTGGAACGGCTGAAGAGTGGCGTAGCATATGTTCCGCAAACTGAGCATAAAGCAACTGTGGGGTTGAAGAGGCCTTAGAGGGGGGGAGGGCAGCTGTACAAACGGTAGGGCGAGGGAGTAGCCATGGGGGGAACTCAGACTGTCGGAGGGGTAGCACCGATGGAATGGGAAAAGATAAGGAGGCTAGCAAAGCAGAGACCCGACCGGGGAACGAAGTAGCAGACACTGATGGGGTTAAGCCGGAAGCCGTGGGAGGAAAACCAGCCGAACTGTGTTGCAGAAGGCGAAGATGACATCGAAGGGTCAGTTTATCCCGCCTGGATGACAGCGGTGGGACACCTGATTCAACATAAAGGCTAATAACCGGAGTAGAGCGAAAAGCCCCTAGCGACAAGCGCAGACCGTGATGGTGAAGGGAGTCTAGGCGCTTAAGGTTTGTACGCGCAGCGGAGGCATATACCTGGCAGCCATAATCGATCTTGGAGAGAATAAGCGTTGTATGGAGGCGCAGAAGAGTCGTCCGGTCCGCACCCCAAGACAAGTGGCTAAGGGTTTGTAAGAGTTGAAGCCGTCGGGTGGTGGAGGTCAGTAACGAAGTAATGTGCGGGTACCATGTCAACCGAGTATCGAAAATGAGACCTAAGAATGGAGCTGAGGACCTGTAAGGCAGAGGGCGGTTATACAACGTAAGAACAGGATGCGGGACTGTATGGCATTTTGTGAAGATGACGGCACAAGATTTCGAGGGCGAAAACCGAAAATCATGGGCCGTAGCCCACTGCGCAGCTGCATCAATGGCCTTCTGCACGAGATTTTGTAGGGCAGCGATATCCAAACCCACAGCGTAAATAGCGAAGTCGTCCACATACAAAGAAGCACAGACACCAAGAGGGAGAGAAGAAATAATACCATTAATAGCTAGGATAAAAAGGATGGTACTAAGAACACAACCCTGTGGGACACCGTCGTGTTGGGGGTATGTTCGTGAGAATGTATTCTGAAGCTTGACTCGGAAAGTACGATCACGGAGAAAGTACCTCAAGAATACCGCCATGTTGCCAGACACACCAGAACGTAAAAGGGTATGAAGGATGTTGTATTTCCAGGCAGTATCATACGTTTTTTCAAGATCGAAGAATACAGCTAAAACCGACTTAGTGTCCGAAAAGGCATCGCGGATAGAAGTCGCCAATCTCAATAATGGATCCAAAGTACTACGGCCCTTGCGAAAGCCATATTGAAAAGGTGACAGGATGCCTCTTGATTCCAGGAGCCACATTAAGCGGGAGTGAACCATGCGTTCTAATAATTTGCCTACACAACTGACCAGGGCAATGGGACGGTAATCTGCTGGTGCATGGCCCGACTTACCCGGCTTAAGGAATGGGAGAAGGATGGCATGTCTCCACTCAGCCGGAAAAAAGCCTGTGGACCACAGACGGTTGTAGATGCATAAGAGAAAGCCAAGCGCAGGTGGAGATAAGTGCTTCAGCATCAAGTAATGGACACCGTCAGGGCCTTCACATGTATCCTTACAGGCTCCCAGGCTAGACTCAAGCTCAGCCCGGGAGAAGGGGGCATTGAAAAACTGATCAGATGATAAGGCGAAGTCAAGTCGCTTAAGTTCAGAACGGCGTTTATGCATCTGGAAGGAGGGCGGGAGATGGGAGCCAGTGCTAACATCACTGAAATGTTGTCCCAACATATTGGCCACCAGAGACGGATCGCCCACAATGCCAGTGTTGGTATGGAGGACTGGGGCCGGTGTAGGCGCATGCTTCCCAGCAATCTTCCTGACGCGAGCCCAGACTTGCGGAACAGGCGTATCTGCGTTGATAGTAGAGGCATACGACATCCAGCTAGATTTTTTTGCAGAGCGGATTGTACGACGGAAGACGGCATTAGCCTGTTTGAAAAGAGTATACGCATCCCGCTCATATGGAGAGCCTTTTTTCCGACGGAAACTCTTCCACTTGGCTCTTTTATTGCGTAAAGCCGAAGTGCACTGAGCAGTCCACCACGGTACACACTTAGAAGACATACTCCGAGTGGTGCGTGGAATACAAGTATAGGCAGCATGGAGCACAAACATCAGGAAACTGGTAAGCATGGCATCAGGGTCCGGGAAAGCAGGGGCCGGATTAGGCGGAACGGCAAGATCAGCGAAAGATGACCAGTCGGCATGATCGAAACACCAACGGGGAGGGCGCGGCACTGGGGAGTAAGACGTAGGGGAGAGGACAATCGGGAAGTGGTCAGTCGCACAGTAATCATTAAAGACCTTCCAAGTAAAATCCAAGGATAGTGTAGGGGAACACAGAGACAAGTCAATACAGGAGAAGGTACGGGTGCCGCTATCAAAATGCGTAGAAGAACCAGTGTTTAAAAGAAATAAATCGTGTGTACGAATCAGAGCCTCAAGGGAACGACCTCGTGTATTAACGGTAGAGTCACCCCACAGGAAATGCCTGCAATTAAAATCCCCTAAAAGGAGGAAAGGTGGAGGTAATAGAGAAAGGATCCTGTTTAATTCTGGAACATCGATCGGGATCGAGGGGGAAAGGTATATGGAAACTACTGTAAGCCAGCGTGAAAGGAACACTCTGGCAAGCATGCATTTAAGAGAGGTACGGATAGTTAACGGAGACACTGGGACATCATGATGGACGAGGAGGCAAGTAGCATACTGGGATTGGGGAGAACTTATATAGGAGTAAAAAGGTATTGGGGAGGGGGCATTAGATAAACGCGATTCTTGTAAACTAATAACAAGTGGGCTAAACCTAGAGATAAGGTAACGAAGATCAACACGATGCGCTGCAAAACTACGAATGTTCCATTGTAAAATGGACATTAAAAAGACAAAAAAGAATAAAAAGAAGACGCGTACAAGAGGGAAGAAAAGACGTACACTATATACAACATATTTACAAAATACAGTTAACACCGTGGGTGGAAAATATAGCCAAGAGAGGCTAACGATGGGAAATAATAGCAGGAATTGGAGAAGACGTTGAAGGGGAAGACTGGAAACCGGGGGGCATAGGGAGGTCTAACAGAGAAAGAGGAGAGGAAGGAGGAGGGCCGGAAGAGGTAGGAAGGACGGACGGCGGGTGGGAAGAGAAGGAGGGGGTAAGGGCAGGAGAAGGAAGAGGGGAAGGGTCAGGAAGAGGAAGAGGAGGGGGCCCGGAGGAAGGCCAGAGGGGGGAGTGGAGGAAGAGGACGGGGCAGGGGAAGGCGGGAGAGGGATTGGGGGGAGAGAAGAGGGGGTAGGATGAACTTCGGCATGAACAGTGGAAGGTGGTGGGTGGGAAGAACGGATAAATTCATCAATCTTAGGTAGGGTTTCGTAGGAGAAATCTAGGGATGCAGTGACGGGAGGAGGAGGAGACTGGACGGAGAGAGGAGAAAGGGAAACAGAAGGAGAAGGAGGCGACTTCTTCTTCTTCTCGCAGGGACTTGAGCTCCGCACATCACGGAGACCACCCTTACGTTTAAAAGAGGAAGCGGGCGAGGAAGAACGGAGCACAGGAGCCCGTTTGGTAGAGGAAAAGGGAAGTTTAGAGCGAGTAGGAGATTTGGGGCGACTAGAAGAGGAAGATGACGGAGAACAGGGGGGAGGCTTGGAACGGTGAGAGCGTTGAGGGAGACTAGAAGAGGAGGAACAAGGAAGAGAGCAAGATGAAGGGGCAGAAGTAGGAAAAGGACTGAGAACAGAGAAAGTGTTAGACAAAGGGACAGAAAAGGAAGAGACGGAAGGACGAACGGAGGAGACAGAAGAGGAGGAAGGAGAAAATCCGGGAGAATCACCGGTAGAAGGAAGGGAGGCAGATGACGAAACTGGTGCGACCGGGGGGACGGAGGGAGAGGAGGCGGTGGAAGGAACCGAGGAACCAGAAAAAGGGGGGGGCGTGGTAGAGGGAGGCGAAGAAGAGGAGGGAGGAGACAGAGTCTTGGAAAATGACTGAGGGGTGAAGCCCAAGCGACGAGCCTCTTGGCGGGCTGCGGTGAGCGTAAGGCCGTGTCTCGCTTTGAGGACAGCAACCTCAGACTCGAACAGATGAACGGGGCAAATCTTAGAGTCGGCCGAATGAGACCCGCGGCAATTAAGGCAGAACTGGGACGTTGACTGGCATTCACCAACGGCATGTCCGGACTGCGCACAGCGCGGGCAGAGCGGGCTCTCAGCGGCTGTACGGCAGAACTTCGCCGGGTGGCCGAAACGCCAGCCGCTGCGACACTGGAGTGTACGGGGAAGAGACGCAGTCACAGGGAGGCGAGTACCACCGACAATAACATGGGCAGGAAGGGAAAGTCCATCAAAAGAGATCTTGGCAATGTTAGCGGGATGGCGGCGAAGGTCGCGAGGAGGGATAGTGTAGCATACCACACTAATCACCTTGTGGTCTTGAGCGACAACGATGTCCTTGACGAGGTCGGCGCAATCCGCGAATGGACGACCCCCGAGACGGATGGAAGCGGGGATCAGGACAGTCCCTGTACAGGAGTTGAGTCGTTGATCTTTTTGAGCCG
This sequence comes from Paralithodes platypus, assembly GCA_032716605.1. NCBI lineage: Eukaryota > Metazoa > Arthropoda > Malacostraca > Decapoda > Lithodidae > Paralithodes > Paralithodes platypus. The sequence continues at coordinate 52,577,165 of CM064480.1, read as the reverse complement.
GGATGGGGGTGCCAGAACAATCGACGAAAGAGGACATAGCAGTAGCCTGAAGTTCGTTTTGGACGGTAACAAGACGGGTGGCATCATGGCGGGAGTGGAAGGTGACGTCCTTTCCCACCTGTTGAAGGAGACGCAGGTGGAAGAGGAGGTCATCACCGGCTAGAGGCGCAGAAGCAGGGATGGAGAAAAACTTAGTAAAGGAAGGAGGTGCAAAGAGAGAGGACAGAGGGAGGACCGAGGAGCGAGGACGAGAAGAGGACGAAACTGGAGAAGAAGAGGAAAGAGAACGAGGGAGGGAGGGCAGAAAAGGGTCGAGGGTGACAAGACTAGAGGGAGAAGAGGAAGACGCAGAAATAACTACAGGAGAGGAGATGAAATCCTGGGTAGCGGAGGGTGGAGAAAGACGTGACGAAGACGGAAGGGTAGTAGAAGGATCCGGAACGGTAATGGACGAGAGGGACGAGCGACGACCGAGGGATATTTCAGAGGGCCGGTCGAGAGCACCCAAAACCATCCCCGACTCACCGTGCTCCCGCGGTGAACCGGACGGACAGCCAGACAACAGACCCCCAAGTGGCAGGCTGCATGCCACAAGGGGCTCACTCACCGGAACCACTAAAGCAGAAGCCATAAACAGGGAAGAACAGGGAAAAAAGCATAAGTCGTCACCATAGCAAGAGAAAAGGGGGAAAGCATGGAAGAAGATACTGCGGTTACCAGGTGCCCCTGGCAACGAAAGGGAGAAAGACCTCCGCAGGGCCACGAAACCCAGAATGCGGCCAATTGAGATGGGACAGGTCTCGGCTTTGAGCTAGGGACCTTGTACAACCCGGGCATTTGTCCTGCAGCTTTGTCCCACGGAGAACGGGGCCGGCGTAGTCACCTGACACACTCACTGGGAAGAGAGAAGAGAGTCAGAAACCCCAAAGCAACCCTATAGTGCCTATCCTCCAGCAACGAGCCTTGCGAGCCCTGGCCGGCAGCACCTGTCGCCTGGTGGACTCTGCCAACTCAGCAGTGATCAGAGACACCAAGGCGAAGCCCTAAGGAAACTAGAACCTCCGAAGCAGTTAAAGAGAAAGGAAGGAAGGAAGCAAACAGGGAAGTCAACCGGAAGGGAAGGGAGGGACGGGACCACAAAAGTTCAAGGGTGGGAGACCGGCCTCTGATGGCAGCCCCAGGAGAAAGCGGAAGAGGGAAAAACGAAAACTAGAAAGGAGGAGAAAGAAAAGGACATGACAAAATTAGTTGGAGGTGATAGGGAGAGCGGTCAAGAACCTTGGCCGCTCCACCTACAAGCCCGGAAGCCCCCAAACGGCGGCAACGAGTCATGTGACAAGGGGGACGGTAAATTAGCATGTCACGATCCAGTAAATGGGTATTACGAAGATGTGGCGAATTATATAGCTACTTAAGACAATTTGGTATTTTTAAGATGTAAAGACATAGTAGTTTCATATTTATCCACCAATGATCGAGAAATCAGCTGGCAAGGGATTCAATTTACCGTCAGCTGGAAATAATGTGGGTAATGTTATGTTGCTAGATGAACATTTATCATACCGCTGTCTCTGGCTCTAAAAATTACCAAAAACTAAATATTTTAACAATTTGGGGTGAGGCATAGAAAATATATGATTGATGATTAACTGCATACAGGGCACAGTATAGCACTGAAAATGGGATACGTGGTAATCTCATAGAGTATATTAAGAGAGGAGGTGGTATTAACCCTTTTCCCGTTCGGCCCCTTTGATCCAACTGTCGCCATATTGTTTATCCTCAGCCGACCCATTATAGGCCGAGGGCAATTGTGGTCTGGTATCTTCTTCAGTAGCTGTCCGGCTAGCTCAGTTGGTAGGGAACCTACCTACCATCCCAGCAGACTTGCGTTCAGTCCCGCTCAAACTAAAAACACTTCCTGAGATATAGCCACCGATTACCATCTCCTCTAGAGCAAGTGTTACGACTGGGGTTCAAATATATCAGGGCTCTTATTCATTGGACTAGTAATGGCATAAATGTTACAACGGAAAGCGCTAGCTCCAACCTCTGATGTATATTCCCAGTGAACAAAGAACACAAATACTCTACAGAGTTCTATATGCAATAATAGGCTATCAAACTCTCAATAAATGTGCGTCTACTCTAGGCTTAATGTTATGTGAAAACAGCCTATTACTACCTATAACCGAAGGTGCTTGGTTATGGTATGCAAAGTAAGGTGGTAAGAGAAGTTACAGCTTACGTTACTTTAATCAATAAATGTCAGGCACTCCTGCATGAAAGAAAGTGCACTAAAGTCCTTCAACACTAACAAGGAATCTTCTTTAAATGTTAGATGCTATAAAGATGCTCGTATCGGAAATGGAACCCAAAAAGGCAGGCAGCGGAACAATGCTCGTGCAGGCTATGCACACAAAAAGGCAGAATATATAATGCCGTCGGAGCCAAGAATATCCTAAACACTACAACAATAATAATAATCGCCACGACAATGCAGTATTCCTATCAACAAAAAGAGCCTAAGTCGTTGGTGTCTCAATACATCAAACTAGGCTGCGAAATGCTTGTGTAATCATCAATGGGTATGCATAAAAAGAGTACTTGGTTTAATATACTTAATGTCTACTATGATTGATAAAGTCTAGCTAGAGTCAATGATACGAGATACTGGTGCGCATGGCATGCCGCATAGCCTAGTGCAAATCTCAAGTCTGTGCGTCAAATATTACGTTATAGGGAAGGGTAGCTCTCTTGAGAAACCTTAATACCGAAGTATTAAGCGTTCTCCTGGCGTACCTCAAAGACAAACAATCGAGACTAGAACAGTGCAGAATGGTATAGGCAAAAAGCCCTCATTCGTGCATGCTCTACTCTCAATGGCACACAGACTAGAATTTACTCAATCAACTCCAGTTCTCAGGTATGTCGTGCAGCTTTTAACTAAAGCCAGCACCCATAGGAAACAATACCTTATAATATCAGACTCCTAGTCTAGCATTATCTAATCCAGCAGAACACTAATAATTATAGGACACGGTACTTAAACAATATAAATGCCAACCAATGCTTCGTGATCCACTTATCTTAACAACTAACATACATGGGTTATATCAGACCTTAACGCACAATACAACTGGCCAGCATGAAGCTGATTTTGCAGAGTTAACCAGAGGGGATATAATATTTACAAAAGGTGGTGAAAGATATGAAAAAAGAGAGAGGTAGGCAGAGGAAAAGATTCTCAGGTGCGAGCGGGAGACAGGTAGCAAGGGATGAGATAGATGCGTTCTAGAAACCAGATCTGAGGGAGAGAGTGGCGAGGAACTGTATATATACTCGCACTAGCTCGAGGCGCGTGGGAAAAAAGCGGTTACAAGTCCTCTAGCCACTAGCAAGGGAGCTAACAGCATGGTAAGGACCTCTCTTAACCAACCCCCACGAGGCAGCCAGCCGTGACGTCATCAAGCGGGACAAAAATACTGCGCGCTCCCTCTCACTCTGTTCTACTCTCTCTCTCTCTCCCAGATCCCATCATTACTAGTTAATGATAAAACATATACTTTACAATTAAATATATAAAGCCTTGACATGGGTGAAAACAAAGAGCCTTTCTGGACTGCCCATGACACAAGCTTTCATATGAAATAAAGCACACTCTAATACATAAACTGTAGCCCCATCCACTGCCCTGGCGATCCTAGCGAGTCACTGTAGGACAAGCCATGCGGTTCTAACGGAGTGGTTAACGTCACACCCCCCCCAAGATTTTTCTCAGAGGCCCCAAGGCTCACAAAAATCTGATGGTTAGAACCCATGCTATATCTCCACTTCCCATCACCCAGCGGCAGTAAAATATCTGGCACAGTTCTTCAACAAAACATTTTTCAAAATTATAACCCTCCCAACACCATAGATTAAATTATATGTAGTTATGCTCCTCAAGAGCGAGCTTCTCTAGCCCAGCATTCTGAGAGGAGTGCAACTCAGAATTACTGCTATAACATACTAAAAAAAATCAACTATCAAAGAAAGAGTTTTTATTTGATTTTTATGTTTATAATTTGTTTATTTCGGCTGCACAATAGGGGCAAACCTAGTTTTTTCTTCTATACCAAACGCTCAACTCCTGCTTTACGACCCCATACGCTGGGCTACAACCGCGAGCCAACAAGCACCAAGCGCAAAATACTATTCAAACTAAAGCAGGAGGCTACCCGTGTGTCAATCTATCCAGGGTCATATACCCTTGAAAGACAATCTGCAACCACGTTGTCACAACCGGCAATATGGCGTATGTCCAGGTTATATACCAGTAACCTTAGCGACCACCTGGTCAGCCTCATATTCCGATTGTGAAACTGGTCCAAGAACTTGAGAGGGTGATGATCTGGGTAAACTACAACGACCGGACCATAGGCTGGAACATAGACCTCGAAATGCCCCAGCGCAAGCACAACCGCCAGTAGCTCCTCCTCGACAACAGAGCAGCTCCCCTGGGCTGAATTGAACTTCTCCGAGCAGAAACTAACAGGATGCTCCAGCCCATCATCGTCCTTTTCCATAAGGACGGCACCAGCCCCCACACCACTAGCCTCCGTTGCTAGTTGGAAAGGTAGGCTAAAGTCAGGGGCCCTGAGGATCGGGTGAGTGCACAACAGGTGTTTTACTTCTCTAAACACCTTCTCACACTCAGGCGCCCATTTGCACTTCTTATCCTTCCAGTTATCCTCCACCTGAGCTTGACTGTCCCGTTCTCCTTCTCCACCTTGACTGCTAAACGTCATCACAGGCACAGTGAGAGTCTCAGGGGGGTGCCTCCCATACTCCTTCTTGGGATTACCGTGACATAGCTGATTGCGCTGTCGTCTGTCTGGAGTGGCTACCAAGTAATCCAGGTCTGATAGCTCCTCCACCACCCTATAAGGACCAGCATACTTCGCGGATAATGGATGACCTACAAGGGGCAGTAGAATCAACACCTCCTGACCCACGTGAAACTCCCTGAGTTTAACCTTGAGGTCGTACCTGTCCTTCATGAGGGCCTGAGAGCTAGTCAAATTACGGCCAGCCAACTCCAGACTGCGCAACATCCGTTCTCGACTGTCGAGGACACACTTGAGCATAGAACAAGGTTTTTCTGCGCCTCTCCCATACTTCTTTAACCATATGGAGAGGCCCTCTGACACGGTGTCCAAAGACGAGCTCATTAGGGCTGAATCCCAAACTTTCCCCAGGTACCTCCCACACAGCAAACAAAACACATGGCAGGCCAAGATCCCAATCCCTCCCACTCTCAAAGCAACAACAACGAAGCACAGATTTCAAGGCTGAGTGCCATCGCTCTAACACACCCTGGCTCTCCGGATGATACGCAGATGACACAACCCCAACAATCTCATGCTGCGGCATTGCTTGAACAAAGAGGCTAGAAGTGAAGTTGGGTCCTTGGACTGACTGAATCCCCTGCGGGTAACCATACCGGGAAAAATACACTAGCAAGCTTCGGACCACCGTCTTCGCTGACCCATTTCTCATAGGGTACGCATCAGGGTACCTTGTTGCTACATCTCCCGACTGTGCATCACTGTCCTCCTTCAACTCTTTCGTCTTTTTAAGCCCATCCTCTGCCCCTTCAGGAACACTTACTGGGTCTTCTCCAGACTCGAAATGTGGTCCTAATAATGAGTCCCCGAGAATGTCCGTTGGTACTAAACTCTAACCGCATCAACTTTCAACCCCTTCTCGGTACCTTTCCTCCGCTTGTCTAAAGACTGTTGACCAGAATGTGACTCCCTGGATGCAAGAGATCTGGTGACAACACACGCCATAGGTTGCACCGGACACTTCTCAACCCACTCCTGCTCCTCCCTACTCACGTCGGTCGGCTTCTCGGCAACGACCAAGGGTGGAGCCTCAGAAGTAGGCCCCGCAAAGTCGTTGCCGAGAAGGAGGTCGACGCCCCCAACAGGCAACTTCTCCACAATTCCTACATCCAGGTCACGAGTCACACCATCAACTTCCTTCTTCATTCTTACAAGCGGGTATGACCTTGTTGCATTAACTCCCTGAACCACAACCACCCGCGCCGTATTTACAGATTTACCAGTGAAATTTCTCAACAATGTTTGCGATGCCCCAGTGTCACGCAAAATTCTCACCTCATGTCTTCTACCCCCCCACTCCACACAACCGAGTCCCCTGTGGTCACTAAAGGCATCACGGACAGGGAATAAGCCTTCCGGATCCTTCTGCACTGGCAGTGTATTTACCTCGGAAGAAATGCCTCTAACAAACTCCGATGTCCTCTTGAACACTCCAATGCCGTGAGCAAAAGACACGGCTGCCGGAGGAGGGCGACTAGGGCACTCATTTGCCTTATGACCCTCCTGGTAGCAACTAAAACACATAAATTTCGGTTTCGGCTTATACTGTGATGTAAAAGGCCCCTGACTTTTCTTATACGGCGTGGTGTTAGGTTTGGATTCAGTTTTAGTTTCATTGCTCTTTTGTTTAAATGTGTCGTTGCTATGGGGAGGGGGAGGATAACGGTCCCTAGCACTTGCATCGTACTTCTGTGAGGACCCGCAACCCCGAATCAACGACAGCCGTCGATCAGCCATTTCTGCTGCTTCGACTAGAGTTCTTGGGTTTTTCTCCTTTAAGTTCAAAGTTAGATCACCGCCCGTGCTCTTAAAGAACTGCTCCAACATCATTAACTGCTTAATTTCATCAAATGTTGTGACCTTCTCAGATCGGAGCCAGTTCCCCATAGCATCGGACAAGTCCCGGGCGTGTTCCAAAAAGGTGCTATCTCTTCCCTTAGTTACACCCCGGAACTTCAAACGGTACGTTTCTGGTTGCAGTTCGTAATCCCTCAGGACAGCCTCCTTGAGATCCTCATACACAATACATGACTCCAAAGGTAACGCATCGTAGGCTTTAAGACCCTTGCCTATTAATCTAGAGGATACAAGTGCTGCCCATTTATTCTCTGGCCACTGGTGTTCCTGGCACTTCTTCTCAAAGCGTGTGAAAAATTCTGTTACACCACTCTCATCAAACACCGGAACCAGTTTCAATAAGTGCGAGAGAGACTGATCATGAACACGGTTACCAGCCCCAAGTCGCTGTCCCGTTGCCTCTACTCGCGACTTCTCTACGTCCATGTCGGCACAGTACCTAGTCGACTCTAAATCAGCTTGGATTTTTGCTAGCTCTATGTGCTGCTGACTGATAGTTTTTCTCTCTTCTATCTTGGCTAATTCTATCTTGCTAATTCTATTGCTGCTGAAGCTCACCTGCCCTGATAGCCTTTCTCTCTTCGATCTTACCTAATTCGAGCTGAAGCAATAATTCTGGAGTTAACCCTTGAGGAGGTGAAGGTGCTACAATGTTTGAAATTACCGGTGGTCCCCCCAGGGGCAACCCACCCTGCCAGTCACCACCCAACTGCGGAAGCGTACTCGGGGTCGGCAAACTACTGGGATGGCTGGGAGTCGCGTGTAGGGGAAGCATGACCGAAGGGCTCTGAGCACTCAACCCATCTCGCTCACCAGTCACCCTGCCCAGTACACACGTTATCAAGTTATCCTTGGTCATGCTGCTAGTAACCGCATGACCGATAGCTGTGGCCAGGCATTGAAGACCGTACCGATCCATACCCTCCAACCGCTCGGCAGTAACAGGCCATTGCAAAAATATCCTAGCATCCTCCTCACAGTTCACCCGATTAACCATTTCATCATACTGCTGTTCCTCAGTTTCGACATTACGTACTGTGTCTCCATTCTCCTCTGATCCGGTATAAGACATGATGCTCACAAAAATTTCTCACCACAATATTCAGAAAAGAAGTACCCGAAACTCTTATACCTCAATATACACAAAAATTCTCGGAAATACTCAAGGGCTATACTATGTTGCAAAAAAAAATTATTCTTGCTGATCCCCGCAAAATATTCTCCAAAACAACAAATGTTCCCTGCTAATAAATGTAGGTTCACCAAATCCTAGGTAAGGTCGCCATTTGTTACGACTGGGGTTCAAATATATCAGGGCTCTTATTCATTGGACTAGTAATGGCATAAATGTTACAACGGAAAGCGCTAGCTCCAACCTCTGATGTATATTCCCAGTGAACAAAGAACACAAATACTCTACAGAGTTCTATATGCAATAATAGGCTATCAAACTCTCAATAAATGTGCGTCTACTCTAGGCTTAATGTTATGTGAAAACAGCCTATTACTACCTATAACCGAAGGTGCTTGGTTATGGTATGCAAAGTAAGGTAATAATAATAATAATAAAAACTATTTGTCTACAGCCCACTGGGCAAAAGCCCTCATAAGGCTGGGGAGAGGCTAAAAGCGGAAATGGGTAAGAGAATAGAAAAAATAGGGGTAAAATCAATAAAACTTGTTCATCCTAAAAAGAAAGAAAAGAAACAACATTAAAAAAGATATGACTAGAAGAAAGTAGAAGATATTAGATCAGATGAGATGTAATTTCCTTAAAAGCAAATAAGTTGGCAATATCAAAGGAAGGAGTGTCAGACAGGATAGACTGAAGAGAAGGCTGAGAAAAGTAACGCTGCCGCTGGCGACCATATAGTGGGCATTCGACGAGAAAGTGCCGCACAGTAATGCCTGTGTCACAAGCAGCACACCACGGGGGAGGAGCATGTGGAGTGGCCATTAAGTGTCCATGCGTGTAGCGGGTATGACTAATTCGGAGACGAGTGAGGACGACTTGCCTGAAAAGAGGAAGGCCACACGGAAACCGCATCCTTGATAGCACGAAGATGGATGGTAAGGGGCTGTGAAGACCATTCATGTTGCCATGCACGATAGATGATTTCTCGAACTAAGTCTTTCATGTCAGACAGGCGCAAGAGACCTGGACTGATACAGGCTGTTTTAGCGAGCCGATCTGCTCTCTCATTACCCGCAATGCCCACATGTGCAGGAACCCAGCAAAACTGGATTTCCAATTGGCCAAGGAAAGGTCATGTATTCGGCGGAGAATAGTGGAAATAAGTGGATCTCTCGTAGAAAGATCTTGTAACGCCATAAGGATAAGGGCACTTAGGCAGTCACTATAAATAACCACCCGAGGGGTGTTGACTGGAAAGGAAGGGACCATATCAACCGCCCCCAACAATGCACGCAATTCAGCAGTAAAAACAGATGAATATGGGGATAAAGCCAAGCGAAAAACGGAAGCCTCTGAAACTGCAGCACAACCAACTTTCCCATCCCTCTTAGACCCATCAGTATATATGACACGGGCAGGGGCATGACTTAGCATATGCTGAAGGGCGACACACCTCTGAACAGCAGGGAGCGAGGACGTAGAACCTTGAGCAAGGAACGTACAAACCATAGTGATGATAAAAGCCAATACTGGAGGGGTCAGTCGCCTGCAGAAGGGGCATGGCTAAATCATGGAGCATAAAGAGTCTGTGGGCCAAAACCGGAAAAGACGGTAACAATGCTAGAGGGAAGTCATCCTCCCCCACCTGGTCAAACAAGTTGCTCGCAGGTGACTCAGTAGACAGCAACTGCAGAGCAGAATTCATAATTACACGCTCTCGATGGAGGAGGAGAGGAAGCTGGCCACTTTCTACGAGAAGGCTCGTAATGCGAGACGACTTGAAAGCTCCAGTGCAAAGCCTGATACCAAGATGATGGACAGGATCCAAGGTTTTGAGTGTGGTCTGAGAAGCTGTGCCATAAATAGAACACCCATAATCTAAGACGGACAAAACCGTGGCCGTATATAACATAAGGAGGGTCCGACGATCAGCACCCCAGGTAACATGGTGACATTTCTTCAAGACGTTAAGACGTCTTAGGCACCGCGCCTTAAGGTCTTTTACATGGGCAGACCAGTTAAGATGTGTGTCAAGGATGAGTCCCAAGAACTTAACCTGATCAGAAAATAGTAGCCGATGGCCAGACATTGAGAGGGAGATAGTCTGACCATGTAGGTGACGTTTGTCACGATAAAAGAGAATCGCCTTGGTAATCGCCTTAATAAAGCACACAATAATACATCAACTGTAGCCACATCCACTGCCCTGGCGATCCTAGCGAGTCACTGTAGGACAAGCCATGCAGTTCTAACGGAGTGGTTAATGACCCCCCCCCCCCCCCCCCCAAGATTTTTCTCAGAGGCCCAAAGCTCAAAAAATCTGATGGTTAGAACCCATGCTATATCTCTACTTCCCATCACCCAGCGGCAGTAAAATATCTGGCACAGTTCTTCAACAAAATATTATACAAAATTATAACCCTCCCAACACAATAGGTTAAATCATATGTAGTTATGCTCCTCAAGAGCGAGCTTCTCTAGCCCAGCATTCTGAGAGGAGTGCAACCCAGAATTACTGCTATAACATACTGAAAAAATTCAACTATCAAAGAAAGAGTTTTTATTTGATTTTTATGTTTTTTTAATTTGTTTATTTTGGCTACACTATAGGGGCAAGCCTAGTTTTTTCTTCTAGACCAAACGCTCAACTCCTGCTTTACGACCCAATACGCTGGGCTACAACCGCGAGCCAACAAGCACCAAGCGCAAAATACTATTCAAACTAAAGCAGGAGGCTACCCGTGTGTCAATCTACTCAGGATCATGTACCCTTGAAAGACAATCTGCAACCACGTTGTCACAACCGGCAATATGGCGTATGTCCAGGTTATATACCAATAACCTTAGTGACCACCTGGTCAGCCTCATATTCCGATTGTGAAGCTGGTTCAAGAACTTGAGAGGGTGATGATCTGTGTAAACTACAACGACCGGACCATAGGCTGGAACATAGACCTCGAAATGCCCAAGCACAACAGCCAGTAGCTCCTTCTCGACAACAGAGCAGCTCCCCTGGGCTGAATTGAACTTCTCCGAGCAGAAACTAACAGGATGCTCCAGCCCATCATCGTCCTCTTGCATAAGGACGGCACCAGCCCCCACACCACTAGCATCCGTTGCTAGTTGGAAAGGTAGGCTAAAGTCAGGGGCCCTGAGGATCGGGTGAGTGCACAACAGGTGTTTTACTACTCTAAATGCCTTCTCACACTCAGGCACCCATTTGACTTTCTTATCCTTCCAGTTATCCTCCACCTGAGCTTGACTGTCCCGTTGTCCTTCTCCACCTTGACTGCTAAACGTCATCACAGGCACAGTGAGAGTCTCAGGGGGGTGCCTCACATACTCCCTCATGAGATTACCGTGACATAACTGATTGCGCTTACATCTGTCTGGAGCGGCCACCAAGCAATCCAGGTCCGATAGCCTCTCAACCACCCTATAAGGACCAGTGTACTTCGCGGATAAAGGATGACCTACAAGGGGCAGTAGAATCAACACCTCCTGACCCACGTGAAACTCCCTGAGTTTAACCTTGAGGTCGTACCTGTCCTTCATGAGGGCCTGAGAGCTAGTCAAATTACAGCCAGCCAACTCCAGACTGCGCAACATCCGTTCTCGACTGTCGAGGACATACTTGAGCATAGAACAAGGTTTTTCTGCGCCCTCCCATATTCCTTTAACCATATGGAGAGGCCCTCTGACACGGTGTCCAAAGACGAGCTCATTAGGGCTGAATCCCAAACTTTCCCCAGGTATCTCCCGTGCAGCAAACAAAACATATGGCAGGCCAAGATCCCAACCCTTCCCACTCTCAAAGCAACAACAACGAAGCACAGATTTCAAGGCTGAGTGCCATCGCTCCAACACACCCTGGCTCTCCGGATGATACGCAGATGACATAACCGTAACAATCCCATGCTGCGGCATTGCTTGAACAAAGAGGCTAGAAGTGAAGTTGGATCCTTGGTCTGACTGAATCCCCTGCGGGTAACCATACCGGGAAAAATACACTAGCAAGTTTCGGACCACCGTCTTCGCTGACCCATTTCTCATAGGGTACGCATCAGGGTACCTTGTTGCTACATCTCCCGACTGTGCATCACTGTCCTCCTCCAACTCAACAGCACCGGTACCACATTCAAGAACCTCCGGGTCTTCTAATTGCAATTTACAAATGTCCGAAGGAGCAAGCTTATCTAAGTGTTTGCGAAGCAACTCATGCCCCCCTCCTACATTGAATTTAGCCTCCCGTTACTCTCTCTCTGTGTATCGTTGCTGTCTCTTCGTCTTTTTAAGCCCATCCTCTGCCTTCTTAGTAACAGTTAATGGGTCTTCTCCAGACTCGAAAAACGGTCCTAATAATGAGTCCCCGAGAATGTCCGTTGATACTAAACTCTAACCGCATCAACTTTCAACCCCTTCTCGGTACCTTTCCTCCGCTTGTCTAAAGACTGTTGACCAGAATGTGACTCCCTGGATGCAAGAGATCTGGTGACAACACACGCCATAGGTTGCACCGGACACTTCTCAACCCACTCCTGCTCCTCCCTACTCACGTCGGCCGGCTTCTCGGCAACGACCAAGGGTGGAGCCTCAGAAGTAGGCCCCGCAAAGTCGTTGCCGAGAAGGAGGTCGACGCCCCCAACAGGCAACTTCTCCACAATTCCTACATCCAGGTCACGAGTCACACCATCAACTTCCACCTTCATTCTTACAAGCGGGTATGACCTTGTTGCATTAACTCCCTGAACCACAACCACCCGCGCCGTATTTACAGATTTACCAGTGAAATTTCTCAACAATGTTTGCGATGCCCCAGTGTCACGCAAAATTCTCCTCATGTCTTCTACCCCCCCCACTCCACACAACCGAGTCCCCTGTGGTCACTAAAGGCATCACGGACAGGGAATAAGCCTTCCGGATCCTTCTGCACTGGCAGTGTATTTACCTCGGAAGAATTGCCTCTAACAAACTCCGATGTCCTCTTGAACACTCCAATGCCGTGAGCAAAAGACACGGCTGCCGGAGGAGGTCAACTAGGGCACTCATTTGCCTTATGACCCTCCTGGTGGCACTTAAAACACATAAATTTCGGTTTCGGCTTATACTGTGATGTAAAAAGCCCCTGACTTTTCTTATTCGGCGTGGTGTCAGGTTTGGATTCAGTTTTAGCTTCATTGCTCTTTTGTTTAAATGTGTCGTTGCTACGGGGAGGGGGAGGATAACGGTCCCTAGCACTTGCATCGTACTTCTGTGAGGACCCGCAACCCCGAATCAACGACAGCCGTCGATCAGCCATTTCTGCTGCTTCGACTATAGTTCTTGGGTTTTTTTCCTTTAAGTTCAAAGTTAGATCACCGCCCGTGCTCTTAAAGAACTGCTCCAACATCATTAACTGCTTAATTCTATCAAATGTTGTTACCTTTTCAGATCGGAGCCAGTTCCCCATAGCATCGGACAAGTTCCGGGCATGTTCCAAAAAGGTGCTATCTCTTCCCTTGGTTACACCCCGGAACTTCAAACGGTACGTTTCTGGTTGCAGTTCGTAAGCCCTCAGGACAGCCTCCTTGAGATCCTCATACACAATACATGACTCCAAAGGTAACGCATCGTGGGCTTGCCTATTAATCTAGAGGATACAAGTGCTGCCCATTTATTCTCTGGCCACTGGTGTTCCTGGCACTTCTTCTCAGAGCGTGCGAAAAATTCTATTACACCACTCTCATCAAACACCGGAACCAGTTTCAATAAGTGCGAGAGAGATTGATCATGAACACGGTTACCAGCCCCAAGTCGCTGTCCCGTTGTCTCTACTTGCGACTTCTCTCCGTCCATGTCGGCACAGTACCTAGTCGACTCTAAATCAGCTTGGATTTTTGCTAGCTCTATGTGCTGCTGACTGATAGTTTTTCTCTCTTCTATCTTGGCTAATTCTAATTGCTGCTGAAGCTCACATGCCCTTTGTTGCTGTTGATGCTGAAGCTTAGCTAATTCGAGCTGAAGCAATAATTCTGGAGTTAACCCTTGAGGAGGTGAAGGTGCTACAATGTTTGAAATTACCGGTGGTCCCCCCAGGGGCAACCCACCCTGCCAGCCACCACCCAACTGTGGAAGCGTACTCGGGGTCGGCAAACTACTGGGATGGCTGGGAGTCGCGTGTAGGGGAAGCATGGCCGAAGGGCTCTGAGCACTCAACCCATCTCGCTCACCAGTCACCCTGCCCAGTACACACGTTATCAAGTTATCCCTGGTCATGCTGCTAGTACCCGCATGACCGATAGCTGTGGCCAGGCATTGAAGACCGTACCGATCCATACCCTCCAACCGCTCGGCAGTAACAGGCCATTGCAAAAATATCCTAGCATCCTCCTCACAGTTCACCTGATTAACCATTTCATCATACTGCTGTTCCTCAGTTTCGACATTACGTACTGTGTCTCCATTCTCCTCTGATCCGGTATAAGACATGATGCTCACAAAAATTTCCCACCTCAATATTCAGAAAAGAAGCACCCCAAACTCTTATACCTCAATATACACACAAAAATTCTCGGAAATACTCAAGGGCTATACTATGTTGCAAAAAAAAAATATTCTTGCTGATCCCCGCAAAATATTCCCCAAAACAACAAATGTTCCCTGCTAATAAATGTAGGTTCACCAAATCCTAGGTAAGGTCGCCATTTGTTACGACTGAGGTTTAAATATATCAGGGCTCTTATTCATTGGACTAGTAATGGCATAAATGCTACAACGGAAAGCGCTAGATCCAACCTCTGATGTATATTCCCAGTGAACAAAGAACACAAATACTCTCCAGAGTTCTATATGCAATAATAGGTTATTAAACTCTCAATAAATGTGCGTCTACTCTAGGCTTAATGTTATGTGAAAACAGCCTATTACTACCTATAACCGAAGGTGCTTGGTTATGGTATGCAAAGTAAGGTGGTAAGAGAAGTTACAGCTTACGTTACTTTAATCAATAAATGTCAGGCACTCCTGCATGAAAGAAAGTGCACTAAAGTCCTTCAACACCAACAAGGAATCTTCTTTAAATGTTAGATGCTATCAAGATGCTCGAATCGGAAATGGAACCCAAAAAGGCAGGCAGCGGAACAATGCTTGTGCAGGCTATGCACACAAAAAGGCAGGAGATATAATGCAGTCGGAGCCAAGAATATCCTAAACACTACAACAATAATAATCGCCACGACAATGCAGTATTCCTATCAACAAAAAGAGCCTAAGTCGTTTGTGTCTCAATACATCAAACTAGGTTGCAAAATGCTTGTGTAATCATAAACGGGTATGCATAATAAGAGTAATTGGGTTAATATACTTAATGTCTACTATGACTGACAAAATCTAGCTAGAGTCAATGATACGAGATACTGGTGTGCATGGCATGCCGCATAGCCTAGTGCAAATCTCAAGTCTGTGCGTCAAGTATTACGTTAGAGTGAAGGGTAGCTCTCTTGAGAAACCTCAATACCGAAGTATTAAGCGTTCTCCTGGCGTACCTCAAAGACAAACAACGAGCTTAGAACAGTGCAGAATGGTATAGGCAAAAAGCCCTCATTTGTGCATGCTCTACTCTCAATGGCACACAGACTAGAATTTACCCAATCAACTCCAGTTCTCAGGTATGTCGTGCAGCTTTTAACTAAAACCAGCACCCATCGGAAACAATACCTTATAGTATCAGACTCCTAGTCTAGCATTATCTAATCCAGCAGAACACTAATAATTATAGGAAGCGGTACTGAACAATATGAATGCCAACCAATGCTTCGTGATCAACTTATCTTAACAACTAAAATACATGGGTTATATAAGACCTTAACGCACAATACAACTGGCCAGCATGAAGCTGATTATGCAGAGTTAACCAGAGGGGGTATAATATTAATAAAAGGTGGTGAAAGATATGGAAAATGAGAGAGATAGGCAGAGGAAAAGGTTCTCAGGTGCAGTAATGGGGGACAGGTATCAAAGGGATAAGAGGTATGCGTTCTAGAAACCAGATCTGAGGGAGAGAGTGGCAAGAGAGCTATATATATACTAGCACTAGCTCGCACCGCGTAGACAAAGCGGCAACAATTCCTTCAGCCAATGGCAAAGAAGCCAGCCAAACATGACGTCACCAAACATGGTAAAAAACTCCTCCAACCAATCCCCGAGAGGCCAGCCGGCCGTGACGTCATTGATCATGGCAAAAAAAACTGCGCGCCTCCTCTCACTCTGTTCTACTCTCTCTCTCTCTCTCTCACAAATCCTATCATTATTACTTAATGATAAAACATATACTTTGCAATTAAATATATAAAGCCTTGACATGGGCGAAAACAAAGAGCCTTTCTGGACTGCCCATGACACGAGCCTTCATATGAAATAAAGCACACAATAATACATCAACTGTAGCCACATCCACTGCCCTGGCGATCCTAGCGAGTCACTGTAGGACAAGCCATGCGGTTCTAACGGAGTGGTTAACGTCACAGTTGTATATTATTTCAGTCTCTTGAAATCGTATACATTCAGTCTATTTGTCGATTCCAATGCGAAAATACTAAAAATTAGCAGGGGTAAGGGATTACAGGGTTAACCCACGCGCAGGTACCTGTGGCTGAGTGCCGTCAAAATCCCCACGCTCTGCCTCAACCCCTCATCTACGACACCTGGTTTTGTGATCTATTGAACTATGCGTGGAAACTGAGTCAGGACAAAGAAAACATTAAATTACATCAAGCTAAGTATATTTTAAAATAAATGTGCATAAATATGAGGTAATAATTCATAGATGATAGAGAGCATACAAATAAATTACTTAAAATATACACTAAGCAAATGTTTTAATTCTCAACATTGCACATTGGAGAGAGAGAGAGAGAGAGAGAGAGAGAGAGAGAGAGAGAGAGAGAGAGAGAGAGAGAGAGAGAGAGAGAGAACGTGAGAGCAAGAGAGAGTGGAAGGGGTTGATACCTGATTAGGGACTATTTATTCCTAAGGAAGGGCATATTATTTATAGAAGGAATGGACACATACACAAACACGCACACACACTTTTGCTTGTGTGTCTGTGTGTGTGTGTGTGTGTGTGAAAGTGTGTCAATGTTAAGCTAATAATTATTCTTAATGTCATACCTTTCCGCCTATTTTCTTTTAAGCGAAAGTAGGAGAAAGAGATAACACACACACACACACACACACACACACACACGTCTCTTATACCTCTAGGTTGATCGAGTACTCAAAGTAAATGAAGTGAATTAACTCTCACTGACCTCTGTCCCCAGTATAGGGAAAGTGACGTCATGCGCGGAAGAAGGCACGTTTTCTTTCAGTCTTCCATAGACCCTATATTTTCTGGACTCTTAAAAATTGGTATGAGAACAGATTTGCTTATCGAAAAATTACGGAAACAAAATGGCTGGTGTGACATCGCCAGGGGAGAGATTAACACCAGACTTGGCAAAACCCGTATTTGTACGAGGGAGGAACAAGATGGCGGAGTGGGATCAACTTGTAAATTCTGAGAGCCACTCCACTTAGTTCTACCTTCATGGGAAATCTCCTCTTCAAACCCGAGTATTTTTTTTTGTGAACTTGATCCCCTGTTGCATAATTACATTTAAAAGATCTTCAAATTCGTCTAGATCTTTTTAAGGATGTTTAAACAAGTGGAACTGAAATCATGTTCTGAATTTCTTTAATGATTTTTTCCATTGTAGTATTAATCATTATGGCATTTGATTTAACATCCCATTGATTTTCAGTATAGTTTTATTATGCAATGTAATATCAAAACGTAGGAAGACTTTTCAGGAGAGGGAATACAATGTTTATGTGTGAATTTCAATACAAAATAGGAATCACCTCTAAATGTAGATTATACTTAGCATATAGCATTTACATATTATTATGTCTCTATTACGGGCTCCTTCTCAAACTGTTCTTCGAAAAATCATAGTTTAGCTTACCCGTAATAAATTGGTTTAACCTAACAACATAGTCTAACTGTATCTAAAGGTATTTATCAAGGGATAGTTGTACCAATAGTGGTGTATGGGGTGAGACAGGGGGTAAGAATGTACAAGAGAAAAGAAGGTTGAATGTGATGGAGTTGAGCTGCTTGAGGAGTATACTGTATGTGGAGTGATGCTTAGAGACAGATTGAGGAATGAAGAGGTACTTAGGAGGCTGGGACAAAAGAAACCCTTATCGGCCAGAGTGGAAAGAAGGGTACTATGCTGGTATGGACGAATGGGTGATGAAGAGCTTACAAAGAGAATATATGAGTCAGAAACAAGGGGAAATTGATTGAGAGGAAGACCTCGGAGGAGATGGAGAGATAGTGTGAAAGAAAGCATTGGTAGTTAGAGAGATGACTGAAGAACATACAAGAATAGTGGTGATGAATAGGAATGTGTGGAGAATGCTTGTGAGTAGGTGAGTGACAAAGCAGTTATAGGGTGTGGGGGTCGGGCGCCAGTTGAACTAGATAATAGTCCGTCAGGAAACCCGGCATGGGAAGCCGGTGTACAGTATATAAGAAGGGTCCTGCCACATACCAAGTATGTGGGCGAGCATTGTGGTGTAGTTCCTTTAT
Source organism: Paralithodes platypus (assembly GCA_032716605.1). NCBI lineage: Eukaryota > Metazoa > Arthropoda > Malacostraca > Decapoda > Lithodidae > Paralithodes > Paralithodes platypus. Next base: position 52,558,672 of record CM064480.1, on the reverse strand, counting down.
GTGTCTGCTTACTATGACCGGAGCCTCTCTGGGAAATCTGGGACCTGAGTATCTTTTGCTAGGAACCAATTCATGGTCCTTAGTCTCTGGGTCTTCTCCTGATTGACGTAGATGGGTATGAATTTTCTATTTTATATATAATTTTGTTGTTTCTGTTGGAGCTCTGTCTCAAGTCGGTCAACCCCAGTTATGGGGTATGTTGCTGAGTATATACATACATACATACATACATACATACATACTTAATTAATTTAATCTAATCTAAATTAACTTACTGTTGAAATAATAGTTGAACTACCCGGGAATATACTAGCTGAATAGGAGTCATTCAAAGCTTCAAGTAATCTAGAATGTGTGAACAGGTCTAATATATTCTGGAACTCATGTCAGTGACTGTGCAGAGAGTCGACACATTAATTATTATCCCCACACGTTCGGCGCCCCAGGAAACTCACGCCACTAGCACACCGAAATTAACCGACCGATTAAAATGTTTGTGGCGGCCCTGGCGTGAAGTCCTCAGAAACCCGCCAACCGCAAAAACTGTCGCGCCCAGCCTGCCGCCCGCCTCATCAATTCCCGCCCAGTTGATATACACATAATATTTTTTCAAGTTCCATGTAAAATTATGCCACCTGAAAACTTGGACGTCTGCTGTCAGGTGCACGCTTAGAGAACGAGGTGATGGGTGGTGACATATACTTCAGTGTTTGTGAGTACAAATATGTTACTTGAATTATATATACAGTATATTGGTTGTCAGAAATATGAAGTGTATTCGCATTACCATAATCTGAATGATCGTGTTAACTAATAAGATAATTATTTTTCACCGACAAGAGATATTAGCATATATATATATATATATATATATATATATATATATATAATATATATATATATATATATATATATATACCGTATAATATATATATACATATATATACATATATATATATATATATATATATATATATATATATATATATATATATATATATATATATAATATATACTGTACATACATATAGTTAATGCAATAGGTAGTACACATTTCCACCGTGATTAGACGTTGTGATTATATAGGATATCGTCATGATTAGTGTGTTAATATGGAATAGTTACATGTATTTCCCGTATCACCAGTGTTTATTCAACCAGCAAAACTACGATGTGATGTCTTGTGGCGGCTGCAGGTGAGAGTGTCGGCGGAGATCAAGTAAGTGAGGGTGTGGAGTTTGGCGTCTTCACACACTCAAAATATGCGGCTCAATTGAAAAGTTAATCTCGAGTTTTACGTGTGCTGGAGACGGGAAAACGTTTGTGTGGTTGCTTACGTGTGTGTGTGTATGTGTAGGTGTGTGTGTGTGTGTGTGTATGTGTAGGTGTGTGTGTGTGTGTGTGTGTGTGAGAGAGAGAGAATTTTGCTTACATAGATGCACTGACCACACACACCTTACGTTCCAAGCGAGATGGTCAGGACTTAATTCTATTAAAGGTGGCAGAACCCCAAATGAAGAATAGTTGAAGAAAAGGATAGCACAGAACGCGCACGCGTGCGAGAGAGAGAGAGAGAGATGCGCGAGCAATTCTTATTAGAGATTATAGATAGAGGCTTATCAGTGAGTGTAACTAGTGGCATGAGATAGCAAACTATTTTAGTAAAAAGACTAATGTTGTAAGTATGGAATACGGTGAAAGAAGTGCAATAATAGCAACATGGTGGATGAACACAAAACAACAAGAAAGACAAAAACAAATATCAGTGAACATTAATCTCCAAGTATCAAGAAAAGTACAAAACGCAGCATTGGGGAGCTATTTAGTGCTGAAGAACAACACAAGACAATTATAGTGAGTCCGAGTTGTGAATACACGGGAGAATTGTATATGAGGAAGGATATTATTTACCCCTTCTCTACAGGTGACATCTGTATAATTGTATATGAGGAAGGATATTATTTACCCTTCTCTACAGGTGACATCTGTATAATTGTATATGAGGAAGGATATTATTTACCCCTTCTCTACAGGTGACATCTGTATAATTGTATATGAGGAAGGATATTATTTACCCCTTCTCTACAGGTGACATCTGTATAATTGTATATGAGGAAGGATATTATTTACCCTTCTCTACAGGTGACATCTGTATAATTGTATATGAGGAAGGATATTATTTACCCCTTCTCTACAGGTGACATCTGTATAATTGTATATGAGGAAGGATATTATTTACCCCTTCTCTACAGGTGACATCTGTATAATTGTATATGAGGAAGGATATTATTTACCCCTTCTCTACAGGTGACATCTGTATAATTGTATATGAGGAAGGATATTATTTACCCCTTCTCTACAGGTGACATCTGTATAATTGTATATGAGGAAGGATATTATTTACCCCTTCTCTACAGGTGACATCTGTATAATTGTATATGAGGAAGGATATTATTTACCCCTTCTCTACAGGTGACATCTGTATAATTGTATATGAGGAAGGATATTATTTACCCCTTCTCTACAGGTGACATCTGTATAATTGTATATGAGGAAGGATATTATTTACCCCTTCTCTACAGGTGACATCTGTATAATTGTATATGAGGAAGGATATTATTTACCCCTTCTCTACAGGTGACATCTGTATAATTGTATATGAGGAAGGATATTATTTACCCCTTCTCTACAGGTGACATCTGTATAATTGTATATGAGGAAGGATATTATTTACCCCTTCTCTACAGGTGACATCTGTATAATTGTATATGAGGAAGGATATTATTTACCCCTTCTCTACAGGTGACATCTGTATAATTGTATATGAGGAAGGATATTATTTACCCCTTCTCTACAGGTGACATCTGTATAATTGTAGATGAGGAAGGATATTATTTACTCCTTCTCTACAGGTGACATCTGTATAATTGTATATGAGGAAGGATATTATTTACTCCTTCTCTACAGGTGACATCTGTATAATTGTATATGAGGAAGGATATTATTTACTCCTTCTCTACAGGTGACATCTGTATAATTTTATTCCTTCTATATGCAGATTATTGTGTGCTGTTTAAGAGAGATCTGAGGTTGTAAAAAGGCTGAAGTAAGGTAGCACGAATATTGTTAATTTCTCGAGGCCCTTTTTAAACTGAATTGTATCGTCTAATAGTAGCCAGAATAAGAATACAGTTAAAAGGACGGCACCGGTACGGAAGGGGTTATTTTTGTATTTGTTATTATGCAGTATACAGTATATGTTAAAATGAAAGTTAAAGGAAAGAGTGTGGTAGCCTTGTGGTTTAGAATAGGTGAATATTGCACTAAGGCATTATATATTGACAGTCGTGGGGAAGACGGGAGGAGGGAACTAGAGACGCTTTAGATTGGTATGTGTGAAATTCGTTGACATTTTATATCATTAAAAATTCAATATGAATTTCAATCTTTGTATTGCATGATGAATACTTCATCGCAATTAATATTATATATATTGTTTTTAATACATGTTCATATAAAATCCAAATAACAATGCCAGATAGAAGAGCTGTTTTGGGCATGATATTTTCAATACACATTTTGTATAAATATAAGCATCCACTTTCCAACATAGAGTATTGGTGTGCAAAGGGGTAATATGCTATACGCAGATAAAGAAATGGATGCACATACAATTTTTGTTACAGCACAGAATTACAAACACGATGTCATATTATATTCAGATATTTTTAATGTATTATAAAATTAATGATAATATATATTCAAAAAACGATATTTCGTATAGCTAAATGGAAACTTAACAACTTCATGTGAAAGGCATTGAAAATACTTAAATACAAATGTATAGACACGTGACATTGAAATCCCAGCTGATACCAAAATGATATAAAATACTAAAAACAAAGATATAAACAACATATGAAACATTACCAGATACAAGGTTGGCATATGAACAAATTTCAAGAACAGTTAATATAAATATGATTGATTAACAGTAAGTTGGAATTAACCAGAATAAGCTAAGTATAGAGAAGATTCACAAGTATATTAATCTTCAAAGGGATAGATTGATCCAATTGCTGTAAGTTAATAATTAGTTCATGGTATATCTCAAGTAAATAATGGAACTATAATAATACATAATAATAATACATAATTATCCATAACCTCGTATAACTAAATTAAGACAATAGTAATCGAGGTACCATTTCTACCATTTCAGAACATTCGACGAGGAGATAAGGTGTGAAAATTGACTGCCCGTTTGCTTTAGCCTTTTTTAAGTTACAACAAGTCGGGGTTCAAGATTTATACTCTAATTATAGTGAATATACTATTGTTCAAATGAAAACACTTTTTTATGAAGCGGAAGAAAAGTGGGTAAAGCTAAACATGGCGTCAACACGATGGTGAAATTGAAATTGATTCTGAGTAGAAAATGTATCTCTAAATAGGAACTGCCTCTATGAATCAAGTAAGGTCAAGTCTATCTTAAGTACCCTACTGATTCCGACAGGTCCTTCCCAAGCTCAATAAAATTATCTTAAATGGTTAATACATGTCGCAATGCAGTTTTACAAATAATGAAGGCTAACATTATCTTTAGGGGATTGTGCTTGGGACATTAGAGATTGTTAAGATTTGTAGATCAATATGACATTATAGATGAGGATGAATTTGGTAAAGTTATTGTATGGCTGCGCTTGAATACAGACACTATAATTAATTATTGTGCAAGTGAAAGTTCTGGAAATGGAAATGTGAGATCATCCATATTGTTTACATGTGATCAACTATACCTTGTTCCAAATAGGTAGGCCAGAAATCGTGAACCCTAACCTTCGTAACTCGAAAAAGGCTAGAGCAAAGTTATGGGCTGTAAATTACCACACCTATTCCCTGGCTCACCCTCCCAAAAATGGTAGAAAAATTAGCTGATTACTCTAGCCATTTGTGAGTTGAAGACTTTAATGTTCAAGAGTGTTGAACTACTTTTTTGGAACAGGGTATAGTAATGGTAGTTTCGAGGATTAGGTACAATAAAGTTACTGCACATGCATATGTACACTTGGTCAAAGAATTATGTCCACCCTTACGCTGATCATCTGTGGTATGCAGCTCGGTAGGGTTGCCACCTCTGCCTGCAGCTATATATCAACTTAAAGGGGCAGTGCTTCTTTTTTTGGTCTATTTATTTATATATTAATATATTTGTTAGTTTCCTCGCTAGACCTCCATCAAGCTTAAGAAAAACACCCCCTCGAGCCCCTTCCAAGATAAATTTGTACATTTTCGGTAGAAAATGTCACGGCCGAAGGCCAATTCCTCCTAGTAATACAGGCTCGCTGTCGCTCGCCAGAAAAAAATCGACACCTAAATAGAACAAAAGGTCTAAATATTTATTAAGAAATGGGTCAAAACGCCTCAAAATCGCCAACATAATGGAACAAACGAACGTCTTAAAATCTCATATCTAATGGGGCTAAACATGAGGGAGAAGGGGGTTCAGAAAAAGGGACTACCTCCCCCTTAAAACACACCGGGGTACTCCATCTTCTACCACACTACCTCGCTGCCTATTATCGCCACACTATTATATGCACACCGTAATCAGGCGGCAGGGGTGTGACTACCGGTAATAATCACGACATACAATAATCATGTCACTGAGGCAATCGTAATCACCTTAAAATGCTGGGGTGGCAGTTAATTGGACGGTAGGTGAGGCGACTTGCTATTATCATTATTAGTATTAGTATTATTAAGGCCATCAAGTGAAACGGTAGCGCTTTGTTAGGGATTTCTTTTACTTCACTCCCCTGCTATGAATATTGTCTGTGTCTAATAATAATAATAATAATAAACGGTTTATTAAAGAATGGCAGCCTCATGAGCTGAAAATACACATTTTACAATTTAGTGGATGAACATGAGATGTACAGATATGAGGATGGTAAGCTCAGTTTACAAACAAAATAAATACAATAATGATGCATGTGCAGAATACAAATTATCATAAAATAACCATGAGAGTAAGTGATATACAGTAGATATACACATTTATTTACTTACTCATATACAGAACATACGTATATACGCGTACGTGCGCACATACATATACATACATATATAGGAACATAAGAACATGCAGTAAGTGTGCACATGTCCGTATACACAAACGCTCACGTATGCACACAAACATACATACATACAGAAACTGTTTTGGTAGGGTCAGGGTAAAGAGTTGAAGGGTCTGTGTGTGTATGTGTGTGTGTGAAAGCCTAAATGATTATACTGCATTATTGAGTATATGCCAGGTTATAACGTAGTATGCAAGCAGTAACAGGCATTTCGACGAAAATTAATAGAAAACACTTTAGGCCAAGTTGTAATTAATAAATAAAATTAGATGAATTTGTTCATTATGTAGAAATAATATTATATTATATCACATGATATATATATATATATATATATATATATATATATATATATATATATATATATATATATATATATATATATACAGTATATATATATATATATACATACATATATATACTGAATATATAATATGCAGGAAATAATTATCGCCAGCCTTACCACCGCATCACCTGACGTTCAACAAATACCTAAATCTGCCTCCAGACCAGACACGGAGTTCCTTTCTCTTGGCCTAGCCCATTGAGTACAGACACAACCCTCCAGTAAAGGCCTGCCAGCTCGGACCTTTAAACTGGTGTGACGTAGACACAAGAGGGTGCATCCGCTACCCATCTGACCCTCACCTACTCTTGACCCTTCACGCTTTAGGGCCTTTACCGACGACCTTTACCGACCCATATTGACCCTTATCGTTTATCTGTATAATGGTCATGGTCGGGAAAAGTCGTAGGGAAAGCTTTTACGATGTTTAACCCCTTTTTGTACCGGCTACGTCTTTTTCATTATATTTAGCTATATTTAGATGATTTAATGCAACTTAGGAAGGATCTATAGTAGCTAAAAGGGCCGATTGATATAGTTCGAAGGCATATTATTGCTAGAGATCCTTCCTAAGCTGAATAAAATCGACTAGTAGCAGCAATACTAAAATACAAAAGCTGTCGCCGGTACAGTAGGGGTAAAGGAATGGCACATTTTCAATGAATACATAGTGCAGACACTTCGTTCAATTGGTAGGCAACGTGATATGCCATTTTCTGCTGAGGCCGCAAATTACATTGAGGCCTTTCATATCTGGTAGACTGTGATGAATGTAAAGTCACCATTTAAAGGATGTGGACTTGACAAAAAATAATATGCTTATCCTTTGACTAATGATCAAAATAATACTTGCTACAAATGTTTGATATTATCTATAATTGGCTTGAATTATGGGATAGTGTTAAATATGCGAGTGGGAAGCTGACAAGGGAAACATTCACTGCCTTGAAACATACCACACATGCCATAATTGAGCTGACAAACTATTGTATAAATGAACTAAATATGGACTATATATTAACAGGACATTTTCAAACAGATCACCTTGAAGCTAGATTTGGACAATATCGCCAGCTTGCAGGAAGTCAATATAATATATCAATTAGACAAGTCTTTGAAATGTGAAGAAAACAAATCAGAATGATGTCCGTACTGAAGATGAATTTGTCATTTCATAACCAAAAGTTTAATTAAAGATATTTAATGAAATAAACTGGGAGGAAATGGAAACCTCAAATCGGTTAGACTTTCACAACATAGTTTTAGATGTCGCTAATAATGATGTTGAACAATGCACTGACATACTTCCAGTTATTACATACTTAGCAGGTTACTTTTGCTATTCAGTATCCAAAAAAACGAAATGTAGTTCTTGCAAAATGTTAGTTAGTTTGTGTACAGAGACTGACACTGAAATATCTGATCATCATGATTATATCCACGGAATAAGTAGAGGATCCTTAATATATCCAAATGACATAACAACAACAACCATTATCATGTATAATTATAGCACCTTTGCAAAATTCACTCAACACCCTGCATTTGCTACTTAACTTAATCAGTGGAAATTGGCAATGGAGTTAACAATGCAAGCTCTTGCCAATGATGATGCTCTGTTTCCTAATGAATTCCGTGATATTGGTCATGAAACAGAAAAGGTTGAAAACATGTTGATTTGGGCTTCTTCAAATACTGTTTTAAATAATTATTGTGCAAAAGAAAATAACTTGATAACACAAACCAAGTCTGCAAGTAAGAAGAGGAAGCTCCAAACACTTGCATAATTTTATCAATATATGTATACAGTAGTATTCTATCAACAGATGTAGTCAATCCGTAATTTTCAATATAATCATAATTTGTGTAAACATTTATCAACTTATTCTTCCTCTATCCAAAACTCTCTAATCTCCTACTTATCTATGGCCATCATTCATTCATGACTACTGTAAAATGAAATTACCGGTATATCTAAACTACTTGTTATTGTAAATAAATGTTGACAAATTTGTAAAACGTTCTATAACCTATACCGTGCTATATATAAGTGATTAATGGAAAACTTGAGCTTGAATAAAATAATAATAATAATAATAATAATAATAATAATAATAATAATAATAATAACACAAATCATAACCTACTATCATACAAGTAAAAAGTATAACAAGAATACTCGTATAATCAAAGCTAGGTAAAATGCAACCTGGAAAATGACATCAATACACTGTAACAACGGTATCAGTATTAATATAACAAAAAATCCTAGTACCGGTAGCTTACCATATATTATTAATAAGCAACAAATAAAAATACTAATGCATACATTGAATATTAATGATAGATACACCTAGGCTACAATATAGAAGTCAAGACATTATAACAAATACTATTATTATTATCACAAACAAACAATAATAACAATATAAAGTGGTGATAACTTAGACCATGCTGTACAAGTAGTATAATATGGTCAGTGACTGACGGAAGTCTCGAATTAATTAAAATATCATTAGGGAAAAGTAATAGATGGAGGGGTTGCCAGTGGTCGCCAGCCAGAACCTTGCCACCCCTAGCCCCTTTGGTTACTACGTCACGGACCAGCCGGCAGGACTTAAAGCTCGGTTCACACATACACGTTCTAACGTCCCGTCCGGCCCCGACCTCTTAATAAAAAGTGCCTACGCGGCGTCCTTTTTATGCATGCATAAAATGGTCTGTTTGGGTCGGAGCAACTGCCAGAAAACGTGTTATGCCGGGACACCCACGGGACATACACGGACACACACAGAAGTTATTTTCTTGGTCGGGGACGGACGGGACGTTAGAACATGTATGTGTGAACCGAGCTTTACTAGAGGGTTGTGGTACAGATGACCTAGAGGCAAAAGAGTGATGTCACAAATCTGAAAATAGCGATCCGCGCGTTCGAGAGATGGCAGCACGGTCGCAAAGGACAATGGGAGGGTCCCCACAAAGACATTATATTGACTATCCTTGGTCCCCATTAATTCGTAATAATCCCTGCCTTTTACTAATAACGCTATTAATAATCAATTGAACGTTATCCAGAGACTCTGCACACATGACATAGTTAAATAGACATAAGTAGAGGCTACTGTAAAGGCCAGTCATCGGGTAATTGTCGTCATTATGAGGAGGTACACAAGCAAAACTCCTCCAACACCCGCCATTGTTGATGTGAGATTCGGGAGTTGCCAACGTCATTGGTGGGACAAAATATCCCTAGATGTCATAAGTATAAATGTCAAGTTTTAATGCTACTTTACAAATTAACATCTACATAACATGTAACATAATAATATATATTCAAAATTACATTTTAATGTTGTTGTGTTGCTTGAAGGTATACAGCTTGCATCACATATGAGTATGTTTTATAGCGTATATGTATACTTAATGTTTTCATCTTGCTTATATATATCTAATTTATATTAAATAATTTACAAGTGTTTTTACCAACATTAAATAACTCTTACATATGTTCCCTCTTTAATCTATTGCTCCCTCGTTTTGTGGATATTCCCTTAACTTTGGTAACACTGCAGCAAACCAGCTGGCAGGCGTGCGCGGCGCACAGACTATCTATAATAAGGACAAGCCACTGAGGTGCTTTGGTTGTTGTACCGTACAACAGTGCTGCCTCCAAATCTCTAGGACGCGCGGCAAAATAACCGTGTGACGTCACGCTTTCGCCTCTAGATCATCTGTGCTCTATGGCCTAGCCCAAAACATCACCAGACATGGCACAGTGATTGCCACCAGCGGGACGGCTACCCCAGGCACAAGGAGAGAAGTTCACACCACACAAAGGCCATCTAGGCCGCACCACCACTAACATTGGGAGCGCAGAGAAAGAATACATTACCACAACCACCCTGAACCAGGCATCAGAAACTTGAGGCTTAACAACCCGCTTTTGGTGAGGTAGGCTCAATGCTACCAATAGCACGGCCAGTTTTGAGACAGGCAGAGTTAGGCACGAAGCTACCAAAAGCAGGTTTGCGACTGACAGGTAGGCCCGACGCTACCAAAAGCACAGCCAGGACCGGAACTGGCGGAAGACAAAGAAGCAAGAAGACTTCTCCGACACTGGCCAGATCCAAATTCCCAGCTGCTACTATCTCCAGCAAGATTGGCCGCAGACCAGCCATCAAGAACAAACTTCAGTCCCCCCTAAATTCCCCTAAACTCAGAATATAACTAAATCCTCCTCCTACACCAGGAAAAACCCTTGCAAAGGTAGAGTAAATCTAATCTCATATTTTCGTGACCCTTCTCAAATTCCCATAAGACTTTCCCTTTCAGATCAAACAAAACACATATACTATCCTTGTGTCTCGTACAAAATATAACTTATTGTCATGGGTTGCTCCACAATCAGTATAATTTCTATATACTAATTACACCTAGACCTTAACCCATTCAGTACCAGCGACATCCTTTTCATCATATTCTGGCAACTATAAGACGATTTTATTCAGCTTAGGATGAATCTCTAACAATAATAAGGCTTCAAATGATCTTAATCAACCCTTCTAAGTGCCACAGATCCTTCCAAAGCTGCATAATATAATTTAAATATAGATAGAATAAAATATAACACACATCGCTGGTACTCAAAGGGTTACACTCTAACGAGTCTAACCCAACACCCTGAAAAACACTCTGTTCACGATTGCGAGTTTTTCATATGTTCCTCCTTCACAGTGACAAGAAAACCTTAGGTGGGTGTCATAGAAAATGAGCAGTATATATACATTATTCACGAAGTCAGAGTTAAGGGCAGACTATATTTGTTTAGCTTCTCTACCAAACATCTTTACTAAATATTTTTTCTTAACACCATGAGACCATTTTCATGAGGTGTATTCTTATAGAATATAAATAAATATACTGTAATCATCTAATTGGCAAAATTCCCAGAGCATGTTTTCACTTATATGTTATAGTTCCATAAATACTATATAATATAATTGGACGATCTACCTTAATATACTGTAACCTTGCCACATTTGTTATGTGTCTATTTACCCCTTGTTGTGTATAAATAAACCATTACGCCATCAGACAGTACACTAGGACCATATGGCTGGGAAAGTGTAGATAGCAGAGAAGAAGTGTTGTGGATAGAGGAATGTGTTGGAATGGCTTTGTTGTGCATGTCATTAGTCTGTATAGCCTACATCATCGAGGTGTCACCCGACTGGGTGCTGTTGTGTATGATTGTATGAATTTCCTTCCGTTGTAGTATTAGTGTAATACATATTTTTAAATATATATATATATATATATATATATATATATATATATATATATTACACATTTTAACAAGGTTATTCATTAGTCTGTAACTACTGCATGAATCCAAGGTTATCGAATGTGAGCTTCAAAATTGTGTTTGATTTGTTCGTGCTAGCTGGCAGTACATACTGAGACACTACAACTTTCATGTTGTATGATGAGTGTTACCAAGGAACCGTTAGTTTTGTTTTAAAGTAAAGTCAGGTATCTACTGAACTGTGAGTTGAGTCTCCGGGCAAAAATATAGATGGAGGGGGGAGGGGAGAGGGGGGGGGGGTTTCTTGGCGTTACTAATGGCAAGTTTCTGTAACCACGAAACAGGAAGATGCCCTCCGCATTGCTCAGATTGTTCTGGGTGTATATGAATTTTTGTCCACTGGCGATCCACAGCTAAATATAATATGAGAGAGTTATGCTGACGTGGTGCCGGACGGTGGATGAAACGGTAGAGCACTTCCTGCTTCACTGCCCTCGCTTCTATTCCCATAGGACCCTCCTCCGCTGCAGCCTCCGCTCCCTGGGGGTCTCCACCTTTACCCTCCCGTCCTGTTGGGGGGCAGTGGACTGGACCCGGCCCTCCGTGTCCCAGGTGCTCCAGCACACCAAAGTCTTCCTGCGGCGTTCGGGTCGTCTCGGCCGCCTGTGATTGCGTACCTGTGATGGTCTCCGGCAGGGTTAATTGGGCCTGTCCACACAGCCCTATAATCAACAAACAAGAACAAGAGTTATGCTGACAGTATGTATGTATGAATGTTCGCGGAAATAGCTTCACTCAGACAGATACTAATTTATCAGAACAATTTAGCTTGCTAAGTGTCATATACAAATTTCACTAATCGCCAATTAACTAACAAAGATAAGAATGAAATGGCATAAAGCCGAGATAACACGAGCGCTTCTCTCAAAGGTTTCATAATAGGTTTATCGTACTAGCGTGGAGAGATCCACCAGCGACCACCAACACGACCTCAAAACCCGCCGGGTGAAGAAGGCCTCCCGACAAAGGTGTGCCGTAAACCCGTTATCGGACAACGGAGGCCAGCACTGATCTAGGGACTTGGCACTTGGCTCTCTAGGGCTACCGTGGCTCGTACACGGGATTAAGGAGGTGGCTTGCTGGGTCTCAGGAAGGTAGCTGCTTCATAACCTTCAGCAAACAGGCAATGGACAACTGGTGATATATATATATATATATATATATATATATATATATATACTGCAGTGTCGTCAACCCACGCATATCATGACAATATTCAGAAAAACAATAAAAATGCACTGATTTAGAAGCTTACTAAATCAGCTGTAGAGGCAGACATGAATATTCTAAATATTGATGCTGGCATCAGTAATTTCTCTAATAATTTTCCAATATATATTGTTTTACAAATGTTTAGTCTAGTTAGTTATGTCGATTACCGATGGTAAGGGCATAAATGGTCAAGGGTATAAATGGCGACTCGCCCATATGTATCAATATCGAACTCAAATGACACAAAACAATGTATTATTATAACCCAGATGCTTCAGAATTTGCCATTACAGATTCAAAGGTTCGAGATGATGTAACCTTATCTAATCACACGACTGTACCTACTTTTATAAAGACTATCTATTTATATGTCTTTCTGCATATGAGTTTCTATATTTATCTCCCCAAGATGACATATCCCCTAAACAAAGTCCCTGCACCCGTCTTTTCTTAATCTCCAACAGGTTCTTGGGGCCCATTAATTGTTCACCTCCATAAATTGTACAGCGCCTCAAGAAACAGGGGAAGGAAGCAGTCACGTGTCTCACCAGTTGTAACTTGGCCACTAAATAATACAACAGTGTCTCGTAGATGTTGTTATTTGTGTAGGGAACACTTTGGCTAAATCTGCTCTATTTCAAGCTGTCAAATGTATCGGCCTATATACATGTAGTGTATGGCTGTATATTCGTATATCAACGTATTATTATGTTATATGTGCATTTCCTCCTTTGTTTAGTAATCTCCCTCTCTTTCATATATATATATATATATATATATATATATATATATATATATATATATATATATATATATATATTCTATTTTCTTATATTTTCTAATAACCCTTATAATACTAATGTAAACACTATTAATTTAAGGTATCAACCACAGAGTTAAGGTATAATTTTAAAGCAGCGTCCCTCAATTCTGACATTCCGGTCAGTTTGATGCAGGGGTAGTGTTGGCGGTAGTCTGTCACAATTGTATTCCGACTGTTTCTCCTTTGCCCACTGCGTCTGGTGCAAATGTTCTCCCATCTCTCAACTCTACGGATTCCACCTGCTTCTCCCGGGGCCAATTACAATTTAAGTCATAGGATGAGGGAAAGATGGATTCAGGGAGAGAGTTCCAGAGCTCAGCTGTTGAATAGAAGAATGATTGGGAGTAACGTTTCACTTTTGAGTTGGAGAGTTGTACAGAGTAGGGGTGTGATTGTATTGCAAGACGGGTACTACGTACCCTACGTAGAGGAGGTGATATGCACTGAGAGAGCTCTGAGGAACACTGATTATTGTAGTAGCGATAGAATATCGAGAGAGATGCAACATTGCGGCGAAGAGAGAAAGATTGCAGAGAGTTGGTGAGTGGATGGGAGTTAATGTAACAGAAGGCTTTCCTTTCTACTTTGTCTAGAAGTGCTGTGTAAGAAGATCCTCCCTACACATGTGAACAATACTCAATACAAGGACGCACTGTGCCCCTGTACAGAGCAAGAAGCTGAGCAGGGGTAAAGAACCCCTTGAGGCGGTGTAGCACACCTAGTTTCTGGGAGGCCGCCTTAGCAAGACTGGTAATATGGTCCTTCCAAGAGAGAGCAGAAGAAAAAGAGACACCAAGAATACTGAGAGAAGATGAAGGGTTGATTTTTGTATTGTTGAAGAATAAGGAAAAGTCCGCTGGGAGTAGATAGATATAGAAATTGTGTTTTGGAAGCATTAAAGGTAACAAGGTTTTCTTTGCCCCAGTTGGAGATGGTAGTTAGATTAGAAGATAAGTGTTCTATGGCTTCATTGTGTTTGCTTTTGAGGGATTGCTGGCTGTTGCGTTCTGGGAAACTAATTGACTAGTGTAAGGTAGAGTCGTCTGCATATGAATGGATAGGACTGGAGGTACAGTTGACAAGATCATTTATGAAAATTAGAAAGAGAATAGGAGATAGGACAGATCCCTGAGGAACACCGGAGTTGATAGGATGAGGAAGTGAACGATAGCCGTCCACAACCGCAGCTATGGAACGACTGGAAAGGAAATTATAGACAAACGCACAGATGGAGGGATAGAAACCGAAGGAGGGTAGTTTAGAAATTAGAGATATGCGCCAGACTCTATCGAAGGCCTTCGATATGTCTAAGGTAATAGAAAAGGTCTCACATTATATGTTTCATGTTAATGAAGTAAATATTCTGATCTTTATTTTGTCGTATTTCTAGTGGTGCATTCAGATTTATGTAATATTCTATGTGATTTAGAGTTACCAATCAATTTGCCAAAACAAACAAAAATTGACCCACATCTTGAAATATATTGGGTTTGGTTGTTATATTGGCATAGGTTACATTATGGTTATAATTTAATTATACTTACAATATGACATGATAAGTGGCAAAGGTCAATATTGAAAATTAAGCGTGTTAGTGTCGGAACATGCACTGTATAATAATACTTGTTCTGAATGTATGTATTATACAGTAATACATTGTTTAAATATGGAATTTAATACAATTCTTAAAACGAATGATACATTATTACTCGGACTAAAAAACAGATGGAAGTTAAATATAAGTGTTCGCAAGCTGGATTCCCTGTTACGGAAGCAGTTTTACAGTCAACTAAAATGGGTGTACTGTATGTTTGGAGGGGGATAAATGAGGAGGCAAAGAGTTGGTATTGACATGTTTTGTTCAATAGCAAAATATTTTGTTCCTGCGATAGGATTCACAAGACTAGTGTGAAGACTCGGATGAACAAAACGACAGCAGTTTATAGGGTTGTCAGTATTAGTTGGTATATATTCATATTTTAAGGGAATAATGGCCGTTTGTTTGGTTTATTAATTTATTTATTCATATGTTTGTTTAGTTTCCTCCCTAGACCTCCATCAAGCTTAGAAAAACACCCCCTAGACCCCACTTCAAGATAAATTTGTAAATTTTTCGGTAGAAAAATGTCCTGTCCGAAGGCCGGTTCCTCTTAAAATTGCAGGCTCGCTTTCGCTCGCCAGGAAAAAATCGACACCTAAATGGCACGAAAGGTCTAAAAATTGACAACGAAATGGGGTGAACGGTGTTAAAATCGCCAAACTAATGGGCCAAACCTTCTTGTAATCTCAAAACTAGTGGGGCTAAACATTAGGGAGAAGGGGGTCCAGAAAAACGGTCTGCCTCCCCTTAACACACGCAGACGCACACACGAACGTATGTACTCATAACACACATGCACACAATAAATTAAAAGTTAAAATGATAGATTTACAAAACAATAAAGCAGAAATTATAGCAGTGGAGGTAATTAATGAAAATAATGAAAAAAACTGATATTGCGGTAGCATATATGCCACCATATACGAGGGCCTGGAAAGAGGAAGAATACCATGGGTTAAAAAAGGAGATGATCAAAACTATGGAACACTTATTTCGCAGAAACAACGAGTTAATATTGGTAGGGGATTTTAATTGTAGAGAGGTTAATTGGGAGGAGGGAGACGCAAGTAGTAATATGAGTTCTTGGGGGAATATACTACTAGACTTGGTTTCAGAAAACCTGCTAATTCAGAATATTAAGGAAAACACAAGAAGAAGGGGTAAAGATGAATCGTCTAGATTAGACTTGGTGTTTACAAGAGATCCAGATATGATTACAAATACTAAATACCTACCTCCGCTGGGAAATAGTGATCATGTGGTAATTGAAATGGAAATCCTGATGGGTTATCCAACAATGCTAGAGAGAGAAGAACATAAAGAAAGGAGATTGAACTATGGGAAAGCAGATTTTAAGCTATTAAAAAGTTGCTTCAGGGATGCAGACTGGAGTGAAATTGAACAGAAAAACAATGTTAATGATAAATACTGTGTGTTTAAAAACATTTATGATTATATTGTAAGCAGGTATGTGCCAAGACAAGGAAATAAGACTGAAAAGATAAAAGACTGGTTTAATGATAAATGTAGAATAGCTAGGGATAAGATAAATAAGGCATGGAACATAGCCAGAAGAAGGAGAAATGAACAGACCTGGAATACATATAGGAAGCTAAGGAACGAGTATGTCAGAATTAGGAAACAGGAAGCAAGAAATTATGAAAAAAACATTGTGGAAAAATGTGTAAGTGATCCCAAATTGTTCTACAGGTATGTAAATAGCAAAATGAAGGTTAAGGACAAAATAATGAAGCTGAGGGAAGGAGACAATATTTATGCGGGTGATGAAAAGATATGTGAGGTTATGAATAATACATTACATTCATTTTATGCTATGGATGAACAATTTTTAGAACCAGAGATTATATACCAAAATGATGAAATATTGGGGGATATTATCTTTCAACCAGAAGAACTACTAGAACTTATGAAGGTACTAGATGTGAGAAAATCTATGGGCCCAGACAATATAGCAGGATGGATTCTAAAAGAATGTGCGGAAGAATTGGTAAAACCTTTATATGCAATAATTAAGTACTCTATTGAAGTTGGAAAATTACCACTAGACTGGAAAAGGGCTAATGTAGTACCAATCTACAAAGGTGGGAGTAAGGAGCAGCAGCTAAACTATAGACCAGTGTCACTGACAAGTGTTGTTTGTAAAATGTGTGAGAAGATTATTAAGAAAAGATGGATAAAGTACTTGGAAGAAAATAATTTATTTACTGTAAGACAATTTGGATTCAGAGAGGGAAAATCATGTGTTACTAATCTGCTGAGCTTTTATGATAGGATGATAGATATTATAAGATATACTACAAGAGAGAGAAGGATGGGCGGACTGTGTGTATCTTGATATAAAGAAGGCCTTTGAAAGAGTTCCTCATAGTAGACTTAGATGGAAGTTGAAGAAGTTTGGAGGGGTTCAGGGTAATTTGTTGAAGTGGATGGAGGACTATCTCTCGGGAAGACAGATGAGAACCATGATAAGAGACAGCTTATCAACATGGAGGGATGTTACAAGCAGAATTCCACAGGGATCAGTGTTGGCCCCAATTATGTTTCTGGTCTATATAAATGACATGCCAGAGGAAATAAATGCATACATGAATATGTTTGCTGACGATGCAAAAAATATGAAACATATAGTGGACGAAAACAGTTGTAGAGAGCTACAGAGTGATCTGGATAAGATAGACCGATGGAGCAAGATATGGAAATTAGATTTTAACAAAGATAAATGCCATGTGATGGAAGGGGGTGTGAGTAAAAGAAGACCTCATTGGGAATATAAACTAGGAGAATGCACGATTAACCCCTCAGAGAAAGAAAAGGACTTGGGCATTATAATACAGGGAGATCTTTCACCCGAGAGCCATATTAACAAAATTGTGGGAGAAGCTTATGGCCTGTTGAATAAAGTAAAAATAGCATTCAACTATTTGAATGAAGAGATGCTAGTAAATATAATAAAATCAATGGTGAGACCTAAATTGGAATATGCGGCAGTGGTCTGGTCACCCGATCTTAAAAAACACATAATTAAGTTGGAAAAAGTACAGAGAGCTGCAACGAAGATGATTACAGAACTAAGAGAACTGACATATGAAGAGAGATTAGAGAGATTGAATTTGCCAACTCTAAGTGAGAGAAGAGAAAGAGGGGATATGATTATGATGTATAAATGTGTTAGGGGATTGGAAAGGATTGACAAGGAGGACTTTATCGAGGGAGATAAAGGGAGGACTAGAGAACATAGTTGCAAGTTAAAGAAAGGCAGATGTAAATGAGATGTGAGGAAATTCAGCTTTCCATATAGAAGTATTAATATGTGGAATCAGTTGGATGATGAAGTGGTGGGTGCGGGGAATATCCAAATTTTTAAAGCCAAATTAGATAACAGAATCTTTGGAGGCGGGACAATACGAGCCTAAAAACTCAAATCCTGTATACTACAATTAGGTGAGTACACACGCTCTTTCAGTTACTCACAAACCTGCATTCCTTGCTCATTCACTTTTTCTCACTCACATAGCCTTCCAGTTGGCCTTTGTGTCTTGTTTTACTTATATAAATATATTTTTATCCCTGGTTTATTCTTACACTTTCCCACTTTTAATTGTTTCGTCATTGTACCACTCGAATTTAGCATTCTCACTTCCCATGTCCGTTTCATACCTCTATCACAATATTGATAAATTATAGATTGCAAATCTCTCTCTCTTCCTCTCTCTCTCTATTTCCCCTTGCACCACTCTCACATTTCACTCAGTCGTTGCTTCTCATTTCCATACGTCCCTTCTATCGCTCTCCCTCCTTCCTCCTCTTCTTCATCGACAATCTGGCTTGTATCCATTCGGCCCCATTCAGCCAACTGTTTTAAGACGTTTATCCCCATCCAGGCGTCGATTTCTTCCTGGCGAGCGATAGCAAGCCAGCATTGTATGGAGAAATCCGGCTTCGCCGGAGAAATTTTTCTATCGAAAAATGTACAAATTTAGCTTGCTGTCAAAACAAAAAATATATATATGTTGGCTCGCTGCCACTCGCCAGGAAAATATTGACACATGAATCGGGGTAAACGTCTTAAACCGGTAGGCTGAATGGGGTCGAATGAATACAAACCAAAGAGAGAGGGAGAGAAAGAGAAAAAAAAAAGGTGGATTTTTCACTCGCTCTTCTTTTCTCTCTCGCACGTGCTAGTAATTTTTACTTCTTATCTGTTTCTCAGTAGATTGACTGTTTCATTCGCTCGTCTTGCATTATCGCAGTTTAATTTATTTCTCTCTTTCTAGATTTATCCACTGCCTTTTTATATGTTTTGTGAGTGTTTTATTATTTGTGTTATCTGTCTTTCTGTATGTGTATCTGTTGTTGGTCTGTTCTGATAATTTGTATCTTCAGTTTAAATGGCGGTTTGTATGTTATCTGTTTTCAGGTATCGCATTGGATTGAAAGTAATTATTGTTATTATTTTTTAGTATAATTTGTGTTTATTTATATTTTGTTTTGTTTTCATGCACATTTGTCAGACTCTATTTTGCTTGTGCTTCCTTTATGTCCGCCAGATTGCCTTTCTGTCTATTTCATCATGCGTATGCCTGTCTTTTTAACTATCTGTCTATGTACTCACCTATCCTCTCTCTCTCTCTCTCTCTCTCTCTCTCTCTCTCTCTCTCTCTCTCTCTCTCTCTCTCTCTCTCTCTCTCTCTCTCTCTACTAAGCCTCCTCCTCCTCCTCCTCACATAGCACCCTCTCCCTCTCTCTCTCTCTCTCTCTGTGTCCGCATTAATCATTCAGCACCCCGTCCTTTCACCTGTTCTGTCCCTGTGTTTTGTTCAATATTGTAGCCTAACACCCGGGCAACCTGTCTTACACGCCCCTCGCCCACCCCGTCCGCGGAAAATAGGGGCGGGACACGGCACCACGGCTTGTCCGGGCTTGTCCTGGAGCATGTCGGGGTTCGGGTTTAGACGGAAAATCGGAATCATCGTCGTCCGGGTGGCATTACACAGCGAGAGAGAGGGTCCGTGGGGAGATGCTTGCAATGTTGGCTGATGTTTGGGTGACATATTGTATACCTTGGATATGTATCCACTCTGACCAATATGACCCCTCAAACAGCTTTAACGAACATCCGAAATGGAAATATTAGGTACAGATTTAATGTGATGATTAAATTCAAGTCCGAGATAGCTTCGGAAATTATTCGGTGGAATTAGTGTTTTTCTATATACACCTCGACACAGCAATGGTCCGTGACGAGATGATCTTTAGCATGGCTTATGTTTAGCTGACATGTTACTTGATCTTGATTCTTGATTGAAGGGATGCTTTGGCCGGCCCAATACCCCGTACCACAGTCCAGACATGTTACTTACCTTGAACAGCGAAATATTATGGGTGGGGACATTTGTGTAAACTCATCTTATATGGTAGTTGTATTTACCTTTTAACCCAGCGAGAAATTGTGTGAGGATGTTTACATTGACTTTTCTTATGCGGTAACCGACATAATTTATTGCCTATTTTTCACTATAATCCTTTTAAGAACAGCAAAAGGTTATCTGTGGAGACATTGACGTTAACTTGTCTTCTGTGGTAGCTGATATCTTGCCAACCTTGATATAAACACCTTTCTGCATAGTGAAAAATATACTTGTGAGGTATTCGCATTAACTCATCTAATGCGGTAGAACATCTTGCGTATCTCGGTCATTATACCATTTTTCAAAGCGAGGAATGATCTTACAAAGGTCTACAAAGGAAAACCAGCAGTAACAGATCTACTGCTACTGTGAAAGGTAAGGAATGGGTACCTGTGACCTGTGGAGATTATATATGATTAGTGCATTACTCAGTTCCAAATGCTGTCAGTTGGAGAGATATTTACCTAGTGGCCCTTGCACATTTGGATGGTGCAATAGTCTATGACAGCGTTTGGCAGTTTGCTCCACGAGTTAACCACTTTGTTGAAAGCAATATTGTTGTAGTTTCATTTGAATGAAAGGGTTTTCCGATAATTTGATATCCATTACCCCTGGTGAAATTTGAATGATGTATTGTGAAGTACTTACTAGCATCTACCTGTATACTTTCCAGGGCTTTGATAAATTTAAACACTTGTATGAAGTCATCTCTTATTCTGCGCTTCGTTAAGCTAAACAGAATATATTCCTTCAATCATTCCCCATAAAGTGTATGTGGTGATATGCAATTTGACATTTCTTTTGCGGTAGCCAACATGTTGCTGACCTGAGCCTGTATATCATTCTACATAGCGATAAATTATCTTCGGGGATATGCATGTTAATTCTGATGAGTTGCCTATCTTGGATTATATACCTTTGTGCAGAGCAAGAAATAATGTGCAGGGAAATATTCGCGTTAACTCGTCTTGTTTGGTAGGTGTCATGTAGCCTACCTTCTATTACATAGCGTACTACACAGTTGACTATAATAAGGTATGGCACAGTTGTCAGTATGTTTCTTTAGGGATGCACCATAATAATAAGTATTTATGAGACTGTTTGCAATAATTGTATTGACTCCGACTGGCATAGTAAATATTTCTCATATCCTTAGGTGCCTCTCCGTGTGGTGTCATTTTTTGGCCAACTGAACCTCAATCAACGGATCTTTGTAAATCAATTGACTATGAAAAGGCTTTCCTGAGTTCAATACCAACTTCCATAGTTAGCAAGAAAATATTCAACACATCAGATATTATTGTCTTGAAGGAGTTATTCTGTCCAAAATAGTCTATTAATATACAAAATCATATACAATTTCATTATACTGAACGGGTTAGACCTTCTTAGGCATGCGTTCTGTCATATATCGCACGTAATGCCAGAGCGAACGCACCTGCAACTTAGGAAGAAGCAGGCAAAACCTAGCACAAGGTAGACAATATGGCGACTGTAAGACAAACAGTGTGGATTCTACTTACTGAAGAGGCTGACATTACAGTGGTGTGAAGTGAGAGGTGAGAGCTCGGGGGTTTGATCTTTACATCTTTGCTCCCTTTAAATTATCCACAGCTGTTCTTTCTCGTTTGCCTTTACATTTCGACAGCCGATTGTTTTCATCTTCCCTTTGTAAATTGTATATTTATGTATTTTGTGTAAGTCAATTCAAGCACAACAATATTACTAAATGCGAAAGTTAGTATTTGATTACTCACCTAGATGGTAGTAAAATATCTGTAAAGAACAATTATATATGACATAATATAATTGCACTACCTAAACAAAATTAAGAGATATATTTATAAAAATTATAATTTCTCATACCAAAAACACAAAATACAGTATATATAGCGTGGTTTTGGAGTGAGAAAAGATCTTATTAATATTTTGGACTCCTGTCAACGTGTTGATATTAGAATTTTAGAATCCTCGATAAATGTATCATTGAATAACCATATTTCTTGTACTTTCCAGTGTTCGAGTTATCACAAAATATAATATGTGAAACAAAAGTTGTTATCTGTGTGCGTGAATTTAAGGGGGAGGTAATTGTTTTATATCCCTGGTGTTTAGTCCCATTAGCTTTGATATTATCAGAGGTTTGTTCCATTAGTATGGCGATTTTAAGACTTTTGCCTCATTACTTTGTCAATATGAAGACCTTTCGTGCTATTTAGGACATTTTTCTACCTACAAATTTACAAAATTATCTTGCAGTGTTTTTTAAAGCTTGGAGGTATAGCGAGATTACTCTAAAAGTATATTAATGAATATATAAATAGACCATAACATTACCACTACCCCCTTGAGAACATTTAATTCATATACAGTATATCACAAATATTTATATGATTGGGTAGTGATAACAGATTATGACTAATTGTTACATTATGGTTATTTCACTATCTTATTCATTACTCTCTCTCTCTCTCTCTCTCTCTCTCTCTCTCTCTCTCTCTCTCTCTCTCTCTCTCTCTCTCTCTCTCTCTCTCTCTCTCTCTCTCTCTCTCTCTCTCTCTCTCTCTCTCTCTCTCTCTCTCTCTCTCTCCTTGGTATATTTCCATTTCCTCTGCATTCGCTCAGCAGAGACACAAACAAACTTAAAGTGCTGCCTGGTCTCATATTGAAAGCTCTTCTAATCGACCCGTATTGTGAGAGTTTATTTATTAGTCTTCATAGCATGTACCATAATGTTTAGTGCATATATTGGACTGTATGTCATCATGCATCTAATAATGTTCATTGAAGCTAAATCTTGACAGGAGATATAATTATGTCGTTGACTGCTGTAAACGTTTGATAGCAGCTAAATCTTGCGGTTAAATCCGATGTGATGTTACCAATTGTTCTGACTTAAAATGTGAGAGATATAGTACAAAGGAGTACAAAGGAAATCAAGCAACAACAGGTCTACTGACCCTTCTAGGCTGCTTGTCCTCCAAAACACTGAGGATCAAGTGTCCAAACAGTGGTTTAGAGTGGGTAAGGGAACATCGTTTAGTCGATGAAACAGTAAAGGAAAGGAGTAGGGTGGCTGAGTGAAGCACTATCTTCTTTTTTGTCTTAGTCTAAGGAGACAATAGGGATGACTGCCTTTAGATAGCGTCCCTTCAAACTGACGGAGTGATTGATAGACGAATTCAAAGTGTACAATCGCCTACACAAACAGCTGGTATAGTATGTTAAGGGGAGACAGATCGTTTTGTCTGGACCCCCTTCTCCCTAATGTTTAGCCCCACTAGTTTTGAGATTTTAAGACGTTGGTTCCATTAGTTTGGGGATTTTATGACCTTTCACCCCATTTCGTTGTCAATATTAGGACCCTTCATGCCATTTAGGTGTCGATTTTTTCCTGGCGAGCGAAAGCGAGCCTGTAATTTTAGGAGGAATCGGCCTTTGGCCGGGAATATTTTCTACCGAAAAATATGTTTTCTAAGCTTGATGGAGGTCTAGGGAGGACACTAAAAAAATATATGAATACATGAATTAATAGACCAAACAAACAGCCACTGTCCCCTTAACTTTGAGACCGTGACAAATAACTAAGGGAATATACTGAATCTAGGATGCGTGTATAAGGAATGTTTCACATATTACATACGCATGTCAGATTTGTTCAATATGATTGTGTAGTATCATTAACTGCAGGCGATTGTAAAGTCATGGGCAGGAATGTATTAAATATTTGTTTGGAGTAGCAAATATGACACACTGACGAAGTATTTTGAAAACTTGATTGAACCACATTCTTCGGGGCTACGTTTATTTGTTCTCTCTCGCTAATCAACGCTCACCAGCTTGTGTATATCACAAAGTGGTGTTCACGTTTTCCTGACCTACAACTATACAATCGCCTGCATAGATATACAGTGTGTCTGTTATTGAATTGCTCTGATTCGGTGATAAATGTTATTACACCAACCCCTTAGCCACATTCCAGAAGAAATTAAAATAAAATAGTACAGGATCCTTCTTAAATTATGCATATGATTTAACCCTTGCAATCAAATGAGACAAATTTTTGCTTTATTCTAGCTACCTACAGACGATATTATTCAGCTTATGTATCCATGTATCCACTTCCATTTATCGAGGGGCTAAGGACAAACTAAACTAATCTTTCATTTCTGATCATTCTCCCCAAATGGGATAATATCGTCAACAGGTAGCTACAATATATCAACAATTGGTCTCATCTGATTGCAAGCGATAATAAAACTCAAAGATTAGATTTTTAGTATAGGTAAATAAGTATTCGTCAGCACTCCAAAAAACTATTGTATTAAATAGTTAGAAATATATAAGTTCCATTGTTTGATATTTGTCATTAACGAAAGTGTCATGCTGTGTATGTACTTTTCCCTAGCGCCAGATGTTTTAATTTGTCAAGAATCCAATGGAAACTCGTACCGTTAGGCATTGTAATCAGACTTATGTGTTTCTGATATCAGTGAGTGGTTCGCATCAATCAACGTTACGTCTTCCGGGAACCTTCATCAATCAATGTACTGTTTTTAATACGAGTTCCTGTTGACTGCAACTGCCGGTTACTTCATTACAATACCTGGGATTCAATTGGAATATACTGTACAAAATGTGTTCCTCTACCACTTTAACTAAACTCAAACCTGATATTGGTATTGATATTGGTCCAGGAGTAATTTATCGAGAGGACTTCCCTAAGTGGTTAAGGCCCCATTAATTGCTCTTTCCATTCACATATGCATAGCCTACGTGAGTTGCAGTTGGGATGTGTGTACATGCTTAGATTGATATGCAGGATTCGAAGTTGCATAATAAATCGTAGGCAGTGTCCACCGACCTTTAACTGTCTTCGTGGTGCGATGTATAAGGTGTTGATTTTCGGTGTGAGCATCCTGGGTTCGAGTCCACGGACTGCCACATGTGTTTGTAAATTTCATTAATCGATTTTAGGAGTATGGTTGGTTGTTGGAAGGAACATAATAATTGATATTGGTTCAGGAGTAATTAATCGAGAGGACTTCCCTAAGTGGTTAAGGCCCCATTAATTGCTCTTTCCATTCACATATGCATAGCCTACGTGAGTTGCAGTTGGGATGTGTGTACATGCTTAGATTGATATGCAGGATTCGAAGTTGCATAATAAATCGTAGGCAGTGTCCACCAACCTTTAACTGTCTTCGTGGTGCGATGTATAAGGTGTTGATTTTCGGTGTGAGCATCCTGGGTTCGAGTCCACGGACTGCCACATGTGTTTGTAAATTTCATTAATCGATTTTAGGAGTATGGTTGGTTGTTGGAAGGAACATAATAATTGATATTGGTTCAGGAGTAATTTATCGAGAGGACTTCCCTAAGTGGTTCAGGCCCCATTAATTGCTCTTTTCATTTACATATGCATAGCCTACGTGAGTTGCAGTTGGGATGTGTGTACATGCTTAGATTGATATGCAGGATTCGAAGTTGCATAATAAATCGTAGGCCGTGTCCACCAACCTTTAACTGTCTTCGTGGTGCGATGTATAAGGTGTTGATTTTCGGTGTGAGCATCCTGGGTTCGAGTCCACGGACTGCCACATGTGTTTGTAAATTTCATTAATCGATTTTAGGAGTATGGTTGGTTGTTGGAAGGAACATAATAATTGATATTGGTTCAGGAGTAATTTATCGAGAGGACTTCCCTAAGTGGTTAAGGCCCCATTAATTGCTCTTTCCATTCACATATGCATAGCCTACGTGAGTTGCAGTTGGGATGTGTGTACATGCTTAGATTGATATGCAGGATTCGAAGTTGCATAATAAATCGTAGGCAGTGTCCACCAACCTTTAACTGTCTTCGTGGTGCGATGTATAAGGTGTTGATTTTCGGTGTGAGCATCCTGGGTTCGAGTCCACGGACTGCCACATGTGTTTGTAAATTTCATTAATCGATTTTAGGAGTATGGTTGGTTGTTGGAAGGAACATAATAATTATCAGATAAAGATGGACCTATCAAAATAAGGTCAGATCAATTATTATCAAAGAAGCATATTCCTTATTTGTATTGTCTTATATAAGATAGCTAATTGATTACCACATCATTGATGTATTCATGTTAATCATTACGCAAGTACAAATAATTTATTAAGGGATATGAACAGTTCAGTGATTCCTGAGTCATCTTCGTTGATTGGTATTCCTCTTATTGTAATTATATCTGTTTCTTACAGACTTGACATTCTAATAATTGGTCTGTGTAAGTTAACTATATACAATGCATGTGATTCTTTTTTGTACGTAACTTCTGTAAACTTTAATAACGCTATTTAAATAATCATTATCTCAGAAGTACAGTCAACTCGATTAACTCGCAGTCTCGGAAATGTTAGTTATGCAATTATATTTGTTTAGATTGCTGTAGGAAACTGTATTGCTTATACATTTGTTAATTCATCTATTTTCCATTTTATACATTGCACATTTATGTTATACATTAACTTTTAAAGCTTTTCATAAGCCTAAACAATATTCTGAGACTGCGGATTATACGGGCTGCCTGTACGTACATGCAATTCATAAAGTGTCTAATGCTAAGAATATATCTGTTGTACAGCTAAGTACCTTTACGTTTCAAATAATGCGGATTTCAAACAAATTTCAGCTCCCTTTAGGATTCAGTTATTACTTTGCTAACAGTAACACATAAAGTAAGTATTTCTGATATAACAAAATGTGTGCTTACCCTTACCCCTTGTTGTACCGGCACCGTCCTTTTAACTTTATTCTGGCTGTTATTAGACGATTATATTCAGTTTAAAAAGGGCTTCCAGCAATTAACAGGTTTCTAACTATCTCACTTGACCCTTTTTACTACCACAGATCCTTCATAAACTGCACCAAATGGTCTAAATATACTCAAGATACAATTTAAAAGACGTCATCGGTACAGAAGGGGTAAAAGCATACCTTCCTACTTGAACCTACTGCTATTCTACAGGGTGGGGCAGAATTAGTTTACCCAGAGCAGGCGCATATTTAATGGGGGAAGGGCGTATTGATGTGCTCATATATATAGTTTTTTATGTTTTATCATTTATTTAGTTCCCCCCCCCCCAGACCCTCTTTGAAGATAAATCTGTACATTTTTCGATAAAAACATTTCCCAGCCTAGGGCCGGAGCCTCTTAAATTACATGATCGCTATCGCTCACCAGGAATATATCGACACCTAAATGACACGAAAAGTCTTAATATTGATAAATAAATGGGGCAAAAGGTCTTAAGATCGTCAAACTAATGAGCTGAACGTCATAAAATCTGAAAAATAATGGGGCTAAACATGAGGAAGCAGGGGGACCATTAAAAACGACATACCTCCCTATAAGGGGGGGGGGGGGGGGGGGGGGGGGGGTCTGGACCACCTTCTTCCTCATATTTAGCCTCATTAGTTGGAGATTTTAAAACATTCGCCCCATTAGTTTGGCGATTTACTGACCTTTCGTGTCATATAGGCGTTGATATTTTCCTGGCGAGCAAGCGCGAGCCTGCAATTTGGAAGGAATCAGCCTTCGGCTGAGCATTTTTCTACCGAAACAAATGCAAAAATTTATCTCGACGGGGGGGGGGGGGGAGGGGGGACATTTTTAGCTTTAAAGAGGTCTAGAGAAGAAACTGGAAACATAAAAATACGGTAATGATAAATAAATAAATATATAAGATCTCCCCTTTATCTAGTGGGCAATCAAATTATGCGCCACCCTGTTTATCAATTAGGGTTTAAACACGTCGGAAATAAATATAACAGTTAATTAAAATGACTAATACACAGAATGAAGGGAGGTGTTCCTTCACTGTTTACTGTAGGGCATGTCTTCAAAGCTGGAGGTGTTTCACTACAACAATCTCAGTAGCGCAGCTCAGATACAGATTGCTCACTTACAAACACACAACTGTTATTAATAGACACAAGCATTCAAGTTGACAACGACGGTATGATAAATTCGTTAACCTTCGAAACTGACCAATTTGCGTTTTGTGCATATTCCTTGGTCGATGATATTTAAACATGGGGAAAATATTTTGTATCCTTTCCCCAGTGTAATCATTAACACGGAAAGAAAGAGAGAATGAGAATGAGTGTATGTGTAAGCGTGTGTGTGTGTGGGTGTGTGTTTGTGTATGAGAGAGAGAGTGTGAGAGTGAGAATGAGTGTGTGAGAGTGAGAGAGAATGAGAGTGAGCCCTTTAGGCAGTAAGTAAATCCTTGGCTACGAGAGCCTCTCCGTGTGTTTTTAAATCGGCTACAGGTAGCTAGGATACATGAAAGAAGGCATAATCGGGTCGGGATGGCCGAGTGGTTTAAGGCGCCTGCAATGTAACCGTGATTTTGAGGGTTCAAATCCACCAGAATCCTAAAGGTCTTTTCGGCCATCCTGATGGAGAGGATTGTATCATGGTCGCTCCCTAGCCAGACTGCTCAACTATCACCTTGTGTTAGTCTCACCAGTGCATCTGCGTATGTACTGTACGTACTATGGTGGGAACCCAGGCAACTAACGGTCGCCAAAGGTCGCATGTGACCTCATAGTTAAGGTAAAATAAGCATTATACTGTACCTAGGTTAAGAAAAAACTCGGTAAATATTCAGCATTACGGCTTCAAGTGAACAATAAACCGACAATAAATTAAACCGATTGAAAGAGTCACTTAAGCTAGTTTTAGACATTCGATTAAGAGACCTACAGTATGTCCTACACTGAATGTCTAATAATAACCAGAATAACACACATAAGGCGGGATCGTATGGAAGGGGGTTCCAATTGTGTCCCTGTGAGTCTCCAAGATGGTGTTACGAAGAAAGGATGTCAAGTCTTTGTTTAAGGGCCCTCTGCAGCGCTGTGAGTAGTGACGATTTCTAACTATAATAAGCTATTTCTAGTTTTAATAGAAGCGTCTACTTGTAGCACTTATAAGACACAAATTGGCATCACCTGATTGAAAGAGTTAAAACTATATCCCTCTGAATCCCCAAAATGACGTCACGAAGAAAAGATGTCCAGTCTCTGCACCCTAACGGTTATCTCTAGTTCTGACAGTATAATAACCTTAAGCATGGAAAAACTGTCTCTAAGATGGCTTCAACATCATATATTGTCCCGTCTCTGTACTCCAAGGGCTCTCTGTCTGCAAGTCTGAGGGTGTTATGGTCTCAGCCGGCCAGAACGATGGTGGCCGCTTAGTCAAGACGACAGCCAGACACCGTACATCCGCTGACAGACAAATTACCTTAATAGGATGAACTGCATTGCTGGGAGGGGGAGAGGAGGGAAGGGGCGGGAACAGGTGGGGGGGGGGGGGGAGAAAGAAAGGGATGGGGCTGGTGGGAAGAAGAAAAGGAATGGGGCTATTGAGGGGATTTGACTCATTATTAAGATAGCATAAGTACGGTACATAAAATTACAATATAGAGGTACATAATCATACATGGTCTCAAAAGGGCAAAGATGATCGGTAGTGTGGGGAAGGAAGGGGGAAATTTATCATGGGGGAGGGGAAAGGCAGGTGCTGGTGGGGAGAAGAAGGAATGAGAATGGTGAGGGCAGGTTTAGAGGAAGGTGTTATACCCTGTTCCAGATAGGTAGGCCACAAATCGTTAACCCTAACCTCTGCAACTCAAAAAGGGCTTGAGAAAATGGGCTGTAAATATCCACACCTACTCCCTGCATAGCCTGTCTTAAATGTTAGAAATATTAGCTCGATTACTCAAGTGAGATGTTAATGTTTAAGAGTGTTAGTCTACTTACTTGGAACAGGGTATACTGTAGTGTGAGGATAGGGCTAGTGGGAAGAGGAAGAATGTGGGACTCAAGAGGAGAGGGATGGGGATGGTTCTCGTGTGTTTGAGGGGGGGGGGGGGGAGATGGGAAGGGGGTCGTTACACCCAAAGTATATAGACACTAACAAGTAAACCTACTGTATACTCGAATTTCTTGAAGGGCGCCAAACTGTGTAAGTCTTGTAAAATGGTGACGTCACACACCGAGCATCTGCGGCTATAGCTTAGGG
This sequence comes from Paralithodes platypus, assembly GCA_032716605.1. Lineage (NCBI taxonomy): Eukaryota > Metazoa > Arthropoda > Malacostraca > Decapoda > Lithodidae > Paralithodes > Paralithodes platypus. The sequence goes on along the minus strand of CM064480.1, from coordinate 52,527,690 downwards.
TTATTTCTACCTGATGTCAAATTAAATCATTTAGCAGCTGATTCCTCGATACTTTATGAAAACTTAAAAAAATAATATGTCTCTGCATCCTCTTATTGTCACGTTTTCATAACCAGCAACATATTTCGCTCCAAAATCTGGAGTATTATTACTGTAGAAGTGGGGAGCGGGAGACCTTAGCCGAAATACATTTGTATCTGACTATTATAGTCAGTCCTAAAATGATACATTTTCGGTTTTCTTTACTAAATTATCCAAAGAAAACTTTATTATCTACGGCTAAGGAAGATGGAGGCAAACGATTTTCTGTGTAAAGTAATGTATGTTTAACAGCAATGACACAAGTGAAGTTGGTTCCAGTACATAATTAAAACCATACATACACACATAAACCTGCGCAAGATTGCTTACCAGAGTATCGGGACTCTTACTTAACCCTTCTTTGGCGGCGCGCAACTTATGTCGTGTGAAATAAATATGGACTAAGTGGCGGTTCACGACTTGTGTCGTGTGCCATTTTCACCACGTAATGTTGCTGAGAGAGAGAGATGAGCGGTGGGAGGACCGTAGCAACCCTATGACTGCTCCAGACCACTGCGGCGGTGGTACTGACATGAATCCCACCCTCACCCTCCCTCTCTCACTCGCTACACAGGGAATTATGTAAGGAAATTACCTAATTATAGGGTTTTTGCACTCGTGTTGCTCGATTGTTGCAAGAGAACCAATGGTCGTACAGGGATGGTTCGGGTGTCATTGGAAAGCTCTGTTTACGCCCTTTCAGGGATAGATACTTGTTTTACGCTCTGGGGCTTATTTAGGCATGAAAATGAGCCCGCAAACTACCCTATTTAGGGTAAAAAAAAAACGCTGGACAGTACGGTCAAATAGACCACCCAGGCCGCTCGTAAGGGGTTAAGTGTAAATAAGGAAAATAATATGATTACTGAGTGTATTTTTCCCCTCTCGGTATTTTGACCATATTTATTGAAAAATTGCAGTAATATAGGGGTAAACTGCATACTCATATGAAGTCAATTATTTATGTAATATCCCTACTTATGATAGCATAATGTGCAAACTACTTCAGAAGTTATATTTCGGTAATATATGTAACAGAAGCCCAGAAGATGCTGAGAAAGGCTTCATTAACACCAACATTATCGATATATATGAACACATTAGGACCAGTTATATACTAGAATTAAGTTGTTTAGTCTTTTATCAACTCATTAAAACCATTGTTACAAAACCGTATATACCAGTATTCCATATGCTTTGATTTTACCAGAACCACCGTTAGTAAATAAGGAGGTAGCAAGCGTGGAGCTAGGCTTGTGACGTCACAGGTAGCAATATTGTTTTGGTAGGTTTACTTGTTAGTGTCTATATACTTTGGTTACTCCTCCCTTGTTGCCTTTATCCCCTTCCTTGCCAACTCCGTCACTGTCATTTCTGTTTTGTTTACACTTCTGTTTATCCTAATCTTCCTCTCTAACTCTATGTAACTAATGTTTATTAGTTTCCCTTTAAATAACATTTTATAGACTCCACCCAAGGAGGAGGCTGTAGGCACCAGCCGAACAGGGCGGTACTACCGGGGAGTGCTAGATGGTTGCTAAGGACAGCTGGAACTCCTGTTTCCCTATCTGACCTCCCTAGGTGACCCATTCTGTGCCTCATCAATATTGACGGCAACCCCAGCCTACCCTCCAAAACAGCTTCTCCTCCTATCAATACATTATACTACAAAACCTTGCATACACCTTTTTACAAATTCAAATGATGACAGTACAATGATCCGCCTCGGAGTCCTCAAGAAAGGGGGGGGGGAGGGGGGCGACCAGAAATGCTCCTATTGGTCTTACCCCTGGCAGCGACTCGCCAAAATGCTCTGGATCACTACCTTCTACTCTGACTATTCATTTATGCATCATTCGTGGCATATCCTAAAACTTCCACTCTGTGGAACTCATCGAACATTCTTTCATCAATAATAAATGCACTGAACTATCCAACTCTAGCTCTTCCCAAGCCTTCTGGCATCTAGCCAAAAAACTCTCCAACAATATTTATTTTCCACTCTGATGGCAGTAACGTTACTTCTTCCACTGACAAAGCTGAACTCTTCGCTAACACTTTCGCTAAAAACTCCACTTTGGATGATTCCGGTGCTATTCCTCAATCTCCACCCCCCTCTCTCCTACTTATGCCTAACATCATAATCTCTTCTAAGGATGTACTTTCCGCCCTCTCTGGGCTTAATACTAAGAAGTCTTACGGATCAACCGGATGGTGTTCATTCTGTTGTATTAAAAAAATTTGCTTCTGTGCTGACTCCCTCTAGGCAAACTCTTCCGTCTCTATCTCTCCTCTAACTTCTTCCCTTCTTGCTGGAAGTTCGCTCTCATTCAACCTGTCCCAAAGAAGGGTGACCGCTCTCAACCCTCCAACTATCATCAAATTGCTTTCATCGTTCATGTCCTGCATCTCTAAAGTTTTTGAAACTATTCTTTCCTCAAAATTTCTTAAGCATCTATCTTCCCATAACCTACTCTCAGATCGCCAGTAAGGCTTCCTTAAGTGCTGCTCTACTGGTGATCTTCTTTCTTATCTTACTAACTCCTAGTCATCTTCCATTCGGACTTCAGTGAGACTTTTTCTGATGCGCTAGACATACCAAAGGCCTTCGATAGAGTCTGACACAAATCCCTCATATCCTAACTACCCTCTTTCAGTTTCTATCCCTCCTTTGTCTCTAATTTCCTTGCCAGCCGTTCCACAACTGCGGTTGTAGACGGCTACCGTTCACTTCCTCAACCTATCAACTCTGGTGTTCCTCAGGGTTCTGTCCTATCTCCAATTATTTTCCTATTATTCATTAATAACCTTCTCAACTGCACCTCTAGCCCCATTCACTCACATGCTGACGACTCTAAATTGCACTATTCAACTAGCCTTCCACAACATCATTTATAGCAGGAACTCCAAAGCTTTTGTAAGGAGGCCATAAACCACCTATCTTCTGATCTCTCTACTATCTCTAATTGGGGCAGAGAAAACCTTGTTACTTTCAATGCTTCCAAAACTCAATTTCTCCATCTGTCTACTCGTCGCCGCCTACCAGAAAACTATGACTTAATCTTCAACAACATACAAATTAACCCTTCATCTTCTCTTAATATTCTTGGTGTCTCATTTTCTTCTGATCTCTCTTGGAAAGATCATACTACCACTCATGCTAAAACAGCTTCCCAGAAGCTGGGTGTGTTCAACCACCTCGGGGGGTTCTTTACCCCTGTGCAGCTTCTTGCTCTGTACAGGTGCATGGTGCGTCCATGTATTTAGTATTGTTCACACATGTGGGGAGGATCCTCTCACATACCACTTCTAGACAAAGTAGAAAATAAAGCCTTCCGTCTCAATAACTCACGTCCACTCACCAATTTTCTACAGTCTCTCTCTCTTCGCCGTAATGTTGCACCTCTCTTACTATTCTACCGCTATTACAATAATCAGTGCTCCTCAGAGCTCTCTCAGTGTATACCATCCCCACTTCGTAGAATATGTAGAACCCATCTTGCAACACAATTCCACCCCTACTCTGTGCAACTCTCCAACCCAAGTGTGAAACGCTATTCTTAATTGTTCTTCTATTTAACAGATGAGCTCTGGAACTCTCTCCAAGTATCAGTCTTTCCCTCATCCTGTGACTTAAATTACTAAAAACTCTGTGTGTCCAGGTATTTTGGCTCGAACGTCCTTTAATTTTGGCCCTGTCACTCTTTCAACTCTGGGGGAGGCATTCGTCACAGGCAGTTCTGCCTTTTGTCTCCCTCACTCACATAGAATAAAAACAAACAAAATTATCCTAGTTTCATTTGTTATTTTGTTTACATTAGGAGAGTTCTGATTCTCTGAGTGATGTGGGGCCTACTTAGTCGTGCTATATATTCTTTGTTTTGCTTTGCCGTGTTTTACTTTGTTTTGTGTATTAATTACGTTGCATATTGTACCACTCAAGTAAATCGATACATTAGATTCAAGGATTTCCTGCAATTCACGTACAGATATTCAGTGATTGAAATGTATGCAGTTTACAATACAACATAAACTAAATAGAGGCTAGAATAACACCCTTTTTGGCAGAACTCAATATGAATAGTCCTACTTCCGTAAGGCGATGTCACACTAGCGCAAAATCGTAAATTTTCCAGGAGATAGTTCTTTCTCATTTAATTTCGGGATTTTGTGTCCATTGTTATCGGCAACTAGATTTAAGGTAGATTATGTTAGGCGGCTTCATTCTGATCCAACGTAAATTTTGAAGCTGAGAGACCATAATTGCCCGAAAGAATCGACGGAAAAAGTGTTCGTGTGACTCCGTCTTGTCTAACCTTCTTCCTTCGCCCGCTACTGTAAAATGTGTACACACAAAGTATACAATGTGTCCTGTGTCCTATATATTCCATCAATGTGTCCTGTGTCCTATAATATTCCATCATTATATTCGTTCCTCTTTAGTATACCTATATCTATTATGACTAAATCGGGTTTAATTTAATTGAATGTCAACCGCTAGACCCCTTGATTAATTAATTATCCGAGTGACCCCTTGCTACATCGATGACCCTGCTTTGCATTATGTAGCGACACTGAACACATAATTAAGTGATCCGTTTAATGGAATGGAATATCATATGCATTATCATGATGAAACTCTGTAACTCTAAATTTCTACACCTTTGTTCTCTATGCCTGTACATCACACTATAATATAACTTTCTAATAATGTACCTAACATCGCACCTATTTAACACCACACTTCCCAAACATTACGAAACTCCAATACTATACTTCCAACACAATAGTTTATAATACACTGCATCTCTAACACCACACATCTCTAACCCAACAGGTATTTAATATACTAATATACGTCTCTAGCGCCTCAATCTATAACACAAGTTGTCTATTACACTCCATCTCCAACAAACAGTTTCCTAATACACTACATCTTATAACACCACACTTCTAACACAGTAATAATAACACTAATCTACCTTCACTTCACATATTATATCTTGTACCATGTTACCACATCACACCTCATCAGGAACTACTGCACTTCTCCCAAATCAATTAACTGTAGCCCAATAGCATCGCATCTGTAACGAACGAATCTATTCCCATGTAATTCCAAAATTCCGTCTTATTACATGGCTAAGTACAGGTTCAGTAGTGTATCACTTGAAATTAGTACTTCACACTAATTCAAATTACACACCACATCTCTGTACTCATCCTAAGCCTCTTACAAATTACACTACACCACATCCCTATATTCATTCTCCATCTCTCCCAAATTACCCAAGACCACATCCCAATACTCGTCCTGCACCTCTTCCAAATTACCCAAAGCCACATCCCTATATTCGTCCTGTATCTCTTTTAAATTACCCAAGACCACATCCCTATATGCGTCCTGCATCTCTTTTAAATTACCCAAAACCACATCCCCATACTCGATCTGCACCTCTTCCAAATTACACAACACCATATCCCTATACTCGTTCACCACCTCTTCCAAATTACACAACACCATATCCCTATACTCGTTCACCACCTCTTCCAAATTACACAACACCATATCCCTATACTCGTTCACCACCTCTTCCAAATTACACATCACATCCCTATAATACTCATCCAACACCTCTTCCAAACTACACAGCACCACATCCTAGCCCTGCACCTCTTCCAAATCACATCACGCCACGTCATCTCAACACAACACCCATCGTCGATTTCACGGGGATGAGCCTCTTGAGTAGATAATCCTAATAATCAGAACAGGATCATCAGGATTGGATAGTGCGAGGGGGATGGATGAGGGGGGGGGGGGGGTGAAGGGTTAGATGGGGAAGAGTGGAGGGGGGGGGGGGAAGGTTCAGCACATCACAGAGGGGTTTGGGAAGGGGTTTGGATATGAGGGGTCGTCGATTATCCCTACCATTCAGCATTTAGATATCAGGAATATAATACGTAATGCTGATTTAGAAGATAGTTGACATTGCAATACATTGAGCACCCCATATTGGTGCGAAATATATACGGTACAGTATAAATTCGTACTCAGCCCAAATTCCAAGCCATAATGATTACTTTGCTGGATAATGAGAGAACCTAACAATTCGGATGGGTTACTATACTATAGACTTTGGAAACCTAAGAATTTTATTAAATTGCGTGTGAAGGAAACTCAACATCATTATGCTTATATAAGCGTCTAAACTGATGACGAAAAGTGGGCTAAAACTAATTTATTTGTAGTGGAAATGTAATTTATCCTGCTGACTTACGAAATATGGATTAAATGTATTATTCAGAACTAGCACAGCATTATTAAGCACTGAATCTTCGAAAAAGAAGTAGTAATCCGGGAAAAAATTATAAATCACAATGCCAGAATAAATTAGCACCATTATTATAGATATTATTAGTTTGCGATTTACCTCGTTTTAGGAAGCATGAGACAAAAACAAAACAAAAAATTGACGATTACTTTAAGAAATAGTATATATGTGGAGGATGAAAGTGAATCAGTAATGACAAAATATAGAAGATGGGTGATTGGGAGTAATAATAACGAAAAAGAAGAGAGTGTATGTTTGTGTGTGTTGGATAGGGGAGGCAAGAGAAACTGAGTGAATCTTATATGCAAGTCCAGGAAATGAGGTATAATGAACAGTAGAAAACCAGATACCCTCATAAAACCTTTACACACACACACACACACACACACACACACACACACACACACACACACACACACACACCACACACACACACACACACACACACACACACACACACACACACACACACACACACACACACACACACACACACCAGGCCACACACACACACACACACACCCACACACACACACCACACACAGACACACACACACAACACACACACACACACACACACACACACACACACACACACACACACACACACACACACACACACACACACACACACACACACACACACACACACACCAAGAAAGAGAGAGAGAGCGCTAATTAATGTAGGAGAGAGTGAGTGATGAGGAGCACACCACTCCACACTCATCTAATTAAAATGGGGAACGTGACTCGCGATCTCTTGAAGGAGGTGAGGGACAGGAGGGGCGGGGGGTGGCAGAAAGGGGTGAGGGAGGGGGTTGAATAGTGTAAATTAGAGGGGTGAGGGATTTGGGGTAGCGAGAAAGGGGTGAGGAGTGGTAGTAGGGGAGATAATGGGCGGAGAGGGAGGGGTTCAATAGTGTATAACAGCGATGAAGGAGTTGGGGTAGAGAGAGAGGGGTGGGGATGAGAGAGTGGTAGTAGGGGAGAGAAAGTATGGAGTGAGAGGGGTTGAATAGTGTGTGTAAATCAGAAGGGTGAGGGAGTTGGGGTAGCGAGAGAGGGGTGGGGATTAGAGAGTGGGAGTAGGGGAGATAATGGGTGGAGAGGGAGGGGTTGAGTAGTGTAAATCAGAATGGTGAAGCAGTTGGGGTAGCTATAGAGGGGTGGTGATGAGAGGGTGGTTTAGGGGAGAGGGAGGAGTTGAATAGTGTAGAACAGAGAGGGGTAAGGGTGCTTGGATGGTGACAACAGGGGCCACTGGTGAGGAAGGGTAGAGGCTAGAAGGGGCTGTAGGAGTGTTGATGGTGTGGGTTAGTGAGAGAGGGAGAAGAGATATAGGGAGTTGAATACTTTAAATCAAGGAAGAATGAGGTAAAAAGGGTAGGTATAAGGGGGGAGGTAAAGGAGGGGAAGGTTTGCTTAGGGAGTGGGGGTCAGGGGGTGTTAGAGGAGTAAGAGGGAGAAGGGTTGAATAATGTGTAAACCAAGAAGAGGGAGGGGGTGAAGGGGTGAGGGAAGCTGGAAGGTGATAGAAGGGAGTCATTGGTGAGGGAGGATGGAGAATAGAAAGGGGTATGGGAGTGGTAATAGTTAGGAATTGGGAGAGAGAAGGATATGGCTGAATGTTGTAAATTAGGGATTGGTGATAGAGTGGAGTGTAGTGAGAGGAAGTAGGGGAAGGAAGGATGGTATTGTAAGGAATGGGGGATGATGGTAGAGAAGGTCAGGGGTGGTAGGGGGAGAAGGGAGGAAATGGGGTGAAATGCTGTAAATTAGAGATTGGTAATGAAGTGTGAAGTCATAAGAGAGAGGAGTGGAGAAAGGGTGATGATAGATGAGGGGTAGTGGGAGATAGAAATGAGAATGATTGTAGCTGGTATGGATGTTGGGTGGTGAAGGAAGAGAGAAGTATTGTGATATGTGTGGTGAAGGTGTGTGTGTGTGTCATTTGCTGATGATAATTGGTAACAAACAGCATACAGCGAAATTGTTAGTAAATCATCTCTCTCTCTCTCTCGCTCATATATACAATATATATATATATATATATATACAGTTTATACAGTATATCAATTACACATTGTGAAGAGAAAAGTAAAATGCTTAATGATCGACAAATAAGCACTCGAGTACAACTGAAGAGATTACCTTCTTCGAACCAAATATTTTTAGCAATAAATAGCCTAGTTGGAACAGTATAATAATTAGACGAATCATTTAGAACATGTTAGGAGTCTTGCTTTGCAAAACAGATATTTATTTAAGAAATGTAAAATGGATATGAGAGAGAGAGAGAGAGTTTTGATGTCAATAAATACATTCATTGGCACATATTAATGTATAACAGTGGTTACACATACAGTACGTATGAACTTGAGTGTTTTTTTTCTTTTCGAAATATAATCATACGAGTACAGCTTATTTATATTTATTGGAGTTTACTATCCAATTATAATAATGTATTGCTGGCCTACTTTTAAATACTGTATATTTGCCTATAACCTTACATAGCAAAATATAACTCAAAAAATCTCTCAAGCGTCTACAAGTAATATAATAACAGCTTAGCAAGATAAAATTTACAAATTGCTAATGAATCCCGGTTTTAAATCGTTCTGTACCGGCGACGTGTGTGTAATTATAATCAGCTATATTTAGACAATTGTGTACAGTTTAAGAAGGATCTTAGGTACTAGAAAGGGTTAAGTGAGATAGTTCGAAGCCTGAATACAATGTTCCAATAGTAGCTACAATACATTTAGAGAAGGGGTTAAGGATAATCTTGATTCTCCTCCAGGGTGTTAACGAACTTCTGGTTTCAGCCGTACTATTCATATTCTGGAAGGTCTGGGAATGCGGCGCTGGCATGTGGACGCTATTGATTAATCGAAGGTATGCGCTAATTAACACTGACTCATAAATTATTAATGAGGTGCTTCCAGGTGATCTTTGGGGGATGCAATTAGTGTCTAGTTCTTCTTTTACATCCTATAATTACTTATACTCGATTATTTTTTACTTGGAGAAATATTTACTTCCATAGCTGCTCATTTCTTGATAACTAATGAAAAAAGGAGAAATTACCATGTCTCTGCATCGTATGTTTGACAAGCTTTCGTAATTACAAATATACTTGTCTGTAAAAACGTTGTAATAGATGAATAATTAACATGGGAACAAACCAATAGTTTGTCAAATTAGGAAAACAAAAATAGTGTCTCATATATTATTAATGAGGTTCTTCCAGGTGATCTTTTTGGGGGAGAGGCAATTAGTATATAGTTCTCCAGCGTCATCATAACATTACCTATAGTGTACTCATTATAATTAGACCAGAACTCCTGACCCATAACCCCTATGATTAATAAACGGCTAGAGTAAATGGGCTGTAATTATCCACACATATTCCTTAGCCGACTCTTCCCAATATTAGCGCCTTCACTCCATCCCTCTTTTAGTTCTAGCCAGTGACCAAGATTGTTGTCTTAATTACAATGAATTGCGCTATTATGTTAGTCATAAATGATCAATGAGGTGCTTCCAAGAGATTGTATTTATCTATTATAGTTATTTATGTATTTATATATTTGTATTATTTTGTTTTGGGGGGCGAGGAATTAGTATGTAGCTCTTCAGTGTCATCCTATGAGTACCTACAGTATACTCTTTTCTTTTATTTTATTTTGTTTTATTTTTACTTTACTTGACGATACTTTTACTCCCTTAGCAGCTAATTTTTTTATAAATAATGTGAATATAAGAAAATACTGTCTTTGTATCATACGATTGCCAAGTATTCGAAATCAACATCATGGCTATAATTACGTTGTATAGCTCAGTAATTAACTTGGGAACAAGCCAATGTTTCCCCAACTTGAAAACAGGCTATATTGTGCGACATAAATTATTAAAGAGGTGCTTCCAGGGGATATTTATTTTTATTTTGGAGGGAAAATGCAATTATTACCGGTATCTAGTTCTTCAGTATCATACTTAACTCTATTAGGTCCGAGTGGGGTCGTTTTAGACGTCCACTGTTTCACTCCATTAGTTTGGAGATTTTAAGACATTTCAATTCATAATTTTGGCGATAATAATACCCCTCACCCTATTCAGGTCTCGATTGTTTTTTCTGAGGGAGCAATAGCAAGCCTGTCATTTAGATGGCGTTTTATATCAAACATGTACAGATTTAGATTGAAGGGGGTCTGGGTGAGCATTTTTAGTGTGAAGGAAGTTGGGGAAGGCGAGTTTGATAACCTACTATTCGCCCAGTCAAACACGAGAGTCATTAATATAAAGTATATCTCACAAATACACGTGAGATACTAAATGCTCATATACGCCCAGCTGGACTCGAACCTCAGATATTCAGGACGAATGGCCAAGCTATAATCCACTACACCACATCATGATAAAGGAATTTTACTTTTACCTATTTATATTAATATTTATATATATTCATATATCTCCTTAATAAAAAAAAGGAAAAGGTTTAAGTTTCCTTTATCACGCTGTAGTGTATTGGATTAAAGCTTTGACATTCGTCCTGAATGTCGGAAGTTTGAGTCCGGCTGGGAGTATATGAACATTATATGAATCGATACTATTAAGTTACTACCAATATACTAGTGGGGAGGGGGAGAAGGTGAGGGAGGGAGGTGGGTTACTTGCAGCGCTGCCAATTTAGCTACTTTACTACTAGATCTAGAGGTATTTACTTCAATCTAGCAGGCATTTTTTTTATATCTAGCAACAATTACTAGGGATAATTTGAAAATTTCAGACATTCTAGTCATTAAATTGTTAAACTTGCAAAACAAACAAGCCAAAACTCTTTAGAGTTTGCAGCATTATTCTAGCATTTTGTGACCTATGTAGGCGACATGCTATCGACTTTTGAGAGCGGATCTAGTGGTATTTGTGGTAACACTTGACTTATGGTTGAGGGAGGAGCATCGATAAACGAGTCACACTGGAAATTGTCAAAACAATTAAAGGTCCATATCAATCTTATCAAAGTAACG
>CM064480.1:52310153-52516144 GCA_032716605.1 Paralithodes platypus | reverse complement strand
CTAACATCATAATCTCTTCTAAGGATGTACTTTCCGCCTCTCTAGGCTTAATACTAAGAAGTCTTACGGATCAACCGGATGGTGTTCATTCTGTTGTATTAAAAAAATTTGCTTCTGTGCTGACTCCCTCTAGGCAAACTCTTCCGTCTCTATCTCTCCTCTAACTTCTTCCCTTCTTGCTGGAAGTTCGCTCTCATTCAACCTGTCCCAAAGAAGGGTGACCGCACGCAACCCATCCAACTATCATCAAATTGCTTTCATCGTTCATGTCCTGCATCTCTAAAGTTTTTTGAAAACTATTCTTCCTCAAAATTTCTTAAGCATCTATCTTCCCATAACCTACTCTCAGATCGCCAGTAAGGCCTCCCTTAAGTGCTGCTCTACTGGTGATCTTCTTTCTTATCTTACTAACTCCTAGTCATCTTCCATTCGGACTTCAGTGAGACTTTTTCTGATGCGCTAGACATACCAAAGGCCTTCGATAGAGTCTGACACAAATCCCTCATATCCTAACTACCCTCTTTCAGTTTCTATCCCTCCTTTGTCTCTAATTTCCTTGCCAGCCGTTCCACAACTGCGGTTGTGGACGGCCACCTTTCACTTCCTCAACCTATCAACTCTGGTAATCCTCAGGGTTCTGTCCTATCTCCAATTATTTTCCTATTATTCATTAACAACCTTCTCAACTGCACCTCCAGCCCCATTCACTCACATGCTGACGACTCTAAATTGCACTATTCAACTAGCCTTCCACAACATCATTTATAGCAGGAACTCCAAAGCTTTTGTAAGGAGGCCATAAACCACCTATCTTCTGATTTCTCTACTATCTCTAATTGGGGCAGCGAAAACCTTTTTTACTTTCAATGCTTCCAAAACTTAATTTCTCCATCTGTCTACTCCTCGCCCTCTTCCAGAAAACTATGACTTACTCTTCAACAACATACAAATTAACCCTTCATCTTCTCTTAATATTCTTGGTGTCTCATTTTCTTCTGATCTCTCTTGGAAAGATCATACTACCACTCATGCTAAAACAGCTTCCCAGAAGCTGGGTGTGTTCAACCACCTCGGGGGGTTCTTTACCCCTGTGCAGCTTCTTGCTCTGTACAGGTGCATGGTGCGTCCATGTATTTAGTATTGTTCACACATGTGGGGAGGATCCTCTCACATACCACTTCTAGACAAAGTAGAAAATAAAGCCTTCCGTCTCAATAACTCACGTCCACTCACCAATTTTCTACAGTCTCTCTCTCTCTCTTCGCCGTAATGTTGCACCTCTCTTACTATTCTACCGCTATTACAATAATCAGTGCTCCTCAGAGCTCTCTCAGTGTATACCATCCCCACTTCGTAGAATATGTAGAACCCATCTTGCAACACAATTCCACCCCTACTCTGTGCAACTCTCCAACCCAAGTGTGAAACGCTATTCTTAATTGTTCTTCTATTTAACAGATGAGCTCTGGAACTCTCTCCAAGTATCAGTCTTTCCCTCATCCTGTGACTTAAATTACTAAAAACTCTGTGTGTCCAGGTATTTTGGCTCGAACGTCCTTTAATTTTGGCCCTGTCACTCTTTCAACTCTGGGGGAGGCATTCGTCACAGGCAGTTCTGCCTTTTGTCTCCCTCACTCACATAGAATAAAAACAAACAAAATTATCCTAGTTTCATTTGTTATTTTGTTTACATTAGGAGAGTTTCTGATTCTCTGAGTGATGTGGGGCCTACTTAGTCGTGCTATATATTCTTTGTTTTGCTTTGCCGTGTTTTACTTTGTTTTGTGTATTAATTACGTTGCATATTGTACCACTCAAGTAAATCGATACATTAGATTCAAGGATTTCCTGCAATTCACGTACAGATATTCAGTGATTGAAATGTATGCAGTTTACAATACAACATAAACTAAATAGAGGCTAGAATAACACCCTTTTTGGCAGAACTCAATATGAATAGTCCTACTTCCGTAAGGCGATGTCACACTAGCGCAAAATCGTAAATTTTCCAGGAGATAGTTTCTTTCTCATTTAATTTCGGGATTTTGTGTCCATTGTTATCGGCAACTAGATTTAAGGTAGATTATGTTAGGCGGCTTCATTCTGATCCAACGTAAATTTTGAAGCTGAGAGACCATAATTGCCCGAAAGAATCGACGGAAAAAGTGTTCGTGTGACTCCGTCTTGTCTAACCTTCTTCCTTCGCCCGCTACTGTAAAATGTGTACACACAAAGTATACAATGTGTCCTGTGTCCTATATATTCCATCAATGTGTCCTGTGTCCTATAATATTCCATCATTATATTCGTTCCTCTTTAGTATACCTATATCTATTATGACTAAATCGGGTTTAATTTAATTGAATGTCAACCGCTAGACCCCTTGATTAATTAATTATCCGAGTGACCCCTTGCTACATCGATGACCCTGCTTTGCATTATGTAGCGACACTGAACACATAATTAAGTGATCCGTTTAATGGAATGGAATATCATATGCATTATCATGATGAAACTCTGTAACTCTAAATTTCTACACCTTTGTTCTCTATGCCTGTACATCACACTATAATATAACTTTCTAATAATGTACCTAACATCGCACCTATTTAACACCACACTTCCCAAACATTACGAAACTCCAATACTATACTTCCAACACAATAGTTTATAATACACTGCATCTCTAACACCACACATCTCTAACCCAACAGGTATTTAATATACTAATATACGTCTCTAGCGCCTCAATCTATAACACAAGTTGTCTATTACACTCCATCTCCAACAAACAGTTTCCTAATACACTACATCTTATAACACCACACTTCTAACACAGTAATAATAACACTAATCTACCTTCACTTCACATATTATATCTTGTACCATGTTACCACATCACACCTCATCAGGAACTACTGCACTTCTCCAAATCAATTAACTGTAAGCCCAATAGCATCGCATCTGTAACGAACGAATCTATTCCCATGTAATTCCAAAATTCCGTCTTATTACATGGCTAAGTACAGGTTCAGTAGTGTATCACTTGAAATTAGTACTTCACACTAATTCAAATTACACACCACATCTCTGTACTCATCCTAAGCCTCTTACAAATTACACTACACCACATCCCTATATTCATTCTCCATCTCTCCCAAATTACCCAAGACCACATCCCAATACTCGTCCTGCACCTCTTCCAAATTACCCAAAGCCACATCCCTATATTCGTCCTGTATCTCTTTTAAATTACCCAAGACCACATCCCTATATGCGTCCTGCATCTCTTTTAAATTACCCAAAACCACATCCCCATACTCGATCTGCACACTCTTTCCAAATTACACAACACCATATCCCTATTACTCGTTCACCACCTCTTCCAAATTACACAACACCATATCCCTATACTCGTTCACCACCTCTTCCAAATTACACAACACCATATCCCTATACTCGTTCACCACCTCTTCCAAATTACACATCACATCCCTATAATACTCATCCAACACCTCTTCCAAACTACACAGCACCACATCCTAGCCCTGCACCTCTTCCAAATCACATCACGCCACGTCATCTCAACACAACACCCATCGTCGATTTCACGGGGATGAGCCTCTTGAGTAGATAATCCTAATAATCAGAACAGGATCATCAGGATTGGATAGTGCGAGGGGGATGGATGAGGGGGGGGGGGGTGAAGGGTTAGATGGGGAAGAGTGGAGGGGGGGGGGAAGGTTCAGCACATCACAGAGGGGTTTGGAAGGGGTTTGGATATGAGGGGTCGTCGATTATCCCTACCATTCAGCATTTAGATATCAGGAATATAATACGTAATGCTGATTTAGAAGATAGTTGACATTGCAATACATTGATCACCCCCATATGGTGCGAAATATATACGGTACAGTATAAATTCGTACTCAGCCCAAATTCCAAGCCATAATGATTACTTTGCTGGATAATGAGAGAACCTAACAATTCGGATGGGTTACTATACTATAGACTTTGGAAACCTAAGAATTTTATTAAATTGCGTGTGAAGGAAACTCAACATCATTATGCTTATATAAGCGTCTAAACTGATGACGAAAAGTGGGCTAAAACTAATTTATTTGTAGTGGAAATGTAATTTATCCTGCTGACTTACGAAATATGGATTAAATGTATTATTCAGAACTAGCACAGCATTATTAAGCACTGAATCTTCGAAAAAGAAGTAGTAATCCGGGAAAAAATTATAAATCACAATGCCAGAATAAATTAGCACCATTATTATAGATATTATTAGTTTGCGATTTACCTCGTTTTAGGAAGCATGAGACAAAAACAAAACAAAAAATTGACGATTACTTTAAGAAATAGTTATATATGTGGAGGATGAAAGTGAATCAGTAATGACAAAATATAGAAGATGGGTGATTGGGAGTAATAATAACGAAAAAGAAGAGAGTGTATGTTTGTGTGTGTTGGATAGGGGAGGCAAGAGAAACTGAGTGAATCTTATATGCAAGTCCAGGAAATGAGGTATAATGAACAGTAGAAAACCAGATACCCTCATAAAACCTTTACACACACACACACACACACACACACACACACACACACACACACACACACACACACACACACACACACACACACACACACACACACACACACACACACACACACACACACACACACACACACACCACACACAGACACACACACACACACAACATACACACTCACACACACACACATCACACACATATCACATCACACACACACACACACACACACACATCACACACACACACACACACACACACACACACACACACACACACACACACACACACACACACACACACACACACACCCAAGAAAGAGAGAGAGAGCGCTAATTAATGTAGGAGAGAGTGAGTGATGAGGAGCACACCACTCCACACTCATCTAATTAAAATGGGGAACGTGACTCGCGATCTCTTGAAGGAGGTGAGGGACAGGAGGGGCGGGGGTGGCAGAAAGGGGTGAGGGAGGGGGTTGAATAGTGTAAATTAGAGGGGTGAGGGATTTGGGGTAGCGAGAAAGGGGTGAGGAGTGGTAGTAGGGGAGATAATGGGCGGAGAGGGAGGGGTTCAATAGTGTATAACAGCGATGAAGGAGTTGGGGTAGAGAGAGAGGGGTGGGGATGAGAGAGTGGTAGTAGGGGAGAGAAAGTATGGAGTGAGAGGGTTGAATAGTGTGTGTAAATCAGAAGGGTGAGGGAGTTGGGGTAGCGAGAGAGGGGTGGGGATTAGAGAGTGGGAGTAGGGGAGATAATGGGTGGAGAGGGAGGGGTTGAGTAGTGTAAATCAGAATGGTGAAGCAGTTGGGGTAGCTATAGAGGGGTGGTGATGAGAGGGTGGTTTAGGGGAGAGGGAGGAGTTGAATAGTGTAGAACAGAGAGGGGTAAGGGTGCTTGGATGGTGACAACAGGGGCCACTGGTGAGGAAGGGTAGAGGCTAGAAGGGGCTGTAGGAGTGTTGATGGTGTGGGTTAGTGAGAGAGGGAGAAGAGATATAGGGAGTTGAATACTTTAAATCAAGGAAGAATGAGGTAAAAAGGGTAGGTATAAGGGGGGAGGTAAAGGAGGGGAAGGTTTGCTTAGGGAGTGGGGGTCAGGGGGTGTTAGAGGAGTAAGAGGGAGAAGGGTTGAATAATGTGTAAACCAAGAAGAGGAGGGGGTGAAGGGGTGAGGGAAGCTGGAAGGTGATAGAAGGGAGTCATTGGTGAGGGAGGATGGAGAATAGAAAGGGGTATGGGAGTGGTAATAGTTAGGAATTGGGAGAGAGAAGGATATGGCTGAATGTTGTAAATTCGGGATTGGTGATAGAGTGGAGTGTAGTGAGAGGAAGTAGGGGAAGGAAGGATGGTATTGTAAGGAATGGGGGATGATGGTAGAGAAGGTCAGGGGTGGTAGGGGGAGAAGGGAGGAAATGGGGTGAAATGCTGTAAATTAGAGATTGGTAATGAAGTGTGAAGTCATAAGAGAGAGGAGTGGAGAAAGGGTGATGATAGATGAGGGGTAGTGGGAGATAGAAATGAGAATGCTTGTAGCTGGTATGGATGTTGGGTGGTGAAGGAAGAGAGAAGTATTGTGATATGTGTGGTGAAGGTGTGTGTGTGTGTCATTTGCTGATGATAATTGGTAACAAACAGCATACAGCGAAATTGTTAGTAAATCATCTCTCTCTCTCTCTCGCTCATATATACAATATATATATATATATATATATACAGTTTATACAGTATATCAATTACACATTGTGAAGAGAAAAGTAAAATGCTTAATGATCGACAAATAAGCACTCGAGTACAACTGAAGAGATTACCTTCTTCGAACCAAATATTTTTAGCAATAAATAGCCTAGTTGGAACAGTATAATAATTAGACGAATCATTTAGAACATGTTAGGAGTCTTGCTTTGCAAAACAGATATTTATTTAAGAAATGTAAAATGGATATGAGAGAGAGAGAGAGAGAGTTTTGATGTCAATAAATACATTCATTGGCACATATTAATGTATAACAGTGGTTACACATACAGTACGTATGAACTTGAGTGTTTTTTTCTTTTTCGAAATATAATCATACGAGTACAGCTTATTTATATTTATTGGAGTTTACTATCCAATTATAATAATGTATTGCTGGCCTACTTTTAAATACTGTATATTTGCCTATAACCTTACATAGCAAAATATAACTCAAACAAATCTCTCAAGCGTCTACAAGTAATATAATAACAGCTTAGCAAGATAAAATTTACAAATTGCTAATGAATCCCGGTTTAAATCGTTCTGTACCGGCGACGTGTGTGTAATTATAATCAGCTATATTTAGACAATTGTGTACAGTTTAAGAAGGATCTTAGGTACTAGAAAGGGTTAAGTGAGATAGTTCGAAGCCTGAATACAATGTTCCAATAGTAGCTACAATACATTTAGAGAAGGGGTTAAGGATAATCTTGATTCTCCTCCAGGGTGTTAACGAACTTCTGGTTTCAGCCGTACTATTCATATTCTGGAAGGTCTGGGAATGCGGCGCTGGCATGTGGACGCTATTGATTAATCGAAGGTATGCGCTAATTAACACTGACTCATAAATTATTAATGAGGTGCTTCCAGGTGATCTTTGGGGGATGCAATTAGTGTCTAGTTCTTCTTTTACATCCTATAATTACTTATACTCGATTATTTTTTACTTGGAGAAATATTTACTTCCATAGCTGCTCATTTCTTGATAACTAATGAAAAAAGGAGAAATTACCATGTCTCTGCATCGTATGTTTGACAAGCTTTCGTAATTACAAATATACTTGTCTGTAAAAACGTTGTAATAGATGAATAATTAACATGGGAACAAACCAATAGTTTGTCAAATTAGGAAAACAAAAATAGTGTCTCATATATTATTAATGAGGTTCTTCCAGGTGATCTTTTTGGGGGAGAGGCAATTAGTATATAGTTCTCCAGCGTCATCATAACATTACCTATAGTGTACTCATTATAATTAGACCAGAACTCCTGACCCATAACCCCTATGATTAATAAACGGCTAGAGTAAATGGGCTGTAATTATCCACACATATTCCTTAGCCGACTCTTCCCAATATTAGCGCCTTCACTCCATTCCTTTTTTAGTCCTAGCCAGTGACCAAGATTGTTGTCTTAATTACAATGAATTGCGCTATTATGTTAGTCATAAATGATCAATGAGGTGCTTCCAAGAGATTGTATTTATCTATTATAGTTATTTATGTATTTATATATTTGTATTATTTTGTTTTGGGGGGCGAGGAATTAGTATGTAGCTCTTCAGTGTCATCCTATGAGTACCTACAGTATACTCTTTTCTTTTATTTTATTTTGTTTTATTTTTACTTTACTTGACGATACTTTTACTCCCTTAGCAGCTAATTTTTTTATAAATAATGTGAATATAAGAAAATACTGTCTTTGTATCATACGATTGCCAAGTATTCGAAATCAACATCATGGCTATAATTACGTTGTATAGCTCAGTAATTAACTTGGGAACAAGCCAATGTTTCCCCAACTTGAAAACAGGCTATATTGTGCGACATAAATTATTAAAGAGGTGCTTCCAGGGGATATTTATTTTTATTTTGGAGGGAAAATGCAATTATTACCGGTATCTAGTTCTTCAGTATCATACTTAACTCTATTAGGTCCGAGTGGGGTCGTTTTAGACGTCCACTGTTTCACTCCATTAGTTTGGAGATTTTAAGACATTTCAATTCATAATTTTGGCGATAATAATACCCCTCACCCTATTCAGGTCTCGATTGTTTTTTCTGAGGGAGCAATAGCAAGCCTGTCATTTAGATGGCGTTTTATATCAAACATGTACAGATTTAGATTGAAGGGGGTCTGGGTGAGCATTTTTAGTGTGAAGGAAGTTGGGGAAGGCGAGTTTGATAACCTACTATTCGCCCAGTCAAACACGAGAGTCATTAATATAAAGTATATCTCACAAATACACGTGAGATACTAAATGCTCATATACGCCCAGCTGGACTCGAACCTCAGATATTCAGGACGAATGGCCAAGCTATAATCCACTACACCACATCATGATAAAGGAAATTTTACTTTTACCTATTTATATTAATATTTATATATATTCATATATCTCCTTAATAAAAAAAAGGAAAAGGTTTAAGTTTCCTTTATCACGCTATGGTGTAGTGGATTAAAGCTTGGACATTCGTCCTGAATGTCGGAGGTTCGAGTACGGCTGGGAGTATATGAACATTATATGAATCGATACTATTAAGTTACTACCAATATACTAGTGGGGAGGGGGAGAAGGTGAGGGAGGGAGGTGGGTTACTTGCAGCGCTGCCAATTTAGCTACTTTACTACTAGATCTAGAGGTATTTACTTCAATCTAGCAGGCATTTTTTTTATATCTAGCAACAATTACTAGGGATAATTTGAAAATTTCAGACATTCTAGTCATTAAATTGTTAAACTTGCAAAACAAACCAAAACTCTTTAGAGATTGCAGCATTAGTCTAGCATTTTTTTACTATGTAGGCGACATGCTATCGACTTTTGAGAGCGGATCTAGTGGTATTTGTGGTAACACTTGACTTATGGTTGAGGGAGGAGCATTGACATAAGAGTCACACGAGAAATTGTCAAAACAATTGAAGGTCCATATCAATCTTATTAAAGTACGCATTTTGCAAAATGTGGAATTGTTAATAACCTTAGATAATACTCTGCTATTCACACAAAATATATTTGAATTATTTGTATTATTTGGTAGGGTAGGTATGTATAGGTCGGTTGGTTAAATAATTGATGAAATTCGTAGGGACTCAAATTTGTTTAAGAGTTGAAGCAAAAAAATGCATGGATCTTAATAATGAGCTCAAGGTATATTAAGCAAAACTAGTGGATTCGGGGAATGGAGACTGAAGACTGAAAACGTTGTATGGAATATCAAGTAAGTTGTGAATAGACAGTTTTACAATCCTGCGGCCAAACTATTCCACCCATTTCTATTCTTCTGGTACGAACACATTCGGAATCGCGAGCCTCACCCAACTGTGCAAAAATGGCTTTGATCCTCTGTTTAGTTTTCAAGATATGCATTTTCAAGTGAATTTGAGTTTTTTTCTTCAAGATGGCCGAAAAAACCCGTGCAGGGCAAAACTGTTTCAATAACATTTGTGGAGCATTGGTAGTGGAGTCCATTTACCAAAGCACAATAATTTCCTATTAGTGGGAGAGATGGAATTTAAGTCTGAAAATATTCGGAAATGCGGCCACCACGGGTGTGTCTGGCCGTCATTGTGTATGCCTAGCATATCAAAAGTTGTCCATTACAAAAAGGAACCTTGTGTCAAAGTTTGGTCGCGATCCGATAAGCAGTTCCGGAGTTATTGCGCAATAACCGGTGTGGGAGAATAATTTGGAAAAATATGAAGATATAACAATTACAATAAAGGTTCCCCACCGTACGCTTGAACCCCTAATAATGATAATAATAATAATGATAATAATAACAATTATTATTATTATAATAATAATAATAATAACTGCAAAAAGAACTAATATTATACCAACCTACCATGTACACTAACCTCCTGCTCTGATTACACTCCCCACCAATCACCAATCCTCGTCATTGCTTCTAAGGATTAATTTCGCTGACGCCGGCCCAGTTTCCTTAATGACTCCCTCGCTGTTACTCCCGATCGTCTCACCCAATCAACGGCGTCACGAGACTAGGGTGGGGGGGGGGGGGGGGAGAGAGATGGGAGCTAGGGGGGAGGCGGAGGAGGTGGAGGATATATGGAAGAAAACCGGGAGACGTTTATAGGGAGACTGCGCTAACTAATCTACAGCAGGCACTATGTTGCAAACTATCGTGTACCCCAAACGATTGATACCTGTTCAATGGTTCCCGGATAACTTAACTAGTAGATCATTTTAGCCAGTAGATCCAAACCATTGTTAACTAAACTAAAACCAACTAAATCAGTGCCTACTTCAAGCCCTAACCTAACTAAACTAAACCTAACCCATCATTATTAGTTGAAGTGGTTTACTGACGAAGTTTTCACATCACTAGACTGAACAATTCAGTAGTACAAAATATGTCCAGCCTGACTTAATACATTACACTGCAAGAAACACACTGAAGACATGGGTAAGGAGAGTCACAACTAAGATTAAAAACGGTAGCACCTAAGAGCTTTTATCGCCAACTTGCTATGACTATTCTTTTCCTGGCAACATTTATGTGAATTTTTACATTGGTATCAGAAAGAAGACTGAATATATCTTAATTCAGGTAATATATATTTTTTAAAGCGTACTTTAGAAGAAATCGGATCAAAGTTGCGCAAAGAATGTCGAGGATAAAAGTGCTTGTGTGATACCGCCTTTAGTTATGGAACCAATACTAATAAAGATGTGGTAATTCTCCCAATAATAGATGAATAAAAGATCCCCGCCGCTAATGATCCTCTTTTCATCTGAAAAAATACCCATATTTTCTTATACTGCTGTATGTATTAACTATTTTCTTATACTGCTGTATGTATTAACTATTTTCTTATACTGCTGTATGTATTAACTATTTTCTTATACTGCTGTATGTATTAACTATTTTCTTATACTGCTGTATGTATTAACTATTTTCTTATACTGCTGTATGTATTAACTATTTTCTTATAATAATATATGTCCTTATTTGATTGTTTTCTTGTTTGTATCCATCGATCTTGTTGCCTCTTCATGAAGATAACTATTAGCTAATTTGTATAATGAATACTTTCTTGCTGTTGATCTCTGTGTCTATATTAGCATAAACATATATTATTGTGAAGCTGCTCTAGTCACTTGACAACTGACAAATTACTAAGGTTTTATCCAACTGCAACTTCATAATACTATAACCTACCAGCAGTAATTATTTGTGCTAACGTACAACTGTCTCAGAAATAACCCAACTGTAGTAAAATGCCTGTACTTGTAAATTATATTGTAACTGCAACCATATCATGACTTATGTTAATGTTCTGCAACTGAGGTACTCAGTATAGTTGATATGTTATACCTGCATCATGGTGGTGTCACACGAGCGATTTTCCGTCAATTTGTATAGACAATTTTAGTCTGGCAGCTTCAAAATTAGAGTTATATCAGAAATCAGCCATCTAACATATTCTACCTTTAGTCTAGTTTCTGATGCCAATGTGAAGGAACCTCAAAATATCAGGAGAAAACACTTGCTCATAGAAAATTGCCGGAAAAATAGCTCAGGTGACACTGGCTTCATACCCATCCCTGAACCTCGCCTCCATCCATTGTACAGTTAGTTACCCACAAAAATTCAAACCCAATGCGTGATTATATGTATTTAAGGAAAAATTGTATGATTGAATTAAAATTATGGTTTCTTATGAAACAGTTAATTCATTTGATTAATTACCAGTTTTATATCAAAATATTTCAGTAAGGCAAACATACTATTTTTACTTCCATACATAAAACCACTGAGTGGGTACGAATTCATGTGGGCAATTGCGCCTGTTTAAAGTATGCCCCACAGGTCCCAATGGCTAGAGGCGAGATTGGGGGATGAACAGATCATACTCGAGAGAACCTGACCAACGTAATGCTACGTAATTTATGCTTTTGGAATCGCAATTCCAGAAGTATTGAGAACCCCGAACCTGTTAGTATGATGAAATGATCGGGTGACATTTGGTGGTTTCAATATTCCCAAGTCTAAAGAGTATACAGATTCACTTTGTGCAAGTGTGTGGTGTTTGTGTGTACGTGTGTGTGTGTGTTCTAATACCGTAAGTCATTTAGTTCAGGAAGTCCAAATTGGTGACTCCCATCTCCCGTCCCACCCTCATATATTTGTTGCTTATATATTGTTTGACATTGCTTCATTCATATACAGTAGTAGTGTTGATATTCACTTGAGCTAAAATCCACTTCTTTTACCCCTCTCCTCAACTCTCTCTCTCTCTCTCTCTCTCTCTCTTTCTCATACACATACATACCCATCACCTCCCGTCCCACCTTCCTCCCTACTACCCCACTGCCCTCCATACCGCCTCCCTCCCTCCTCTTCATTCCACTCCCACTCCCTTCTATCCATCCCCCTCCCACTCCCTATTCCCCCCTCCTCTCCATACCTCCCTCTCAGCCTCTTCCTCATCTCCCGCTTTATCTAGATTGGTTGATTTCTGGGCGCTCCTCAAGACAAAAGTAGAAGGGCTGGCCAAGACTTCTCGGGAGCCATTGGGAGAAATCTTGTTTTCGTGTGAATGCCCACTTTCTTTTTCCTTGCTTTCGGAGGGACGAGTGGGAGGAAACAATTAGGGAGGAGAAAGAGAGAGAGAGAGAGGCGGGGAGATTGGAAGAGATAAGATGGAAGATGTGGTGAGGGGGGGGGGGGGAGGAGGAGGAAGAAGAAGGAGAAGACATGAGAAGAGTTGGGAAATAAAATCAGCTGGGAGGCGATGACTACAAGGATAAGAAGAAGAAACGGTAAATTTGATATAAAGATGAAAAGAAAGAGGACATTGAGTTAGGACAATTATGATGAGTGGAGGAGTAATAAGAGAATGAAGGGGGAATAAAAAGAAAAATAATGATTAGTGGACATGGAGGAGGAGGAGGAAGACAAATGACAGTAACAATCAGAGAAAGCGAAGGAAACACAACATAATATTATAGACTGATAGGAAGAATTGCCCACACAAAAAAAAAATATATATATATATATATATATAGATAAATATAATAACAAGAATACAAAAACGAAGAAGAAATGAGATGGCTAATTAAAAGGGCTAATTGGAGAGATCAGAATCAAGCCCTTATTATGGAGAGATTTTTAAGAGTGCGTACAGTATAATTATGAAGGCCGGAGTCAGAAGAGTTGACACAAACATAGGATGGATGGAAAGAAAGACATGACGGGACAGACTGGATAGAATAGGAATAATTGAGTAACAGTGGATAGTCTAGATAATGGAAAGATATTATGTGAAGAGCAGATATATTTTCTTATTGATAATAAATATATTTATATATTTTTAGCTATTTATTATATTTATATTAGTTTCCTCCTTAGACCTCCATCAAACTTAAAAAACATAACCCCAAGAAACCCCCCCCCCCCCCCCTTCGAGAGAAAGCTCTGCATTTTTCGGTACACAAATGTTCTAACTTACTTGCAGCAAATGTTTGCTATCGGTCGGCAGGAAGAAATCGACACCTATTATTTGATGTATGTGTATGAAGGAGACAAAATGTAGGTTACCTGTAACGAGTGACTCCCCCAAAATCAAAAGAGTGACAGGGCCAAATTCAAAAGACGTAATAAGGAAATATCACAAATCGCAATGTAAATGCTACATTTTTACAACTGTTTTCAAAAAAGTATAAGCTGGAGGGAATGGTGGGTTGGGAGTAGCCTTCTGCTTTACTATAATTGTATCTACCTAGTAGTTATAGTAAGCTTAGCAGAGTAGATATCCAAACTGCCCCGTAAGGTCCAATAGGTCTGTTGCAATTTGTAAGTCCTTTGTTCTCCTTTATTAATTTGTAATCCGCTTCGTATTTTTCCTCCTCCTCTTCATCTACCTCCTCTATCCCTTCCCTCTTCCTCCTCCTATTTTCCTTCGTCGTCCTCCTCCTCCTCCTTGCTTCACTTCCTCCCTCTTTCAGCCCTTCTCTCTCTCTCTCTCTCCTTGACTAATTAAGCACTACTATGACCTCTTTCCTTCTCTCTCACCTCTTTCCGTTTCCTTTTCCAGATCTCTCTCTCATATATATTATGAAAGAAATGCCAATGAACACGACATTATGTTTATATCATTATATTCTACAAACGACCTAAACATCTAACCACCTCCTCTGCGTAGGGTACGTAGCCGTCTTGCAACACAATCCCACCCCTATTCTGTGCAACTCTCCAACTCAAGAGTGAAACGATATTCCTAATCCTTCTTCTATTCAACAGCTGAGCTCTGGAACTCTCTCCCACAATCAGTCTTTCCCTCTTCCTATGACTCAAATTGCTTCAAAGTCCGTGTGTCCAGGCATTATGGCTCGAGCGTCCCTTGATTTTGGCCCTGACACTCTTTTAACTCTGGGAGAGGCACTCGTCACAGGCAGTTTTGCCTTTTGTCTCCCTCATCCACATAGAACAAAAAAAACTACAGTTCATGTCAACCCCTTCAGGATACGATGACAGATTTCTTCATTATATTCTGGCTATTTAAACACTATTTTATACCGCTTAGGAAGCAAAGGGGTAAAATAATCTCAATTAATCATATAACTTCTTAAACTGATAAAAATCTTCTAATGATAGTAAAATAAAGGAAGAAATGCGTCCTAGTACATGTGTACGGACAGTGAAAAACTATATAAAGTTTCATCCCACAGTAATTATAGCTTCCGGATTTGCCATTTTACCAGGTAATTTCACTAATATACCTCGTGTTGTGGGACTGACTGACTAATGGCTAGAGTAAAGATAGAATACAGACTAATAATGAATTGGAGGACTTGGGGACTTTTTGTGTATGGAAGACTTATTGGAGGGGATTGTGGGGTTGGGATAAAAGGTGAAGAATAGCTAGAAATTAGAAATATAGTTGGAGAGTAAAAGATTCTAGGCTCAACCAGAAAGCTTTATTGTTAACTTTTTATAATATTCTGTATGAAAATCGCGTTCTTGCATCAGCATTACTGAATCGTCTCAGGATTATGATAACTTCTTATACCGTTCTCTCAGTGTTTTTAACTTCTTATTAAATGATACCTTTTTAGGGTCAAAATTAGATTTAGTTGCTTGTCCCTTACAGAGCTACGTACAGATGCCCACAATCATTTGTACCAACTCCATGGTTTCATGTATAGAAGTTAATATAGCACGATTGAATTTAGTGTATACTAGACCAAACCCATAATTGATCATATGAATTAACCACTGCGTAGCAAACTACAGTCCGAGTTTAATCATACTATGTGTCCTTCCATTCATAAACTTGTGGATTGTGTAAAAACTCATGTGAACAAGTGTATATGCATTGTCTATAGATGTGAGACTGCAAGTTCGATAACCCAAGCCGCTCAGAACGCTTAAGGGGGGATGGTTTACTATTTGGGTGATTTTTGCATGTGTTCATTACTTGTCTAGTTTCCTCCCTAGATCTCCATCAAATTTAAAAAAAGATCCCCCTTCTAGATTAATTTGTAAATTTTTCGGTAGAAAAATTTCCCGGCCAAAGGCCGGTTCTTCCAACATTACAGGCTAACTATTGTTCGCTAGGGAAAAAATCGACACCTAAATAGCACGAAAGGTCTAAATATTGACGACGAAATGGGGCGAAAGGTCTTAAAATCGACTAACTAATGGGGCAAACATCTTAACATCTGAAAACTAATGGGGCTCAACATGAGGGAGAAAGTGGTCCAGAAAACAGGTCCATTCCCCCTTAATCTCCGTTAGTGTGTGACTATAGTACAGTAATATCATTCTCCATGGGACTAGTCACATCTTGTATTCGTACAGTATAAGGATTATATGTACTATAGTAGATGAGTTGTACACAAAAGATATATAATAATTATGTACTGTGCTTAAGTTTGTACGTGTTTAAGGGGGGTGACCTGCTTTTTTCTCTTGCTTGGTCGTTCCCATTCAGCCTACTGTTAAAATGTAAAACTTGCAAACTAAACAAACCAAAATTGGGACAAGGACAATATAAAGTCAAATTAAATTATCAAAATCGCTATGTGGAAACAACGCTTACTAAAATGAAAATTATTAAATAAAAGAACACAATCCACCACATAGGGTGTACATCACTACATGAGCAAGTTAATCTGTTTCCCAAGCAAACCAATCGCACATATAACAACGCACTATCGTCACGTTAAAGGAAGTAGTCAAGTTTGGGAAGTCCGGGACGTTCTGGCAAATTTTACTAAACTCTGCATGAATAAAGAAACTACATGTTAAATGTCAAAATATTATTTAAAATCAAATTTGCAACATGACAAGACATTAACAATAGTAAAAAATACAAATATTGATAAGATATCTATACTATTACAAAATAATATATAAAATACAGTACAGCACTCACTAACGATAGTGCTATCGGGTAGGTACCTGTAAGCATAGCATGCCTCAAGTGACCCCTATCAATAACTACCCTACAAATAACCTACATTTATAGCACAAATAAACTAAGGAAATCGCAAAAGTAAGCAATTGATACTATCGACAATGAATACATATAATATAAAGAGAAATAATTGCAAAATATGAAGTAACAACAGATTTAAACAAAGAGTACTCTTTTAACAAGAACAATAAATTTAAAAAATCATCAATATTAATAATAATAATAATAATAATAGAAAAAGAAAAAGATAAACAATAAATACAGACAAAAAGTAAGCAGAGGTTATACAAGAAACTTCAAGTTAAAAATGCTTGATTAAAATTATTGATGTCAAATTTTAGAATACAGTCACAATAATTGACCCTAAAAAGATTAAATTTATGGAACAATTTACTTGCCTCAAAACCTCTGTCCACTAAGAGTCTGTATAGTAACCTAGCTCTAGCCCAAAAGTCATCTACTTTAGTGCAGATTTTACAAAATCTTATTAATTGGGAATAAAAACAATTATAAGTGATTTTACTATCGATATTACTACTAGGGAAAGGAAAGTTTATTACGTTAAAATTAAAATCATCAACTTTGTGATATACTTTAAGTATGCACTGTTCATTAACAATCTCTATATTTATATCAAGAAAATTTTCAACTTTATAATTTACGTTACATTGTGTGAGGGGAATAGAATTAGGGTAAATAAGTTTAGCAACTTGATTAAAATTTAACAAATTGCAAACAAGAATATCATCAATATATCTACTATTATTACTTAACAGTTTAGCAAGTGCTAATTTTTCTGGAATTTTATTTTTCTTGCTACTGTCAACTAAGTCTTTTATATATTTAAATTCTAAAGCAAGCAAGAATAAGTCTGCAATTAAAGGGCTAGCATTTCCACCCATAGGAATTCCTAATATTTGTTTGAAAATGTACGGCCCGAATCTAACATAAGTATTGAAAAGGAGGAATTTAAGGGCATCTTTAAGTTTAGTTCTATCAAAATATACAGAACTAGTGGGAGTAGAGCTAAGTGATGCATTATTAAAATATGTATAAACATTTATGAAATAATTACCATTCCCAACGTACCTGTCAAAGTGCAAATCTATAATAAAGCAAAGCTCTGAATATACTAAATCTAAAGGCAAATTGGTATACAAAGTTGAAAAGTCGAAGCTATGTACCGAGGTAACTTTCGGCATGGTATTTATTTTATCAATAACTTCTAACGAATTGTCAACACTCCAATAATAGTTAATGCCAGTTCTTCTCATGATGGTATTACAATATCTTTTATGAGTACTTTTAATGTATTTTAAGCAATTTACTACTTGTTCTGATAGAGTTTTAGTGGTAGCAAATTTTGCTCCGGCAATAAAGCGATATTTATAAGGTCTTTTATGAAATTTAGGTAACATGTATAATTTTGCAATGCACTTGTTCTTATCAGAAAGTTTAATATCAAATATTATATTTTTCTTGGTATGTTCATCGATTAAGTTATCAATATTCAGATTATTTTGAATTTCATAAACAGAATTACCGCAAATATTTTTACGTAATATGTTACCCTTAATACCTAATTCTTTTTTCATATTTTCAAGATAAAATTTCTTACATGTGAAGCTATAATTATTGCTGGCTTTATCTACTGTAGTGATTACAAAATTTTTATGTAAATTTATTAAATCAGCTTTAAGCTTATTATAATTATAGTCTATAAAATCTGAAAGATTAAATTCATTTTTAAGCGAGAAAATTTTATTTCTAATTAACTTAATTAATAATTTAGACCATGCTTCTAGTTCTCTCGCATTGCAGCACGCAATTTTTAACAATTTATCTTTTAATTTATTGACTGAAAAAACAATATCTTTTAAAATTATGTCCCATGTTACTTTATTACTCCCTATTCTAAATTTAAACCCTTTACGACATAGCTCCGCTAATTTGTCGTTTGCAAAATGTTTAACTAGTTCTACATCACCTGTTAATATGTGACATATCGGACTATAAATGAACTTTGCTAGTGCATCACGTCTGCTAGCTGGCATATCCATGACTCTTTCACACACGCATTTATTATTATTGAAAATATCATTACCTGAAAGATTTCCTAAAACTTTATTATAATTACAAATAATAGACCCAACAGGTCGTTCATATGAATACACTATTAATGGTTTGAAATCTTTACAATCATCTGGTAACATGGACTTAACTTTCTTTGAATTAATAAGACTGTTAACATTAATTTTGTCTAAAATTTTAGAGGAATAATTTAAAGTGGACATGACTTTATCTTTAATACGGTTATCTTTGGATTTCTTAGAATTAGCTCTAATATATCCCATACAAGCAAAGACTATATTCTTAAATTTATTTGTGAAATTATGTTTATTATTTAGAATATTTTCTATAAAAGGAGCAAAACTTTTCTTTTGTAGGCCTTTCAATGAATCTTTTAATTTTTTAATTCCGAAATTTCGATATAATGAATATAAATTATTAACAATAATTATAATATCAGACCTGCTTTTCTTTTTATTAAATGTATTTAGTCTTCTATTACCGTGTCTACCAGGTCTTCTGTTTAAAACATTTTTAGGCTATAAAACTAACGTTGCGTTAGCAACTTTTTTTATGGGGGGGGCGGGAGGGAAGGAAGGGGGTAGGGGTGGTAGGGAGGGGGTGGTAGGGAGGGGGTGTGGGGCGGGAGGGGGCAGGGGGTGCGGGGAAGGAAGGAGGGTGGGGGGGTGGGGGTGGGGGGGGGGGGAGTTAACCAACAACGAGCCCCCCTACCACCCTACCCCCCCTAACTCCCCGCCTCCCCCTAACCCCGGCTACCACCCTACCCCCTTCCCCTCCCCTCCCTACCCTCCTTCCTTCCCTTCACCCCTGCCCCCTCCCGCCCCCCCACCCCCTCCCTACCACCCCTCCCTATCCGCCCCAACCCCCTCCTTCCCTCCCCCCCCTCCCAGCTCCGCCCCCCCCTCCCGCCCCCCCATAAAACACGTATAGCCTTTTTTAGCCCCTCGTCTTTTTTTAAAGTTTAAAAATTCCATAGACGAGTTATTTATGAACCGATTTTGTTTAAATTTATACCATAAGTACACTTTTGGCAAGCAAAACGTTTTAAGACGTTTATCCCCATCCAGGTGTCGACTTTTTCCTGGCGAATGATAGCGAGCCAGCATTTTATGGAGAAAATATACAAATTAAACCAGCTGTCTAACTCATTATCCAAAATATCGTGGTTCGCTATCGCTCGCCAGGTATAAATCGACACCTGGATGGGGATAACCGTCTTAAAACAGTAGGCTGAATGGATAAAACTCAGAGAGAGAAAAAAAAACAAGTCACCCCCTTTAACCATTTCAGTAGGATGATATTACGTTGTTTACACCTTTAACCTGGCTATGAGTAGAGTAATGTATGCAGGTAAGAAACACCAATATTATGTAGATGTTTTAATAACATGTTACTTACTCCTCTGAGTCCTAAGGATAGGTTATAAGGTAAAGAAAATAATCTCATAGTAACCACAAACAGTCAAAATATACGCCATGATGCTGAAAAGGTTACATGTAATGTTTATGAGTGAGCCATTCCAACAAAACAATAATTATATATTATTTCACAAACATACCTCATCGTAAACACAAGCTTACCAAGTCGGCAAAGGTCATCGTAGTGAGTTCATTTAGCCACGTAAATATGTATCCATCTACTGAGTTCATATATGTAAGGGTAAGGACTTTGATTAACCTACTACACTCGTAATTAGTTCATAGTGTTTCCTTCCATCCATAAAATCAAGGGGTGGGTACGAACTCCTGTGGGTAACTGAACAAAGGCTGTCATCGTCCCCTGGTGGATTATTTAGTGGACTATAAGTTACAGATGATAATGTGTGTACGTGTTTGTATGCGTGTGTGTGTGTGTTACTCAGTTACTCAGTTACTTGTTCGTCAAGGGGAATCCACGCAATGCGAGCTAAGCTCATTATTATCGCGCCTCCTTAACTGGGAATGTATTGCGTGAAATGCATGTTAAGTGTTTTATGTACTGTTGGAATGGCTGTGGATGTGTGTGAAGTCTGTATTTAGCCAATTGGCGACATCGGAAACGAAGGCTTAGGGTGGATCTGTATGGTACCATTCTCACTATAGACGGTACCGTCTCGCCCGAAGGCTTAGGTAGCCATCAGCTTAGGTGAACCATATGATACCCATCTCGCCTTGTACCATTTTTGCCAACCCCAGATGGGACGTCACAACGTCGTCCACTTATTCCAGGTACCTATTTACAGCTAGGTGAACTGAGGCTAACACATGAAAGGAGACAAGCCCAATTTGTCTCCGCCCGGCCGGGGATTGAACCCCCGACCCCTCGTGTGTGAGACGAGAGCTCTACCTACTAGGCTACGGGCTGTGTGTGTGTGTGTGTGTGCGTGTGCGCTCGTGTGAGTATATGTATATCTGTATGTGTCTGAACTCAGAAGAACCAAGTAGTTTGTGTGTATGTGTGTGTGTGACAGTTCATTTGCGGGTCTGAAAGAGAAACATTACTTGCAAATAGAACGGAGTGCGTATATGCATATACAGTATACTACGCCGTGTGTACGTGTTTGTCTTTGTTTTGTGTTTGTGTATGTGTGTATGTGTGTGTGATTCAAGACAAACTGGTGGCAATATTTAACCCCTTCTGTACCGGCGACGTCTCTTTAATTATATTCTTGTCACTATTAGACAATTGTATTCAGTTTAAAAAGGGCATTCAGCAACTAACAGGCTTCGAACAATCTCACTTCACCCTTTTTACTGCCATAGATCCTTCTTAAGCTGTACACAGTCGTCTAAATATAGGTAGAATCAATTTTAAAAGACGCCGTCGGTACAGAAGGGGTTAATGTGGGCACTAAGAGAGAGAGAGAGAGAGAGAGAGAGAGAGAGAGAGAGAGAGAGAGAGAGAGAGAGCAATAGCGAGAGCGATAGCGAGAGCGATAGCGAGAGCGAGAGCTAGAGAGAGAGAGAGGTAGGGGTAGTTGGACCAGCCACCACCACCACCACCAGCCACCCAGCCAGCACCGCCCCCCACACACCAAACTCCCGGACTACACACAGGCTAATGAAGCAATTAGAGAGGCGCAATCAAGAAGGGGGCCCTCTCTCTCCAACTGCCTCCCCGTGTAATCGCCTGATGCTCGTTAGAACCTCGCGCTGATGGTGGGGGGAGGGGGATGGAGAGATGGAGAAGAACAAGGAGGAAGGGGGGTGGAGGGAAAGATATAAATGGATAGGTATATGAATAGTTAGTTAAAATAGGACTTCAGAGGCTATCAACCCTTCTGGATTATTAAGCCAGCACACTTCAAGTCAAGAATAACGTCAGGACTGGAGCCCCTATTCGAGAACTCCAATCCTTTAATATATAAATAGATAGACATTCAGGGTAAGTGTCGCGGAGTGGCTTGCTACTGGACTGGTAATCTTAAGGTTCCGAGTTCAAACCCTGATGTGTCAATGGGAAGATATCAATGGGATTAAATTTGCGCTGTACGTGGTTTTAGTACATCACCACAAAGCCCACACCATACAGATAACCCTCGCTGTATCAAATACACATTAACATTGTATGAATATCCCCATACTCAATATGTGCGATGGGGGGCAGTGCCTAATGAGTGATAAGCTCAATAGGTGATGTTTACAAGAGAAAGTGGTTCAAGGTTCCGAGGCGAGACAGAGGGATAGAGGCGTTGTGACTTCGAGATGTCCAAGCTACGACGGGTCGATGAGAGACGCCATAAGTCTACAGTACAACGGTAAGACTGCGAACGAACCTGTTGCAATATACTCGCCTGTCTCGTTGCTTCACTCGCAATCTGAAGTAAGACTTCCTTGTTTCATCGTTCTTAGCGATGAAATCTATAAGCTATATGCCTATGTTCAGAGGTAGAGTTGGAACATTAGAGTAAAACAATGACAGGCAGGCAGATAAATAGATATACAAAACTTAGACTGGGTTTTTGTAGATAACATTGCTTTTGAGTTTTATAATGATTCACATGTATAGTTAAATAACATAATTAAAAGCAGCTCTGTCCAGCTATCTCCTTCGGCGGTTGTACAGTACGTCGTGATTAGGAATAATTTTGGAGAGGATTTCTGATACACAGACGAACTATTTTGATAAAGTACACGAGCCTCACAGACCAAAATTACTGGAATTCACTAGATAATGCTCACCTTCTTGATTTTGTTATTAAAAGGTGTTGAAGTATTCCTGATCACGACTGTACACCACATTTCTATTGTTTTTATTCATAGTACTGACAAGTTCTATGCAAAAACATCTGGCATATGCTCACGATTACGAAATGCAATAAAACAAGTTATTTTGTTGTCTATTTTATGAAGTAAACAAACAAATAACTTGGAGGGAAATTTACCTAATAGTAAAGTGATGTTAATAAATATGAATTACAAATGTATTACAAACATTGGATGAATGGGAAACGAGACTATGCTGTGAAATTAAGGAGGTGCGTTGGGTTATCTTAATAAACATCCATTTTTCCAGCTGACGGTGAATTGTCCCCCATCTTAATTAGTACGCTATTATGAAGATTGCGTAGCGAATTATGCTGTTGATTATGAACACTTGGCATTGATATAACGCAAACAAATAGAAGTTGCATATTATCTATTAAGTATCGAGAAAACACCTGGTAAGGAATTACAGTTTCCACCACGTTAAGAAAATTGACTTGAGTTGTGTGTATAATTTGTCTAGCTGGACAAGTACTAGTGAATTAACCCTTTCGAGATGTGAGGACGCGTTTATTCCTTTTATTCTGGCTATTAGTAGACGACTGTATCCATGCAGTTCAGGAAGGAATTTATTTTTCCTTCATCGTACTACTTCCACTGCTTTAAGGTCAGTGTGTCCAGACATGTGTACTGTACAGTACCTTGAATATAGCATGCTTTACTCTTTTAAGTTTTTGTTTTTGTCTATTTTTGTTTGAGGGGTGGGGGGCACTCGTTACAGCCAGCTTTGCCATTTGTCTCCTTCTTAAATATAGACGAAATATATATTTTACCCTTGTTAATCGAAATTGGCCTTCCCAAATTAAGTAAAATATTTTATTATTTGTAAAAACTAAGTAAAAAATAATCCTTGACAACTGGAAGGGTTATGACAAATGGTGTGTGTATTTATAGGGTGTTTTTTGTTTTCCCCCATGTTGTCTGATGGCGGAGTATGACGGCTTAGTTAGGGATTGTTTTGTTCTTTACCCCTTCAGCACGATGACGCCTTTTAAGCATTTTAGTATCGATTACAGTAGACGATTTTATGCAGTTAAAAACAACAACATTTTTTTTAGATGGTCTATGGTTATATTATTTACCCCTTTGAGTCCTAGAGATAGATTATTTGCTAAAGAAAATCATGTATTTGTAACCAGAATATGACGAAAACTACGTTATCGAATACGCTTCTTTCACTTTATTCTGGTTATCATTATACGATAGCTAAGGAATGATCTCTAGCAATCAAAGAAGTAAAATTTATCACATTTAACACCTTAACCCATAATGTTTCCTAAACTAAATAAAATCGTATAATGATAGCATGAGTAAAAATGAAAAACCCATCCTCATATGTTGAAAGGGTTGATGATCTGAAAACGATAAGAGATTCGAACCCCGAAATATCGCTCTGTCCTGCCCACATGTTCGCTGGGCATGTCAGAACGACTATCGGCAGTTTGACTGAAACTCGATTATATTTTGGTGTTCTACCTGTTTTTAGTCAGTCAGTAGCTAATTCCAGAGTTAAGTGCATGATGACCACAAAAGGAAATTATCATAAACACAATTACTCATACAATCGTCACTCATCCATATTTGCCCACGAAATCATTGTATTGAGCCAACTTGATATAATTTTCCAAAGAAAGACCTCTTCATGACAACACCTGGGATGAAGACCTTCAAAGTTTGTCAACATTAAATGATACAAAACTCTCAATCATTCTCCCTCACAAACGGTTTCCATTTAATCTATTCACTTTCCCGTTCTCTTGGTCCATCCCTTCCTTTAACCCATTTAGACACACACTGAAAACCATATCATACCATCTTCTGTTTGGCCTTCTGTCATATTCTACTTGCATACATATTCATATAGCCTTTTTACCACCACCACCACCACCACCATTATCAACCCGATTTCCCCGTTCATCACCACCAATAAAACCCTATCACTCACTTCCCCCCACTACCAACTTCACCACCATTAATGAAACACCAACACTATACTTCCCCACCATCACCACGTCTTATACCCATTTAAGGGAATGTTTTTGCTAGACTCCTTTATCCCTCATGCTTAGCCCCATTAGTGTTTACATTTTAGGACGTTCACCACATTTTGTTGTCAATGTTAAGATCTGTTGTGCCATTTAATTGTCGGCTTTTACTGGTGAGCGACAGGGAGCCTGTAATTTAGGAGAAACCGGCCTTCGGCGGTAGAAATATTTAAAAATGTATCTCTAAAGGGGGTCTCGGGGGCATATTTCAAGCTTCATGGAGGTCTAGGGCGGAAACTCCCGTTAACCCCATTTCCACCTCATCTGCGACCTTCATCAGCCCTATTAACCCCATTTCCCTCTTCTCCACCACCACCACCATTAACCCCTTTCCCCCTCCACCACCACAAGTAACTTCATTCCCACCTCCACCACCACCAATAACTCCATTCCCCTCATCACCAACACTATCAACCCCATTTGACCTCTCTACCATCCCATCAACTCCATTTCTCCAACGCTATAACAACCAACCTGATTCCCCTCCCCCCTCCATAATTACCTCCCTCAACCCCATTCCCCCCCCCCCCCCCATAACCACCACCCTCAGCTACAAATCACCCTCCACAACCACCACCCTCAACCCCATTTACCTCTCCACAATCACCTCCCTCAACCCCATTTCCCCTCCACAATCACATCCCTCAACCCCATTTCCCCCTCCACAACAACCACCCTCAACCACATTTCCCCCTCCACAACCACCACCCTCAACCTCATTTCCCCCTCCACAATCACCTCCCTCGAACCAAATTTCACCTCCACTATCATCCTCACACCCCCACCCTCCATCAACTCCCCACCCCCCCTCCCTCCCTCCCTTCATCTGCCACCTACTCCTCACCCGTCATTGCCAACTCCAATAAAGTCCTTGTCATTCTCGATAGGAAAGTTTGCAATTCCAAGTCCATTCAACCGACATTAGCTGGCAAGTTGAGAGAGGTTGTGAAGGCTGACAATGAGGTGGAGGGGAGATTAAAATGGGTAAGGCTTGCGATGAGGGGTTGAGGTGGGGGAGGAGGGGGGATTTAAATGGGTATAAGACGTGGAGTGCATATTTGGAATGGTTAATAGAGATGAGAGTAAACAAAATGAGTAGAAAATATTGAAATAATGAAGTAACTTGAATAGAATTATTATTTTTGGAGAGCTATCATTGGAGAAGAATATTAAAATAATAACGACAACAGTGATGTAGGGAAAAAGAGGTCTGCCTTGTATGGAATAATAGGCCTATTGCGGATTTCCGTTTGTACTATGTTCTTACAATGCGTACTCGAAATAAATAATAAAGAAGGGCACACACGAATGAAAATTAAATACCATGAAACAATGAGCTTTTGAGAACAGGAAAAGGCAAAGAAAAATATGAGTACTGGTGACGAAATGTGTAAAAAAGGAGACACACCTATAATGTTAAGTTATGTATAACCATATAGTGAGATGAATACAAAGCATCTCGTTCTACATACATAATATTCATACAGTAATAGAAGCAAAAGTCAACTAATCGTAGGTTTGCTTTTGACGTGAAAAGGTCGTCTTGTTTTCCTTTTCACTCCTATTGAATAAGGTAACATACCTAAAATTACCATAGGGAAATACTTTTTGAATGCAAGTAGAGACAGAAATCTTGTATATGGCTTGAACAAAGAATAGATAAGATTAGAGAACCTACTTCACATGCCATTAGTGCCACTTCCACTCCTCGGATTTTTGGCAAATGGTAGTAGCAGTAGTTGAGGATTAACGCTTGCCTGTGGCAGTGAATTGATGGCAGGTGGGTGTTGGCACTTACATAGTGGTAGTGGAGATGATGGCAGGTGGATATTAACATTTACATAGTGGTATTGGATATGATGGCAGGTGGATGCTGACATTAACACTCTGGCTGTGAAAGGTGTAGAGTGTTGTCCTTACATGGTGGCAGGTGGGTGTTCGCATTTACATTGTGGCAGCAGCAGTGGTGGCAGGAGGGTACTAATGGCACCCCCATACAGGCAGTGTTGGTAGTGGCAGTTGGTAATGCCAGGAAGGTAATGACACTTGCATTATAGTAGGAGGAAGCTGTTGGAACTTACATGGTAGCAGTGTAGGTGGTGGTGGTGGTGGTGGTGGTGGTGGTAGGTGGTTGTTGGCTGCAATTTGATTACAGTGGATGTTGGCACTAACATGGTGACAGAGGAAGTAGTGGCGCGAACATTATGGCAGCGTGGATGTTGACAGGTGGTTGATAACATTTACAAGGTGACAGTGGATGTGGTGTCAGCATTGATGGCATTGGTTATACTGTTGGCATTACTCTATGGTAGTAATGATGGTGGAGGCAATGATGGTGATAGTGGCAGGGAGGGTACTGTTGGCACTTACACGGAGGTAGCAGTGGTAGTATTAATGGTAGTGGCAGTGGTGGTGATGGTGGCATTGGTAGTAATGATGGTGGAGGCAGTGGTGGTGATGGTGGCAGGGAAGGTACTGTTCGCACTTACACAGTGGCAGCATTGGTAGTAATAATGGTGGTGGCAGTGGTGGTGATGATGGCAGAGAGGGTACTGTTGGCACTTACACGGTGGCAGCAGTGGTAGTAATGATGGTGGAGGCAGTGGTGGTGATGGTGGCAGTGGTGGTGATGGTGGCAGGGAGGGTACTGTTGGCACTTACACGGTGGCAGCAGTGGCAGTACTCTCGGGGGGACCAACCCATCAGGTAAACAAACTTGCCTCCCCCAGGACCCTCGCCTGGACTTATTCTAATGGTTCCTTCGTGTTCACCCACTATCACACACATACACCAACACGCACACACCAACATACACACACACACACACACACAAGTACACATACACGGATAGCCACATTTATATATACAAATTCTAATTCATATTCAAATTCTTTATTTTGCCTATTAACAATTACAAGAAATAATATTACTGCAAGTCGAAACATTTTAAAGGTTGAGCTCATGAAATAATATATTTGTATAAGCTCAATGAATAGCTATACATTATATAATAAGGGAACACTGCAAAAAATACACATAATAGCTCCGTACATAGTCTAATATCTAGTGATTAACTCGAGAACGGCGTGCCATTGATAGTTCAAACCCTCCCGCCAAGTGAGGATATTTTGGTTCATTCCCGCCTAAAATCGTAATTTTACCATAAATATCGTTATTACTTATTCATATGCATAAATATCGTCATTACTTATTCATATGTGCCTATTTTACGTTTAATATGAATATATTAACCCTTAAAAAGCGGCCCACCACTTAAGTCGAGTTAAATAAAGCTGGACTATGTGGCGGCGCTCGACATAACTCGAGTGGCAATTTCAGCACGTAATGTGGCTGAGAGAGAGAGACAAGTGGTGGCAGGAGACTAGCGAGCGTATGACTGCTCCAGACCACCGCGGCGAACCTACTGACACAAATCTCAGCTCCCTCCTCCCTCTCTCACTCGCTACATACTCAATTATGTACCGAAAGTACCGAATTACCTGCTTTTTGCACTCGCGTTGCACGGTTATTGCAAGAAAACTATCCATCATACAAGGATCGTTATGGTGTCATTCGAAAGCTCTGTTTATGCCCTTTCAGGGATAGGTACTTGTTTTACGTTCTGGGTCTTATTTAGGCATGAAAATTATCACGTAAACAGCCCTATTTTGGCTAAAAACACCCCGCTGGGCGGTACACATAAATAAACCGCATAGGCCGCTCGTAAGGTGTCATGCAACAACAATAAAACAAGTGAGAATAGTATTTGGGGGGTGAAAAAGACGAATTATTGCCGACCCTCCAGTCATAAGGTCAGAGGCGAACGAGATGTATATCCTCTCTCATCGAGAGCCTGAAGTCAGACTGATGTCTCTCTCTCTCGATTTCTGTCTCTTCCCACGCTCTCTATATGCGTACTAGACGACCTTGGAACCGGGTTGGAGATATTGGCGCGATAAATAAGCCAATTAATAAGGGAATAAGAGGAAAAATAGGTGATAATTGTAAGGGGGGGGGGGAAGGGAAGGAGGGTGTTTTGACACATGTGGAGGAGTGATAGATAGTATGGAAGAGAATTATCTCAATCACATATTCCTTTGTTTTGAGTGCTACTAGAGTCTTTTAAAAGGCTCTTTTTAGGCCTTGGATCTTAAGAGTCTTGTCGCCTTCCACCACCAAAACCTCCTAAGAGCTTCCTCGCTTTTCCCGGGTTAAAAGAGTAACTTTTGCTCATTGGATATTAATATGATACGAGTTATTATTTTCAAACATAATTAACATAACAAGATTAATATATGCACACAGAAAACTCTTGTAATAATATATCAAAACACATGTACTTCTTCTCATTGACTCTCTCGCTCCAGTATAATATGTCATCCAGATTAAAATAAATCTCATTCACTTCCTCATAAGCTCGTATATCCGCCCCTGAACCGCTCATATATTAACCCAGTCTTTAACCCCTTTAGGATATGATGACTTGTTTCTTCATTATATACTGGCTATTATTATATTTTTTGTTAAATGAATCAGAGGGGTAAAAACTTTATCAATCAGTCCTCTAACTTCCACAACTTCTTTCTAAATTGTATAAAATCGTCACGATACCCAAAATTTAAATAATAAACTATAGACCTCGATAACTGAATGGCTAACCTATTAACCCCTTGAGGATTATGACACATTTTGACAGTTTACTCTGACTGTTATTAGGTATTTATATTCAGTTTTAGACGACCCTCTAGCAGTCACAGGGATATAAACTATCTCAGTAATCCCTCTGGCTCCCACAATTCCTTTGTAAACTGAATAAAATTGTCTAACGATAGCCAGAATACATTTTTAACCTGGCTAGTGTGATAGGCCTTCCTGAAGTGTCTGCTAGGCAAATGCGATAGGACTTCCGGAAGAAAAAGCACCCCAGTACCGGTGAAATAGAAGCAATATGTGATGAGGTGGTATGTCTCCTTACCACCACCTCCTGCCTTCCCCTAACATACGTCTTACCCTCCCCCTCCCTCGAACCTCCTCCGCCCCCCTTTCTCCCTCCACTTCACCCCTCTTCATTTATAATAATCTTTCTGTCTAATTTCCCCCTCTTTGCTCTCTCCCGCCTGAAAAATGTTGTCACCACTATCCCTTCCTCCCTCCACTTCCCCCCACCCTCTTACATGCACAGTACATGGCTATTTCTCACTAGTATCTCGTGAGACATCGGAAAAGGATGATGATGTTGCACTCTCTTCACCTCCCTCCATCCTACCCCATCACAAATCAGTTTTTGAGTGGATTCTTTCTGTTTACACCTATTTTCTGTTCTTAAATGTTCACATGGTCATTATACAAGTAAAATATATGCATATGAGGCAGTAATGTTGCTTTATATGGTAAATATATATTATTTTTTTCAGATTTGAAGATAAACAATTTGCACGGGCGGCACTATAAAAAACATAATTGGCGCTCTTCTTGGGTTATAACGCGTTATAATCCTGAAAGGGTTAATCATACCAATTGTCTGTTCACTGGTAGCATTCTCATAAAGCAAGTACAATAATCTGGAAGTATATTCTATTCATCATAATAAAATCAGAAATCTCGATCATTAACGTTTTCTAACGTACTAAAAAAGAGCTAGAGCAAATGGGCTCTAAATATTCACACCTATCCTGGTTGACTCTTCCCAAGTAGTAAAAAAATCAGCTCGATTGTTCTAGTCCATTTTTATTTATAGGAGGTTATTTGACAAGATGTTTTATATAATTATAGTGAATTAATTATAGCCAGATTTAAAATGTAGTCATCGTATTGAAAATTTTATTAACCCCTTCTGTACCAGTGCTGTACATTTCATTATATTCTGGCAACTATTAGACCATTTTGTTGAGCTTAGGAAGGATGTCTACCCATAAAAAGGCTACAGACTATCTCAATTAATCATTTTAGCTACTATATATTCTTCCTAAGCTTCATAGAACTGTCTAAATGTAGCTGAAATCAAATGCAAGAGACGTCGCCGGTACAGAATGGGTTAAGTAGTGACCCTGTACCCTGAGCACAAAACACTGGCAACACAAGAGCTCCGGGAAACTACCATTTGTCTCTAAATGTTGCCGGAGTTGTGTTTTACATGTTCAGACTTCTGTAACAGATCTGCCCTACAGACCCATTAGGTAATAGAGACTAGATAACATTTGGCGTCTGTTTTGTCCTCCTTGTCCCTTTTATCAACTAATAACTCTCTTAAGATGTGTATATTATTATACACAATTGAAAATCACACACAATGATTTGAACATACGTGTATATGGTAGTGTATCATTTTCATATCAAACCAGAGATGAGTTAATGTCATTGAAAACAATCTACAGTACGGAGGAGCTTCTATTTTCACAGAACATTGACGATGAATCTAACAGTGAAACTCGTCCTTCTGCTTAGACTCAATATGAACATAGTCTCTCGATGTGTGTTGGTCCCGTACATTGATAACAACACTAGCAATGAAATACAGGTGTATCGTAAGGCAAGACACTTAAGTACCATGGTACCTGTATGTTATGTAAGGAAATGACAACAGTTTGGCTAACTCGGTCCAGTGTGCTGTGATTGGAAATCTGCAGGTTTCCACTCTCCTACATAGTGTGTGTGTGTGAGTGTGTTTTTTGTTTTTTTGTTTTTTTTTGCAATACTGGCAACAAAAAAACTACATTATGTCCTTCCTTCATATACTGTAATTAACCTCTTATGATGGTTTAATGTTATTTGATTTGAGGTTTATCTTCGACTAGTATATACAGTTTCGGAAAGATCTCTAACTATCTGACGACAGAAAATGCTTTCTAAGTTGCGTAAAATAATCTAACGATAGCCTGAATATTGTGACAAACACGGCATTGTATTAAAAGTGTACTTTGATATGTATTTCAAGCGGAAAAACACCGGTACCCCTAACCACACCTTCTAAAGCACGTTCTCGTTCTCTCTCTCTCTCTCTCTCTCTCTCTCTCTCTCTCTCTCTCTCTCTCTCTCTCTCTCTCTCTCTCTCTCCTGACCGGAAAAAATGCTGAGTCACGCCTAAT
Source organism: Paralithodes platypus (assembly GCA_032716605.1). NCBI lineage: Eukaryota > Metazoa > Arthropoda > Malacostraca > Decapoda > Lithodidae > Paralithodes > Paralithodes platypus. Next base: position 52,483,940 of record CM064480.1, on the reverse strand, counting down.
GACAAGCTTCATCCAGGACAATTTTTTGACTCAACACGTAAAACAGCCGACGCGAGACAGGAATATATTAGACCTCGCAATCACTACCCAAGAAAATCTATTATCAAACCTGGATGTAGGTGAACATCTGGCAACGTCCGATCATAAAATCTTAAGAATCAACGTTATAAGCAAATATTCCTCAGTAAAAACAACAGGAATGGTTTCGGACTTCAAAAACGCAAATTATGACGGACTTAAAGAATCGCTATCAAACATACACTCAAACCTCATAAATATAAACGAAGTAAATGAACTATGGGGACATTTTAAGTCTACAATTACAGAAGCGCATAAACAATTTGTACCCATGAAACCAAAACGTAATACGAAATCAAGTATGCCCCCTTGGTACAGTAGAGACATTGGCAAGGCAATAAGGAAAAGGAATCAACTCCACAAACTTGTAAAACATAACACAAACCCTGAAGTAATTAAAAACTTGTACAAAAATAGTAGAAGGGAAGTGAAAAAAATAATTAGGGCGAACAAACAAAATTACGAAATGACTATTGCCAGAGAAAGTGCCACAAACCCCCAAAAATTCTACAGTTACGTAAATAAAAATAAACAGATCAAAAGCGGAATCGGACCGCTAATAGAAGATGGCCAGACAATAACAGGTGACACAAACACGGCAAATCTGCTCAACAAATATTTTGGCTCAGTTTTCACAAAAGAAATTATCGATCATACCCTTGAAAATAACACCTCAACTCATGTGATAGGAGATTTCACCATCAGTGTTAGCGAAGTACAAAGCAAATTGAGTAATTTAAATGTAAATAAGACCCCGGGACCCGACATGCTCCACCCGAAAATAATTAAGAATGTTAAGGACGAAATAGCAAAACCCCTGACACAACTATTTAACTTATCATTACTACAGGGGATTGTACCGAGTGATTGGGAAGATGCGAACATTACGTCGATATACAAGAAGGGTAGCAAGGCCAAAACGAGTAATTACAGACCAATTAGTCTAACTTCAATTGTAGGAAAAATCATGGAAAAAATCCTTAGAGATAAGATAGTAGATTACATCGAATCAAACAACCTAATCAAAAATAGTCAACACGGCTTTAGATCAAATAAGTCATGCCTAACAAATTTGATTGAATTTTATAACAAACTATTCACATATAACGACATGACGAAATCACTAGATATAATCTTCTTGGACTTTCAAAAAGCTTTCGACAAGGTGCCTCACCGAAAACTATTGGCTAAACTGGAGAGGATAGGTATCAAAGGTGAAATTCATTCTTGGATACAAAATTGGCTTACAGACAGAAGACAGAGAGTGGTGATAAATGGAGTGGAATCGGAGTGGGAGCCTGTCACTAGTGGAGTTCCACAGGGTTCAGTCCTTGGCCCGGTCCTGTTTCTCATTTACATTAACGATATTGATGTAGGGGTAAACAACACCATTTCCAAATTCGCCGACGATACAAAAATAGGAAATACAGTCCTGAACGAAGATGATAGAAATGCGTTGCAATCTGATTTAAACAAGATATCAGAGTGGTCGAAAAAATGGCAGATGCCCTTCAATGTCGATAAATGTCAGGTGCTGCTGGTTGGTAGCAGAAATATGAAATACAAATACGAAATGAATGGCAAACAAATAAAAACCGCAACAGTAGTAAAAGACCTAGGGGTACTAATATCTGAAAACCTAAAAACTTCCGACCAATGTATAGCAGCTGCAAATAAGGCAAACATAGCATTGGGCTTTATTAAACGAAAATTTACATATAAACATGAAAACGTAATAGTGCCACTGTTCAAAAGTATGGTGAGGCCCCACCTTGAATATGGTGTGCAGTTCTGGTCACCTTATCTGATCAAGGACATTGTAAGACTCGAGTCAGTACAGCGTAGAGCGACGAAGATGATACCCTCATTAAGAAATAAACCATATGAAGAAAGACTTAAACGATTGAACCTGTTCTCATTAAAAAAGAGGAGGTTGAGGGGTCAGCTTATTGAGTGCTTTAAGATACTAAAAGGTTTCGACAAAGTCGATGTAAATGCACTATTCACATTAAACAATACTAATCAAACTCGTGGAAATGGAATGAAATTAAAAACCAAAAAGGCAAACCTAGATGTCACAAAGAGTTTCTTCACCTACAGTGTGGCGACAGAGTGGAATAAACTACCAGCGAGAGTGGTGGAGAGCGACACAATAAACGCTTTCAAGGGAAGGCTTGACCTCTATCTGCAGAGGGCTGGGGTGATATAAAAAAAACACAAAAAAAATATGTATGTGTGTGCACTGTACAGTATGTATATATATACTGTATATATATGTATGTATGTGTGTATGTATGTGTATATGTGTGTGTGTGTGTATGTGTGTATATGTATGTACCAGTGTATATATATATATATATATATATATATATATATATATATATATATATATATATATATATATGTATGCATATATACATATATAGTTTGTAAGGCCAGACTGCCTAGTAAGGACCTTGAGGTCTGTGTGGTCTGTGTATCTATGTAGCTCTATGTAGCTCTCTCTCTCTTACACAGCTATCAATTCCGTCCTCTAGCTTCTCCCACTTCCCTATCCTTCACACAGACAGATCTTTCTTCTTCAACCGCATAAACTCGATGCCACAGGAACCGCTTCAAGAGAGAGGGCCGACACTATAAAGGTTCGGGGCCCCCTTTGACAGACGCCCACTAACTTCCTCCACGCCCACTATTCGAAACCCAAGTGCTGAGGGGCGCGAGAGATCTGAGGGCGGAAGCGGGGCCGTGTGGGGGGGAGGGGGGGGAAAGCTGGACCTTTAGATGAATGGAGGCTTGACCGCTGCTAACGTTTTGTGGCTTTTTTGTAGAAATGAGAGAGAGAGAGTTCTTGAGTGAGCCATTTATGGTCGACAGAGTGTAACGAGTATATAAACCAAAAGCTATAACCACGGCCGAATCATCTTTGGTATTCGATACTGATGGTTAAATGTACTTGATGGAATTTTCAGGTTATAAGTCGCTGTGTCAAATCATATGTTCACTTTCCCATCATTATTGAGAGTACGGACCAGTGAAATTGAGTTTACTATTTATGTATTCATATATCTTTTGCCGGACGCCTTACTCCCATTATGAGGGTGGCCATACACAAAACACCCCCAACCGGACCTGTCCCCTGTGAGCAGGACACTCTTGCCAGTATATTAAAGAACTTACAGGATTGACCACGCAACTTAGGGTTAAATATGTTTCGAAAAAAATTCTCCTTCATCTCTTTTTGCAAGGGAGGCCTTTGCCTTTCAAGAGATATTTTATCCCATTAATATATATATCCTGTTAATTTGAATAGTTAGAAAATCACTGTCGAATTGAAAGTTTTATGGAATCTAATGGGTGAGAGTATGATGAATGGGTTAAAGACTATAAGTAAGGAGAATGGATTCATGAAAGGATTGAATGAATCTATGAATGGGTCAGAGTCGGACCAAGACCTTTTGAGTAAATTAATAGGAAATACAGTACTTTATTCTGAATGACTAATTTTGATGTAAGAGAGACCATGGAAGAGAGCATTCGATAATGAATGCGCAAATCATTGGAATGAATAGTTCAGAGAATATGTAAAATTGGATGCAAGTGAAATGGGTAGTTCAGAAAGTGGATTAAAATACGAAAAGGGAAATAAGTACTAAAGTTAATGGATGAAAGTAGTAAGTGGAGTTTAGTCAGTTGCAGAAAGTGAGAATGATGAGTGAGGAGGTAGGGCAAGTGAAGTCAATAGGGGCGGGTGTGATCGAGTGGAAAGTAAAACTGAGATCCTGGTTGGAACATTGTCAAAGTCCCTTTTGCTCGGCAATTGTTACAGTGGTAGAACCGGTCATATTATACAGATTGTATAGCTCTCGTCATTTTCAATCCTTATAAATACCTAAATAAATACGTATAAAATGTTACTTGAATTCCAATGGAATACATTTTGTTCAACTTTATATAAATGTATCACTGATGATACTGTATAATAACTATAAACGACAATATGTTTTAAGATCGTGTAACCTTAGTTATACGAACGGTTCCAAGGGTATAGAAGAAAATAGCTGAATTGAAGCAAAATGTATATGCATGATTATGCCTTTTCTGTAAAATTACATACAAAACCTTGTAAATATTGGCATATATTTTTATTGCATATTTATGGTTAATTAAATAGCTGATAATAACACAGTTCCGGAGCAATTTCTTGTTTGTAAAAAACTATTTTCCACCTCTATTTTCTGTGTTTGTACTAGGAAAATAATCAGGGAGAGAAGTTGCCAGATTATTGAATTAATGATAATACTGATAATATTAATAGCAATACAAACAATGATGATTATAATAATAATAATTATCGTATAAATACGATAGAATATGACTCTTTTGTGATCTTGATGTCTCTGTGACGTCACGATCTCTCCTACAGCACGACGTAGGACGAGTAGATCGTATATTATAAGATTGTAAATAAGTTAAGTTATAAAAGGCCTAATATGCTATTAAGCAATATTGCCATAGTCTTATGTAGTATATATGAATTTATCGTATATATTAATATAATTTATCGTATAGAGCAACCTAAATGCGGTACGATAATTTGGGCTCCTGGCGGTTTGCCAAGGCAGCAAGGTGTGCTTTTGAGGTACGCCAGAGCCTTCACGAACACCAACCAGTTAACATCTAATTTTCCGCCCTCAGTTGATCGTGCTTTTGTGCCTCTAATCACAATACACATACAGCAATACACACAGTTACACCATCACGCCGCACTCATCGACATCATGACTGACTGATAGATAAGCATAAATTATAATAATCATGTCCATTCCCATGTAATCATTTATTCTTTCTTTAACTTGACTCGAGTCTTGGGACCGAAGTCTCGTTCCCCATTGTCCACCGCCATATTGGGTAAAACGTTCTCCCTTGCCTCATTGCCACGTGGAACTATTGGTGAGTTAATTCCTGGCTAATATTAACCCTTATAACCTTACCCTATATATACATTTATTATGCGAGACCTTTGGATATAAATTAGCTTGTTTCAGATTGAATTCAATTTAGATATAGAGTAGTTTTCATTTAGATTGATTTTATTTGATTCATTATAGCTTAGTAATATTTAACTTCCATTGATAGTTTACCACAATAATAATAATAATAATAATAATAATCTATATCTATTGCCACACGCCGTGATCCCCGAAGGGATGGACACGAACGAACCGCCCCCCATGCACCTCTGTCCCCAGTCAGTCGACGCCCCTCCTCCCAACCAGCACCGCCTTCATCCATATACTTTCTCACTCCACCCTTCCACCTCTCCTTCGGTTTACCTCTCCCTCTCTGTCCTTCCACCTTGCTCTCGTATACCCTCTTAGTCATTCTCTCGCTTTCCATACGTTCCATATGGCCGAACCATCTCAAGGTGTTCCTTTTCACACTTTCCAGCACATCTACCTCCACACCACACCTCCTTCTTACTTCCTCATTCGTCTGTCTATCCCTCCATGTAACTCCGCACACACTTCTCGAGTAACTCATTTCAACCGCTCTCACTCTTGGTCTGAGTCTCTTCTCGAACGTCTATGCTTCGCTTCCGTAAGTCAGTGTTGGGATTACCACAATGTCATGCAAGGACTTCTTCACTTCCATACTGACCACCCTATTTCTTGTTACTGCTTTCAACGTTCCTACAACCCTCTTCCCCTGTTGCACCCTCTCCCGCACTTCTTCATCCATAGACCCATCTTTACTCAACACACTGCCCAGATACTTAAAAGAGCTGACAATCTCCATAGCCTGACCGTTTAACTTCACCTCACACTCTGTAGCTTCACCCATTTCGAAGACCATAACCTTGCTCTTCCCCGCATTTACGTTCAGATTCCGTTTTTCGCACACTGTTCCAAACTCATTTACCAGACCCTGAAACTCCCATTCATTATCACTCATCAAAACTGTATCATCAGCAAACAGCAGTACAGGTAGCTTCCACTCATTTCCCTCCCTTTTCAGCGATACACCAACATCCACTGCTCTTCCTTGTATTTCTTTCATGACTCCATCCATATATACAGTAAACAACCACGGGGACATCACACACCCCTGTTTCAACCCAACATTCAGGTCAAAGAACTCGCTCTGCTCATTCTCCACACGTACTGCCGCCTTTGCACCCTCATACATGCTCTTCGCTGCTTTCAGCAACTTGCCATCTACTCCGTATATTCTAAGTACTTTCCACATACCTTCTCTATCCACTCTGCCATAGGCCTTCTTTATATGCATAGTTAAATATTGAATATGTTGTCTACCATCATTGTGCCAATACACATATATTTAACTCACCTCCCACCCCCATCCCTCCCCACACACACAAATGCACACGAACGCTCACACATTGATGTCACTATAATTTGGATATCACCGAAAAAGCAAAGCTTAATAACTCCTCTTCCAAACACAATGCTAGGATTTAAATAACCTTGTTGTTTCCAGTGTATTTAATTTCCCTTCATTGTGTTATTAATTAAATAACAAATCAATTATACTCACAGTATTATTCAGTAACTGCACCGTTTAAGATAAACTGGTAATATTGAATCATCCAAGTTTCATTTTCCCAGTGTGAGAATTAATTGTTTATCTTATCCTCTAACACATAACATACATATGCTGTATACGGTTTTCCTAAGAATACTTATGCAATATTCCTATACTAACCGGTTTTCATTTACTTCGAGTGATATGTTTTACTTTTCGATTTATAATATCAACATAGTGTGGTATTTCATAATACAATATTTATTAGCTTTCTTCTTCATTCTATTTGTTTAAAAACATTAGTTTAACGTTAAATCTACGTTTAACAAGTTCAGTGTTAAATCAATGTATTCTTCAATTTATAAAGATTATTTGTGAGAATATTAAGGAAACTATTTCTGAGCACATTAGTTAAATCACTCTTAAAATCCGTCGGTTTTGTAAACCCCATTCTAGTTTTAACTTCGAAAAAACAGCATATACAGTTTACATTGTTGAATAAAGTATTTTGTAAGAATATAATTAGTTATTTACATTTTAGTGTCCAGTTCAACCTGTTAAATACTCTTACTAATATGTTATTAATTTAAATGTCAGAACAGGAAGATCTTTAATTTGCCATCAAAATTATCTATACCAAAATTATATCCCAATTCCGATTTCCCATTTTTTCTTTCCAAATGTCAGCCGAGTGTATTTTTCTTTCCCTCATGAAGTTTTTATTTGAAGTTGTCATCGGTGTGGCTGTGATTGTTGCTTGTGTGTTTTTCCCCCCGCTCTTGTCCTCCCCCCCCCCCCCCCAAACTTTACGCCATTCACCATCAAAAGCCACAAATTGGTGCGTCGGCAGGTTGTCCACACAACCCGCAAGAAACCAAAACAATTGACTTTTTTGCTCGGAAGTCCAATTGGAAAACTTTTGTAGAGGAGTGACGAGTTGAAGGATAGTTTGTTGGTGGGTGTGTGCTGGTTGGTTGCGTGGGTGGTATGGGTGTTAGTTGTCGTGGTTGTTGTGGTATTGGTAGCTGAAGGAAAGTTTGGTGGTGGGGGTGTGATGGTTGATTGCGTGGGTGGCATGGGTGTTAGTTGTCGTGGTAGTTGGTGGTGGTGGTGAGATGGTTGGTTACGTGGGTGGTATGGGTGATAGTTGTGGTGATTGTGTGAATTATGGTGGTATTGGCAGTTGAAGGATAGTTTGGTGGTGGTGGTGTGATGGTTGATTGCGTGGGTGGTATTGGCGTTAGTTGTGGGGATGTTGGTGGTATAGAAAGTTGAAGAATAGTTGGTGGTGGTGGGGTGATGGCTGGTTGCGTATGTGGTATGGGTGTCAGTTGTATTGGTTGTGGTGGATGTTGGTGGTATAGATAGTTGAAAGAGAGTTGGTGCTGGTGTTAATAGTGTAATAATTGGTTGCATGGAGTGGTATGGTATGTATGTGGTGGTTGTTCAGTTAGTTTTGGTTGTAGTGATGGATGTTGGGAGGTGGTGATAAAGATGTTATGTGTGGCGTACAATTATATGAGGTTGTTATGGTAGTGTCTATAATGCTGGGTATAGGTAGTTGAAGGATATTTGGTGGTTGTGGTGGTGGTAGTGTTATGGCTGGTTGGGTGGGTGGTTTGGCTGGTAGTTGTGGTATTGGTAGCTGAGAATAGTTGGAGGTGCTGGTAGTGTTATGGTTGGCTGCATGGGTAGTATGGGTGCTAGTTGTGTTTGTTTAGTTATTTATGGTTATAGTTGTAGTAGTGTGGTGCTGGTGGTGGTTGGTTGCGTGGGTGGTAATGGTGCTAGTTGCGCTTTTGTTTTAGTTATTTGTGGTTATTGTTGTGGTAGTGGTGCTGCTGGTGGTAGTAGTATTGGTAGTAAAAGGTTAGTTCAACACTTCTACACCAGTGACTATAATATTAATCTGCATATCTGTAGATCACTTATGATATTGAAGTCAGGGGTACAACGAGCGATTGTAATACTAAACATATTATACAATTGCAGAAAAGAGCAATAAGAATAATACAATTATAGTTCACTCCAGAGAGCATGCAAACCCAATATTTAGGTCGTTGACATTAGTTCCTTCCCAGATATTTATGCTTTTTGCAGCTGTAAAATTAATGTTCAAGATTATAAAAGGTGTTATACCATCGAGTTTAAATATACTGCAATTAGAGAAAGAGAGAGAGAGAATTAGCTATTTTTCAACAGCATACTGGGCTGCAGCCCTATACTGCAATTAAAATATACATCAACATATAACGAGACAGTCATGAATCACATATTCTTGTAGCAAGGACAAACATAACGAAAAGAACACTTAGACTCAAAGGCGTACACATCTGGAGCAGGATGATGGAAAAAATAGAAACACAGTGTAGCTTTGATTTATAATAAAATATACTTAAAGGTTTTCTATTAATAGATATTTAAATTTAATAAGTTTATTGACGGGCATGAGCATAGTTTTTAGTAGTATTGAGATTTTGTTGATAATGTTAGTTTCTTTATAATTCTTATAATTTATTTTATCTTAATTTTGGGTGCACTTTATTCTCTTTCTGTTGACTTATATCATTAACGTAATACATAAATAAATGTGGACACATATGCCGCATGGCATCACATCCTCATTGTCGCTATGTAAATAAGTTGTAATGGTTTATGATAGTTTATGTATTGTGGAACCGTGAATTTGTTTTGTATTTTGTATTTGTTTTTTACCACCACACCCATAAGTAGAAGGACCATTATTATCACCGCCCATAGTACCAGACGCAGTACTATACCATGTTCCAAATAGGTATGCCAGAAATCGTGAATCCTGACTTCTATAACTCAGAAAGGGATAAACCATGTTGGTTGTAATTTTCCATATTAATTCCCTGGCTGACTCTTCCCAAATGGTAGAAATGTAAGCTCGATTTCTATTGTTACGACCGGCACTACGAAATAAACAAGGGCACTAGATGATAGGCTATATCTGCAAACAACGGTACGCTAATTCCAAACCCTCGAACTATTACGCCGGTGAACAAAACACTTAAACCCTCCAGAGTTAATCTACTGGATAACGGGGTATCAATTAACTGGGTTTTAGTGCACTTCTACAAAGGCTTTCCGGTGACGGCAAAGCCTACTCACAACAGGAGTACTTTACGTTAATAAAATGCTCTTTAGTAATAACAATGCTTGAATAAACTATAACAAGATTTAATAAAGAAATATATGCTTACGTTAACTTTAGTGTGAGTCTGTACTCAACACTAAACTATTCAATGCTCTATGAAAACACTGATAGTCTAGTCCTACAGCAAACAGATATGGAATCTTCTGAAAACGTCTGATGCTCTAAGATGCTCGTTAATATAGAACAGAAATAATGCAGGGGCAGGACACCAAAGCGTGTATCTTAAATACACCAATAAGTAGGATACATATATATAAAACAAGGGAGTGCAACAACTCTGTGACAGCACTAATAATAGCCACTCAAAACAGTACTTCCTTAGCCAACGTAACAGCCAAACTGGGTTGTGCACTATGCATCAACCTAGGCTAAAATAAGGTGTGAATAATTCCTAAAGCATACACAGTTAAAGTTAATAAACACAATGCTGTCTTTCTAACTAATAAAGTCTAGCAGCGGTATAAAAGGTACCAGGAGGCTAGGCAGAGCGCAAGCATGCTCGTAGCCTACTGTCTCCCCTTGAACAGATTTCCCTTATGTTACGTTAAGTGACTAGGAGGCTCTCTTGGTAAGTCCAGATCTCAAGTATCTGGTCTTGCCCTGGCGCTCCACAAAGGTCAACAAAATGAGGTAGCAAACATACGAGCAAGAGTAGCCAAAAGCCCTTCGCTTGTATGCTGCTACACTCGCAAAGGAAAAATATGCACAAGGGTTACAGGCTAACCTAAGCTCCGTCGAAGTCGTACAGGCTCTGACTTGCCACATACATAACTCAGACAACGACCAAGGATACCCTCCACTGTCTAGCATTAAATAGTAGGAAAGAACAACTCAATAATTAGAAGCACCCAATGATAATATGACTCATGTGACTATGACTATTAATCCCTAAAGCTAGTGCAAAACATATATGTGAGAACTGGTGCTGGTAATACGACTGGACGACTATGGAAGTCATATGCAGAACCAGAAGTGATAAGTAATTGAATAGAGATGAGAAGTAATGGAAAAGAAGAAGTTCAGAGAGAGAAACAGTAGTACAGGGGGTTAGATTGGGGGACAGATTACAAGGGACATCTAGGACCAAGCACACTATGCCAAGCTCTAAGGAGATATGCGGCGGGGACCCCCCAGCACCAACACTAGGACAGCGGCACCCAATCACAGACCACTACGTCATGAAAAGCAAGCGTCCTAGGACGCGCCAGGCTCGCCAGCCAATCAAGGGCGTGGGAAAACCCGCACGAGCGAGGGAGGCACACGTACATACACACGCACATAATACAACCTCGCTGCCTACCTCGCTCTTTCTCCTTAACTTCACACTGCATATCTTATACTCTATTACTGATATAAAATACTTCCATGTGTCACAGACAAGAACAAAGCCCACCACTGATCTGGCTGTGACTACTAGGAAATAAAATGAATACTAGGAAAGAAAGAACATAGTTCTACGATTATTATAGCCCATTCCACTGCACTGGCGAGCGCTAGCGAGTACGAGCACATTCTGGCCAGCTGGCCAGCGTAACACCCTACCCAAGATGTGGGACGTTTTAACCTCAGGTAAACACCACATCTGACCAGACAGAATGCTCATAAACCCCGCCTCACCCAGCTACTCCCCCAAGTTGTGAAAACAAGGCACAATCACAACATAAAACACTTCATTATATAAAAAAAATCTACACAATACTTCCCCAAAAGAATAGTATCACTTAACAATTTTACGCTCAACGAGCAAGCTTCAAGAAGCCTAGCCTACTAAGACAAAAACTCAGAATGTCTTAGATTCTTGCTGTAACATACTGCACTTATATACTATCAAAAGAAAGAGTTTTTATGTGAGGTTTTTGTATTAGTTTTAATAGTGTTTTTGGCGGCTTTGCACTACAGGGGCAAGCCTAATTTTTCTCCACTCAATCCCGACACACCTGTGGTGATCTACCCTGGGTCATCCACCCTGGACAAACAGTCAGCTATCACATTGTCACAACCGGCAATATGGCGAATGTCCAAGTTGTACTCCTGCAACATTAAGGACCACCTGGTTAGCCTCATATTCCGGTTGTGGAACTGATTCAAAAACTTCAAAGGGTGGTGGTCAGTATAAATCACCACGACTGGGCCAAAAGCGGGAACATACACCTCAAAGTGCCTGAGCGCCAGCACAATGGCCAGAAGCTCCTTCTCTACCACCGAATAGTTCTTTTGTGCTGAGTTGAACTTCTTGGAAAAGAAGCTTACTGGGTGTTCCACACCTTCTGGGTCTGTTTGCAACAAGATGACACCAGCCCCTACACCGCTAGCATCTGTCGCTAGCTGAAACGGTCTTGAGAAGTCTGGGGCCCTGAGTATGGGGCGAGTGCACAAAAGATGCTTCACGAGTGAGAATGCTTTCTCACACTCAGGTGCCCACCCAAACTTTTTCGTCTTTGCAAGTAAATCAGTCAGAGGAGCCAACACCGAGGAGTATCCACGGATGAATCTGCGGTAATACCCAATCATGCCCAAGAACATCATGATTTGTCTTTTGGTGGTCGGCCTGGGGAACTGGTTAATAGCCTGTATTTTGGTTTGGGGGGGGCACACCTGGCCCAACCCCAAATACTGCACGGTTGCCCGAACAAAGTCACACTTGCCCAGATTGACCACCAAATGAGCCTCACTCAGCCTCCTGAACAATGCCCCGATGTGCTCGCAATGGCTTTCAAAGTCATTATCGTAGATTATCACATCATCTAGATACATGGTGCAGTTAGGGATCTCCGCCACTAACTCGTTACGTCAGGCATTGGAAAGTTGCAGGTGCATTCTTCAGCCCATACGGCATAACGTTGCCGTATAAGTGTTCCCATCCACCACAAAACCGCACACCTGCTTCGCCCGCTCAGACAACAGCAACTGCCAGTAACCTTTGACAAGATCCACCTTGGTGAGGTAACGTGCACACCCGATCTTGTCAACACGGTCATCTACGCGGGGAAGAGGGTAAGCATTGGTGGGAGTTAAGCTGTTCAACCGCCTGAAGTCAATGCAAAACCTGACCTTCCCGTCTGGTTTGGGCTGCAGAGTGACGGGAGATGTCCACCTAACCGCCCCTTTTTCTATCAGCCCCTTCTCCAACATGTAGCCTAATTCCGCTCGGAGAGCCGAAAGTTTAATGGGAGGTACACGATAGGGCACTGATTTAAAAGGGGGGTGGTCTCCAATGTCTACATCGTGCACCGCATGAGTTGTGAGGCCTGGGTGCTCGGCAAAAACAGTGGGCTATAAACAGAACAGGTGCTGGATCGCTGCACGCTGTTGCTCAGGCAGGTGCTCAAGCGCTTCCACAGCCACCTGGTTCGTGTTCCCCGCCCACTAATCCGCCGAGACATGACAATCCCAACTTTCCTCCACCTGGGCCTCACTGCCCCCCCCCTCCTTCTCCACCTTGGCTGCTGCAGACCAACACAGGGACAGTACGCTGCTCAGGTGGGCGCCTCACGAACTCCTTTAACAGGTTTACATGACAGAGCTGATTTTTCTTCCGCCTATCCGGAGTAGCCACAAGGTAATCTAGGTCAGATAACTTCTTCACGACCTTGTAAGGACAGACATACTTGGCAGACAGGGGATTGCCTACTAAGGGCAATAAGACCAAAACCTCCTGTCCTACCACAAACTCCCGGAGCTTTGCTTTTATGTCATACCGATCCTTCATCAAGGCCTGATTACCCACCAAATTTCTCCCTGCCAACTCAAGGCTTTTCAGCATCCTGTCTCTACTCTCGAGGACATACTTTAGTAGAGAACATGGCGGCACAGTCCCTTCCCAGATCTCTCTCACCATGCTCAGAGGACCTCTAACCTGATGCCCGAAAACTAACTCGTTGGGGCTGAACCCAAGGCTCTCCCCAGGTACCTCTCGTGCCGCAAACAAATCGTACGGTAGCCCCAGGTCCCAATCCTTGCCATTCTCCGTACAGTAGCACCGCAACATGTTTTTCAAAGTAGAGTGCCATCTTTCCAACACCCCTTGACTCTCTGGGTGATAAGCTGAAGAGACAACCATATTGATTCCATGCTGCTGCATGGTCTGTCGTGAAATTTGACCCTTGGTCCGATTGAATTTCTTGCGGGTACCCGTATCTCGAGCAATACAACAGCAAGTTTCACACAACAGTTTTAGACTTGCCATTTCTCATAGGGTATGCATCAGGGTAGCAAGTGGAAACATCCATGAGGGTTAGCAAAAACCTGTTACCTGCACTAGTGGGAGGCAGAGGGCCTACCATGTCGATGATAACCTTGCTGAAGGGAGGACCAATAGCAGGCACTGGGTGCAACGGAGCCTTAGGTATACTCTGGTTCGGCTTTCCCACCCTCTGGCAGGTACCACACATCGCCACCCAGGCCAAAACTTGAGCTTTAATACCTGGCTACCAGAACAACCTAGATAATGAGGCCAACGTTTTACTCACACCCAAGTGCCCTGCCAACGGAACATCATGCGCCAACCGCAACAGGCTATCACGACACTTCTCAGGGACCACCAACTGATCAACCACTCTTGCCCCACCATCCCAACTACGTCTGGGATCCAAAAAAAGGCGGTACAGGATTCCCCCGACATAAAAAAAATCTCCTGGCTTTGCATCCCCGTCCTCGTCGAGTTCTATAGCCCCGTTCCTACAACTCTCAAGTCCAGGATCTTCTACTTGCAGCCGACATATATCCGAGGGTGCCAACCTATCTAAATGCTCCTGAAGCAACTTGTGGCCACCCCCGATACTGGGCTGCTCAAGCCTTGCCTGCTTCGCCTGGGAACGTCTCTGTCGTGGAGTGCTCTCACGCCCTACCATGTCACTAGGGGGGACAGGTTCTGGGGCCACTCCGGACCTCATAATGGGTGCAAGTACCGAGTCACCAAGGATTGTCGCTGGATCCAAACTCTCAACCCGACAAGCCTTGACTTTCTCCTTCTGACCCTTTCTCCGCTGGTCTAGAACTTGGGTATTAGGCTGTGACACCTGAGCGGACTGAGACCTGGTGACAGCACACGCCATCTGAGTCACCTGGCACCTCTTGAGCCACTCTTGCCCCTCCCTACTCGTGTCGGCCGCCCTCTCGGCAACGACCAAGGGTGGAACCTCAGAAGTGAGCACCGCAAAGTCGTTACCGAGAAGGAGGTCGACCCCCTCAACTGGCAACTTCTCCACAACCCCCACATCCAACTCTCGTGTCACACCGTCCACCTTAAGCTCTACTCGGACCAGCGGGTAAGACCGCGTAGCATTGATGCCTTGAACGACTACAACCCGAGCCGCGTTAATAGGCTTGCCAGTGAAATTCCTTAACAAGTGTCTGGGAAGCGCCCGTATCACGCAACAACTCAAGCCTATGCTACACACCAGCCCACCTCACAGTGCCGTGCCCCCTATGACCACAAAAAACATCTCGGACGGGTGACAAGCCCTCCTGCTGCTTCTGCACCGGCGATGACTTCGCAACCGACTGTTTACCCCGGGCAAACGCGGAAGACCTCAAAGACACGCCAATGTTGCTCACTAGTGACACCACTGCTGTAGGCGGTGTGCTCGGACATGAGCGAGCAATGTCTTATGATATTTGAAACATTCCACTTCACTCTTGGACTTCCCCTGAGGGGGGTAAGGGCCCTGGCTTTTCTTTAACGGGAAGGGTTTCGACTTGGGATCGTAATTGGCAACAGTACTCTTAAATGGATAATTATTTGTGTCATTAATTCGAGGGGGTGGAGTGGTACGCCCCCTGTTACCTGCCTCAGCTCTCTGTGCAGACCCGCACCCACGAATCAATGACAACCTGAGGTCAGCCAGCTCAGCTGCCTCCTGTAGAGTTTTTGGTTGCTTTTCTTTCAGCTTAAGAGTCAAGTCACTGCCAGTACATTTAAAAAATTGCTCTAACAACACTAATTGTTTCACTGCATCAAAAGTAGTTGCCTTCTCCGATCTTAACCAATTCTCAAATGCATCTGACAGCTCTCTAGCGTGTTCCTGGAAAGTACTCTCCTTTCTTTTGGGAACAACCCTAAATTTCAGCCTATAGGTCTCTGGCTGCAACTCATATACCCTCAGGACAGCCTCTTTCAACGCCTCATAATTCACACAGGAATCTAGGGGCAAAGCATCATACGCCTTGAGTGCTTTCTCTGTCAAACGTGACGAAACAAGGGCTGCCCACTTCTCCTCGGGCCATTGGTGCTCCTGGCACTTTTTCTCGAACCGGAGAAAAAATTTGGTAACTCCTAACTCATCAAACACTGGGACCAACTTTAGTAGATGCGACAGGGACTGGTCATGGGCTCGACCCCCATGGACGACTCGGTTCCTTGTCACCTCTACACGAGTTTTCTCTAGATCAACATCGGCACGATACCTTTCAGACTGAAACTTGCGCTCAGACTCTCGCCCACGCTGCTCGAGCTCAGCCTCATGCTTTCGCTGCTCGAGTTTGGCGAGTTCGAGCTGAAACAACATCTCGGCAGACAAACCTTGAGGAGGGGGTGCTACTATCTGGGACCCACCCCGTGAGCCACCTAGAGGCATACCCAACCGCCAACGGGCATCGGCCTGCGGGAACGTACCCGGCTCCGGAGCCCGAGGGGGCGTCATGATAGGAGTCGAGTGGAAAGGGGGCTGGGCCGAAGGTGCCCCAGCTCCCGCTCCACCCGAAGCCCCATGCATCCCACCGAGCACACAAGTAACGAGCTCACCTCTCGACAAACCGCTAGTACCGGGAAAACCCGAAGACCGTGGCTACACACTGCAGTCCGTACCGGTCCAGCCCCGACACCCGGTCCGCCGACACAGGCTCCTCCAAAAAATATCCGAGCATCCTCCTCATTGTTCACCACCCGAACGCCGTTTAACAACTCCACCTTTTCCACCTCCTCGCCTGTGCCCTCACTATGTTCAGACCCGTCCAGTGACATGATGGAGTCAACAAAAAAATTCTCAAGTCAAGACAAAAATAGCCAAACTCTCGCGTAGCTTTATTCACAAAAAAATATTCGAAGATGTTCTTGAGTGCAATACTAGGTCACCAATAAACTCCAACAAGTTCTATATATCCTCAAAACAAAAGAAATAAATTCAACCACAATTGGCAATAAGATTTCTCAAAAAAAAAAAATGCAATATTCAGTTCACTATATTCTGGTCTAAGGTCGCCATTTGTTACGACCGGCAATACGAAATAAACAAGGGCACTTAATAATGGACTAGATGATAGGCTATATCTGCAACAACGGTACGCTTATTCCAAACCCTCGAACTATTACGCCGGTGAACAAAACACTTAAACCCTCCAGAGTTCATCTACTGGATAACGGGGTATCAATTAACTGGGTTTTAGTGCACTTCTACAAAGGCTTTCCGGTGACGGCAAAGCCTACTCACAACAGGAGTACTTTACGTTAATAAAATGCTCTTCAGTAATAACAATGCTTGAATAAACTATAACAATATTTAATAAAGAAATATATGCTTACGTTAACTTTAGTGTGAGTCTGTACTCAACACTAAACTCTTCAATGCTCTATGAAAACACTGATAGTCTAGTACTACAGCAAACAGATATGGAATCTTCTGAAAATGTCTGATGCTCTAAGATGCTCGTTAATATAGAACAGAACCAATGCAGGGGCAGGACACCAAAGCGTGTATCTTAAATACACCAATAAGTAGGATACATATATATAACAAGGGAGTGCAACAACTCTGTGACAGCACTAAAAATAGCCACTCAAAACAGTACTTCCTTAGCCAACGTAACAGCCAAACTGGGTTGTGCACTATGCATCAACCTAGGCTAAAATAAGGCGTGAATAATTCCTAAAGCATACACAGTTAAAGTTAATAAACACAATGCTGTCTTTCTAACTAATAAAGTCTAGCAGCGGTATAAAAGGTACCAGGAGGCTAGGCAGAGCGCAAGCATGCTCGTACCCTATTGTCTCCCCTTGAACAGATTTCCCTTATGTTACAAAGGAGTACAAAGGAAATCAAGCAACAACAGATCTAGTGACCGTTCTAGGCTGCTTGTCCTCCAAAACACTGAAGATCAAGTGTCCAAACAGTGGTTTAGAGTGGGTAAGGGAACATTGGAAAGGGAACTACTTCCCTGCCACTAACGTGGCAGGACTAGGAAGTTAGTAGGGGACATATGGGTTAGTAACTGAGGGGAGGATAAAGTTATTCATTTACAAACGCAGTCAGTCGCAGGTTTGATGCAAGATATTTGTCTAGGCGGAATTTAAATGAATCAACAGTGCTGCAGTCTATAACGTCTCGGGGAAGCCCATTCCACAAGTTGACAACTCGATTGAAGAAGAAATTCTTAGATTCGTGTGAGTTAAAAGATTTACCAATAATTTTGCAACCGTTTCCCCGCGTGTAATTAGATTGGTCGATAGTGAAGTACTTACTACAGTTCATATTGTCGATGCCTTTGATGATTTTGAACACTTGAATTAAGTCACCTCTTAATCTGCGCTGGGTTAAAGGAAATAGATTTAATTCTCTAAGACGCTCTTCGTATGGTTTGTTCTTTAGGCTAGGTATCATTTTGGTAACTCTACGTTGAACTCGTTCTAGCTTGTTTATGTCTTTTTGGTAATAAGGGCACCAGCATTGAACGCAGTATTCCAGAAGAGGGCGGACTAAGGAATTGTAAAGGGTTAGGATTACGTCTTTGGATTTATGCTCAAATGATCTGCCTATAAAGCCAATTATTTTGTTTGCCTTCTTAACAACTTCTGAACATTGTTGACTCGGTTTTAGGTTACTCGATATTGTTACTCCCAGATCGGTTTCTCGGTTTACATTCTTAAGCTGAGTGCCATTCATCGAATAGTTTGCTTTCTCATTTAGGTATCCGATATGTAGTACTTTACATTTATCCGCATTGAAACTCATTTGCCAAATTTGGGCCCAATGTGACAATTTATCTAGATTGTGTTGCATATCGTCAACTTGATCTTTTGAGAGTACGCTATTTGCAATTTTTGTATCGTCAGCAAATTTTGAGATTGTACAGGTGAGACCCTCATCTATGTCGTTGATGTAAATTAGAAAGATAATTGGTCCTAGTACCGATCCCTGGGGTACCCCGCTACTTACATTGGTCCATTTAGATGCCTTACCGTTCATGACTACTCTTTGCTTTCTGACGCTGAGCCAATTTTCTATCCATTTCAACACACCGTCTTGTATTCCATGCGCTTTTAGTTTTAGCAGTAAACGTTTGTGGGGAACTTTGTCAAAGGCCTTTTGAAAATCAAGGTATATAATATCTACAGCTTTACTCTCATCGTAGAGGTTGAGGATATCGTGGAAGAAGTCTAAGAGGTTTGTTAAACAGGAACGTTTTTTACGAAAGCAGTGTTGAGTATCTTTAACACCTTACGAGCGGCCTATGCGGTTTATTTATGTGTACCGCCCAGCGGGGTGTTTTTAGCCAAAATAGGGCTGTTTACGTGATCATTTTCATGCCTAAATAAGACCCAGAACGTAAAACAAGTATCTATCCCTGAAAGGGCATAAACAGAGCTTTCGAATGACACCATAACGATCCTTGTATGATGGATAGTTTTCTTGCAATAACCGTGCAACGCGAGTGCAAAAAGCAGGTAATTCGGTACTTTCGGTACATAATTGAGTATGTAGCGAGTGAGAGAGGGAGGAGGGAGCTGAGATTTGTGTCAGTAGGTTCGCCGCGGTGGTCTGGAGCAGTCATACGCTCGCTAGTCTCCTGCCACCACTTGTCTCTCTCTCTCAGCCACATTACGTGCTGAAATTGCCACTCGAGTTATGTCGAGCGCCGCCACATAGTCCAGCTTTATTAAATACGACTTAAGTGGTGAGCCGCTAATAAAGGGTTAAGTATGTTATTTTCCTCTAAGTGATTTACGAGTCTGTCTCTTATGACCGTTTCTAGCATTTTACATACAACTGAGGTTAAGCTAATTGGACGATAGTTACTGGGTAGCGATTTGCTGCCTTTTTTGAATATCGGTGTTACGTTGGCTATCTTCCACTGATCAGGCATAGTTCCAGACTGCAAGGATTTATTGAATAGTAATGTCAGTGGTTTGGAGAGCTCATCCTTAGCTTCCTTTAGAACTCTAGGCGAGATTGTATAGGCGTTAAGTGACTAAGAGGCTCTCTTGGTAAGTCCAGATCTCAAGTATCTGGTCTTGCCCTGGCACTCCACAAAGGTCAACAAAATGAGGTAGCAAACATACGAGCAAGAGTAGGCAAAAGCCCTTCGCTTGTATGCTGCTACACTCGCAAAGGAAAAATATGCACAAGGGTTACAGGCTAACCTAAGCTCCGTCGAAGTCGTACAGGCTCTGACTTGCCACATACATAACTCAGACAACGACCAAGGATACCCTCCACTGTCTAGCATTAAATAGTAGGAAAGAACAACTCAATAATTAGAAGCACCCAACGATAATATGACTCATGTGACTATGACTAATAATTCCTAAAGCTAGTGCAAAACATATATGCGAGAACTGGTGCTGGTAATACGACTGGACGACTATGGAAGTCGTATGCAGAACCAGAAGTGATAAGTAATTGAATAAAGATGAGAAGTAATGGAAAAGAAGAAGTTCAGAGAGAGAAACAGTACTACAGGGGGTTAGAATGGGGGCCAGATTACAAGGGACGTCTAGGACCAAGCACACTATGCTAAGCTCTAAGGAGATACGCGGTGGGGACCCCCCCAGCACCAACACTAGGACAGCTGTGACGCTTCTGCATAGTAGCCACGTGCGGGCATGCGCGCGCGTCGGCTGCCCAGCCGTTTAGAAACCGGCTGGTGGCAGCCGGCCGGCCGGCTTTTCCTTAGTATATATCCTACGACAATGTAACTAATGTCTGGGATATTCTTATGTTGTTTCACAGCTTATAGCTGCCCTTATTCTTAACCAACGCATCTTAGTATATTTTATTCTCGATAGTTGATTGTTTCATTATAATATATAAGATGTAAGTCTAGTGAGAGTGGGAGGAGACGAGCGGGAGAGAGAGAGACCGGCTGGGGGACGTTGCTTCGCGCGGAGAGTCCAGCTTGGGACGAGCCTGATGTTGCCATATGCATTTGATTGCAACGTTAGGCTTAGTTTCGACTCACGCACGGGGTAGACGATTTTGACCAGGCAACTGTGTTGAGTGTTGCCAAGCCTGGGATGTATTCTGCATGCCTAGGGCGGGGTCCAGACAGATTCAAGACTCAGAGCTCACCTCATGGTCGTACCCTTCGGACCCCCTTGATATCTATCCCTCTCAACCCCAGTTAGAAACTTTCTCTCTTACTTTGTATACCTTCCTTCCACTACTTCACCAATCTATTTAATTATCCCATCCCCTTGATAGCCCTTATATCTATTATTGTATTAACGACGAGCTCTCAGATAACTAGATAGGATTTTGGGCCTTATGCAGAGACGTCATTGTTAATGAGACCTAGGAAGCTTTTTTGTTGTCTCATATTTGGTGGTTTCATGCTTGCTAGTGTGTTCTTGTGTCAGGTTAGCAGGGGCTAGACCGGAGGGGAGGCTTTTTGCGATCCTTTAAGTAAAGTCTGCTGGTGCGAGTCCTGTGGACCCGCACGACTTTACTAGGATACCCGTGGGAGTCTGGGGGCATTTTCTTGTCTGTGTCCCTGTGTGTCTAGTGTTGTGTTGTGTGAGGGCCCTTGCCTAGTCCACTCAGCACTACGCTAGCACGTCTTGCTTTTGTTTTAGGGTCGCCAGGAGAGAGTCAGATACTTGCGATCCGAGTCTCTCAAGAGAGCACCCTTTCAATTAGAGTAATTTGGCGCACAGACCTGGGAACGTCCCTAGGCTAGAGCAGGTGGCTCAGCCCGGGTATCCGAAGCCTATATCCTTCCGGCTAGACCTCTGCCACCTGGCAGATTAACAGCTAGGGGTTTATCATCTCTGTATGCTTGTTATTGTGCCACAGTTTACCGTTTTTGTGAGCATTGTGAGTCAGGGTGTGGCTTAGAGACTCTGTCCGAGCAGGCTTGCCTGACTAAGAGTGAGAAGCACACCTGTATGTGGTTATGTTGCGAGTTACTGCCTTTATTTAATTATACCTATGCCATTATACACTGTATGGCCTATCATTAGTATTTATTCCTGCTTATGAGTTAAGAGTTCTCTAAATCCGTAACATACTTTCTTTGCTAAGCATCAGATCCTACAGTAGCTGCATGCAGTTTAGAACCCCGCATCTTGTCTACCGGTACGATGTTTTGAGGACTGTTTGCTTTCACCTTCTTTCACGCAGGGGTGATTAGTTGTATTAATTAACGTAACGTTAAATGTACTTTCTTCTAGTTTGTTATTAAATTGTTTCTGCAATTTAATTCCGTTATCTATCTTTTCCTTGAAGCTTTAAGTCAACTTAATTGTGTGATCTTTTATATAGCCTGCTTGACTATCAGCAGTCTATAGTGCGTGCACCCTGTAACCGAGTCATAGGATACCTCGTTGTCCAGGCAGGACTCTTGACGGTTTAGGGTGGTTTGTTGCCTGGGGTTGTAGATAAGGGTTGGATCTAGCGTTTTCCGTTGTTCTTGTTGCCGCATACCTAGTCCAATAGAAAGAGCCCAGTGTTTATATATCCCAGGACGTAACAAATGGCGACCTTGCATAGGATTTACTATCTATCTATCTATTGCCTGACGCCGTGATCCCCGAAGGGGTGGCCACGAACGAACCGCCCCCATGCACCTCTGTCCCCAGTCAGTCGACGCCCCCCCCCCAACCAGCACCGCCTTCATTCATGTAGTTCCTCACTCCATCCTTCCACCTCATATTCGGTCTACCTCTCCCCCTCTGTCCCTCCACCTCGCTCTCGTACACCCTCTTAGTCATTCTCTCGCTTTCCATACGTTCCATATGGCCGAACCATCTCAAGTTGTTCCTTTTCACACTTTCCAGCACATCTACCTCCACACCACACCTCCTTCTTACTTCCTCATTAGTCTGTCTATCCCTCCATGTAACTCCGCACGCACTCCTTAAGTAATTCATTTCCACTGCTCTCACTCTTGGTCTGAGTCTCTCAACCAACGTCCATGCTTCGCTTCCGTAAGTCAGTGTCGGGATTACTGAATTTACTGATTTACTGATTTACTGAACAGAGGAATATAGTGGTCATTTGTTTTGTGATTCCTTATGATTAGAGGAATACAGTGGACATATTTTTTTTTTTTTTGGAGCAACCAATATAACAGACTTTAAATAACATTAGTATATACATACTTGCATAGGAGATAAGGCACATTCTATAACCGTGATAATTACTGCAGTACACAAACATGTCTAATACATCAGAACACAGTGATGGGTCAGGTCACGATACGGGCTCGGAGGGAGAAAGACCTGTGGAGTGGCTAGTCGATAGCGAGGAGGGTGCTAGAAGATTTTTAGAGGTGTCCCTTACCGCTGCCAGGGTGTTGAAGCTGAATAAGTATGGCTTAAAGTGTGTGGCAGGTCTTCAGGGTCACCAGGGTTTAAGTGGCATGAGGAAAGATCAGCTGAGGACTTTGATATTGGGTTTAGAAGGGAGAGACCTGAGTGGAGAGGCAACTGGGGGCCCCGGTCCCCAGCCCCCCCTCCACTCTACCCCCATATCAAACGTCAGGGTGCCTGAACTTAGTACATACCCCCAAGTTGATGGTCAATGGCAGCGTGGAATTCAAGCACAGGGACCCTCTCCATTAAATGCACCTTCCCCTCCTCAAGGGTTGACTCCAGATTTGTTGTTTCGGCTTGAGATGGCCAAGGTTGAGGCCGCTAGAGCTCAGGTTGAGGCCGCCGAAAGACAGGTTAGTGTGCAGGCTGAGGGTGCTAGAGCTCAGGCTGAGGCTGCAGAGAGAACAGCTATACGAGAGGCTGAACTGCAGGCAGAGTCTACTAGGTATCGGGCTGACAGGGAGCTGGAGAGATCTCGAGTGGAGGTAACAGGGCGAAATATTGGGGGAGGTAACAGACATCGGGACCAATCATTGTCGCACCTGCTTAAACTAGTTCCTGTGTTCGATGAATTAGGTGTGGCTGAGTTTTTTATGCGATTTGAGAAGAAGTGTCAGGAACACCAGTGGCCTCAGGAAAAGTGGGCAGCATTAGTTTCATCAAGACTCCTAGGAAAGGGGCTAAAAGCGTATGATGCACTACCTTTAGAGTCCTGTGTAGTTTATGATGAGCTAAAAAAGGCTGTGCTGCGGGCCTATGAGTTACAACCAGAAACTTACCGCTTGAAGTTTCGGGGTGTTACTAAGGGCAAGGATAGTACCTTCCTAGAACACGCCCGGGACTTGTCTGATGCACTACGACATTGGCTGCGTTCTGAGAGGGCAGCTACTTTTGAGGAGTTGAGTGAACTGGTTCTCTTGGAGCAGTTCATTAAGTGCACAGGCGGGGACTTAACATTAAATATAAAGGAAAAGAATCCTAGAACTCTCCAGGAGGCAGCAGAAATGGCTGACCGCCGACTGTCATTAATTCGAGGGTGCGAAGCAGCAGCTAGGAGTGAGTCGGGTGCAAAGGATCGTACCCCTCCCCCTCCTAAGAATTTTGATACACATAAATACACAAAACCATGTAGCACTGACAATAAAACTGAACATAAACCAAATACCGTCCCGTATAAGAAGTCTAATGGTACCTCCCACTCCCAAGGGAAACCAAAGAGTAAAGAGTGCTTTGCATGTCACAAGGAGGGTCACTTTGCAAATGCTTGTCCGAACAAGCCACCAAACAAGGTTGTGTCATTGGTCCGCAGCATAGGGGTGTCGCCTATATCTTCTGAGTTTGCCAAGGGTAGTTCATCAGAGGTTGGGACACAGCCTGTGTTCAAGAGTCCGGAAGGCTCGAACCCTGTCCGCGACGTCTTTGGGGGTCATAGAGGGCATGGTTTTGTGAGGTGGGCTGGCGAAAGGCGAGGAGTTAAGCTATTGCGTGATACGGGGGATTCTCAGACCTTGTTAACGTTAAAGAACTTTACTGGTAGGCCGATTAACGCTGCTCGGGTGGTGGTAGTTCAGGGGATCAATGCTACGAAGTCCTACCCGCTGGTGCGGATGGAGCTGGAGGTGGGTGGTGTGGCGAAGGAGCTGGATGTAGGAATTGTAGAGAACTTGCCTGTTGGGGGCGTCGACCTCCTCCTCGGCAACGACTTTGCGGTGCTTGCTTCTAAGGTTTCACCCTTGGTCGTTGCCGAGAAGGCGGCCGACGTTAGTAGGGAGGAACAGGAGTGGGTTGAGAAGTGTAGCGTACAAACCATGGCGTGTGTTGTGACGCGTTCTCAGACATCCGGAGCCTTGCAGCCACCACCTCAGTCTATCAATCCGAGGAGGAAAGGTCACAAGAAAACGGGAAGTGTTGGTCAATTGGAGAGTTTTGAGCCGGCAGTGTTTCTTGGTGACTCATTATTGGCATCTATGTTAGAGTGGAGAGGCCCCGGGCCTGTCACCGCTAGTGCAGGTGCGGGGCAGGAAGAGACTCTGCAACAGCATCGTTATGCGCAGCGTGAGGAAAGGATGGCTCAGCTGGACATTGGAGGTGGAAATAAATTATTTAAGATGAACTTGGATAATCTCGCACCTGCTGATATATGTTCATTGCAGCTGGAAGATCCTGAAGTCAGGGTGTGTGGTAATGGTGCTATCGAACTGGAGAGCGATGGGGATGCGCAGCCTGGTGATTTTTTCTTGTCCGAGGGGATCTTGTATCGGAGACATCAGGATCCCAAGAAAAAGTGGGATGGCGGGTCAGGATTAGTGGACCAGTTAGTAGTACCGAGGGTGTGCCGTGAGAGCTTATTGAGATTAGCTCATGATGTGCCTTTGGCAGGGCACCTGGGGGCACGTAAGACGGAGGCAGCTCTGAGCAAGCTTTTCTGGTGGCCTGGGTTAAAGGCGAGTGTCGTGTCATGGGTGACACAGTGTCACACTTGTCAAGTTGTTGGGAAACCCAATCAGGTCATCCCGAGAGCCCCGTTACAACCCATCCCTGTCATTGGGTCGCCCTTCAGCAAAGTAGTTATCGATATGGTTGGCCCATTGCCCCCCACTAGTGCCGGCAATAAATTTTTACTAACTGTAATGGATGTAGCAACACGGTATCCAGATGCTTACCCCATGCGCAACGGGATGGCTAAGACTGTTGTCAAAAACCTACTTGTCTATTTCTCTCGTTATGGCTACCCTCAGGAGATCCAGTCTGATCAGGGATCCAATTTTACTTCTGCTCTGTTTAAGCAGACCATGCAGCAACATGGGATAGTGTCTGTGGTGTCATCTGCCTACCATCCCGAGAGTCAGGGAGTTTTGGAAAGGTGGCACTCGACTCTCAAGAGTATGTTGCGGTGTTATTGCATGGAAAATGGGAAGGACTGGGATCTAGATCTCCCATACGTTTTATTTGCTGAGAGAGAAGTACCTGGGGAGAGCTTGGGATTTAGCCCGAACGAGTTGGTTTTTGGACACAGGGTCAGGGGGCCCCTCCACATAGTCAAGGAGATCTGGGAGGGAGTCACAAAGCCATGCTCGCTTCTAAAGTATGTAGTTGAAAGCCGTGAGAGAATGCTAAAGAGCTTGGAGGTAGCAGGTCGGAACCTTAAGAGTTCACAAGCTCAGATGAAGGACAGATACGACCAGAAGGTGAAGCTGAGGGAGTTTGAAGTAGATCAGGAGGTACTGATACTACTGCCTCTGGTGGGACACCCCTTGTCTGCAAAGTATTCTGGTCCGTATCGGGTTGTAAGGAAGGTTTCTGATCTCGACTATTTAGTAGCTACTCCTGATTGTAAGAAAAAGAACCAACTTTGCCATGTAAATCTGATGAAAGAGTATGTGAGGCGCCCCTCCGAGCCTCTCACTGTCCCAGTGTTGATCTGCAGCGATCGTGGTGGAGAAGGAGGAAGGGACAGTCAAGCTGCGGGGGAGGATAATTGAGATTGTCATGTTTCCGCGGATCAGTGGGCGGGGAATTCTAGACAAGTGGCTCACGAGTTGATATTGCACCAGCCTGAGCAACAGCGTGTAGCTGTGCAGCACTTGTTTGATTCAAACCCAGCTGTTTTCGCGGAGCATCCTGGCCTCACTACTCAAGCGGTGCACGATGTCGATGTTGGGGACCAACCGCCCTTTAAATCAGTGCCATACCGTGTTCCCCCTATTAAATTACCAGCACTTAGGGAAGAGCTGGATTATATGCTGAAACGTGGGCTGATTTCTGAGGGTGCAGTAAGGTGGACTTCCCCATTCACACTGCAGCCCAAACCAGATGGCAAGGTGCGGTTTTGTATAGATTTCCGCAGGTTGAATGGTTTAACCCCCACAAATGCCTACCCTCTCCCTCGCGTGGACGACAGTGTGGATAAGATAGGAAAAGCCAAGTTCCTCACTAAAATAGACCTCGTTAAGGGTTATTGGCAAGTGCCCTTGTCTGAGCGAGCGCGAGAGGTGTGTGGGTTTGTGGTGGACGGTGCCACATATCGTTGCCATGTAATGCCATACGGGCTGAAAAATGCCCCTGCAACGTTTCAGAAATTAATGAACGACATTGTAGCCGACATTCCCAACTGTACGGTGTACCTAGATGATGTCATAATATACGACGATGATTTTAACAGTCACTGTGCTCACATCGGACAGCTTTTTAATAAACTGAATGAAGCAGGTTTGGTGGTAAACCTGGGTAAGTGCGATTTTGTCAAAGCCACAGTTTTGTACCTGGGGTTCGAGGTGGGGATGGGTCAGGTGTGCCCTCCACAGACAAAGATCAAAGCCATCGATCAGTTTCCCCAGCCTACGACTAAGAAACAAATCATGCGGTTTCTAGGTATGATAGGCTATTATCGTCGCTTCATCAAAGGCTATTCGACTGTACTTGCACCTTTAACTGACTTATTATCTAAGGACAAGAAGTTCCGGTGGTCTCCTGAGTGTGCAGAGGCGTTTTCCTTGGTGAAACACCTGTTATGTACCCACCCCATACTCAGGGCCCCGGACTTCAGCAGACCTTTTCAGCTGGCGACTGATGCCAGTGGCATAGGGGCTGGGGCTGTCTTGTTACAGACAGATGATGAAGGTATCGAACATCCAGTGAGTTTTTACAGTAAAAAATTCAATAGTGCACAAAGGAATTACTCTGTAATTGAAAAAGAACTCCTGGCGATAGTGCTGGCGCTCAGGCACTTCGATGTATATGTTCCTGCTTTCGGCCCAGTCGTAGTGGTTTATACCGATCATCACCCTCTGAAATTCTTGAATCAGTTTCATAACCGGAATATGAGGCTGACCAGGTGGTCACTCATGCTTCAGGAGTATAATCTGGTCATACGCCATATTGCCGGTTCTGATAACGTGATAGCGGATTGTCTATCAAGGGTGGATGATGTTGGTTAGACTGCCACAGGATTGAGTGTGGAGGAAAATAGGCTGTCACTGTAGTTCAACCGAAAAAAACAAATTAAAAAAGCAAAAACCTTATAAAAACTCTTTATCTTTTATAACATGTAGAATTTTGTATAAGATGTTGTAGCAGTATCTAAGTTGAATGTTTTCGCTTATTGTCGCTAAGTTAGTTGAACTTGCTCGGTGGAGCGCAACAGTCTTTATTTTTTTTATATATAGTGCCTTGTGTCGCAACAGTGTGTGGTACTATGAGAAGCTTTCTGTTAGATATGAAGAACTTAGTCAAGGATATTATATCTTGGGGGAGGTGTGACGCTTCTGCATAGTAGCCACGTGCGGGCATGCGCGCGCGTCGGCTGCCCAGCCGTTTAGAAACCGGCTGGTGGCAGCCGGCCAGCCGGCTTTTCCTTAGTATATATCCTACGACAATGTAACTAATGTCTGGGATATTCTTATGTTGTTTCACAGCTTGTAGCTGCCCTTATTCTTAACCAACGCATCTTAGTATATTTTATTCTCGATAGTTGATTGTTTCATTATAATATATAAGATGTAAGTCTAGTGAGAGTGGGAGGAGACGAGCGGGAGAGAGAGACCGGCTGGGGGACGTTGCTTCACGCGGAGAGTCCAGCTTGGGACGAGCCTGATGTTGCCATATGCATTTGATTGCAACGTTAGGCTTAGTTTCGACTCACGCACGGGGTAGACGATTTTGACCCGGCAACTGTGTTGAGTGTTGCCAAGCCTGGGATGTATTCTGCATGCCTAGGGCGGGGTCCAGACAGATTCAAGACTCAGAGCTCACCTCACTGTCGTACCCTTCGGACCCCCTTGATATCTATCCCTCTCAACCCCACTTAGAAACTTTCTCTCTTACTTTGTATACCTTCTTTCCACTACTTCACCAATCTATTTAATTATCCCATCCCCTTGATAGACCTTATATCTATTATTGTATTAACGACGAGCTCTCAGATAACTAGATAGGATTTTGGGCCTTATGCAGAGACGTCATTGTTAATGAGACCTAGGAAGCTTTTTTGTTGTCTCATATTTGGTGGTTTCATGCTTGCTAGTGTGTTCTAGTGTCAGGTTAGCAGGGGGCTAGACCGGAGGAGAGGCTTTTTGCAATCGTTTAAGTAAAGTCTGATGGTGCGAGTCCTGTGGACCCGCACGACTTTAATAGGATACCCGTGGGAGTCTGGGGGCATTTTCTTGTCTGTGTCCCTGTGTGTCCATTGTTGTGTTGTGTGAGGGCCCTTGCCTAGTCCACTCAGCACTGCGCTAGCACGTCTTGCTTTTGTTTTAGGGTCACCAGGAGAGAGTCAGATACTTGCGATCTGAGTCTCTCAAGAGAGCACCCTTTCAATTAGAGTAATTTGGCGCACAGACTTGGGAACGTCCCTAGGCTAGAGCAGGTGGCTCAGCCCGGGTATCCGAAGCCTATATCCTTCCGGCTAGACCTCTGCCACCAGGCAGATTAACAGCTAGGGGTTTATCATTTCTGTATGCTTGTTATTGTGCCACAGTTTACCGTTTTTGTGAGCATTGTGAGTCAGGGTGTGGCTTAGAGACTCTGTCCGAGCAGGCTTGCCTGACTAAGAGTGAGAAGCACACCTGTATGTGGTTATGTTGCGAGTTGCTGCCTTTATTTAATTATACCTATGCCATTATACACTGTATGGCCTATCACTAGTATTTATTCCTGCTTATGAGTTAAGTGTTCTCTAATTCCGTAACGTACTTTCTTTGCTAAGCATCAGATCCTACAGTAGCCGCATGCAGTTTAGAACCCCGCATCTTGTCTACCGGTACGATGTTTTGAGGACTCTTTGCTTTCACCTTCTTTCTCGCAGGGGTGATTAGTTGTATTAATTAACGTAACGTTAAATGTACTTTCTTCTAGTTTGTTATTAAATTGTTTCTGCAATTTAATTCCGTTATCTATCTTTTCCTGGAAGCTTTAAGTCAACTTAATTGTGTGATCTTTTATATAGCCTGCTTGACTATCAGCAGTCTATAGTGCGTGCACCCTGTAACCGAGTCATAGGATACCTCGTTGTCCAGGCTGGACTCTTGACGGTTTAGGGTGGTTTGTTGTTGTTGTTGTTGTTGTGCCCCAGGCTGTCTGGCCGAACAGCCCCAAGGTCTCGAGCAAGGCCAAGGCCATAAATGAGCTCCCCTACAAAACCCTTCCTGATTACCACTAACAAAGCCCGGGTGACCGAAGCCACTCCAAGGCAGGGAGCTAAGGAGGGTACAGAAACGCCCGGGAAACCCAAGCCCCACCCAAGGCCCTGTGCCCCTCAGCAATTATGAAGGGAAAGTTGAGGGGCAAGGGAAAAATGTGACGCTTTGGCTCCCAATCTGCCAACTTCTAGGTTGGCAGTAGGGAGGTCAATCCACGGAAAAAACGCCGTCACTTGAGTTCTAGAAGATATATAAGTAAAAGGAACAGTCAGAGTAAGCTATGGGTATGGCAGAGATCGCTCAGCTCTCACTCTGATAGACCAGCCCATCACCACATAAATAGAACCCAATCCTCTCAGCATCAGCTAGGAAAGGCCCCAGAAAGCCGCCTTTGGCGGGGGGATAGCTCCCCTATTTCAACTCCTTTCGGGGTTGGGCACCCGCCCGGGTGGTTTGTTGCCTGGGGTTGTAGATAAGGGTTGGATCTAGCGTTTTCCGTTGTTGCTTGTTGCCGCATACCTAGTCCAATAGAAAGAGCCCAGTGTTTATATATCCCAGGACGTAACACAGCGGCACCCAATCACAGACCACTACGTCATGAAAAGCAAGCGTCCTAGGACGCGCCAGGCTCGCCAGCCAATCAAGGGCGTGGGAAAGCCCGCGCGAGCAAGGGAGGCACACGTACATACACACGCACATAATGCAACCTCGCTGCCTACCTCGCTCTTTCTCCTTAACTTCACACTGCATATCTTTACTCTATTACTGATATAAAATACTTCCATGTGTCACAGACAAGAACAAAGACCACCACTGATCTGGCTGTGACTACATGAATACTAGGAAAGAAAGAACATCGTTCTACTGCCCTGGCGAGCGCTAGCGAGTACGAGCACATTCTGGCAAGCTGGCCAGCGTAACACTATAGTTGTTTGTGAGTTACAGAGGTTTATGTTTAAGAAGTTTGGCCTACTTATTTGGAATAGGGTATAGTAGTAGTTGTAACGGCAACTGCACCACCACCACTACAACTACCCCCATCAGTTTCAACATAATATAAAACAACATAAATATCATTATACACAACACCATCTATAATACCACTAACACCACCAATAACACTACAGCTAACACCACCATAACACTATCTCTAACAACACTACTAACACCACCACTAACACTAAAACGAACATCACCACTAACTAGAAGCACCTTCAACACTACTACCATCACTACAACTTCCCACTAGCACCACCACTAACACCATCAGTAGAAGCACCTTCAACAACACTAACATCACTACAACTTCCCACTAACACCACTACATCTTCCCACTAACACCACTACAACTTCCCACTAACACCACCAATAACACCATTACATCTTCCCACTAACACCACTACATCTTCCCACTAACACCACTACAACTTCTCACTAACACCACCACTGACACCATTACATCTTCCAACTAACACCACTACAACTTCCCACTGACACCACCACTACAGCTTCCCACTGACACCACCACTACCACAACTACAACTTCCCACTAACACTACCACTACAATTTCCCACTGACACCACCACTACAACTTCCCACTACCACCACAACTAACACCACTACCACCACTACAACTTCCCACTAACACCACTATAAAATTTCCCACTAACACCACCACTTCCATCACTACAACTTCCCACTAACACCACTACCACTACAACTTCCCACTAACACCACTACCACTACAACTTCCCACTAACACCACCAGTAAAAGCACTTTTAACACCACTACCACCACTATAAGTTCCCACTAACACCACTACAACTTCCCATTAACACCACCTCGGAGCGACAACAATCTGCAATTAAGGCACCACTTTTAGACAAGGCAACAGAATTTTCAGAACTGCTGGGGAGTGAGTAGTGTTGGTGGTGGTGGTGGTGGTGAGAGAGAAATGGTGGAGGGGGGAGAGAGGAGGAGAGTAGGAGGAGGATGGGGGGGAGAATAATGTGTTGGAAGGGGGGGGGGGGAGGTGAAATTGCAGAAGGGGGGGGGGGGGAGAAAAGGGAGAGGGAAGAGGAAGTTGGAGAGGATGTGAGGAGAGAAATGGAGGGGTGGGGAAGAGGGGGAGTGGGAGGAGGATGGGTTGTGGAGAATAGTGTGTTGGAAAGGGAGGGGTGAAATTGCAGAGGGGGGAAGAAAAGGGTGAGGAGAGGGGTATGTGGATTGGGAGAGGAGAGTAATGGGATAGGGAAGAGAGTAAAGGGGGAGAAAAGAGGAAACTGAAAATGGAGCAATGGTAGGGGAGAGAGAAATAGCGGAGGGGAGAGAGAGAAAAGAGAGGAGTGGGAGGAGTTAGTGGGGCGTTTGGAGAGGGATGGGTATAGACAACAGAGAGGTAGAGCGAGAATAGAGTGATTATAGAGAGTGAGGGGGTGACAATGTGGTATAAGAGTTGAGGAGAGGGTGAAGAGGAAGGAAGAGAGGTTAACATGATGATGATGATGAAGAGAGGAGATGGTGAGGTGAGGGAAAATAATTATGATAAGAATGGAGGAGAATAATTAAGGAGAAGTTGTTAGTTTGTTCCCTAGACCGCCATCAAGCTTTAATACATGCCCCAAAAATTCCCCTTCGAGATATATCTGTACATTTTTGGTAGAAAAGTGTTCCGGCGCGAAAGGTCTTAATATTGACAAACTAAATGTGGCGAAAGGTTTTAATATCAGTAATCTAATGAGGCGAACGTCTTACAGTCTCAAAACTAATGGGGCTAAGCATGAGGGACAAGGGGCGCCAGAAAAAACTCCCTATAAATGCTAGTAGAGGAGAGAAGTTGACTATGATAGTTGGAGGAAGAGGAGAGGACAAGTGATGAAGAAGAAGAGAAGAGAAAGTGCAATGGTGGAGAATAATGAGGGAGAAGAGAGAGTGAAATGGTGGGGAATAATGAGGGAGAAGAGAGAGTGAAATGGTGGGGAATAATGAGGGAGAAGAGAGAGGGAAATGGTGGGAAATAATGTAGAAGAGAAAGTGTAATGAGGGAGAAGAGAGAGTGAAATGGTGGGGAATAATGAGGGAGAAGAGAGAGTGAAATGGTGGGGAATAATGAGGGAGAAGAGAGAGGGAAATGGTGGGAAATAATGTAGAAGAGAAAGTGCAATGGTGGGGAATAATGAGGGAGAAGAGAGAGTGAAATGGTGACGAATAATGAGGGAGAAGAGCGAGGTAAATGCTGGGGAATAATGTAGGAGAAGAGAGAGTGAAATAGTGGGGAATAATGAGGGAGAAAAGAGATAAAAATTGGGGGGGGGGAATAATGAGGGAGAAGAGTGAAATGGTGGGGATAATGAGGGAGAAGAGAGATAAATGGTGGGGTATAATGAGGGAGAAGATATATATAAATGTGGTATAATGAGGGAGAAGAGAAAGAAAAATGGTGGGGAATAATAAGGGAGAAATGATGGTGAATAATGAGGGAGAAGAGAGAGTGAAATGGGAGAGTAATGAGGGAGAAGAGATATATAAATGATGGGGAATAATGAGGGAGAAGAGAGAGTGAAATGATGGGGAATAATGAGGGAGAAGAGAGAGTGAAATGGTGGGGAATAATGAGAGAGAAGAGAGAGTGAAATGGTGGGGAATAATGAGGGAGAAGAGAGAGAGATAAATGGTGGAGAATAATGAGAAATAAGAGAGTGGGAAAAATAATTAAACTAAGGTAGAGGAGCAAATGTAGTGAAGAGGATGTGAGAGTGAGGGATACAGATTAGGAAGTGAAGAAGACGATAAAAAGAAAGAGAGTGAGACATAAATAAAGGAAGTAGGAAAAATGATGATAATGAGGGTGAAGAAAATAGTGAAAAGAGAATATAGTAGTTGGTTGGTGGAGAGAACATAATAATGATATCCAATTATTTATATATTGATTTGTATAGTTTCATCCCTAGACCCCATCAAACATACAGAAATACCGGCAAGACCTCCCTTTGAGATACATTTGTGCATTTTGTCGGTAGAAGAATACCTCGGCCGAAGGATGGTTCCTCCTTAATTGCACGCCAGGAAAAAAGACACACATAAATGGCACGAAAAGTTTCAAAATCGACAAAATATTGGGGCGAATGTCTTGGAATCCCCAAATTTATCAGGCTAAATATGGGGGAGAATGTGGTCCAGAAAACCCCCCTTTCAGGAATCGAAAAGACAATGAGAAGATTACTGAAAAAATAATATAAACAGTGAATAGTTTATATTATGGTCTTGTAAGAGGGTAGTAGAACATCAAATAATTAACATTAATGCATGAAGCAAATAAGTTATAAGGCTATTGGTGGACTTTGAGAATTATGAATGAAATAGACTGATACTCAAGGAGAGGTATATCAAAAGTTATTTTAAAAAACGTTGTATGTGCTATTATAGGGAAGTTTGATTTTTCTGGACCTCCTTCTGTCTCATGTTCATCACCATTAGTTATTGAGATTACAAGACGTTCGTTTCATTAGTTTGGCGACTTAAATACCGTTCATACCATTTCGGTGTAAAAAATATCTTGGTGAGCGATATCGAGCCTGCAGTTTAGAAGGAAACCGGCCGTTGGCCGGGATATTTTCCTACCAAAAAATGTAAAAATTTGTCTTGATTGGGGGTATTTTCTGTTAAGCTTGATGGAAGTATAGGGATCAAATTATAAACCTCTCCCTAACAATTCGAATAATTGTTCAGGCGTTTTGAACACGTAGAGTACAGTAAAATTCAAGTGTGTTCTATAGTGAATGCCAAATTACGGGAGCTATACAATTATGAAAACGCGTATACGCTTAAAATGGGTATCAGTTCTGTAATAGCGTATAACGTACGTGTTCCTCTTTACAAACACAAATGTTACAGTGTAGAGTGTGGAGAGGTGAAGATGAGTGGTCTCAGTACGATGGCTCATATCTTCTTATTACAATCATTAGACGATTTTACTCAGATTAAAATGAACCTGTACTGTGGGTTGAATGATATACCTTTCACTTCTTCGATTGCAAGAGATTCTTCCTAATCTAAGCAAAATCGCCTAGTAGTAACCATAATATAAACTATATGTTGTTATTGTATACGAGTTATATACTGTATATAATATATATATATATATATATATATATATATATATATATATATATATAACCTTTAGTTGTCACGAAGGAGCAGGTGGTCGCCGCAGTGACTTCATTCCCAGCAGGCTCAGCCGCGGGCCCAGATGGTATCCGACCTGCCCACCTCAAAGGCCTCTTGGGTCAGGGATCAGGAGCTGCTGGGGAGGCACTCTTGGAAACCCTCACCAAATTCATCAACATGGTTTTAAGAGGGGAAGTACCCGACTGTGCCACACCCCTATTTTTGTGGGCATCACTCTGTGCACTGGCAAAAAAAGATGGCGGTGTGCACCCAATAGCAGTAGGGAACACCTTCCGCCGTCTTGCCACAAAGGTGGGTTTGAAACCACTCTCGAATGGCCTAGGTCAACACTTAAGACCAGTTCAACTAGGTTTCGGAACTCCAGGGGGGTGTGAAGCTGCTGTACACGCAACCCGCACCTACCTCAGCCAAGCCCAAGAAAAAAGAGTGCTTCTAAAGATTGACATGCGGAACGCATTCAACAGCATTCGCAGGGATGTCTTCCTCCGTGCAGCTCAAGAACACATCCCTACTCTGTACCCCCTACTTTGGCAGGCTTATTCCAAACCTTCAATCCTGATTTTTGGCGAGACGGTAATCCCATCAGAGACCGGGTTACAGCAAGGAGATCCAGGTGGTCCTGCTCTTTTCTCAATAGGGGTGGATGCAGCAGCTAACAAAGTAAGGTCAGAGCTGAATGTATGGTACCTGGACGATGCAACCTTGGGTGGGTCAGTAGAGAACGTTCTAACCGACCTAAATAACATCATAACTGACCTCGGCCAGGCCGGGCTAGTGATAAATGACACCAAATGTGAACTTGTTCTCCTCAACCACACACATGAACAAGGAGAAGAGACTCAGGCCCTGTTCCGAAACATATTGCCAGATGTAAAGATCCTTCAGGAGCACCAGCAAACCCTATTAGGTTCCCCACTAACTCTGGCAGCAATCCCACCAGCACTTCAAGTTAAAAAGGAGGAGCTTCAACGTCTCATGAGTCGCCTGATACACATCGATGCCCACTCAGCTCTGGCCCTGCTCAAGAACTGTTTCTCCATCCCAAAACTCCAATACCTCCTGCGCACATCGATGACTTACACGAACAATGGCGGCCTCCAAGAATTAGACAGCATAATCCGAGAAGCAGTGACCAGCATCACCAACGTGGAATTTAAAGAACGGGCCTGGACACAAGCCACCCTTCCTGTCCGCCTCGGGGGCTTGGGCATACGGAGAGCCTCGGATATTGCCTCCCCAGCCTTTATCTCTTCCCTCATCGCGACCAACGACCTCGTATTGTCCATCCTTTATTCTAAACCCGGAATGACACTTAATGGGGACGTAACAGCAGCGATTAACACCTGGAAGGGAAGTACAGGAGTAGAGGAGGAGCCTCAGGGTACCTCCAGGAGCAAGCAGAAAGCGTGGGATACCATCTCGGCGAAGAAAACTCAAGAAAATCTCCTAACCAATGCAGACCAGGTTGCAAAAGCACGCCTCCAGGCAGCCGCCCGTTCGAAGAGTGGCTTGTGGTTACACGCCATCCCCATCCCACCTCTTGGAACTCACTTGGATGCTGAAGCGCTCCGGGTCGCCATCGCGCTCAGAGTGGGTGCGGCAGTTTGTCACCCACACACTTGCAAGTGTGATGGGAGGATGGATGCTCAAGGTCACCATGCCTTGTCATGTAATTACAACGCAGGCCGCCTGCCAAGACACTCTGCACTAAATGATGTCATAAAACGGGCCCTGCAGAGTGCTAACTGTGCATCAATCCTCGAACCACATGGACTTCACAGAGAAGACGGCAAACGGCCAGATGGGATGACCACTTTCTCTTACAAGAATGGCCGGTGCCTCGTGTGGGATGCCACATGTGTTGACACTTTCTCCACAACCAACGCCGCCAGAAACGCTGACGAAGCAGGTGAAGCCGCCCGGATAGCAGAAAATAAAAAGCGAGAAAAATATCAAGCCATCGCCAGAATTCATCAGTTCGAGCCCCTGGCATTCGAAACTTCAGGAGTCTTCGGCCCTACCACCCTTAAGATGGTGAATGAAATAGGCCGTAAAATCAGAGAAGTTTCAGGAGAACCCCGGGAAACCCTCTGGCTCAAGCAAAGACTAGGGATGGCTATCCTCCGGGGCAATGCCACCAGCGTCATGAGCTCAGTTCGACAGGACTGGGTCATGCCACTGCGTGAGGCCCCGGCAGGAGTGGTGTATCCGTAGTCTTTCCACAGTAGGGTAAAACAAAACATAAACCTTATTTGTATGTAACATGTGTGATGCACATTAATAAAAGGGGATGTGTCGGATGGTTGAAAGCCACAGTTGCTCGCGCGTTTGGGGCTAGCAACACGTATTATGAAAAACATGCATCCTCCTTCATTCACTGTCCCCCCCCTTCACTCACTCAACCCCACAATTTGCCGGAGGATAACAGGTTTTTCACAATACGTAGACGGAGGTCTTTTTAAAAAAAAAAAAATATATATATATATATATATATATATACCGGTATATATATATATATATATATATATATATATATATATATATAGAGAGAGAGAGAGAGAGAGAGAGACTGGGGCTGACATGGAGGCAGGAATAATAATGAAGTGAGAATGAAATACAGTGATGGCCAGTGTGTTTGGATTGTGAAGGGGCTAAAGAATAAGGGAGAATGATCTTGGCTCGTATACAGATATATATATATATATATATATATATATAATATCATGTGTTGATTGTAGAATGTTATCGTAGAGAGGAGGCCAAACTTTAAAGAACTTTGGAGAATCTAGTCGTAAATACGTCCGAGTTCTTCGTTCCTCTGACCCCCTGTCATGTCCCTGGGAAAAGTTTGGTGTGAGATCCATATGGAGGATGAAAACATATTGAAGGTGAAGTGAAGGAGAGTATGTGAGTAGCCGAAGAATTTAGGTCGGTTGGTGGAGGAGTGGAGAGAGTAGAAAGAGTAAGCTGAAATATGTGGAAAACGTGTGGCGATGCAGAAAGAAAGGTGATGGAGTAAATTATGTGATGGATATTAATTTACAGATGCTCATATGTGTAGTTGTTGTAAATAAATTTTAACTATGCTGTAAACTAACTTCAACACTCAGGAGCATAGGTTCCGTATATACCTTTTGCTTTCCCAGTATACAGTACGTATACTTCCAAATAGCTAAAATAAAAGAAATAACAGTAGCTTTGAAACAGATGGGTTTGTGGGCATTTGTACTTATATGGCATTCTGATCTAAATGTATGGTAC
Source organism: Paralithodes platypus (assembly GCA_032716605.1). Taxonomy (NCBI): domain Eukaryota; kingdom Metazoa; phylum Arthropoda; class Malacostraca; order Decapoda; family Lithodidae; genus Paralithodes; species Paralithodes platypus. The sequence continues at coordinate 52,445,027 of CM064480.1, read as the reverse complement.
GTGTACAAAATGTGTGCTTTTGTTGTTGTAAACGTTAAGCGGAATTGAATACCATGATATAATGGAAGCACAGGGAACTAAATTGTAAACAAAAATCAATCTGGAGAAAGATGTGCAAATCATTATTTAACAAAGTAAATGGGCTGTTAGGTTACTGAACGCAGTAAATTGGAATTTATTTGTCTTTATTACAGTATACATAATGTTGAATAATAAAACAATAAAACTTTGTCTTTAACACCGCTGTACGAAATAGTAATGTGCACTACGGTATGTCAAAGGAATACATATCGAAAGTGAAGATAGTTGTAATGCGTCAGCTGAAATTTGGGAGACAAATAATAAATTAGTATGTGAATACTACTGTCAATGCTAAGAGGAAAACGTAGAAGTTATATCAATTTAGACCTTACAACATATACGAGGATATATTTATTTATCCTGTTTTTGGCTATCATTAAAATATTATATTAAGTTTGGAAAGATCTATAGAAGTCAAAAAAGATTAAATGAGATATCTAGTAACCCTTTGATTCTAATGCGGGGAAAATCGTTTAATATTAGCCAGGGTGTAGTGAAAAAGAATACTATAATGTTGAAATGAGGAGAAGCCAGTAACATGTTGTCGGAAGGATGGAATAATCTAATTTATATTTCACTCCCAACACCTCCCAATGAAATTAATGAGAGCATGTGATCCTACCGGGTTTTGAACCTGGGTTATCACATACAGATCTTAAACACTCTAACCATTACACCATCAAGACAGTTAAATATGGCATACAAGATGGCAGCAAGGTAGGCTAGGAAGGGATGTGATTGTGACATTATATTACAGAATCATTAACCATTACACCTTCTGGCGTATGAAAACGTATGCATTAATACTATTTTAACCATCACAATTTTTATTTTTTTTTATAAATCTTTGGAGGATCTGCATGATTCAAAAAGATAATTAAGATATATATTACCCCTTTGATTCCAGGAGTGATTTCTAATTCGGAGTAAAATCGTCTAAAATAGGCCAGGATGTAGTGAGAATTAATGCCATAATGTTGACGTGGGGAGGAGCCAAGTAAAGTTGTCGGAAGGGTGGAAGAAAAGGATGGCGGAAAGGTAGGGAGGTGATTGAAATATTACAGGACAAACATTATCTTTTAAGGGGGGATGGGCCGGTTTTCTGGACCACTTTCTCCCTCATGTTTAGCCCCATTAGTGTACAGATGTTAAGATGTTTGCCCTAGTACTTAGTCGATTTTAAGACCTTTTGCCTAATTTCTTCGTCAATATTTAGACCTTTCGTGCTATTTAGGTGTCGATTTTTCCCTGGAGAACGATAGTGAGCCTGTAATGTTGGAAGAACCGGCCTTCGGCCGGGAAATTTTTCTACCGAAAAATGTACAAATTAATCTAGAAGGGGGATCTAATGGATTTTGTTTTTATTTGATGGAAGTCTAGGGAGGAAACTAGAAAAATAATGAATACATGCAAAAATCGCCCAAAAAGTGAACCATCCCCCCTTAACCAATTCAGCATAAAAGACGGATTTATTTATTCTATTTTGGTTATCATTTGGCGATCTGAATATTTTTTGGAATTATGTATACTAGTCAAAAGGGTTAATTGAGATATACGGCATAATCCCTTCGATGTCTAGAGGGTCTTCTAATGCGGAGTAAAATCGTCTAGTAATTGCCAAATGTAGTGAAAAAAAATTCATATGGTTGAAGTGGGAAGAAGGCAGAAAGGTTGTTAGGGTGGAATTAAATATGGCAGGAAGGCAAGAAAGAAACGGATGTGATTGTGACGTTACAGGACAGAAATACCCTTCAAGGGGGTAGGGTTTATTTGTTGGTGTATTTATATATATATTTTAGTTTCCTAGCTCCATCGAGCTAAAAAGAAAACCACACACACACACATACCCTAAACCCCACTTCAAGATAAATTTGTAAATATTTCGGTAGAACTGGCCGAAGGCCAGTTACTCCCAAAATTACAAGTTTGCTAGCACTCGCCAGGAAAAAATCGACGCCTAAATGGAAACAAATGGTCCTAATATTGTCAAAGAATGGGGTGAAAGGTCTTAAGATCACCAAACTATTGGACCGAACGTCTTAAAATATGAAAATAATAGGGATAAACATGATGGAGAAGGGGTATTGGGGGGGAGGGGGGGGGAGCAGAAATAAAAACATATCCCCTCAACTCAGTCATACGAGGACGAATGTATTAATATTATGTCGGCTATCCCTATAATATTTGTATTAAGCTTTGGATGGATCTAACTATCGGTCTATAAATCTATATATCTCGTAACAATACATATATAGGCTACAGTACGTAGATGTTAAAAATTGAAACACTGTCATTACTAATTACGAAAATGATTACCACCTAGTAATTTCAATATAAAGATTTATTCATTAGAGGAGTCAAGAGTTATACACACCGATTATACCCCTGCACATAAAGGAATATAATTAGTAGGCTATCACTGCAAGAGACACTTCTAAAAAAAAGTAAGAAGAAATATGAATAACATTTAAAAAATTAAATAAAAAGTTGACGCAATTTCAAACAAAAAACGTAAAATTCTCCAACTTTTTTCGGCAGCCGACTGACAGACCATCATCAACTTTAGCGTTTTAGCGTTGTCCGGAGAGCGATAAAAGTTCACTTATCTAAAGGGGGGACGGTTACTGCTTTTTCTGGACTCTCTTCTCCCTCATGTTTAGCCCCATTAGTTCTGAGGTTTTAAGAAGTTGTACCTTCATTAGTTTGGCGATTTTAAGACTTTTCCACTCCATTTCTTTGTCAATAGTTAGACCTTTCGTGCAATTTATGTGTCAATTTATTCCTAGCAAGCGATAGCGAGCCTGTATTTGGGAGAAGAACCGGCTTTCGGCAGACATTTTTATACCGAAAAATGTACAAACATATCTTGAAGGGGGGTCTTGAGAGTGCTTTGTTTAAGCTTAATGGAGATCTATGGAGGAAACTAGAAAACAATAAGAAGATAAATAAGCAAATATATACACCCCTCCCCCATTAACCCAGATTTTCCAGTGGTGGTGAGGCTTCTGTCAGGCCGCACCGCAGACATGGCATGACTGAGGCGACCGGAACATTTATACTATGGTTTGTTTATTTCCAGTTCATGGTAAATTGTCATGTCTATATCTCCATTACTCAACTATTACACAGATTTTGTAGCGAAATATGGTGCTAATTATTATATCTTGGCATTAATATGATCCATAGTGTATTCATATTTTACATTAATTATTGAGAAATAGGCTGCTAAAGGAATCAAATTACTATCAGCTCGAATATAGCGCAAAACCATTTCAACCCGGTGCTCTCAACCAGTACCAATTCAACCACTTTTGTAACTTTAGCTTCTTGTAGGTTAGATTAATTAGGTTACATATAAATACATTATGTTAACATTATAGGTTGTCGCTGGTTTAGGTGACCTAGATTTAACACCCACTGGTTGAGATGCACTGGTAGAAATGGCCTGATGGTTGAGTTGTCCGGGAACCTTTAAGAGGGGTAGTTGTTAATGTTGGTCATATTATATATATATATTAATTTATATATTTCTTACTTTCCTCGCTAGACTTCCATCAAGTTTATAAAAACACTCCCTTAATCCCCTTTCTAGATAAATGTGTAAATTTTTCGGTAGAAAAATGCACAGGCCGAAGGCCAGTTCTTCTTAGAATTACAGGCTCGCTATCGCTCGCCAGGAAAAAATAGACACCTAAATGGCACGAAAGGTCTTAAAATGCACAACAAAATGGGGCAAAAGGTGGCAAGTTCGCCAAACTAATGGGCCGAACGTCTTAAAATCTCAAAATGAATGGGGCTAAACATGAGGGAGAAGGAGGGCCAGAAAAACCCTATTTACCTCCCTTTAACCACAGCTGTTATTATCCCGTCAGCGGTGCGCTCCAACGAGGGCCTAGATGGGCTTTGTACCCTACGCTGACCTCTATCATTTAAGGGAACCTTATTCTATTTGTTTATTATATACGTATATGTATATGTAATTATGTATATAATTACATATATATATATATATATATATATATATATATTATATTATTTTTGTATTATTATTATTACCGGTATTCATATCATATTTGTTATAGTTTGATCCCTAGACCTCTATCAAGCTTAAAGAAACACCATCCCAAATATTCCCCCTTCGAGATAAATGTGTAAATTTTTTCGATAGAAAAATGTCCTGGCCGAAGGCCGGTTCCTCTTAATACAGGCTTGCTATCGCTCGCCAGGAAAAAATCTACACCTAAATGGCACGAAAGGTCTTAATATTGACAAAGAATTGGACGAAAGCATTAATATTTGAAAACTAATGGGGCTAAACATAAAAGAGATGGGGGTTCAGATAAAACAAAATACAAAAAATAAACGAATACTTCCCCTTAAGCTCGGTTCACACATGCACGAATTAACGTCCCGTCCGTCCCCGACCCTTAATTTGCCGTGCCTGGGCGGCGTCTTTTGTATTCATGCATAAAATGGTCCGTATGGGTCGGGGCAACGCCAGAATAATTGTTATGTCGGGGACACCCAGGGGACACACACAGACACACATGGGAGCAATCGTCGTCTAGGCGCAGCCTGGCGACGTCTAGACGACGAATATAACGGGATGAGAACGGCGGCAAAAAACCGTTGGAACAGTTGGAACGTTGGAACGGAACATGGGGCCTCCAAATTGATGCCGTCCTGCCTATTTTCTTGGTCGGGGACGGACGTGACGTTAATTCGTGCATGTGTGAACCGAGCTTTAACACTCGGACAAATGTTCACCATTTTCGCCACTACAGAGAACTCGAACATGAACAACAAAGGAGGTTAATAGGAAATCTCTGGATTTAACCACCATATATGGAAACATAATTTATTACATAATTCAATCTGAGTTTATTAAGATTCTGTGATCACAACTGCCTGCATGTTTGTCTGTCTTTCTGTTTCTCTGTCGGTGTATCTGTTTCTAAGCAGGATAGGCTATCTCAAACACTAATAGACGGATTTAGATGAAACTTTGCCAGTACCATCATTTGGTACGCAATTAGAAGCAATCAACTTTTAACAAACATATAATGACCCCCTGGCAACTCACCCTCAACTAAATAAACCTTCCAAAGATGACCATGGAAGGTTTGTGGTTTATCTACTGCTCAACTAAAATAAATACATAAATACATAAATAAATAAATAAATAAAAAACTAGTGATGCTTGGATGGCCACAATTTTGGGATCAGGAACTTAACTCCACAAATTGAATATGCCATGAATTCCAAAACGTATGCATTCAGTGGAGACACCATATCATTGGCGTTTTTTACTATTCAGCCCAATTCATCTACTCAGCTTTATTCAATGCCAAATTGGACCTCTCAGTGGATACCAACATAATATTTTCCAAATTGACCATAACATTTAAAATTAGTTTTGGGTAAGATTATAATTTGTTCGACTGTCAAGCCATATTCAATCGTTCGGCCCAATTCATCCACTCAACCCAACTCTTATCACTCGACTAAATTTAACCACTCGACCCAATCAATCAATCATTCCCATTCAACTGTTTGACCCAGCTCGACCTAGTTCAACTGTTCAATTCAGTTTACGCGCACAATCCAATAAAACAGTCAGCCCAATTCGACATCTTAGAATAATTCAACCACTCAACCTAAATCAGCCTCTCAACTCAATCAATCACTCAGGCTAATTTGATCACTCAGTCCTATTCCAACAACTAGCCCAAATCGACTAGCTACTTGGGTCAAGTCGGCTATTCACCGCAATTCCACCACTCAATCAAATAATTTCGCTTGGCCCTATTCGTATTTGCCCAATTCAACGACTGACCCAATTTGTTTACTCAGCTCAATTTGATCAATTAGTCCAATTCAATCAAGTGGCCCAATTCATTCACTCAGTTCATGTCGTCCATTCACCCCAGTTGAAGTACTCAACCAGTTTGATCGATCAGTTTAATATGATCGCTCACTCCAATGCGCCACTTTAACTCAATTTGATCATTATACCAAATTCAACTATTCTCCCATTGTGAACAAATACAACGAATTTACCCGATTCATTAGCTCTGTCCACTGTGGAGGAATTTAGATGACACCTGCTCAGGTTTGTAACCATAGCGGAGATTCGTGCTCTACTGATCACTGTTAACCCTTTCAGTACCGGGACGTCCTTGTCATTGTATTCGGGCAATTATTTGACGATTTTAACAGCTTAGGATGGACGTGTAGCAATTAAGAGGCTACAGACTATTTAAACTAACCTCTTTGAACTACCACACATCGTTCCTAAGCTGTATTAATTCGTCTAGATATAGTGAAGGGTTAACAATGATTCGTGTGTATACCCATTGTTCATGTTTTCTAGGTTTCGAGTTAGGTTTCTAAGTTAATAATTGAAAGACATTTCTGAAAACCTGAATGTTACTCATATAATTCATATCAGTGTTTCTTACAGAAGTTGTCTGAAACACTTTACTGTTAAGAGTTAATGTTAATTTCAAGACAACAGTATGGCAGTAGTTGACCAGTCTTTATGTATTGAAGGGTCTCTGCTGTGCGTCTACTGCAGCAGTTTATCACAGCGGAAGTTAGATGGCTTCGTATTAATTTGTGAAAATAGATTAATATGGATTTTGCATCATATTATAATGATCTAAACCAAAGAATGTTGAATCTCGTATGTTGGTCTGGCTGTCTGTATATTTCGTTATAAACATAATAAATATGTTTAGTACATATTATATCATTATAGTAAAATTGTCTTTTTACCTTCTTGATTGGTGTTCCAAGTGCCGGTAGGGTTACAATTAGAATGTTCTCTTTTCCCACTTAACCCCGTTGCACGTACTTAAAATGTGGCCTGTGGAGATGTTCGATACGTTACTAAACCCTTTCAGCATTGCGAGGCTATGCTTCGTTTATGCTGCCTAACATTTGATGACTGTATGCAGCTTAAGAAGGACCTGAGGCAATCACAATTGTAAAATCTAACTCATATGCACCTTTAATCACCCTTTATCCACTTTGTGTATAAACATTTAATTACCTTTTAATACAAACCCCAACACTTATGACAACATTGCGGCTAAAGGCGGTGCAAACACAAAGCGATATTACAGAATAATTGTATGTATGTATGTATATACTCAGGCACATACCCCATAGCTGGGGGTGGCCGGCTCGAGACAGAGTTTGAACAGAAGCAACAAAATATAAGAAAAAGAAAAATTCACACACATCTAGGTCGTCCGGAAGACCCAGATACCAAGGCCCATTTGGGGTCCCCAACAAAAGACTCCCAGGTCCCAGACCTCCCGGAGAGGTTCTGGTCTCAGCAGGCAGACACGCAGCAGAGTGTACCACAATGCCCGCCCACATCATGACACTTCATATATAAACCGGCTCCCCAGGCTGGGTACCGGATGGAGTATCTAGTCCAACTGGCGCCCGACCACCACTCCCTACGACCGTGTTATCACTCTTCTATTCACATTTATTCTCCATTCATTCCTATTCATCACCATTTATCTTGCCTGTTCTTCAATCATCTCTCTATCTTCCAACGCTTTTTTCACACCATCTCTCCATCTCCTCCGAGGTCCTCCTCTCAACATATTTCCCCTTGTTTCTGACTCATATAATCTCTTTGTAAGCCTTTATTCTCGATCCCATTCTTTCAACATGTCCATTCCAGCATAGCACCCTTCCTCCCTCTCTGGCCATTAGGGGTTCCTGTTGTCCAACTCTCCTACGTACCTCTTCATTTATCAATCTGTCTCTATGCATCACTCCACACATACTTTTCAAGCAGCTCATATCCATCACATCCGACCTTCTTTTTTCTTCTATATTCAGACCCCATGTATCAGCCCCATACATCACTGTTGATACAACTATCTCTTGGTACATTGCACATTTAGATTTCACTTCAAGATTTCTCACCTTACACATACTTCCCCTTGCTTCGAAAACTTTCCTTCGCTAACACACTGTCTGTCTTACCTCCATTCCCACACTTGCGTCCCTGCTTATCACTCCTTCTAGATGTTTAATACACTCCACTTGTTCCAGAATTTCCCCATCCAGTCGTACATTTAGATTCACCCCACAAGCATCCATATTACACACCATCACTTTACTTTATTGACAGTCACCCTCAGTTTCCTCCACCCACATACCATACCAAACTCTTTTACTACTCGATGCAGCTTCTCCTCAGAATCCGCCACCAACGCTGTGTCATCAGCAAACAGCAACTGATTCAACTCCCAACCATCATTATTTCATACGAGACCCAATCTTCTACCCATAAGGGTTATGAAATTGAAGTTAGAGTAGTGATTATCTAAGGGGTTAAGATATTATAAGTCATTAATATATGATAGGGTGTAAATACATAGGTTAATAAATACAACATTGTAAAATGATGATGGAAATATGAGTAATAATTAGGGTGGGCTTAATTATAAAGTGGGAATAATTAGTTGTAACCATATGTTACAATATATCTCTCAACCTCATAATTATATCCACCTCACTCCTATCCTCATTCGCCTACCACACCTCCTCTCAACCTCATCTGTCTACCTCATTTATATCCTAACAATTGCACGACATTTATGATAACCTGAATGTTAACCTGAATACTCTAATTACCCAACCACACCTTCTCTCAACCTCAGCTGAATGTTAACCTGAATGTTACTCTAATTTCCCAACCACACCTCCTCTCAACCTCAGCTGAATATTAACCTGAATGTTATTCTTATTCCCCTACCACACCTCTTCTCAACCTCAGCCATCCACCTCATATATATCCTCTTTCGCTTACTCCACCTCTCCTCAACCTCATCTATCCACCTCATTTATATCATCATTCGCCTACCACACCTCCTCTTCAACTCATATGTCAATCTTGCTTTTATATTACTCCTCTAATATCCCGCTCCACCTCATTTATCCACCTCACTCTCCTCCTCATTCACCTACCACACCTACCTAAACCTCATATTTCAACCTTGCTTCTGCATAACTAATTTAATATCCCTCTCCACCATATTCATCCACCTCGCTTCTGTACAGCTCATTTAATATCACTCTCAACCTCATATATCAACCTCGCTTCTGCAGAACTTCTCTAATTTCACTTTCCACCTCATTCATCCACCTCACTCCCCTCCTCATTCACCTACCACACCTCCTGTTAACCTCATGTCAACCACCCTTGTATATAACTCATCTAATATCACTTTCCACCTCATTTATGCACCTCGCTTCTCTTCCTCAATCACCTACCACACCTCCTTTTAATCTCATATGTCAAGCTCGCTTTTATATAACTAATTTAATATCACTGTCCACGTCATTCATCCACCTCGCTTCTGTATAGCTCATTTAATATCCCTCTCCACCTCATTTATCCATCTCGCTTCTCTTCCCATTCACCTCCTCTTGCCTTCACCTTCATCCTAACTCCCCCTAATGAAGGAACAAGAGGACATAATTGTACTCTACGATAGACGACAATTCACATACAGCAGAAAATTATATCTGTATTCACCCTGCAAGGTATTAATGGACCCGTCCCTCCAATGCCGAAGCCATCAGTACTCTCAGATACAAAGCGATTGAAGTCCGTAAAAAAATATGTGATCCAAAGTTGTTTTTATATGACTAACAAGGCTCTGACTGTTTTGCCATAGGCTAAAATCCATCTTCCTAATTAGTATGTACACACAAAATAGTTTGTAAAGTTTAATTAACATTTATTTTGTAATCATTATCCATGTAGTATGTAATAGTATATACCTGCTCACCAATGTCTTTAATAAGTGTATGATAACTAAATGTCCTTAACTATTTTTAGTGATTCTTACAAGCAGTAACATTGTCAACACTCACTTTCACCACAAAAGGAGTATATACTGTATAGAGAAAGTTGAAGACTATAATTATATACTAAAGATTTATGTAGATTTGATCAAATCAAATATTATATTATTAGATGAAACTATACAGTACACCCTCTAGAAATAATCTAATACTGCAGTCAACACCAGCCATAATTTATATATACTATAATACTGTATATATATACAGTATATATACATACCGTATATACCTGTATATATATGTACATATATTATATGTATATATATATATATATATATATATATATATATATATATATATTTATATAAAATATATATATATATATATATATATATATATATATATATATATATATATATAATATATATAAATATATATATATATATTTATATTTATATATATATATATATATATATATATAGAGAGAGAGAGAGAGAGAGAGAGATAGCAAGATAGAGAGAGAGAGAGCAAAAGAGATCGAGAAAGAGAGCGAGAGGAAAAAGAGAGCGAGAGAGAGAGCGAGAGCAAAAGAAAGCAAGACAGAGAGCGAGAGCAGAAGAGAACGAGAGAGAGAGAGATAACAAAAATATCTTAAGGTCCAGCAATTCAATACCCAAACACCCAATTCTATGTGCATATAGCTACTTTATATTTAATTAGGATATAACATATGCTAAAATTGGTTCACGTATATTAGGAGGCGTTAGTTAGGCTAAGGTAAATTTAGGTAGGTTAATTTAAGGAAGAACAGGGGATAGATAAGACATTTACTTGGCGTAAATTGTATTTATCAAAAGTGCGTATGCCTTAGCAGCATCTCTATCAAATTATCATAAGATATTTCCCTCATATGATGTCATTTCACCATTTATGTTTCACCACCAATTTCAATAATCGTACCCTCACTATATACATTAATTCTTGTACTCTTAAACAATATTTTCAATTTGCAGCGCCAAATACCGAACGAATAGTGCGGGACTGAGTGTTGTTTACTGAAGTACAAGGATTAGTGATCACAATTCTAAAGGTGGTGTTATGTTTATATTCATAACGTCCATCTACGCAAAGGTACCCCCCCCCCCCTCCCCTGCTCCCGGTACGTTTAAGCATATTTCTGTGACACTCACCATCACTGCCCTCCATATCTTGATCCACACCTTAATTGTTATTCACTATGTATCACACTCATGGATCCATAACCATTCCATGAGTAAAAAAATCTAAGAAAAAAGTATACGAAGATACAGTACATAGAAGACCAACTGGATAATATATAGCAGAACTTTTCTACACCCAACCCAGCTAGTCCCTGTGACCTTACGTTTTAAAATATCCACTGTTTCTGAACCCTTCACAGTAGTAGGGACCTATCTCATATATTTACTTACAACTTACTATATTTACCAATATATATTATACAACCGAAATATATCTAAACTGAATACATTTGTTATAAATCTCCACACATCATTTATTAGAAAGACACCCACTCTCTAATAAAGACCATTTATCAATCCACGTCCATTCATAGATCTAAATTCAAGCCTTGATCCACGAGTACAGAATCACTTTTTGATCTGCAGTCACTGTTTAACCTCATCCGGTTCGATTTGGTTCTTTTGGGGCCATCCCTGTTTCACTCCATTAGTTTGGAGATCTTGAGACGTTTCACCTCAACACTTTGGTGATTGTAAGAAATACCATCCCGTTAAGGTGTCGATTCTTTCTTGGCGAGTAATGCAAGCCTGCAATTTAGGAAATGAAACGGACTTTGGTCAGAACACTTTGCTATCGAAAAATGTACCTATTTACCTTGAACAGGGTAAAAATAATCAAAACCCCCAATGATAATTAAACATGTCATAATAATCCCCAAGACGTCACTAAATAGTGTTAATCCACATCCACTGTAATACAAAGTCACATTTCTACACGCTAAAAGAGTAGATAAGGTTAGGAAAAGGATATTTAAAGTGTCCATAGTAATCCACACTTTCAGAAGTATATTGGTAGCAATAAAATCATCTAAAAAAAAGGATAGAAATGTAAATGATCTTATGTACCTTTTTTCATACCCTTTTTATGTCTAAATGTGTTACATTGTAGCCCAACGTCCAACCATAATTTAATTTCCACTTCTAGAATCACAGGCAAAATCAACTGTTCATTAAGAAGCTTGCTCTTTGTTCTTAACCTGTGTGTAAATATCCTTTTTGACAGTCTTCAAGTGTTTCTAGCAGCCAGTGACCTGGAAGTGTCGAAGTGTCGAATAGAAATTCCACCTAAATAATAATCAGTGGTTTCCTTAAGCTATTGATTTTGGCTTTACATCCCCTCCTTCATCCCCACCCACATCTAATTGGTCACATTATATGCTGCATTACCTATCCACAGATCAGAGCCTTCTACCTTGTTCCTGTGACCTTGCCCTATGAGTGAGAGAGAGAGAGAGAGAGAGAGAGAGAGAGAGAGAGAGAGAGAGAAAGAGAGAGAGAGAGAGAGAGAGAGAGAGAGAGAGAGAGAGAGAGAGAGAGAGAAAAGTAAGGAAGGTGGGAAAATATGACACTATTTGTCTAGTAGCACTTCTTGACATCTCTATCTCCCATAACTCTCTCTTTTTAATTTAATTTGTCTTTGTCATTGTTCGTATCTAACCTGCCCAGTCTATTTGCGCATTATTTGCAATGATATATATAATCCTTGTTACTCTCTGGAATCTGATTCTATATATTTCATCAAATTATTTTACTCGCTATGTCTTTCCTTGGTATATCATTATTTGTGTTCCACGTGTATGGGTTTCTAGCCATATTTGTATGCTTCATTCACGTCTCTCTCTCTCCTCTCTCTTGCTCTTGCTCTCTCTCTCTCTATCTCTCTCTCTCTCTCTCTATGAGGACCGGTTGAGAGCTCTTGATCTCTTTCCGTTGGAGACATGGAGACTACGAGGTCAGCTCATTGAAGTATTTATAATACTTAAGGGGTTTGACAATGTGGATTATAGAAAAATGTTTAGCTTCAATATGAATACAACACGCAACAATGGTTGGACATTAGAATTGAAAAAGTTCAGCACTAGTACTTCTGGAAACTTTTTCACATATAAGATATGTTCTACCTGGAGCAAACTTCCCTCAGAAGTTGTAAACAATTCTTCAGTAGAGTAATTCAAGAAGAAAGTAGATAGTATTTGTAACACTGTAATGAGTGTAGTGCTCTAAACAATCTCTCTCCTTCCACTTCGATTATCTCCTCGGAATGGACCGCAATATCTCTCGAGATACAAACTATTCCTTGCAACTCCGTGTAACTCCTTGTAGCTCTCTCTCTCTCTCATCACAACTTTTTCCTAACTCACCCACACACCCATTCAAAAATCTTTACCCTCTCTCTCTCTCTCTTTATCTGTATGTCATTCCTCTTCTTTCTCAAACTCTCAACAATTCCCTCTCTTCTCTCTCATTTTCTCCCAATTCTCACTATTTCTTCTCTATTCCTAGTATCTCACCTTAACTCTCACCCACTCTTCTCTCTCTCTCTCTCTCTCTCTCTCTCTCTCTCTCTCTCTCTCTCTCTCTCTCTCTCTCTCTCTCTCTCTCTCTCTCTCTCTCTCTCTCTCTCCGTCCAGCAGCAGCAGCACCACACACAATATCGGCTGATGAGCAATCAAGTGGCCGGAGTTTAATCAGGAGGATTGTGATGCGGGCTCGGGCAACCTGATTAAATTGGAGCCCCTGATTGGCGACATTCACGTCAAATCAGCGGGCCATTATGAGTCGGGAGTCCGGCCACAATGCTGCCCTGATGACTCCGCATGACCTGCATAAACGAGCGCCTTCTCCACCACCACCCGACGTACTTACCAACACCACCACCACCGCCTCAAGATGTTGTTGGCGGAGGTGGCTGGGGTGTGGTAGGCTGTGCTGGGGTGTAGGAGGCTGTGCTGGGGTGTAGTAGGCTGTGGGGTTGGGTAGATGTGGAGGTTGGTGGGTGGGGTAAACGTGGAGGTTGTAGGGGTGGGGTGGGGTGGGGTGAAGTAGGCTTTGGGGTGGGGTGTAGTAAGCTGTTGGGTGGGGTGTAGTAGGCAGGGATAGGTAGATGTGGGGGTGGGTGTAGTAGGCTGTGTGGTGGGGTGTAGTAGGTTGTGGTGGGGTGTAGTAGGCTGTGGTGGGGTGTAGTAGGCTGTGATGTGGTGTAGTAGGCTGTGGTGGGGTGTAGTAGGCTGTGGTGGGGTGTAGTAGGCTGTGGTGGGGTGTAGTAGGCTGTGGGGTGGGGTGTAGTAGGCTGTGGGGTGGGGTGTAGTAGGCTGTGGTGGGGTGTAGTAGGCTGTGGTGGGGTGTAGTAGGCTGTGGTGGGGTGTAGTAGGCTGTGTGATGGGGTGTAGTAAGTTGTTGGGTGGGGTGTAGTAGGCTGTGGTGAGGTGTAGTAGGCTGTGATGGGGTGTAGTAGGCTTTGTGGTGGGGTGTAGTAGGTTGTGGGGTGTAGTAGGTTATGTGGTGGGGTGTAGTAGGCTGTGGTAAGGTGTAGTAGGCTGTGGTGGGGTGTAGTAGGCTGTGGTGGGGTGTAGTAGGCTGTGTGGTGGGGTGTAGCAGGCTGTGGTGTGGGGTGTAGTAGGCTGTGGTGGTGGGGTGTAGTAGGCTGTGTGGTGGGGTGTAGTAGGCTGTGTGGTGGGGTGTAGTAGGCTGTGGTGGGGTGTAGTAGGTTGTGGGGTGGGGTGTAGTAGGTTGTGGGGTGGGGTGTAGTAGGTTGTGGGGTGGGGTGTAGTAGGCTGTGTGGTAGGGTGTAGTAGGCTGTGGTGTGGGGTGTAGTAGGCTGTGGTGTGGAGTGTAGTAGGCTGTGGTGTGGAGTGTAGTAGGCTGTGTGGTGGGGTGTAGTAGGCTGTGGGGTGGGGTGTAGTGGGCTGTGGTATGGTGTGGTAGGCTGTGGTGGGGTGTAGTAGGCTTTGGTGGGGTGTATTTGGCTGTGTGGTGGGGTGTAGTAGGCTGTGGTGGGGTGTAGTAGGCTGTGTTGTGGGGTGTATAGTAGGCTGTAGTGGGGTGTAGTAGGTTGTGGGGTGGGGTGTAGTAGGTTGTGGGGTGGGGTGTATTAGGCTGTGTGGTGGGGGTGTAGTAGGCTGTGGGGTGGGTTGTAGTAAGTGGTGGTGTGGGGTGTAGTAGGCTGTGGTGGGGTGTAGTAGGCTGTGGGGTGGGTTGTAGTAAGTGGTGGTGTGGGGTGTAGTAGGCTGTGGTGGGGTGTAGTAGGTTGTGGGGTGGGGTGTAGTAGGTTGTGGGGTGGGGTGTGTTGGGTGTAGTAGGCTGTGGTGGGGTGTAGTAGGCTGTGGTGGGGTGTAGTAGGCTGTGTGGTGGGGTGTAGTAGGCTGTGTGGTGGGGTGTAGTAGGTGGTGGTGTGGTGTGTAGTAGGCTGTGTGGTGGGGTGTAGTAGGCTGTGGGGTGGGGTGTAGTAGGTGGTGGGGTGTAGTAGGCTATGTGGTGGGGTGTAGTTGGTTGTGGGGTGGGGTGTAGTTGAGGGTGGGGTGTAGTTGAGGGTGGGGTGTAGTAGGATGTGGTGGGCTGTAGTAGGCTGTGGTGGGGTGTAGTAGGCTGCGGTGTGGGGTGTAGTAGGTTGTGGTGTGGGGTATAGTCGGTTGTGGGGTGGGGTGTAGTAGGTTGTGGTGGGGTGTCGTAGGCTGCGGTGTGGGGTGTAGTAGGTTGTGGTGTGGGGTATAGTCGGTTGTGGGGTGAGGTGTAGTAGGTTGTGGTGGGGTGTCGTAGGCTGGGTTGGGGTAGTCGTGGAGGTTGGGGGCGTGTGGATAGGTTTGCTTGGGAAGATTGGAGGGGTTAGGTGTGGGGGTGGATAGGCTCTGTTAGGAAGGATAGACGGGGATGTTGTGGGCTGAAAATATGATGTTGTAGGGCTAGATAAACGAGAACATCTCAACCTCCCGCCGCCTTCGCCTCCTGGCCTTAAAATGGTATTGGCTTGGTGGGTGTGGCAAGACTGTGTTGGGGAGATTAGACGGGGATGTTGTGGGGTAAGATGAGATGTTGGCGGCATGGGTGTATGATTTGACTATAGTGGGTTGGGAAGGTTACATGAATGTTGAGGGTGAAGTTGAGATGTTGCTGAGCAGGCTGGGATATACGAGTATAGTAGGGGAATTTAGTGCGATGTTGTAGAGTGTAGACAAACTTGAGATGTGGGGTGGGTGGGGATGTTGGACGGGAATGCTTAGGGGCAAAACACATAAAAACATAAACATATTGTTAAGTAGTCTGGGATTTTCTAGGATGGTTACAATGAAAGAATATAGGAGAATTTACCGAGATGGTAGTGGATACAGTGAGATGATAAGATGGTGGGCCGTGGGTAAATTTGGTATAGGTTCGAATATGATGTTGTTGGGGAAGATGAGATGTTGCGGAGTAGACTGGTATGTATAAGTATAGTAGAGGAATATAGTACGATGTTGTGGGTAAAATGATGTGTTGTATGGGTAGTTTTCTGTGGTGGGTAGGCTGTGGGATGTTGCCTGAGAAAATAAGACGTTGCTAAGTAAGTTGGGATGTGGTAAGATGCTAAAATGATGAGGTATATTAGGGACATTTCCTAAGATAGTGAGTGATATAATGAAATGTTGTTGAGTAGGCTTGTATGTAGGGAACAGAATTAGGATTTCCGATTTATTGTGGGATAAAATAAGGCGTTGGCAGGGTGGGGTAACAGAGATGACTTGGTTGGGGGATGTTGTGGGGAATATTAGAATGTAGGATGTAGGGGTATAGTTGGGGGATTTTTGTTATATGTTGGGGTTATGGGGTGGTTTGGCTCGAGGATGTTGTGGGGGTATATTAGGATTTAGGATATTTTTGATGTAGGGGTATAGTTGGGGAATTTTTGTAATATGTTGGTGGTAAGATGATATTTTTTGAGGATGAGAAGTGGAGTTGGTGGTTAAAAAGGAGGTTAGTGTGGGGTGTTGTGGGGGAAATACGAGGTTGAGGATTACAGTAGGCAAAGCTGACCTATACAAGAATAAGTTGGGAGGATGTAAGGGAAGATTATTATATATTTTTGTTGTTTGGATAAATGCACTGAATTTCGGTGTGAGCATCCTAGGTTCGAGTCCCTGGACTGCCACATGTATTTGTTGATTTCATTAATTGAGTTTAATTTTACCTTAGGTGGCGGTAACATAATACAAAATATTTCTATATTAAGAACATAAGAACATAAGAAAATGGGAGTCTGCAGAAAGCCGATTGGCCTAAGCAAGGCAGATCCCTGTCCCACACAACCCCAATTCAATTACAAAGCCCAATTATAGGCTTCACACTCTAATACCCTGAGGATCATCTTACCAAAACGGTTAGAGATTAACGCAGGATTATGGGGGTCTGCAGAGCGCTGATTGGCCCAACCCGGCTGATCCCCCTTCACACCCAACCCTTCTCGTCCATATGCTTATCCAATTTTATCTTAAAGCTCCCTACAGTTTTAGATCCCACTATAGCACTTGGTAGTCCATTCCACCCATCTACAACTCTGTTACCAAACCAATATTTGCCTATATCTTTTCTGAAACGAAATTTATCTAATTTGAAACCATTGGTACGAGTTCTTTCGCTATCACTGAGCTTTAGTACATTTGTCATGTCCCCTTTGTTAATCCCACTAACCCACTTGAACACCTCTATCATATCCCCTCTAACTCTGCGTCTCTCTAACGAATGTAAACCTAATTTCTTCAACCTTTCTTCATACGAAAGATTTCTAATATTATGGATCATTTTTGTCATTCTACGCTGTACTCTCTCCAATGAATCTATGTCCATTCTGTAATAAGGACACCAAAATTGGACAGCATAATCCATATGGGGTCTCACTAATGACAAGTAAAGTTTTAAGATAACATCAGCAGTTCTGTTACTCACACTCCTAGAGATGAACCCGAGAATCCTGTTTGCCTTATTACGAACGCTTATACACTGTTTTCTAGGCTTCAAATCATTGCTAACAAACACACCTAGATCTTTCTCGCAATCTGAATTTTCTAATTCTAAATTAGCTAGTTTATTTTTAACATTTGTTTGCATCTTCCCTATCTTTAATACCTTGCATTTGTCAATGTTAAACTTCATCTGCCATCTGCCATCTATTAATTTGTTATTATTCATAGCTTTCTCCCTAGACCTCTAGCGAGATTTAACAACCCCCCCCCCCCCTCCCCCTTTAGATAAAGGTGTGTACCTATCGGTAGAAAAATTACCCGGTCAAAGGCTTGTCCTTCCTAAATTGCAAGATCACGATAATTGGCACGAAATATATCAAAATCGCCATACTAATGGGGCCCATGTCTTAAAGATCTCAAAACTAATTGGGCTAAACATGAGGGAGAAGTAGGTCCATATATATATATATATATATATATATATATATATATATATACTGTACAGTATAATATATATATGTATATATATATATATATAATGTATATATATATATATATATATATATATATATATATATATATATATAATATATATATATATATATATTTTTTTTTTTTAATAGTACTTGGGTTAGTATACAGTAAGTTGGATGGGACGGAGACAAAGTGGGATGTTGTGGGATAACATGATATATTGCTGAATAGGCAGTAGAGATCGGAAAGGCTTGTGGGAGCCAAGGGTTGTGATGTACAGAAGGTTGATGGATGGATGGCAGCCTGGGATGTAAGGTAAAGGTAATCTTAGAGGGCTTAAAATAGAATGTGCTTTTCCGCGGCGTTTATCTCAGTGCATCACCTTTTTGGAGACTGGCGGGCGAATAACCCAGCCTGGTACACAGGGGATACTATAAATTACTAATGTTACCACAGTTTGTTTTCCAAGATGGAACGTCGCAAATGTTAACTGACTTGAATCCTATTAACTACTAGGTGAACAGAAGCATTGGGAATGAGAAGATCACTCATCTGTTTCGTCCGGCTCGGGATTGGACTCTAGTACTTTTGAAGTGTGAGCCAAGCGCACTAAAGTGTATTCAAGCTAACCTGGCAGAAATTGGTAACACTGTCTTTCTATGCTTCCTATACTGCCTTTCTAAACTGCTCATGTGACGCCACTTGTATTTAATATTGGCTACACAAATATGTAGAAAGGCAGGTTACCAATTTCTGCCAGGTTAGCTTGAATACACTTTAACCAAAATAAGCCACTGGAATCCATGGGAGGTGCTGGAGTAAAGGAGATGTATTGAGTTGTAGGGGCGAAAAGTCTTACATGGCATGGGGTGATCAGGCGGGGATATTGTGGGGGAAGTTTAACCTTTTTAGAATTAGGAATTTTGTTTCACTTTATTCAGGCTATCATTAGATGATTTTATTCAGTTTTGGAAGGCTTTCTAAGAATAAAAGAGCTAAAGTAACCCTCTGACTTCTAAAACTCCTTTCTGTACTGAATAAAATTGTCTACTGATAGCCGAAATACAAGGAAGAAATGTGTCCTCAAATACTGAAGTGGTTAATGCTGTTGAGTAGGCTGTGTAGTTTGGAGTTTACGCAGTAGGTGAATTAATGAGGACGTTCAGGGGTTTATTTAAATGTTCGGAACTAGGCTTAAGATAGGGTGTTCGAGACAAAAATATAGAGTTTTGAGGGAGCCTGAGGAATTGCTTTGGGTGGAGGGAAAGGAAGACTAGATGTTGGGTAAATTGAGGTGTTGCAGAGTAAGCCCGAATATGGGGAGGTAAATGGGAAAAGTCGGTATTGCCTAAAATTGGGATGTAGGTGGATAGATGGAGAACCGGCTAGAATTATATGGGACACACAGAGAGAGAGAGAGAGAGATTGTTTGGTGTAGGTGAGCTGGGTCGATATAAGAGGTTCGATTAGGATGTAATGGGATGCTTTGGCCCATAATTTGAGTCGGGTATTTTCGGGATTGCTCGTGCAAGCCAAGTCAAGTGTCCCATATAATCTATCTATCTATCTATTGCCTGACGTAGTCATCCCCGTAGGGGTGGCCACGAACGAACCGCCCCCATGCACCTCTGTCCCCAGTCAGTCGACTCCCCTCCTCCTAACCAGCACTGCCTTCATTCATATACTTCCTCAGTCCATCCTTCCACCTCTCCCTCGGTGCACCTCTCCCTCGGTGCACCTTTCCCTCTCTGTCCTTCCACCTCGCTCTCGTACACCCTCTTAGTCAATCTCTCGCTTTTCATACGTTCCATATGGCCGAACCATCTCAAGTAGTTCCTTTTCACACTTTCCAGCACATCTACCTCCACACCACACCTCCTTCTTACTTCCTCATTCGTTTGTCTATCCCTCCATGTAACTCCGCACGCACTTCTCAAGTAACTCATTTCCACCGCTCTCACTCTTGGTCTGAGTCTCTTCCCGAATGTCCATGCTTCGCTTCCGTAAGTTAGTGTCGGGATTACCACACTGTCATGCAAGGACTTCTTCACTTCTATTACTGACCACTTTATTTCTTGTTACTGCTTTCAACGTTCCTACAACCCTCTTCCCCTGTTGCACCCTCTCCTGCACTTCTTCATCCATAGTCCCATCTTTACTCAACACACTGCCCAGATACTTAAAAGAGCTGACAATCTCCATAGCCTCACCGTTCAACTTCACCTCACACTCTGTGACTTCACCCCTTTCGAAAACCATAACCTTACTCTTCCCCGCATTTACCTTCAAATTCCATTTTTCGCACACTGTTCCAAACTCATTTACCAGACCCTGCAACTCCCATTCATTATCGCTCATCAGAACTGTATCATCCGCAAACAGCACTATAGGCAGCTTCCACTCATTTCCCTCACTTTTCAGCGATACAGCAACATCCACTGCTCTTCCTAGTATTTCTTTCATGACTCCATCCATATATACAGTAAACAACCACGGGGACATCACACACCCCTGTTTTAACCCAACACTAAGGTCAAAGAACTCGCTCTGCTCATTCTCCACTCGTACTGCCGCCTTTGCACCCTTATACATGCTCTTCACTGCTTTCAGCAATTTGCCATCTACTCCGTAGATTCTAAGTACTTTCCACATGCCTTCTCTATTCACTCTGTCATAGGCCTTCTCCAAGTCCATAAAGGCAACATACACCTTTTGTTTCTTCTCCAGATATTTCTCCACAACACAATTCAGGGTAAAAATCTGATTTACACATCCTCTTCCCTTCCTAAAACCTCCCTGCTCGTCGCCTATCCATTTCTCCTTTCTCACTCTCACTCTCTCAATCACTACCCTACTGTACACCTTCCCTACTATGCTTAAAAGACATATTCCTCAGTGGTTACCACACACTCCTCTTTCCCCTTTCCCCTTATATAGGGGGACTATTCTGCCAGTCTTCCAGTCATCGGGTGCATTCCCCTTCTCCCATGCTAGTTTGCACATTTTCCATACCCGTTCGATCACTATCTCAACACCATACCTCAACATTTCCCCACACACTCCATCTGTTACTGGTGTTTTCCCCAACTTCACTCTTTTCATGGCTTCCAACACTTCAGACCTCCTGATCCCCACCTCCTCCTCCACTACTTCTCCTCTTCTCCCTCCCATACCCCATCCAACTATGTTTGCTTGCTCTTCATAAAAAAGACGCGATTCCTTACATTTAGCAACTCGTTGAGGTACTCCCTCCATCTTTTGACTCTCTTGCTTCTCAGCTAGCTTTCTCCCATTCTTATCTTTCACACTCTTACTGTTTCCCTTGCTACCTTCCCTAACTTTCTTGACTTCTTTCCAGAACAGTTTCTTACACTCCATCCATTTTACACTCAGATTCCTTCCAAATTCCTCATCTACTCTTCTCTTACTTTCCTTCACTACTCTCTTCACCACTCTTTCTCTCCATGTACCTCGCTCGTTTCTGCCTCTCCAAATTTTCATTCCCTCTACTACCCAACCACTCTCTATACGCTTTCTTCTTATCTTCCACAACTATTTTTACCTCTTCTGTCCACCATGCTCTACCTTTCACTCCCCTCCCTCTTCTCCTCACTCCACACACCTCCTCACATGTTGCACAGACCTCTTCCTTAACACCTAACGAGCGGCCTAGGCGGTAATTTATAATTATGTACCGCCCAGCGGGGTGTTTTTACCCTAAATAGGGTTGTTTACGTGATCATTTTCATGCCTAAATAAGACCCAGAGCGTAAAACAAGTATCTATCCCTGAAAAGGCATAAACAGAGCTTTCCAATGACACCCCAACCATCCTTGTACGACCGTTAGTTTTCTTGCAACGATCGCGCAACACGAGTGCAAAAACCATGTAATTAGGTACTTTCCCTACATAATTCCCTGTGTAGCGAGTGTGAGGGGGGAAGGGAGGGTGGTTTTCACTTCAGTTGGCCCACCGCGGTGGTGTGCATCGGTCATAGCCTTACTACGCTCCTCACACCGCTCAGCTCTCTCTCTCTGCAACATTACGTGCTGAAAATGGCACACGACATAAGTTGTGAACCGCCACTTAGTCCAAATTTCTTTCACACGACATAAGTTGCGCGCCGCCAATAAAGGGTTAAACACCTTGCTTATCTCCTCCACTTCCGCCATATCTTCCAGGTCGAACCCACCTAGTCGTCTTTTTACTGCTCTCCTGTACTCTTCCCTGATTTCCTCCTCCTGTAGTCTCTCCACCCTCCTCACCATTCCACCTTCCTCTCGCCTCCCTCCAGCTCTCCTCACCCACTTCTTTTGTATCCTAACCTTAGCTGCTACTACATAATGATCAGACAGACCCCCTCCAATACCCCTATGCACCGTAGCATCCATCACAGATGTCTTCATTCTTTCATCCACACATATATAATCAATCAGTGACTTTCGTTCCACCACTGTCTTATCCTTCATCGTCCACACCACTTTCCATGTGTACCTGTGTATCATTCTGTGTCGGAAGAAGGTGTTGGCTATCCACAACCTCCTCCCCACACATACGTCCACAAGTGCACTACCATTCCCATTCACCTCTGACGGCACCTCTCACCCTCCCACCACTCCATCAACTTTCCTATCGCCCACCTTACCATTCATATCCCCAATCAGAAATATGCTTTCGTTCTTGTCAAACTTATCCAGGCACGCCTCCACATTCACCCAGAACTCCTCTTTCTCTCTTACAAGTTTATCCTCTGTCGGAGCATACACACACACAATCACCCACGTTTGTATTCCTACTTTCATTCTCACCCACACAATCCTTGAACCCACAGACCCATATTCTCGTACACACTCCTTCCATTTGTTACTGACAAACAAACACGCACCTTCTCTCGCTGCTCCCTCACTCACTCCAACTCCATATAATACTATCATTCAATCATTATAAGAAATATATTAGTTGCAAACAAAAGCTCGACATTTAACTATCTATAAAATAACCGAAACAAGATAGTAACAGGCTTGAAATTGGTTTTACAATTAACATTTGTAAAACTGGTTATGTGTGAACTAACTTAGTTGGGAGAATTGGAATAAAGGTAGAGATACAGTTGGAAAACTGTGTGGCAGCCTATGACTGTGAAGTAAGTGGAAAATACGATAAAACCGGGGATGTTGGATAACATGTGATGCTACTGTACAGGGAGGGACATTGCAGAGAAGGTAGGAAAGGATTTTAGTAACCTATGGTTGTGATGTAAGTATAGTATATAGAAGGATAGCTCACTGGGATGTCGTTGGATCAAATGCGATATATAGTGGATGGTGGGCTGGCTTAGTTGGGGACGTTAAAGAGGGATGTTGTGACTGAAAAAATAGTCATAGGTTGGGTCAAGTTGAGTTGGGTAGGTTTAAAGTCGCTGAATGATAAACTGTAGGGGGATGGTAGGGGACTAAACTAGGTTGTTGGGTGAGAAATAAAATAGAAATAGGGTTAGTTGGAATGTTCGAGGTTAGGTTAAAAGGGCTTATGTTACCTGTTAGTATCGGCGGATAGCAGTGAAATATATGGAGTATTGTGTGTGCGTTTGTGTGTGGTGTAATGGTTTAGGTGCTTATATTCTGGGTGTGGTGTCCCGAGTTCGAATCCCGGGAGGGCCATATGCTTTCATTAGTGTATTCAAGTACATTGGGGTTTGTATTTGATATTAATGTTAAAGAACGGGGTGTTACTTGTTATTATTATTATTATTATTATTATTAGTAGTAGTAGTAGTAGTATTTTGTTTATTATTATTACACACACAGTCTTAAAGAAGTGAGTATGGCCTGAAACCACTCACAGCCACACAGTCTTAAGAAAATTAAGTTAGCGAGGCAGCACACAAAACACACATTAACACCGCTTTCCCCCACCTCCTACACGCCCCCCTCTCCCCCCTTCGCGGTCATCGATGCCTCTAATTACCTCATCTGCATTTTTATTGGGTGCACGGCGTAACTAGTGCGGCTGAGGCGGGAGGGCTTCAAGTGACTGCTGCAGGAATACCCCACAGGCCTCACTTCCCTTGATACTTACACTACATTAACCTAACGTGTTCTTTTTCAGGCTAATTACCTTCCATTAGTTAAGGGGAAGTATTCTGTTTTGTCTGGGCTCCTTCTCTTTCATGTTTAGCCCAATTAGTTATGAGATTTTAAGACGTTCGCTCCATTATTTTGGCGATTTTATTACTTTTCGTCCTATATAAGTGTCGATTTTTTCCTGGCGAGCGATAGCGAGCCTGTAATTTAGGAGGAACCGACTTTTGGCCAGGACATTTTTCTACCGAAAAATGCACACATATATCTCGAAGAGGGGATCTTGGGGGTATTTTTTTTTTTAGCTTGATAAAGGTCTAGGGAGCAAACGAAAACAAACATATGTACCGGTAATAAAATACAAACAAACAAATAAACAGTATAACATATCCTTAAACAAGCCGGTCTTCTCGTTTCCTCCATTAACATAACAGCAATATTATATAGCCTAAACATAAGAAAGATAGTAAGATAGTTTAAGAAAATAAACAGAGATTAAATAAATGCGCCACCCACACCATTACTGAAACCATAGACCCCTTTACATAAGGACTGGAAACGAGCACTCTCGGAGTTTGAAATTTGGGTCCATTGCTTAAAAGCAGTATCATGAAAGCAGTGGTCTCTCCGACTTTCTTAAACACAAAAATATGTACACAAACACAACTTTACATATAAATGCATGTAATTTCACATGCAATCGTCCGTATCCCCGCCATATTGGCAACATAATGTCTCGCCAGAAAACGAACAGCCCAGGACGATGCCAGACGCCGGTCACCCACGAGACACGTTAGAGGCAACACATTTTTGTTCTGTTGTTCGTTATCTCTCGGCTTATTGTAAGTAATTTTCTTATAAATACTTACCAGTCACAAAAGGATCTGTGTTAACAACTTATTTAGCTGATAAATATTAGAATTGAGCTGATGTCAACGGGTTGCTTTGATATGTACTGATAACCATTTTACAACTATTCTTGTTTTTTTGCTTTACAGGAACAATGCCGAAAAGATGTGCTGCATTCAATTGTCGTGGAAACTACAGGGGAGAGCCATACAGTCCTATGGTGTGTTTCCCGAATGAAGAACAAGAACGACATGCATGGATTAGTGCTATGCCAAATAGCCCAGAAAGTTTGAGAGACAGGTCGAAACTATGGATTTGTGCATCACACTTTGACTGCGATTGGGTCACAGTTCGGGGAGGAAAACGACCAGCTGGGCCTCCTACAGTTTTTAAAGGTGTACCCAAGTCTTGCCTCAAACAACTTACGTCAGGTCCTAGGTTAACTAAAACAGTGACAAGTGAAGCAAGACTTAAAAAACAAACTGAATTTGAAAATGAACAAGACAAAATGCATAGTTATGACAAATTTGCAGGAGATATTGGAAAACACTTCCCTGAGTTTTATATAATGCAAAATGGTAGAGAACTGACAATGTTTAAGACAGATGGTAATGGTAGAGCAGTTGATAAGTTTCTTAATTTTAAAGAGGTACAGTCTCCTTTTGGTTTTCTGCAGATGGTAGTAGCAGAGAAAAGTGGCTTGGAGATACCAAAAAGTAAACTGAATCTTCAAAAAAATAGCTTGGTAAGTAAGTGGTCTCAAATTGAAGAAATAGTGAAAATTATGAACACTCATGAAGCGACTAATACTGACCGCTTAAAAAGAATAATTTCAGAACTTGACTCTATCACAGAATTTCATGAAATTGAAGGTTTTCAGTTCATTCAAGCACAGTTACAACTCCTTCTTATTCCTCCTAAAAATCGCCGATATACAAAGCATATGTTAATTCTCGCAGCAGAACTGTTTTGTATATCACCCGCAGCATATAGAATGCTTAGAAACTCCAAAGCAATTAGTCTTCCTTGTGAGAAACAGATTCGCCAATTGTTATCTCGCACTTATGCTGACAAGTGTCTCCCAATCCTTTTTGATCAGTTGAAGCCACAACAGCGGTTAATTAACATTTTGTTTGATGAAGTCAAGCTTAAGCAGGCCCTTAGATTTACAGGAGAGCATATAGTAGGCTATGCAACAAACGGACCAGAAAATCTAGCAACATCTGCTCTTGCTATTGAAGTTGTTTGTCACTATGGAGGACCACGGTACATCATACGAATTCATCCTGTATCAAAACTGAATGCTATTCAACTGAAGGAAATATTACTTGAGGCTGTATATGTTGTTAAAGCTAGTGGTGGCCATCCAGTATCGTTCGTCTGTGACAACTGTCCACTGAATCAAGCTGTTTACAGAATGCTTGGGGGTCCTGGAAAAGTAACACTAGCACCAGATGGCATAAATGTTTTCCTTGTCTATGATTATGTTCACATCCTCAAGAATATGAGAAACAACTGAATCACAGAAAAATTTCAAGAATTACATTTTAGCAAGGACGGTACAGAATATTTGGCGTGTTGGAGTGATGTTAAAGCTCTTTACAATGAAGATCAGAAGACACCACTTCGTCTGACAAAACTCACACGCTCATCAGTATTTCCTAAACCATTGCAACGTCAGAGTGTGCCCTTAGTTTGCCAAGTGTTCAATGAGAAAACGATTGCTGCATTTGAAGGTCTTAAAGGAACTGTTAAATTTCAGGATGGAACAGTGATATACATAACACTGGTAACCAATTGGTTTAAAATGATGAATGTTAAAAGCAAGTACAGCGCAGTTCATTTACGAGACCAATATCGTGAACCTTGGACATTAAACTGTACAAACTTCAAAGCTCTGCAGGAAATGTGTACAGTTGTATCCAGCTGTCGGTGGACTGGTGGGCATGGCAGAGAGAAGAAACTAACACAGTCAACAGCAGATGCCTTTGTCATCACAACAAGGTATAACATAGAAGCAGCACAATATCTTTTTGAAACCCATGATTTTGCTTACATCCTACCTGCTGTTTTTTCACAAGATCCCCTAGAAAAGCTTTTTGGTCAAGCAAGACAACGTAGTGGAGGAAATTTTTACATTGACATTGGGGATGTTCAAGCAGCATCCAAAGTACAGCAGTTGCATCAGCTGTTGAAACGTGACATCGTTCCTGACCGAGCCAAAGAAGTAAGCTGTGAATTTTTTACAGCAGCAATAGATGATGGTGATTTACAACTTCTGGAAGAGCTGGCATTACAAGACACTCAACTACTTCTAGATTCAGATGATACTTTAAAACATAAAATTGTCTACATTGGGGGATTTTTAGCTCATAAACATGGACAACAGGAAGTAGATTCTGGGGGATGCTTGTCATCAGAGTTTTTGACTGCGCTCAATCGAGGTGGGCTGAGTATGCCTACACTGGCTACTGTCTTCTTTGTACATAGTGGCATCACCCTTCAAATGTCTCTTCAAGACTCGAAAAAGTGTTGTCGCAATTACTTGAAACAATGCTTGTCTTATGTAGATGCTCCTTTAGCTAGCCATTCAGGAGCATGCCAGACATTGTGTAATGTGTTGTTTAAGGCCTTTGTATTTAATACAAGCGATCGGGAGTGTACACTAGGCTGCTTAAGGCGACAAGAGAAACTTTCTAATGTTTAAGTTAATTATTGTGTTATTTGACTTTTGATATATGTAAAATTATGTGTAAAGTAATATTTTGCAAAGGTTTTACATTAATTTCTTCTAATATTTAATTAATGTAAGTCATGGTATGATGCTTTGCTTGTATAATACATGTTCTTATAAACTATCTCATTATAACTGTATATTTTCCTATTATGTTCAATCACGAAAGAGACTTATGAGTCAATCAACCAAAAACAAATGTTTTATTTTCCTTTACTTGGTTGCTCTAGTTAATAAGATGTTGTAGAGTAAAAACACAAAGTCCCATATCCAGTAAAACTAAAATAAGACCTCAGTTTGTGGGCCTGACAATGGACCCAAGTTCCGGGACCCGAGTATGGCCGACGCCAGTCCTTATGTAGAGGAGTCTATGACTGAAACCAACTTTTGACAGCAGAACAATCAGTCATATTGCCCTGGTCTATGGCAGGGTTCATTGGGCCGCCCCAATCAGCCCTTCAATCAAGAATAAACAACCTTCAATCAAACAGCCCTATTGTGTGAATCCTCTCTACCCTACCAGGTTGTGTTATTGTGGTTGATCTAGACCTAGTTTCTTACTAACCTATCTCACTTAATAATCCTAACCTTTCTAACTTAACCTAACTTTTCCGGCTTTCCTATCCTAAGCTGCTTGTTCACTCTTATCCTAGTGTTCAACGAGTGGTGAGACTGGTGAGCTCTATTTTATGGTTCAGATAAATAAGCGATCATGTTGTATTGGATATGTATGTTTACATTATCTCGACCTTATGCTAATTTTTCCCGGTATTTTCGCAGGAGACTGACTTCACTTTTGAAGACGTTATCTAAAAACAAAACACACACACACATATGACTGTGATTCTATAGCTATTTATATTATAAAACTGCCAAAGAGAAGAACTTTTAAATATTTTGTTTTCTATTTCTTTTACTTTTGTTTTCTCTAAAAATATACCCTTGAGCATCAGAAAACGCATATTGGCGACTATTTGTATGTTATAATTTTATCACAAACATTTAAATATTTTGTTTTCTTCTTTCGTTAACTTTTTTTTCTTTCTAAGTGATACCCCTGAGCATCAGAAAACGCATATTGGCGACTGTTTGTATGTTATAAATTTATCACAAACATTAAACATTAAATTAGGTAAATACAAAGTTTTACACCAGGGACGGTTTCTACATTATATACTGTATATATATACAGTATATATATATATATATATATATATATATATATATATATATATATATATATTATTATTATTATTAGCATTAATATTTATTTATTTATTTATTTTTTAATTGTTATGGTGTATGTTTCTATGAACCCCATCGGAAATAGCAAACAAATATAATATACTGTTACGATCGGGTCTCGTATAAATCAGTGGCTCTTATACATTGGACTAGACTGGCATAAATGCAACAACGGAAACGCTAGATCCAACCCCTGATATATAATCCCGTCGAACAAAGAACACATATACCCTCCAGAGTTGTATCTGCGATAGCGGGGTATCTTAACTCTCAGTATCTATTTGCTTCTACTATAGGCTGATGTTCTCTGAAACAGCCTATTACCTATAACATATGATTGCTTAGTTATGGTACACAAGGAAAAGATAGTTAACTTAATTAAATCACAAGAGTGATCTAATGCAAACAAGAAGAAGGTTTACTTAACGTTACTTTAATCAATAATATCTGTCACTCCTTTATGAAAGAAAGTGTTGTAAAGTCCTCAAGCACCGAACAAGGAATCTTCTGAATAATGTCGGATGCTACTAAGAAAAACGTATCGGAAATGGAACCACAAAATAGCAGGAGGCAGGACAATGCACGTGTAGGCTAAATACACAAAAAGGCTGGACCTATAATGTTATTGGACACAAGAATATTATAAGCGGTGCAACAGTAATAATGCTCGCCACGAAAAAGTAGTACTCCTATTAACAAAACCGGTCTATGCTGGTTGTGTCTCCCTACAGCAACCTAGACCTCAAAATGCTTGTGTAGAAATAATGGGTATGCATAAAAGAGTATATGATCTAATCCAGCTAATGTCTACCCGGGTTAATAAAGTCTAGCTGGGATGCGCAAAGGTACAGAATTCTGGTGGAGCAAGGCAGCTCCTAGCCTAGTGTGGACCTTTGGTCTGTGCGGCCTGATTACGTTAATATGAAGGGGTTCTCTCTTGAGGATTCTCGATCACAAGTATCCACAAGTATCGAGTATCCTCCTGGCGACCCTCAAAAGTAAAAGCAAATAGAGTTAGAACAGTGTTGGGTGGATTAGGCAAGCAGCCCTCACGCACTACACAGTTTAAACTCCAAGGTACACAGACAAAAGATCCACCCAGGTAACCCCCAGAATCCGTAGTGTCGTGCAGCTCAAAAGTAGCCTACACACAGTGAAAACACCAACAGCAAGGTACCTGATCCCTAGTCTAGCATTATTTAACCCTGTAGAAACATTAGTGATTGATGGAGACAGTCCGAGCAATACAATCTCCCAAAAAGACAATGACTATCTTCAACCTTAGCCTAGTACATAAGAAATGTGAGATCCAGCATATAATACAGTCTGGCCACCAATTCAAGGTGTGGATGCAGAGAACCAGAGGGGGATTGATATTAATAAAAGGTGAGGAAGTAGTGGAAATGATAGAGGCAGTAGGAGAGAAAGATTCTAAGACAAGAGTGTGGAACAGTTCATGGGAGATGCTTAGAGTATGCTGTCTGGGACGGATCTTACAAGGATATTCCCAGGGACAGCCTCGCTGGAGTCCCAGTTCGCAGGAATGGCACGAGGGCGCGCGACAGTCGCCCAGTAAGCAGCCGCCTAGTAGGCAGTGTTAGGCAGGAGGCAACGAATCCCGCGAGGCCTATGTAAGGGGGCCAGCCTCGCGTCACACTCACCACCAAGTCACACCCCCTGGTCTCTCTCTCTCTCTCTCTCCCGCTCGCCTTCCCATCATTCAACTACTTAACACAATACTTTCAATTGACTAAATAAAATAGAAAGGATTGTGACAGACGAAAATAAAGAACAGTTCTGAACTGTCTGCAACACAAGCTTTCTCGAGAAGGAAAGTACACAATGATAGGTAGACTGTAGCTACATTGTCTGCCCTGGCGAGTCCTAGCGAGTAAGCCATGCGGTTCTGGGGGAAGCGGTGAGCGTCACACCCCACCCAAGATTTTTAAGAGGCTCCAACTATGAGCTCTAAATCTGACACGCAGAACCCATACAAAATTCGCCACTCCTAGCCACCCAGCGACAATGAAATGTAAAGCACAGTTCTCTTCAAAATAACACATTATAAAAATTAACAACCCTTCCCAACACAATAGATTTAAATTACATAGTTATACTCATAAGAGCGAGCTTCACTAGCCCAGCCTTCTGAGAGGAGTACAACTCAGAATTTCTGCTATAACATACTTAAACAAATTTTAACTATCAAAGAAAGAGTTTTTATAGGATTTTTATATTTTTAATATGTTTATGGCGGCTGCACTACAGGGGCAAGCCTAGTTTTTTCTTCTATACCAACACAGCAACTCCTACTTTACGACCCAATACGCTGGGCTACAGACGCGAGCCAACAAGCACCAGACGTAAACATACTAATCAAACCAAAGTAGGAGGCTACCCTTGTGATGATCTACCCCGGGTCTTCCACCCTCGATAAGCAATCTGCAATCACATTCTCAGAACCGGCAATATGGCGTATGTCTAGGTTGTATTCCTGCAACATTAATGACCACCTGGTCAGCCTCATATTCCGGTTATGGAATTGATTCAGGAACTTAAGGGAGTGATGGTCGGTGTAGATCACCACAACTGGTCCATAGGCTGGAACATACACCTCAAAGTACCTGAGCGCTAGCACAATCGCCAGCAGTTCCTTCTCAACTACTGAATAGTTCTTCTGCGCCGAGTTGAACTTTTTTGAGAAGAAACTGACTGGGTGTTCCAGCCCATCTTCGTCTGATTGCATCAGAACGGCACCAGCCCCCACACCACTGGCATCAGTTGCCAGCTGGAATGGTCGGCTAAAGTCCGGGGCCCTGAGGATTGGGTGAGTACACAACAGGTGTTTTACTAGCAAAAAAGCCCTCTCACACTCAGGCGCCCACTTAAACTTTCTATCTTTGGCCAATAGGGTCCGTCAGAGGAGCCAGCACAGTAGAATAGCCCTTTATAAAGCGGCGGTAGTAACCAATCATGCCCAAAAACCTCATGATCTGCTTCTTGGTGGACGGCCTGGGGAAGTGGTTAATAGCCAATATCTTGTTCTGTGGGGGGCACACCTGGCCCAAACCCACCATGAACCCCAGATACTGCACGGTAGCCCGCACAAAATCACACTTTCCCAGGTTGACCACCAAGTTTGCCTCGCTTAATTTCTTAAATAGGGATTCTACATGTTCACAGTGGCTCTTGAAATAGTCATCGTAGATAATGACGTCGTCCAGGTACACGGTACAGTTCGGAATGTCAGCCACTAACTAGTTCATCAAGCTTTGGAAGGTCACTGGTGCGTTCTTTAGACCGTACGGCATGACATTACAACGATATGTAGCACCATCCACCACAAAACCACACACCTCTTTCGCCCGTTCAGACAAAGGAACCTGCCAGTAACCTTTTACCAGGTCCACCTTGGTCAAGAACTGGGCCCTGCCAATCTTGTCTATACAGTCATCGACCCGGGGAAGAGGATATGGGTTGGTGGGAGTCAAGCCGTTTAGCCTGCGGTAATCAACACAGAAGCGCACCTTTCCATCCGGCTTAGGTTGCAGCGTTACGGGAGATGTCCACTTTACCGCCCCCTTCTCGATCAGTCCCTGTTGCAACATATACTCCAACTCCGCCCAGAGGGCCGGAAGTTTAATA
Source organism: Paralithodes platypus (assembly GCA_032716605.1). Classification (NCBI taxonomy): domain Eukaryota; kingdom Metazoa; phylum Arthropoda; class Malacostraca; order Decapoda; family Lithodidae; genus Paralithodes; species Paralithodes platypus. The sequence goes on along the minus strand of CM064480.1, from coordinate 52,412,086 downwards.
GGGGGCACCCTATAGGGCACTGATTTGAAGGGTGGGTGGTCTCCGACGTCAACGTCGTGCACCTCCTGAGTAGTGAGGCCTGGGTGTTCCGCAAATACAGTAGGGTATAAACAAAATAGGCGCTCGACAGCCACACGCTGTTGCTCAGGTAGGTGTTGCAAAGCCTCATGAGCCGCCTGTCTCGTGTTTCCCGCCCACTGATCTGCAGAAACATGATAATCCCAGTTGTCATCCACCTGCGCATGACTGTCCCGTTCTCCTTCTCCACCTTGACTGCTGAAAGTCATCACGGGGACAGTGAGAGGCTCAGGTAGGTGCCTCACATACTCCTTCATCAGGTTGACATGACATAACTGATTCCTCTTACGCCTGTCTGGAGTGGCCACCAGGTAATCTAAGTCCGAGAGCTTCTCTGCTACCCTATAAGGACCAGCGTACTTTGCGGATAAGGGGTGACCTACAAGAGGGAGTAGTATCAACACCTCCTGACCCACGTGAAACTCCCTGAGTTTCACCTTGTGGTCGTACCTGTCCTTCATGAGGGCCTGAGAGCCTACCAGATTGCGGCCAGCCAACTCCAGACTACGCAACATTCGTTCTCTACTCTCAAGTTCGACAGCACCGTCACTACACTTTAGAACCTCCGGGTCTTCTAGCTGCAATTTGCGAATATCTGAGGGAGCTAGCCTGTCTAAGTGTTTGCGAAACACTCCTCCCCCCCCATCATCGAACTTTGCATCCCGTTGCTCTCTCCGTGTATACCATTGCTGCCTCGGAGTCTCTTTAAGCCCTGCCTCTACACTCTCAGTGACAGGTGGTGGTGCTTCTCCAGACTCTAATAACGGTGCTAATACTGAGTCCCCGAGAAGCGCTGCTGGTACTAGACTCTCCACCGTATCAGCTTTCAGCACCTTCTCGTGACCGTTCCTCCGCTTATTTGAAGACTGTTGGTTAGGCTGTGACTCCCTGGATGCGAGAGATCTGGTTACAACACATGCCATTGGTTGCACCTGACACTTCTCAACCCACTCCTGTTCCTCCCTACTCACGTCGGCCGGCTCCTCGGCAACGACTAAGGGTGAAACCTTAGAAGCAGCAGTCACCGCAAAGTCATTGCCGAGAAGGAGGTCGACGCCCCCAACAGGCAATTTCTCCACGATTCCCACATCCAGTTCGCAAGTCACACCGTCAACTTCAAGCTCCATTCTAACAAGCGGGTATGACCTAGTTGCATTAACTCCCTGCACCACAACTACCCGCGCCGCATTTATGGGTCTACCAGTGAAATTCTTCAAGAGTGTCTGAGAGGCACCTGTGTCACGCAAAAGCTGTACCCCGTGCTTCTTGCCCCCCCACTTCACGCAGCCATGCCCTCTATGGTCGCAAAAGGCATCGCGGACAGGGTTCGAGCCTTCCGGATCCTTCTTCACTGGCAGTGCTCCATCCTCTGATCTTATGCCTCCAGCAAACAGAAGACTTCTGGAACACCCCAATGCTGCGAGCCAATGACACAGCCGCCGTGGGAGGTCTGCTCGGACAAGCTTTTGCCATGTGCCCCTCTTTGTGACAGTGATAACACTCAAATTTCCCCTTGGACTTATACTGAGGTGTAAAAGTCCCCTGACCCATCTTAAATGGGGCGGTGCTAGGTTTGTGATCAGTCTTGGTGTCATTGCTTTTAAATTTATGTGTCCATATTCCGGGGAGGGGGAGGGTAACGCTCCTTAACGCCTACATCGTTTCTCTGTGCAGAGCCACACCCCCGAATTAGTGACAACCGACGATCAGCCATTTCTGCTGCTTCTACGAGAGTTCTTGGGTTCTTCTCTTTAAGGTTTAAAGTCAAGTCGCCTCCCGTACACTTATAAAACTGCTCTAGAAGCATCAACTGTTTCATCTCATCAAACGTAGTTGTCTTCTCTGATCTGAGCCAGTTTCCCATAGCGTCGGACAGGTCCCGGGCGTGCTCCAAGAAGGTACTGTCTCACCCCTTAGTCACACCCCGGAACTTTAACCTATATGTCTCGGGTTGTAGCTCATATGCCCGCAGGACAGCCTCCTTGAGCTCCTCCAAAGGCAGTGCATCGTAAGCCTTGAGCCCCTTACCTACGAGTCTAGAGGACACAAGGGCCGCCCACTTAACTTCAGGCCACTGATGCTCCCGGCACTTCTTCTCAAATCTATTGAAAAACTCTGTGACACCAGACTCGTCAAATACAGGGACCAGTTTGAGAAGGTGCGACAGAGACTGATCATGCGCACGGTTTCCAGTACCGAGTCGCTGTCCCGTCGTCTCAACACGAGACTTCTCTAAATCCATGTCGGCACGGTATCTTGTAGATTCTAGTTCAGTCCTAAGCTCAGCTTCCCTCGTCTGTTGCTGCATCCTAGCCAGCTCTTTTCTCTCTTCTATCTTAGCTAGCTCTATCTGCTGTTGACTCTGATGTTTTGCCATCTCGAGCTGAAAGAGCATCTCCGGGGTCAAACCTTGAGGAGGAGGAGGAGATGCAATGATGTTAGAAATACCCGGTGATCCCCCCAGGGGCAAATCACCCTGCCAGTCACTACCCACCTGCGGAAGCGTGCTCAGGGTAGGTACTCCAATAGGAGGATTGGGAGTCGAGTGAAGGGGAGGCTCGGCCAAAGGGCTCTGAGCACTCACCCTACCTCGTACGCCAGTCACCCCACCCAGCACACACGTCATCAGGTCATCCTTGGTCATGCCACTAGTACATACATGACCGATAGCTGCGGCTAAGCACTGGAGACCGTACCGATTCATACCCACCAACCGGTCGGAAGTAACAGGCCATTGTAAAAAATTCCTTGCATCCTCCTCACTGTTTACCAAGTTAACAACCTGCCCATGCTGCTGCTCCTCAGCTTCTACATCACGTACTGTGTCCTCATCCTGCACTGATCCGCTATAAGACATGATGCTCACTGAAGATTTTTCACTTTGATACACAAAAAAGAAGTACCCCAAACTCTTATACCACAATATTCACAATAAAAAATTCTCTGAGACCGCTTAAGTGCTATATTACTTTGCTAAAAAAATAATTCTTGCATGTCCTCAAAAAATATTCCACAAAATCAACAAATGTTCACTGCCTAAACTGTGAGAAAAATCTGCACAATAACCTGCAATTATATGTCAGTTCACCAAATCCTGAGCTAGGTCGCCATTTGTTACGATCGGGTCTCGTATAAATCAGTGGCTCTTATACATTGGACTAGACTGGCATAAATGCAACAACGGAAACGCTAGATCCAACCCCTGATATATAATCCCGTCGAACAAAGAACACATATACCCTCCAGAGTTATATCTGCGATAGCGGGGTATCTTAACTCTCAGTATCTATGTGCTTCTACTATAGGCTGATGTTCTCTGAAACAGCCTATTACCTATAACATATGGTTGCTTAGTTATGGTACACAAGGAAAAGATAGTTAACTTAATTAAATTACAAGAGTGATCTAATGCAAACAAGAAGAAGGTTTACTTAACGTTACTTTAATCAATAATATCTGTCACTCCTTTATGAAAGAAAGTCTTGTAAAGTCCTCAAGCACCGAACAAGGAATCTTCTGAATAATGTCGGATGCTACTAAGAAGAACGTATCGGAAATGGAACCACAAAATAGCAGGAGGCAGGACAATGCACGTGTAGGCTAAATACACAAAAAGGCTGGACCTATAATGTTATTGGACACAAGAATATTATAAGCGGTGCAACAGTAATAATGCTCGCCACGAAAAAGTAGTACTCCTATTAACAAAACCGGTCTATGCTGGTTGTGTCTCTCTACAGCAACCTAGACCTCAAAATGCTTGTGTAGAAATAATGGGTATGCATAAAAGAGTATATGATCTAATCCAGCTAATGTCTACCCGGGTTAATAAAGTCTAGCTGGGATGCGCAAAGGTACAGAATTCTGGTGGAGCAAGGCAGCTCCTAGCCTAGTGTGGACCTTTGGTCTGTGCGGCCTGATTACGTTAATATGAAGGGGTGCTCTCTTGAGGATTCTCGATCACAAGTATCGAGTATCCTCCTGGCGACCCTCAAAAGTAAAAGCAAATAGAGTTAGAACAGTGTTGGGTGGATTAGGCAAGCAGCCCTCACGCACTACACAGTCTAAACTCCAAGGTACACAGACAAAAGATCCACCCAGGTAACCCCCAAAATCCGTAGTGTCGTGCAGCTCAAAAGTAGCCTACACACAGTGAAAACACCAACAGCAAGGTACCTGATCCCTAGTCTAGCATTATTTAACCCTGTAGAAACATTAGTGATTGATGGAGACAGTCCGAGCAATACAATCTCCCAAAAAGACAATGACTATCTTCAACCTTAGCCTAGTACATAAGAAATGTGAGATCCAGCATATAATACAGTCTGGCCACCAATTCAAGGTGTGGATGCAGAGAACCAGATGGGGATTGATATTAATAAAAGGTGAGGAAGTAGTGGAAATGATAGAGGCAGTAGGAGAGAAAGATTCTAAGACAAGAGTGTGGAACAGTTCATGGGAGATGCTTAGAGTATGCTGTCTGGGACGGATCTGACAAGGATATTCCCAGGGACCGCCTCGCTGGAGTCCCAGTTCGCAGGAATGGCACGAGGGCGCGTGACAGTCGCCCAGTAAGCAGCCGCCTAGTAGGCAGTGTTAGGCAGGAGGCAACGAATCCCGCGAGGTCTATGTAAGGGGGCCAGCCACGCGCCACACTCACCACCAAGTCACACCACCTGGTCTCTCTCTCTCTCTCTCTCTCTCTCTCTCTCGCCTTCCCATCATTCAACTACTTAACACAATACTTTCAATTGACTAAATAAAATAGAAAGGATTGTGACAGACGAAAATAAAGAACAGTTCTGAACTGTCTGCAACACAAGCTTTCTCGAGAAGGAAAGTACACAATGATAGGTAGACTGTAGCTACATTCTCTGCCCTGGCGAGTCCTAGCGAGTAAGCCATGCGGTTCTGGGGGAAGCGGTGAGCGTCACAATACTAAATTACATCATCTAGCAACCTAAATCAATCACAGTTCTTAAGAAACTGGATTATATCAAGTTTGCTTTCACAAATTAACACCTAGTCTCGTAATCAATGTTTGGCACGATGAAAACTACGCCCATTCAATACATTCCTGACACGGTCTACACTCCGATAGTCACTATAACTTCAATGATTTCCCGAAAGTAAATTATTTAATCTAAGCTTAAACATACAACGTTAACTATTCAAAATACAAGTGTAAAACAAATAACACAGTAAATATAATCCTACCAAGCCCAAGTGGAACATGAATATTATGAATAATACTGACAGGAATTTAATGGTTTACTTACCATGACTCGAAGCTCCATTGAATCCTTGGTTGAATTGTAGTTTATGGCCCACAGTATCCACTGCAATTATGAGAAGTGCTATGAACACATATAATAAGGTAGCAACTTATGTTGAACGTGCATTTTAGGGTAGCCAATATACTAGCTAATAAATATCGGGCCGCGATTTAGCGGGTATTATTAATTTTGACAATACAAGTTGTGACGGTAAGATTAGTTATTTTTCATGTTTGTGTATAATAATGTGGTTAGTTTAGGTGCTTAGGTTAGGTTATTTTTTGTTTGGTTATCTTACCCCGCCTCATCCATCCCCCCCCCCCCCCCACACCACCACCACCCGGAAAAAATTAAGGACCTGTCTGATTCGAGTTTAAGTAATCTACAAGGTTCTTCATGGTTTTTTTTTCATATACAATATAGGCCTACTAAATACCGTTGCAATTTAGTTTTTATCCATTTTCCATCAATCTTAACATATGATCCCAATAGTGGGGAGGGATCTAGTTATGGTTACCATGGGATACAAAATGGGTTGATCCCCCTCACCCCCGTAACTTATTGAAATCAGCACATATGTTGCCAGTAGGGGCACTATTTATAGTTTTTTCCCACAAATTTGGCACTGCTATCGTCGATAGGGAGAGTTTTTGTGTTTACAGTGATTATATAGTGCCCATATAATCAATTTCCGACTATAATGACATATAAAACAATGTATTATGGGTTATGACAAACCTATGACCCATATAAAAATCGATGGGTCCCATATAGGGTCGGCCCTAGATTAATACCCACCCACCCCTGACCCACGGTGGTCTGGTGGTAGCAGCCCCCCCCCCCCCCCCGTTATTGTCAGTGGGGGTCTGAGGACCGCAGCCCCCAGCATGAACAACTAGGATAGGCTAGGTAAGGTTAGGACAGTAACATTGAGTATAGTGCTGGGATATCTGTGTTTTCACTCTCTCCCCTCTCCCCTAGATTTTTATGATGGAGGGGCCATAGCTGTAAACTCGTCTCTTTCTACAGAAATGAATGATAAATTTGGAAGAATCATGAACAAATCTAATAAAGTAAATGTAATACTATAACTGGTCAAGCTACTTTCAATCTCAAATGCCTGTGGGTCATGAACTGCAATTTTACCGAATCCAGTTTGGTTATATGCCGCAAATCACACTGAAGTTATTTTGAATAAGCATAAGATTTAATAATCGTGAAGAAGATACGACAAACACAAATATCATATAATTTATTATAATAAAAAGTGTAGAATAACTTTAGTTTTGTAATGCAACTGTGTCTAAGCCTTACACTGATTGTTAATTGGTGATGCATTGAACCACCTTGTTTCCAACGAACATTTATATAGGCCATTGTAAAAAATCATATTTATACTGTATTCATAACTCACTAAAGAATACTAATATATAATTAGCTGTACTAAACTAACTTAGATTTACCTTTTAGATTTACGTATATCGGTTTAGGAAGATATCGACGTCTACTTCCACACCGGCTAATTTCAAACTGAGCTGTAAAGTGGCAACTGATCATGGAAAATACAATGAGGAACTATATCTTCAATGGACTTCCAGTCGATACTCATTAATGATCAAACACCTCTGTAGATGGCTCTGATATCGGGGGTGCGTCGTCTTTTTGTTTACAATAGATACCGAGAGTTGTCAGGGGGCGTGGCCTCAGAAGAGAACTTGTCTCTCAAATAAAGACTACCAATATTCACGAAGGTTGCTATGCTCCATGAATTAGAGATAGTTGATCTTATTAACGATCAATATATGTTTACCCGCCTGCTGAGGATACTAATTTTGGAATGGATATCCTGTAATCAAAGCGTTAAGTACTATCACAATTATTCATCTATTTCAGGTCCTTCCTAAGTTGATTAAAATTATCTGATGGAATTAACAGTACCAGTCATTAATGATGTCTAGAAATATTCCGAGTTGCCACAGACTGAACTGAATCTCCTCCTTATTTGTTTACCTAATACTTACTTATGGAGGTTCGCTTACTCAGCAACAACATTTATGACTGTGAAAGTACAACCGGTTCCTCCTACCCTTTCTCATCTACCTATTAGGGAGAGGGTTTTTTTCTGGATCCCCTTCTCCCTCATGTTTAGCCCCATTAATATGGCGATTTTGAAACCTTTTGTGCCCTTTAGGTACAGTACCAGTATTTTCCCTGGCGAGCGAAAACGAGCCTGTAATTTAGGAGGAACTGGCCTTCAGACTGAACATTTTTCTACCGAAACAAAATAGGCCTACTAAGTTATCGCGAAGGGGGATATTGGAGGTATTATTTAAACATTGATGGAGTTCGTGGGAGGAAACTAAGAATAATAAATACATTAATTAATTAACTAATTAATTAATATATAATTAAACAAATAAATAATATAAATACAAATCTCCGCTTAAATAACCACAGTCGATGCTTGTAATTAGCCCAAGGACCGTGTTGGAGGCCGTATATTAGCCCAAGGACCGTGTTGGAGGCCGTATATTAGCCCAAGGACCGTGTTGGAGGCAGTATAGTGTGGCACGGGGAGGGTTAAATGTAATTATATATATATATATATATATATATATACTGTATATATATCACTATATTATTATCCTTATTAAGGGGAGGCAGACCGTTTTTCTGGACCCCCTTCTCCCTCATGTTTAGACCCATTAGTTTTGAGACTTTAAGACGTGCGGCCCATTAGTTTGGCGATTTTAACCCCTTTCGCCCCATTTCGTTGTCAATTTTAAGACCTTTCATACCATTTACGTCGTGTCGATTAGTTCCTGGCAAGCGATAGCGAGCCTGCAATTTTAAGAGGAACCGGCCTTCGGCCGGCACATTTTTCAACCGAAAAATGTACAAATTTATCTTGAAGGGGGGTCTAGGGGGTGTTTTTCTAAGCTTGATGGAGGTCTAGGGAGGAAACTAAAAGAAATATATGAATAAATGAATGAATAGACCAAACAAACGGCCTGTCTCCCCTTAACCCTCATAGTAGTAGAACGCTATTGTGACTATTATGCAGGCTATCATTAAACGATGAAGACAGTTTGACAGTTTAGAAAGGACATCCAGCAATCAAAGGGGTAAAATGGATCTCAATTAACCCCTTGACTCTCATAGTTCTCTCCTATGCCTAATAAAATCGTCTAATAATATCCCGAACAAAATGAAAGAACCCGTTCCTTTCCTTGTTATCTTTTTCACGTACCCACTAATTGTCTAACCTATTCGTTCCACTCCTCCTCGTCCGCCTCAAATTACCAAAAAAAAAAAAAAAAAAAAAATCTAATTCGGTGCAAGGACCGTGTAGGCAGCCGTATATTTTGGAACACGGTGAAGACTAACAATCAGCCGTATATTTTGGAACACGGTGAAGGCTAACTATAACTTTATACACATGCCAAGATATTTTCGCAATTAATACTAACCCCTTGAGGATTATGACACATTTTAACAGTATATTCTGGCTATCATTAGATGATTTTATGCAATTTAGGTATGGTATCTACGAATCAAATGGGTAAATAGTATCTCAATGAACTCTTCAGCTCTGATGTGGCGGCGTCTACGCCGTGGGGCCACCTCCCGAGGCTGCCAACCGCGGATGGCTGCCGACCCTGCACAGCCGAAGACAAAATCAACGACCAGTGGAGGAAAACCGGATGCCGTCCGCGGGGAGCAGTTTCGGGAGCCAAACCGTCACAACCATCCCCTGCCCCCTCCCTGGGGGCACGGGTCCTTGGAGCGGCTTCGGTCGCGCCGGGAATTTCCACACCTCTCACACCACACACACACATCACACAGTTTTTCCTACACCGAGAAATGACTCTCCGGCTGTCATTTCTCGAAGACTTCTTCTAGCCGGAGACATTGAGAGCAACCCAGGACCCACGTTCACATACATATGTCCAACTTGCTCAAAACCCATCACTTCGAGTCGCCATACTAAGGGTTCAGTTCTCTGCAATTCATGTGGGAACTGGACCCACTTCACCTGCACAACACTTGCCTCCAAGAAACACTACACAAACACCTGGACCTGTTCCTCATGCCCCTCCCTCTCCCAGTCAAATCCCTCGCCTAAAACCCGTCCACCTCTCCTCCCCAACCCACCTAACCTTCCCATATCATCCACTCCCCCCCCTAAAACCCGTCCACCTCTCCTCCCTAACCCACCTAACCTTCCCATACCATCCACATCCTCAACTCAACACACCACACCCCATCCTAATCCATTCCAACCCCCATCTCCTGCTCCCCAATCCCCACCCCCACCTCACCCATCCCAACCCCCAGCCCCTCCCTCACCCCCACCCCCCCCATCACCCCCACCCCCACCCCATCCTCGTGCAGCAGCACCCAACATACATCGTGCACATAACATTAACATTCTTCAACTGAACATAGATGGCATCAACACAAAGAAACACGAACTCTCACACTTCATCAAACAACACAACATACACATTGCCATCTTACAAGAAACAAAACTCCGCACAACACAAAAAACACCCACATTTCATAATTTCACCACCATCAGACAAGACCGGGCTGTCGGCGGGGGCGGTGGACTCATCACCCTGGTACACAAAGAAATATCATACATAGTAACCAGTGTACAAACCAAATCACTCCTCCCCCCAAATGATAACACAACAGAAATACAGTCAATTAAAATACGCACTGGCAACAACTCCAACATAACCATCATAAACACATACATCCCTCCCCAAACATCCCCTACAGTACCAAATGAATACAGACCACACTTACAACACATCACAAACACCCCACACACCCCACACATCATCCTGGGTGGTGACTTCAACGCCAAGACGTCGGCCTGGTTTGTCGACAACCCCGACACAGACAGAGGGCTGGTACTACAAAACCAAACCGATAACCTCATCATCCTTAACGACATCCATCAACATACCCATATTCCTCACCAAGCCCTCTATAACCCATCATCTCCAGACATCACCTTTTGCTCCCCAGAACTCGCCCCCACAACATCCTGGAGGGTGGTCAGAACCTTAGGCTCTGACCACCTCCCGATCATTATCACCACCAAAACCAGACTCACCCCAGCTAGCCACAAACACACATACACCAATTATAAAAGAGCTAACTGGGAAGCATTCACAAATGAGACAGAACAACACTTCACAACTCTAAACAGTACACCCATCACTAACATCAACAATGCTGTACACATACTCAATAAAACTATCCAAAACGCTGACAAGAAACACATTCCAAGAGGTAACAGAAAAAGACACAACCCCAACTTCACACCAGAAATTCAAAACCTCATCAGACAACGTGACATACTGAAACACTCCCCAGCACCCCACACACAAGACATCACACAACAAATTCAAGCACTCAACACCCAAACTAACAACAAAATACAAGAACAACAAAAACTAAATTGGAATAACTTCCTACAAACACTTGATCACAAAACAAACCCCAAAAAACTATACAAAACACTAAACAGCATCACACTTTCCAACAGCAACACAACACAATCACATGCTGCAATCACAACAACAGACTCTACTCCTTCATGTAAACAACAAGCAAACACTCTCATCAATCACTTTTCACATGTCAGCCACCTAAAACCTCACAAAGACGACCGACGTGTCATCCGACGTAAGAGACAATTCCCCACAGACCCTGACTATACACCCTTCACCAATCACCAGACAAAGCATATCATCAACAATCTCAAGCACTCACCCGCCTGTGGCCTAGACAACATAAGCAACATACACCTCAGACACCTGGGACCACAAGCATACAAGCACTCACTAACATATCAAACTACAGCTATTCACACAACACAATACCAGACATTTGGAAGCATGGTATCATCATCACTTTCCCCAAACCCAACAAAGACCCCACGCTACCCTCCTCGCACCGCCCCATCACACTCCTTTGCTCCCCCTCCAAAGTCATGGAACGCCTAGTATTACAACTAATTACACCTGACCTACCCCTAGCTCCAACACAACATGGCTTTAGGCCACTGCACTCCACAAACACTCTTCTCACAGACCTTACACAAAGAGCTTTCGACGGCATCAATTCAGCTAGACCACCACACAGATCACTATTAGCCACACTCGACATTAGTAAAGCCTTCGATGCCATCCCCCGCCACAACCTAACAAACAAAATCTACAACACAAACATGCACAACAACACAAAACGGTGGCTGGCCAACTTCCTAGCAGGCAGATGTGCACACGTATCTTTTGCCGGTCAGTCATCTAAAATCAGAAACTTTCCAAACGGAGTCCCACAAGGATCCGTCCTATCGCCCGCACTCTTTAATCTGTACATGCACGATATAACTACACCCAATACGCCCCAAATAAACTTAGCCTCCTATGCAGATGACATAACACTCACATGCACACACCATGACCCAAAAAGAGCAACAGATCTCCTTCAACCCTATCTCAACACACTACATGGCTGGTGCACTACAAACAGACTTAATCTAGCCCCAGCCAAATCCACCGCAACCCTGCTCACAAGTTGGACAGGAGAACACGAATACATCCCTCAACTCACCATAAACAACACACCCCTAACACATACACACACACCCAAAATCCTAGGAGTAACATATGATACTCATATGACATTCAAACAGCACACCACAAACATTAAAAAGAAACTGACACCCAGACTTAACGCCCTCAGGTCACTTGCTCACACAAAATTTGGACACAACAAAGAAACTACCACCACAGTATATAAACAATACATAAGATCAGTGATGGAATACGCAAGCCCAGCCTGGGCTTCTAACCTAGCTGAAACACATCATAAGACCTTACAGACTATTCAAAACAAAGCCCTGAAGATCATTACAGGCTGCACAGCTACTGCACCCACAGATCACCTACATCAAGAAACCAAAATCCTCAAAGTCAAAGACCATCTGGACATGAGAGGCACTCAATTCCTGGCAGCAGCCTCCACGAACCAAGACCACCCACTAAACTACATGGCAACACACCCACAGACACCAAGAAATATCAAAACAACACCCAGCACACGGTATCACACACAATTATTGTCCTCTCTCCCTCCCTGCCCACCCCGAACCAACTTCCAGAAGCACATCCATACTCATATCTCTCACCGATCCATCCACTCACTCACAGACAACACAGCTGCATGCACGACCTCCCGAAATCCATCCTTCCGAATCCTCCCTTCCTCGCGAGGACAGAGTCCACCTGGCCAGGCTGAGATGCGGACACCATCCAGCTCTCCTGAGCTATCAGAAGAGACTGGATGACTCCGTTGTCGACGCCTGCCCGGGATGTAACACAGCACCCCATACCATTAAACACATCATAGAAGACTGCATTTCACACAACCACTTACGCCAACAACACAATCTACACTCAATGAGAGCTCTGTGGGAAAGCCCGATCGTGGCCATGGCCTTTCTCAGGGACTCGGGGCTGTTCGGCCAGGCAGCTTAGGGAACAACAACAACAACAACAACTCTTCAGCTCTGCTAAGTTATTCCTTAAGATGAATAAAATTGTCTAATGACAGCCAGAATAAACTGACAAAACGTGGCATAATCTTCACAGGCAGTTGTAGGTAGCTATTTTAAATGTTATACTGGTTATCATGAGACGATATTAGACAGCTTATGAAGGACTTATTGCAATCTTAGGGGTAAAATCGATCTCTAAGAACCCTTCGCCTCCCAAAGCTCCTTCCTAAATTTAATAAAATCGTCTACTAATAGCCAGAATAAAATGAAAGCATTTGACGTGTTATATAAAAAGGTAAAATCACTAACTCCCAACCTGTTCCTTCCACCCCTCCTCGTTCGCCTCAAATAACCCCAAAACGATACCTCTAATTTGGCCCAAGGACCGTTTAGTCGGCCGTATATTTTGGCACACGGGGAGGAGGGCCAACTAACAATACACGCAGGACAATATATTATCCTAATTAATTGGCGGCGCTGCTGTTCCATTATGGGGGGTGGGGGGGGGGGGGGGCAAATGAAAGCTTATTATTTATTTCCCCCCGACCACCACCACCACCAATAGAGATCCTGTTATTAGAGCAATCGGCCATATCATTATTCGGACGGCATGTTGGTGCCTTAATTATCAAATAAAGGAGGATATTTTGTTTGTAAGCATTTAGAAGCTACCTCTAAAGGCCAAACTATCTATCCTGTGCCAGTATGTCCCGATTGGATATTATGGGTATGGGTATATTGAGTGTAAATAGAGGGTAATGACACCAATGGGCACCAACATGGCGGAGGTTTACCGATCTCCGTTATTGCAGGGTCTCTAACCAGCACGGAGGTAATTAATGCCCGGGGATTACTGTGGGGAAATTTATGCGATGCTATTGGTAGCATTAAGGTTCGGCGTGGTCTCCCTAGGGGGCCGGGAGTACACAAGCCCTGGACAACATCTCTATACTCTGTTTTGTTTCTCACCAGGCGGAATGTTTTGTACCTTAACAGTGTATTCTTGTTTATGCCATAGGCTACAGTAGATTTGAACGTGACACGAAAATGGAGCTTTGCAGTAAGGGACCCAAAATCGGAAAACGAATCCCCAAGTTCGAACCTCGAAACCGCGAAAATATCACATTTTCGCGGTTTCGAGGTTCGAACTTGGATATTCGTTCTCCGATTTTGGGTCCCTTTCTGCAAAGTTCCATTTTCGTGTCCAGACCTACTGTAGTCTATGTTTATGCTTAATGAAAAAAAATAAAAAATAAATAAGAAACTGTTTTATATGAACCACTGTGGTTATGTTAATTCGAGTTGATAATATAATTATGTGACTGAGTATATATAGCATAATATATGTTATCAAAATTTTATTTTTGTTATTTACTTACGTAAAGCAGAGCTTCCGTGTGGGAAACACTATTTTCAACTACATTTAGTGTCATTTAAAACATTTGGAATATATTTAGTTAATAACTATGCGGTTAGAAAATACATACTAATTATTTTGCATCCAACTTGATTGTCTAATATTACACTCTAATTGCAATTTTAATATAATACTCCACACCTTCACAATTCATTATACTGTATATAACTCCAAAGCTGTTCAAAACAAGCACACATCTAGTATGACATTCGTCATTATAATTGGTTATTGTTATTGTTTTTCCCCAAGCTGCCTGGCCGAACAGCCCCAAGGCCCTGAGCAAGGCCAAGGCCATAACCGAGCGCCCCCACAGAACCCTCCCTGCCGACCACAATAAAGCCTGGGTGACCGAAGCCACTCCATGGCGGGGAGCTGAGGAGGGTGCGGAAACGCCCGGGAAACCAAAGCCCCACCCAGGGCCCTGTGCCCCTCAGCAATTATGAAGAGAAAGTTGAGGGACAAAGGAAAGATGTGACGCTTTGGCTTCCAATCTTGGTAGATTAGGAGGTCAATCCACGCAAGAGACGCCGTCACTTAAGATCTAGAAAATATATAAGTAAAAGGAACAGTCAGAGTAAGCTATGGGTATGGCAGAGATCGCTCAGTTCTCACTCTGATAGACCAGCCCATCACCACATGACTAGAACCCAATCCTCTCAGCATCAGCTAGGAAAGGCCCTAGAAAGCCGCCTTTGGCGGGGGGATAGCTCCCCTATTTCAACCCTTTTCGGGGTTGGAACCCGCCCTCATTATAATTGGTTAAATTAATTGCTGCACCTGAGTGTAAAATGGCCTTCAGTACAATCAATAGCTCTCAACCAAGAAAGAATTTAACCGATACTGGTAATGCAGGATAAGGGAGGATGTTTTAACCGATACTGGTAATGCAGGATAAGGGAGGATGGTTTTTTTTCTTCTGGCCCCCGTTCTCCCTTATGTTTAGTCCCATTAGTTTTCAGATTTTATGACGTGTGGCCCATTAGTTTGAAGATTTTAAGACCTTTCGCCCCATTGTCAATATTTAGATTTTTCGTGTCATTTACCATGGGTTTCAGACGCTGTGTTACATCGTTTTTCGGGAATAACTTATTAACAAACAGTTGGATCAGTATGATATTTTGACACAGATTTGTTCACACCTTGCCCTAATTTTCGTTAATATAGTGCATTACCAAAAGTGTAAAAATAAGCCACTTGTCCCTATGCCATGAGGTTAAAGTCACACATTAATGACTAAGAAACGGACAAGGCTACCGTGGCTTACCTGTGAGAACCACCAAACCATTATTACTCGTCCATCAAACACGGTAGTTATCAGCCACCACCCAACCCTGCTATCGCCTTTAAATTCAAGTTATTTGTCAATATCAAAATACAAATATACAAAAATACATACTTTTTGTATATTTATACTTCCTAAGCCGAGTTATATCGTCTAAATGTATCTAGAATGATATAGAAAAGACGGCACCAGTATTGAAAGAGTTAAGGATAGGCAGGTTAGGTCGGCCCTAATTGCTTTGACGATGGTTTAGATCAGCTGGTTGCATTGATCAATTGGTTGTTTTGTCGTTTTACTGTGTTCGTATAAGTTTTGGCTTGTTTATTTTGCAAGTTTTACAATATAATACTATCAAAGACCCAACATGTCGCCAGTTGCCCCACCTCTGTTTCCTGAAGGTGCTATAGGTCTCCCTCCCTCGTTCGGACACTCGCCGCAGATAAATTGCTTCAGGAGTCCCGTACGCACTCATTTGTAAAGGGTTACTGGGATTAAGGGGGGTCACCTTTTTTTATCTTCCTCTCAATTTTTTTCTTTCTCTGGCTTGTATCCATCCGGCCCCATTCAGCCAACTGTTTTTAAGACGTTTATCCCCATCCAGGTGTCGATTTCTTCCTGGCGAGCGATAGCGAGCCAGCATTGTTTGGAGAAATCCGGCTTCGCCTGAAAAAAAATTCTATCGAAAAATGTACACATTTAGCTTGCTGTCAAAAAAATATATATACTGTATATATATATATGCTGGATAGCTACCGCTCGCCAGGAAAATATTGACACCTGGATGGGGTTAAAAGTCTTAAAACAATAGGCTGAATGGGGCCGAATGGATGCAAGCCAAACAGGGAGGGAGAGAAAGAGAAAAAAAAGCTTGGTGGGGTCCCTTAAAGAATATAAAAACGTAATTTCTGGGGGTGGCTGCGGGGGGGATTTGTGGATAAATTGGCAACCCTCTAAGCTTCAATTCCCGCTGTATATGATCGATGGGGTTCCTTGCTCTGGGGGAGAATCTTTGTTGGGGGTTGTTATTGTTGGTGTTATTGTTATGATGGTTATTACTATTATTGTTATTATTATTATTGTTGTTATTATTATTATTATTTTTACTATTATTATTATTTGTAGTAGTAGTAGTAGTAGTAGTAGTAGAAGTAGTAGTAGTAGAAATAGTAGTAGTAGCAGTAATGTTATTTTGTTGTTGTTTATGATTTTATTATTTGTGTTATTAATATTATTATCATTATTTTTAAAAATAATACTAATAATAAAAATAATAAAAATAAAACATAATAATAATCAGATTAGTTGTATTAGTAGTAACATCGGAAATATTAGAAGTAATGCGGTAATAGTCATGTTATTAGTTATTGGTATAAACTGTAAGTTATAGCATGAAGCCGCTGTCACACGAGCGCTTTTTCCGTCAAATTTCCATGAGCAAGTTTTTTCTCGTTATATTTCGGGACTGTTTTGCACTAGTATCGGTAACTAGACTGAAGGTAGATTATGTTAGGCGGCGGAATTCTGATAAAGTGTAATTTTATAAGCTTCCAGACCTTAATTGCCCGTAAAAATTGCTCGAAAAATGGCTCGTGTGACTCATGCTTAACTATTGCAGCCTTGTATTTAGCCACCTGAGGTAAATAAATGTTGCCTTCACTTTTACGTTCTTCCATCAAAGGGGGGATTTAAGTTTTTTTATTTCTTTTTCGCTTTTCTTTCATACGTGAGTGGGAGGGGAAATAGTGACGTGCCAATGTTTAAGGGAGCCCAACTCGCTGTGTTTCTCTTTCTCTTCCTCTCTCTTTGGCTTGTATCCATTCGGCTCCATTCAGCCTACTGTTTTAAGACGTTTACCTCCATCAAGGTGTCAATATTTTCCTGGCGAGCCAGCATATATATATTTTTGTTTTGACAGCAAGCTAAATTTGTAAATTTTTTGATTGAAAAATTTCTCCGGCAAAGCCGGATTTCTCCATGCAATGCTGGCTCGCTATCACTCGCCAGGAAGAAATCGACACCTGGATGAGGATAACCGTCTTAAAACAGTTTGCTGAATGGGGCCGAATGGATACAAGCCAGGGAAAGAGAGAGGAGAGAAAGATAAAAAACAAGCCGGTGACCCCCCTTAATCCTTCACTGGATTCAGGCATTTATAGTTCTTCTTTTACTTTGTCTTTTGTATCAGAGATAATTTTTCCTCCTGTAGCAAACCTTGAGGGGCAAGATATCTCTGTTAGGATGGGTGGTTGTTGTCACCTTTGTTAACGCACACACGCAATACACACAGAAACACGTAGATACACACACAAACACACATGCAATCATAAAAATACTGTACACCTACACCCCCCCCCCCCCCCTTCACACATACATAAAGCACACACACCCAAGGTCATAACACTATTGTACTACACACACACACACACACACAATAACACACACACACACACACAAACATTAACACACACACACATACACACACACACAACACGACTTCCCCCTAAACAATCTATGAAACGAATTGGAAAAGATCTGAAGCATGGGAAAGAGAACGGAGCGGAGAAAAATACTTGCAATAGTTTTGGCCTTCGGGAGAAAGTGTCTACGTTACAGGTCGCTAAAGAAAGTGACATTTTCGGTGTGTAGTGAGAGAGAGAGAAAAAAGGGAGAGAGAGAGAGAGAGAGAGAGACAGAGAGACAGAGAGACAGAGACAGAGAGAGAGAATGGGGAGGTGAGGAAACAGAGGAGAGAATAAACAAGCGATGGTTGAGTAGTCAGACAGTGAAAGATAAATATTAGATAAATTCATACATATGAATGCATACAGTATATATACAAATATATACATAGAAATATGCATTATTAGATAGAGAAATAGATAAGGCGAGCGAAAGCGAGAACAACTTTTAACACCGAGTCCCTTTTAATTAAATCTTATCAAGGGGCTTATGTTCTTTGCCGAAAACCTTTTGTGTCCGCGCTCCTGATTGGCTATTTTATACTTTCAGACAGTTGCTGATTGGCTGTTAGGCTTTCCATTCAAAAACTTAATTGCGTGTCTTGGGGTGTTGTAATGAGTTTAGTGGCCTGTTTGGTGGGCAAGCGGCTGTTTTGGGGGGCATGGAGGGGGCGTCAATGTGTGGGAGAATGGGGTAAATGGTGGGGGGAGGAGTAAGTAGTATTAGTGGGGGCGGAGGTCTGTGATTGTGTGTGTGGGGGGAGCTAGCTGTTTTGTCAATAGCACTGGTCTTGTTCTCTTTACACACATACGCGACTTCTTATATTGGCAATAAGTGTCTTCGTATTTATATGTAATGAATATAATGTATTTATATTATGTATTGTATGGTATATATTGTAATGAGTTTAGAGGCCTATTGGGTGGGATAGCGGCTGTTTTGGGGGGCTGGGAAAGGGCGTGGGGGGAAGGAGTGGTAAATAGTTAGGGGGGGAGGGGTTGTGATTGTATGTGCGGGGGTCAGTTTCCCAATATCATCTCCCTTGATCTCTTTGCACACATACACAACCTGTTTTTGTATTGACAAGCAGCGTCTTCGTGGTGTATATATACAGTATATTGTATTCTATGTATTTCATGTTATGTATTTTATTTGATGTATTTAATATAATGTATGTTTATATATTGTATTGTTTCTGTTGTATTGAAATTAGTGTCCTGTGTCAGGGGGTAGTGGCTAAGTAGTATTAGTGTGGAGGGGGGGGGAGGGGGGTTGATGATTATATGTGGTGGGGGAGAGACGGGTCAGTTTACCAATAGCATCTCTCTTGTTCGTTTTACTCACATACGCATTAACTTCTCCGGGTAGCATGTGTCCGTGTGTATATATCAAGGTGCGAGAGGGATGTATACCATGTGCGTGTGGAGGGGGGAGTTAATGATTGTATGTGGGAAGGATCTGTTTACCAATATCAACATTCTTGTTCTGTGCAAACACATCAGGAACTTCTTATATTAGCAGCCTGTGTGTATACTGTATATGAGGGGCGTTAGATTGAGGAGAAGGGGGATGTATACCATGCGTGTGCGGGGGTGGGGGGTGGGGGGTGAATATTTACGAGGATCTGCTACCAATATAATTTTCTTTACACTCATACGCAACATCCTTTATTAGAAGCTTGTGTGTCTGTGTACTGTATACATGTGGGGGCGTTGGCTGGGGGTGTGGGGTTTACCAATAGCATCGTGCTTGTATGTTTACACATATACGCAACTTCGCATATTGACGGGGTGTGTCCGAGTGTATGTATGTAGGGAACGAGGGAGAGGCGAATACGTGTGCGTGTGTGTGTGTCGGGGGGGGGGGGGTAGTGATTGTGTATGTGGTGTCTGCTTACCTATATCACCTCTCCAGCTCTTTTGACACACTAACACATCTTTATAGTGTAGCTGCTCTTGGTTCTGTATTTATGTATGTGGGGGTGCGTAGTGGGGAAAGGGGGTGTATGCAAGTGCGTGTGTGTGGGGGGGGAGGGGGTTAGTGATTGTGTGGTGAAGATCTGTCAACCAATATAACTTTTTGCTCTCTTTACACACATAAGAAACTTCGTATATTAGCAATGTAGTGTTGTGGGTGGGCGTAGAGAGGTGGAGGAGGGGGGGGGGGGGGGAGAAGGGAATATTTGTGTTTGTATGGGGGGGGGGGGAGTGTAATGATTATATGTTTACCAATATTACGTGTCTTGCTCTCTTTACACACATACAGAACTATGTATATTGGCAGCGAGTGTCCACATATTTCTCTAGCTTCATATCCTTCCATTACCACCATGCATGTTCGCTTTACACACATACACAACTTTGTATATCAGCAGCTTGTGTGTGTGTGGGTGTGTATGTCTACGGGTGTGTCTTATTATACTTTATGTGTTTTCCCTCTTCTCTAGTTTCCTTTCCTTCGGGGTTTCATATCACTCAACCTAAAACCTCATCTTTGGGGGGGGGGGGGGGTAGTCAAATATACTGTAGGTGAAATATATGTACAGTATATATATATACAGTATATGAATTGCAATCCATAGTGATGTTGCCAGGCTGAAAATGGCTGCATTTCATTACATTTATTTCAATAACTCCCTCGCTGTTATCGACTGATTTTGCTCAGTCTGTAATTCGCCTGGACGGTTCACTTAAACTTATCCTGCACAGCACAGTTTTGAGTGTTATCCATTGTATTGCTAGTTGAATTCATGAGAGAGTTGATAAAAATATGTTTTGTTTTGTACTCTCTCTCTCTCTCTCTCTCTCTCTCTCTCTCTCTCTCTCTCTCTCTCTCTCTGTATATATAAATATATATATATATATTATATATATATATATATATATATATATATATATATATACCTTTTTCGATGCATATATGCTGTACATATATCTATATATCTATCTATCTATATAGATAGATAGATAGATATAGATGTTTGTGTGTGTGTGTGTGTGTGTGTGTGTGTGTGTGTGTGTGTGTGTGTGTGTGTGTGTGTGTGTGTGTGTGTGTGTGTGTGTGTGTGTGTGTTTCAGAGCTGCTATTACAATAATATGTTTGTCTTCCTTTTATAACGCTTTGCCTTACTTTTTGTTATCACCAAGCCTACCAGACAAAAACAGCCTAGGTTATATTATTATAAATTATTTTATGCCAACGTCTGCACATACTAACAAGGCTTTGAGAGAGAAAAACATGTTCGTATTATTGCAGCACTCATTAGGATTCCAGTATTATACCGTGTAGGCATAGTCTCTCTCTCTCTCTCTCTCTCTCTCTCTCTCTCTCTCTCTCTCTCTCTCTCTCTCTCTCTCTCTCTCTCTCTCTCTCTCTCTCTCTCTCTTTTAACTTAGTGAATTTACACTTGTTCACTTTAAGATATAGAACTCTACTTTGAGATGTTGGCTGATGGTCCCGCATCCGAATAATATCTTACAAAAGCATATATACTACACCTGGTAAATTAGATCAATGGAGCGTTATGTAGCTCAAAGTGACCAAGCGTAAAATCGCCAGGTTAATTAAGGGGGGTCACCGTCTTTTTTTTATCTTTCTCTCATTTTCTCTCTTTCCCTGGCTTGTATCCATTCGACCCCATTCAGCCAACTGTTTTAAGACGTTTAACCGCATCCAGGTGTCGATTTCTTCCTGGCGAGCGATAGCGAGCCAGCATTGTATGGAGAAATCCGGCTTCGCCGGAGCCATTTTTCTATCAAACAATGTAAAAATTTAGCTTGCTGTCAGAGCAAAAATATATATATATGTTGGCTCGCTACCGCTCGCCAGGATAATATTGACACCTGGATGGGGGTAAACGTCTTAAAACAGTAGGCTGAATGGGGCCGAATGGATACAAGCTAAAGAGAGAGGGAGAGAAAGAGAAAAAAAGCGAGGTGGGCTCCCTTAAGATAGACTACTGTACAACATAGTGTATTACACACATTATTGTCGACAACCAGGTCCTCTATAGGCACCTTCAACAATAACACTCACTCATGATAGATGGCTTTGTTTATTTACAATAGATATTATGACATGAACCTAGGACAAGTACTCTGAGTTTGCGACTAGAATATAATACTCCTAATGATTATATATACTGTATATATATATATATATTATATATATTTTGTTTTATGTGAGTGAGGGAGACAAAAGGCAGAACTGCCTGTGATGAGTGCCTCCCCCAGAGCTGAAAAAGTGACAGGGCCAAAATCAAGGGACGGTTGAGCCAAAATCCTTTGACTCGCGGAGTTTGAAGCAATTTAAGTCATAGGAAGAATGAAATACTGATTCAGGGAGATAATTCCAGAGGTGAGCCGTTGAATAGAAGAAAAATTGAGAATAACGTTTCACTCTTGGGTTGGAGAGTGGCATAGAGTTTAAATTATATATACCTTATATATACAGTATATATATATAATATATATATATATATATATATATATATATATATATATATATATATATATATATATATATATACTGTATATATATATATTTATATATATTATATGTTTATTTGTTATATTTACGTTAGTTTATGAGTCAACCCATGTCAAATATTGTTGTTTGAAGTGGGCAACACAATTCATGTTCATTAATACTATACATTAAGCTGTTTTGATGGATACAGCCAACCCTCCATAGTATTTGTCCCAGATTCATATCCTGCTAACTATACTATTACAACCAAATGTAATATAAAACTCTCCCAGTCTCAACCTAAGTATTCCTTTTATAGTCAACATCACATATCTCACTAGCAGACAAAAATATAATATATATAATATCGTGCAATTTCCTATAATTTCCTCTGTAAAATTATGAAGGTATACATAACAATATTGGATGTCGATATACCAGTTTGATTGCCCTCCACATTAGCTGAAATATGCACAGTTGTGTACAAAAGTCAGTCAAATTTTCTCTAAAGGATAACAATTCATGGTACTTTACCTACAATATCAAACGTGATTCAATATTAGCGGACATACACAACTTTATGCATGTATTCGATGGACCAGATCACGAAATCATAAGGATCATTATCATCCAAGAAGCTGAAGCATTCACCATAATGTCCAATAAACGGCTATAGTCTATTAATTGTAATTTAGCCAAAAATCTTGATCACTAACTTCATTAACTCAAGAAGTTACTAAATTATTCGAGCTAATATTACTACCCTTTGGGGAGAGTCAACCTGGGCATTGGTGTTGAAGTTTTCAACCCATTTTCCCAAGGGCGTTTTGAGTTACAGAGATTAAGAGTTACAATGTCTGGCCTACTCCTAATGAATGAACTATAGTAAGTGATACGGGAACTCATTCACCAAGGTTATCATATCAAAGTAACATATCCACAGCAACAAGAAAAATATCCTCTAAATTATGTTAGTGGCTAATATCCCACTCTGGTGGTACCGATGTTTACTCTGGCATGGTGATTAATAACCTAAGTTGAAGCACGATCACCATAATAATACTCGGTCATAATTACATATATGATCATTAGCCCCTACTGTATCGTTGACATCCTTTTAATTATATTCTGGAAATTATTAGACGATATTATTAAGCTTAAGAAGAACCTCTAGCAATAATAATGCTTCAAACTATTTCAATCAAGCCTTTTAACTACCACAGATCCTTCCTAAGCTGCATAATATCGTATAAATAAAGCAATAATAAAATATAGAACACGTCGCTGGTATCACAGGGTTACATATTATACGGTAGGTTTGCCTTAAGAATCATTAACCCCTTCTGTACCGGCGATGTCTATTTCATTTCATTCTAGCTACATTTAGACGATTTTGTGAAGCTTAGGAAGGATATATGGTAGCTAAAAGAATACATTAAGATAGTCTGTGGCATTTTGATTGATAGACATCATTCCCAAGCTGAATAAAATCGTCTAATAGTTGCCAGAATATAGTGAAAAGGATGTCACCGTTACGAAAAGGGTTACCTAAAACAACGCATTACCTTAAAATTGTAAGGCTATTTCTATGTAAGGCTTATTTAGTTTCAAACATGACTAACTAATATTTCAAAAACTATAATATCCTAACATTTTACACATTTCCATATCTATACAAATATTTACCTACGCTATGGTCACGAAATATTCCATCATATCATAATTGTGCTCATAGCGATTGTGCCCATACTTCAATTATTTGTATAGGTAATTTTTTGTTCAACATAATAACGGTTCCATACGAATTCCTGATTTACTGCATGGGCCTTATTACATGATGATATTAACCTTACATTATTTCTAAAAGAACTCTAAAATTATAGCAATTTAGCTTTCTAATAACTTAACTCCTAACTTTATCAAACTCTATCAAACAATGACTAATCTTCATATATGATTCCAACGTAGCACATTACCCCAATGTCAAGGTTTTTAAACTATCACACCCTCACACAAAGATGAAATTTATTCATGATCTCATTTTAACACAGCCATGATATCAACTTCGTACACTGCTTTGATACCCAAGATCGTTGTTTTCCAAAGATAAACATGGTCCCACTGTATAACTATACTATTTATTATATGCACGCTATAATTGTGAAGCACCATCTCCACGCCGTGCAAGTTTTCGAATATATATATATATATATATATATATATATATATATATATATATATATATATATATATGGAGGTAAAATCACAAATACGTGTGATCAAATTATGTAGTAAAACTCGCTAGGAAAATTGAAACAATGGAACACCAAGCTTTCGTCTATTTTCTCAAGGTATTACCCTGAATATGTCTTGAGAGAATAGACGAAAGCTTGGTGTTTCATTGTTTCAATTTTCCTAGCGAGTTTTACTACATATATATATATATATATATATATATATATATATATATATATATATATATATATATATATATATATATATATATATATATATACAGTATAAATTATATATATATATTTTTGTTTAATGACGGTAAATTTATATATGAATATCTTGATAACTCAGCTATTACGAAGATTTGTTAGCAAAGTATATTGTTAATTATGAAAACGTGCCATTAATATAGTGCAGGGACAATATTATAGTTATATATTTTCCGTAGGTATCGGAAAATCTGCTGCTAAAGGAATGAAATTTACTGTCAGTTAGAATAAAATAAACTACAGGTAATACTGTCCACCAGTTCAAGATTGTTGCACCATATCAACTTACGCTTTTATTAATTTGAGTAGCATCATTCTAACTTGTCCTACGCTTCAATTAGGCATACTGGCGGCAATAGACACACAAATACCAACTTACTTCAACATCAAGCTACTCATTCCAACCTGACCTCCCATTCTAACTTTGAAGGTACACTATCCTCACTCCATTTACTATCCAAACTTCGCCCACCATCCTAAATCGGCGCACCATTCCAACTCGGTACACCTTTCGCGCACTTTCGTACACTCTCGCCTAGAGTTCTAAAGGAAGCTAAGGATGAGCTCTCCAAACCACTGACATTACTATTCAATAAATCCTTGCAGTCTGGAACTATGCCTGATCAGTGGAAGATAGTCAACGTAACACCGATATTCAAAAAAGGCAGCAAATCCCTACCCAGTAACTATCGTCCAATTAGCTTAACCTCAGTTGTATGTAAAATGCTAGAAACGGTCATAAGAGACAGACTCGTAATTCACTTAGAGGAAAATAACATACTTAAACTTAAAGATATTCAACACGGCTTTCGTAAAAAACGTTCCTGTTTAACAAACCTCTTAGACTTCTTCCACGATATGCTCAACCTCTACGATGAGAGTAAAGCTGTAGATATTATATACCTTGATTTTCAAAAGGCCTTTGACAAAGTTCCCCACAAACGTTTACTGCTAAAACTAAAAGCGCATGGAATACAAGACGGTGTGTTGAAATGGATAGAAAATTGGCTCAGCGACAGAAAACAAAGAGTAGTCATAAACGGTAAGGCATCTAAATGGACCAATGTAAGTAGCGGGGTACCCCAGGGATCGGTACTAGGACCAATTATCTTTCTAATTTACATCAACGACATAGATGAGGGTCTCACCTGTACAATCTCAAAATTTGCTGACGATACAAAAATTGCAAATAGCGTACTCTCAAAAGAACAAGTTGATGATATGCAACACAATCTAGATAAATTGTCACATTGGGCCCAAATTTGGCAAATGAGTTTCAATGCGGATAAAATTATGTAAAGTACTACATATCGGATACCTAAATGAGAAAGCAAACTATTCGATGAATGGCACTCAGCTTAAGAATGTAAACAGAGAAACCGATCTGGGAGTAACAATATCGAGTAACCTAAAACCGAGTCAACAATGTTCAGAAGTTGTTAAGAAGGCAAACAAAATAATTGGCTTTATAGGCAGGTCATTTGAGCATAAATCCAAAGACGTTATCCTAACCCTTTACAATTCCTTAGTCCGCCCTCTTCTGGAATACTGCGTCCAATGCTGGTGCCCTTATTACCAAAAAGACATAAACAAGCTAGAACGAGTTCAACGTAGAGTTACCAAAATGATACCTAGCCTAAAGAACAAACCATACGAAGAGCTTCTTAGAGAATTAAATCTATTTCCTTTAACCCAGCGCAGATTAAGAGGTGACTTAATTCAAGTGTTCAAAATCATCAAAGGCATCGACAATATGAACTGTAGTAAGTACTTCACTATCGACCAATCTAATTACACGTGGTGAAAAGGTTGCAAAATTATTGGTAAATCTTTTAACTCACACGAATCTAAGAATTTCTTCTTCAATCGAGTTGTCAACTTGTGGAATGGGCTTCCCCGAGACGTTATAGACTGCAGCACCGTTGATTCATTTAAACTCCGCCTAGACAAATATCTCGCATCAAACCCGCGACTGACTGCGTTTGTAAATGAATAACTTTATTTTATCCTCCCCTCAGTTACTAACCCATATGTCCCCTACTAACTTCCTAGTCCTGCCACGGACATTAGTTCCAGGGCAGTAGTTCCCTTTCCAATGTTCCCTTACCCACTCTAAACCACTGTTTGGACACTTGATCCTCAGTGTTTTGGAGGACAAGCAGCCTAGAAGGGTCACTAGACCTGTTGTTGCTTGATTTCCTTTGTACTGTACCTTCCTCACTCCGTTCACCATCCTATCTTTGCCCACCATTCAAAATTGACGGACCATCCCAACTCCGTGCACCATCCCATCTCATATTGACGTACCATCCCAACAATTCACCATCCAAATCCAACGCACCATCCCATCTCGGCACATCATCCCACCTCGGCACCCCATCCCAACACGGCGCACCATCCCATCTCGGCGCACCATTCCAATTTGGCGCAAGGGCTGCCTCGTCTCCTCCGCCGCCGCCACAATGAGCGAGTCAGGGGAAAAGAGGTGCTTTAATTAGCAGACTTGGGAAACACAAGTAGAGGCGGAGTGTGTTGTAGCACCGAATTTAATGAGGTCATTAGTGTTCCTCTCTGCAGTTCATAAATAAGTCAGAAATTAAAGATGTGGTACCAAAGCAACGCCACAACACTCTGCCACGCCCAGACGCAGCAGCAAGGGCCGATATTTTATGTCCTAGTCCTTAGATTTCCCATATACAGTATTTATAAACATAAATCTGCCAATGCTTCTTCTATGTCCTTGTATACTCGTGCACAGAACTATCCCAGCAATGTCATGAGGTACTGTGAATGTGTACCCTTGTCTTTAGATTACCCATATATATATATATATATATATATATATATATATATATATATATTTACATGATGATACTCACTCCATGCCCTTTGCCCTTGCTTACTCGTACGTGGAAACATTACCCAAGCAAAGTTAGTCCCCCTTCAAGGTACTGTACATATGTACATTTGTTTGGTAGAATAATTATCCGGCTAATTGCCAGTTCTCCTAAATTGCAGGCATGCTACCGCTCGCCCAGATTATATCGACACCGTAATGGGTTGAAGCCTTATGTAATCGCCAAGGTAATAAGGAGAAACGTCTTGAAAGCTCTAAACAAATGGAGTGCAGCAGGGTTGGTCCAATAAGACCGGCCCTGCACCAGATAGGGTTAGCACTATTTATATGAATCTCTAATGAGCTTGGCATATTGGGAGATTTTCGTTGAGATATTGACTAATTTTGAGCAGCTCTGTATAACTGTCTTATAGTTGGAATAACACCTGAACTGCCGTTTAAATCCTAGAGTAATAATGTTAGTATTTTGCTTAGTCTTCTGTCTCACGATTTCACACAAAAGTCAGGAATAGCCATAACTCCTCCATATAAAGCTTATGCACTGCTTCAAAACTTATACAATTTGATGGTAGCTTACGTATAATTCTAATTATAATTGCTGCATTTACTTAGCGTACGAAGGACCTCTCAGAGTCAGAGATAAGAAAAACATATGCTGATATCGACTTTTACTCTTCTCAAAAATACACCCAAATAAAATAATAAGATTACGAAAGTCTTTTTGACAAAATTGTATTTGTCAGAAGAGCAAATAGGTAATATTTGGTAAATAAATACACCATTAATATATAACTCATTGTTTGTTTGCCTGCATATTTCTCTGATGGCGGTACAAAATAATACTAATACTAATACTATTAATACTATTAATAATAATAATAATAATAATAATACAAATAATAATAATAATAATAATAAAAATAATAACAGTATAGGCTAAAATAATCACCCTCTGTCTCCCACACCCCTATGGAAATAATGTTAGTAAATTTTACGGGACATTCTCGAAATGTCTTAGATGAATTTGTGGTCCTTAACGTTTTAGTCAGATGACGTAATTTGTCATTTTCTCCAGCTAGTGACTCGCAGGAAAAGTTAAAAGGAAACCAGGAGTTCCCAAACTTTCGTTTTTAATTCAGGACATCTTCAGAGGTAATATATACATTATACAGAATAGAGGTTGTACTCTCAGCCGGGACTAGAACCACAGAAATTCAGGACGAGAGTCCCGGCTGAGAGTAAAAATATATAGTAATTCACGTGTATTTGTGAAACATACTGTACTTAGTGTACGGTATATATATATATTATATATATATATATATATATATATATATATATATATATATATATATATATATATATATATATATATATATATATATATATATATATATATATATATATATATATA
The DNA here is from genome assembly GCA_032716605.1 of Paralithodes platypus. Lineage (NCBI taxonomy): Eukaryota > Metazoa > Arthropoda > Malacostraca > Decapoda > Lithodidae > Paralithodes > Paralithodes platypus. The sequence continues at coordinate 52,382,752 of CM064480.1, read as the reverse complement.
TATATATATATATATATATATATATATACTGTATATATATATATATATATCGATTAATAGGACAGGAAGTCGAATTTGGATGTGGCCGCCAGTTAGCCCTCTGAATTCCATCTCTCTCCAACACACCACGTCTCTTATGTTCCCTTGGCTGGCTTCTGTGGCCACCCAGCCTCTGTGTGGACTCTCAGAAATACAGGCACACATCCACACACACAAATTCACCGTCAAACACACCCGCCAAAACTGTAGGGCGGGCGTGTTGGTAGTATTGTGAGCTTGATTACACTAGGCTTCGAGTGTGGAGAGTTGAGTGCTTAGGGGGAGCTGGTCAGACCTTTGTGCCCGTATCCGACTATAGTGTGTGAGTTCTGTAGCCTTCTGTGGTGGGGCTTAGGGGCTCTACTATTGATGCTGTGCTATTTGTGAGGGGGGGGGGGGTCCTTGTGGTCATAGTCAAACTGTGGCCGCTTTTCCTGTTATAGGGGAAATTTGATCATTGCCGTATGAACAGGTTATTAACCTCTTATTTACCGGCGACGTCCTTTTCTTTATTCTGGCTACTATTAATCGATGTTATTCAGTTTTGGAAGGACCTTTAGCAATTATAAAGGTTCAAACAATCTCAATTAACCCTTTTAGTTGCCATAAGTTCTTCCAAAGCTGCAAATAATCATCTTAGGTATAGCTAGAACAAAAATTAATAGACGTCGCCGGTACAGAAGGAGTTAATTGATATAGTTCTTTACACCAATTATATCCAAATGAAATTAATGAAAGCATATGATCCTCCAGGGATTCGAACCCACGACACCACATACAGAGCTTACACGCTCTTTCCTTCATATTTGTCTTTCTTATACCCTGTTTATTCTACTTCTCTCGTTTCCCATGGTTGAGATCTTTGCCTTTCCCCCTACTCTTTACAGCTAAATTACTAAAATTACCGGTCCACACATCCACCACACCATCATCATCCACCACCTCCTCGTTCATGTCCCTCATTCTACCACCTAAGCACTCGATCTCATCTTAGTCTTCCTCTCTTCGGCTTCTTTCACAGCTCTGTAGTATGATTTGTGTTATTCAGTAACTGTTAATTTATTTTCTTCCCAAATTCCTCTCCTGCCTTCCTATTAGCGTTGTGTGTCGTCCTCTTCACTCTTTGTTTCAGGTTCTTATAATTTTGTTTCCCCGCATCTTTAGTTTTTCTAGGTATATTAATTTACAGTATATTCTCTATTTTTGTTTTCACTATTTTGTCTATCTCTTTGCTAAACCATGCATTTCTTTTGTCCACATTTTAACTTTGTTCTATTCACATACTTTCTCAGCTGCTTTACACGTGGAGTCTCTTGTACCTTTCCCTACTTCGTCTACAGTATTGCCTATATCTATCATATCGTCTATGTCCTTTACAGTCCCATTCATTATATCCCTGTATGTTGTTGCATTACACTCTTCAGTCAATTTTCTCTCTTTATATATATATATATATATATATATATATATATATATATATATATATATGTGTGTGTGTGTGTGTGTGTGTGTGTGTGTGTGTGTGTGTGTGTGGGTGTAACTAGAGACTTGTCTAGATCGCACCACCTCATCCAGGGTTTGGTCAGCTGCCATGGGGCCTTGTCAGTCTCACCCGAGCTCTGACCCCGACTTTCCTTCGTCCTGATTGGTTGACCCCACCGTGACCTGGCGCCGTGTCTCTCTCGCTGATTGGCTGACCTGCTCTGACCTCATCAAGCGGGGACCGAGAAGGGGCGGTGGCAGGAAATGACCGAGAAGAAGAAACGGGCCCAGTCTATAGGGAACAAGTGACATTTCTTTACAGTAGCTGACGTGTTTGGTGAGTGTTGATGGGGGTTTTTTCTGGACTCCTTTCTCCCTCATGCTTAACTTAATTAGTTTTCAGATTTTAAGATGTTCGCCCCATTATTATGGCGATTTTAAAACTCTTCGCCCCATTTCTTTGTCAGTATCAAGACCTTTTGTTTCCATTTAGGTGTTTAGTTTTTCCTGGCTAGCAATAGCTAGCTACAGCTTTAATTTAGGAGGTTCGGCCGGGACATTTTCCTTCTAAAAAATGTACACATTTACTTAGAAGGGGGATCTTGGGGATGTTTGTTTAAGCTTGATGGAGGTCTAGGAAGGAAACTTGAAAAGGTGAGTAAGCTAACTAAAAACTAAGTAAAAAATCTGAGTAGCATCATATGTTAGTAGCATTAATAAAATAACGAAATCGTGGTGTGATTGAAATGGTTACTGGGAAATGTGTATTTATGTATTTGTTTACTTTTTCATTTGTTTAGTTTTGTGCCTAGACCTCCATCAAACTTATACACAACCCTGAAAGACCCACCTTTGTGCCTAGACCTCCATCAAACTTATACACAACCCTGCAAGACCCACCTTTGTGCCTAGACCTCCATCAAACTTATACACAACCCTGCAAGACCCACCTTCGTGCCTAGACCTCCATCAAACTTATACACAACCCTGCAAGACCCACCTTTGTGCCTAGACCTCCATCAAACTTATACACAACCCTGCAAGACCCACCTTTGTGCCTAGACCTCCATCAAACTTATACACAACCCTGCAAGACCCACCTTCGTGCCTAGACCTCCATCAAACTTATACACAACCCTGCAAGACCCACCTTTGTGCCTAGACCTCCATCAAACTTATACACAACCCTGCAAGACCCACCTTTGTGCCTAGACCTCCATCAAACTTATACACAACCCTGCAAGACCCACCTTCGTGCCTAGACCTCCATCAAACTTATACACAACCCTGCAAGACCCACCTTTGTGCCTAGACCTCCATCAAACTTATACACAACCCTGCAAGACCCACCTTTGTGCCTAGACCTCCATCAAACTTATACACAACCCTGCAAGACCCACCTTTGTGCCTAGACCTCCATCAAACTTATACACAACCCTGCAAGACCCACCTTTGTGCCTAGACCTCCATCAAACTTATACACAACCCTGCAAGACCCACCTTTGTGCCTAGACCTCCATCAAACTTATACACAACCCTGCAAGACCCACCTTTGTGCCTAGACCTCCATAAAACTTATACACAACCCTGCAAGACCCACCTTTGTGCCTAGACCTCCATCAAACTTATACACAACCCTGCAAGACCCACCTTTGTGCCTAGACCTCCATCAAACTTATACACAACCCTGCAAGACCCACCTTTGTGCCTAGACCTCCATCAAACTTATACACAACCCTGCAAGACCCACCTTTGTGCCTAGACCTCCATCAAACTTATACACAACCCTGCAAGACCCACCTTTGTGCCTAGACCTCCATCAAACTTATACACAACCCTGCAAGACCCACCTTTGTGCCTAGACCTCCATCAAACTTATACACAACCCTGCAAGACCCACCTTTGTGCCTAGACCTCCATCAAACTTATACACAACCCTGCAAGACCCACCTTCGAGTAAAATGTTTGCATTTTCGGTAGAATAATGCCTCGGCCAAAGGCCGATTCCTCACAAATTGCATACCGAAAATTAAAATAAAAACAAAATCTGGAATAGGGTCTTGGGGGTATTTTATTTTGTTTTTTTAAATGATGGTGGTGTAGGAAGGATACTAAAATATTAAATATATAACTAATAAGTAAATATACAAATAAGAAGATCCTTAAGTCCTACAAATGCTAGTGTTTATTGTTACCATTATATATATATATATATATATATATATATATATATATATATATATATATATATATATATATATATATATATTGTTTTGTTTTCCTCTTTTCTCCGTGAATGAACTTGTTTTCACTTGTCTGCTTCGTCGGACAATCAGACGGAACAACTGTGGAGCATTTGTCCTCAAAGGGGGGTTTTCTGGACCCTCTTCTCCATCATGTTTTGCCTCGTTAGTTTTGATATTCTAAGACATCCACCCCATTATGTTTGTGATTTTATAACCTTTCGTAACATTTAGGTGTCGATTTTTTCCTGGCGTGCGGTAGCGAGCCTGCAATTTGAGAGAAACCGGCCTGTGGCTAATTGTGCATTTTTCTACCAAAATATGCACAAATGTATATCTTGGGGGTCTTCGGGGTATTTTTGAAGCTTGATGGAGGTCTAAGAAGGAAACTAAAGACAAATATAATAATAAATTAATTTATAGCCATGTAAAAATTAAAACTTCCCCTTAATATCACGACTATCTATACCGAAGTTACAGATATTTCAACATAATGACAATGGGGATCTTTCTTTATGTCAAGTCCATATGTTTGCCAATTGTGTCCATATACCTTAACAAATACGACAACAAGTTAAATTTGCCTTTTACCCTGCCCACCGAAGAGTTACCAGGGGGGGGGGGGGATATGTAGTTTTGGCTCTATATGGTTCATTCATTATGAGTAGGCTGGAAATCGTGACCTTTATCCTCTGTAACTAAAAAACGGCTTGAGTAAAAGGGTTGTACATTGTCACACCTGTCTCTTCCCGAATGGTAGAAAATATTTGCTCGATCACTCTTGTCGTTTGTGAGTTATTTATATTACTGGTCAGGGTTTATGGCCTACTTATAATGTACGGGGTATGACACAAGACTTTCGGACATGCCAAGATCTCAGCTCATTATTTCAAAAATGTGATTGCAAATATACAATGTCCTATCCCCAGCCTACTTCCAATTCCCATGAATACGAACAACTAAATAACAATTAAAACGACCTGAATAATGATTACAACAACAATTAAAGTTGCAAACGTTGTCCGGGGTTCGAGGGGTTTTGGAAGCAGGGTATTGTGTTGGATACAAAAGGTGTGTCACAGATATCAAAAGATCATTTAACTTATCGGGCATGGAGAAACTACAGAAGGAACAGATTGTGCAAACAAACAAGAGCGAGAGAGGGAGAGATTGCCTGTATAAGGGATCTGCCTCTATTTGTTTAGTAACAGAGTTGTAGATATGTGGAATAGGCTACCGAGTGCTATAATGGGATCAAGAACAATAGAGCTTCAACTTTAAATTAGATAGAACGAGATGGGTTGGGTGTGAAAGGGATCTGCCATGTGTAGGTCAATCGGCTCTCTGCAGACTTCCGTTTTCTTATTTTGTTTATGTTCTCATTTGTGAGAGTGAGAGAGTATGGCAAGAGATAATAGGATGTCATAAACGTAAGGAAGATAGCGATAAATATGAGAGAGAGAGAGAGTGCGGGATGGGTTGGGTGTGAAAGGGATCTGACATGTGTGGGCCAATCGGCTCTCTGCAGACTCCGGTTTTCTTATGTTCTCATTTGTGAGAGAGAGAGAGAGACTAGGATGTCATAAATGTAAGGAAGACAGAGATAAATGAGAGAGAGTTGTTATGAGATGGGTTGGGTGTGAAAAGGATCTGTCTTGTGTGGGCCAATTGGCTCTCTACAGACTCCCATTTTCCTATGTTCCTATTTCTTACAATTGTGTTTTGGTTGCAGGTATATGATAACATGGGTGTATAGTAAGTAGTGTAAATAACAGGTAACGTTTATGAGATGGGTTGGGTGTGAAAGGGATCTGCCTTGTGTGGGCCACTTGGCTCTCTGCAGACTCCCATTTTCATCTTGGTTGCATGTGTGAGGGATCTGCCTCATTTGTACCGGTGTGCAAAACAAACAAGAGCGAGAGAGAAAGAGATTGGCTGTGTAAAGGATCTGCCTCTATTCGCTTGGTAAAAGAGTTGTAGATATGTAGAATAGGCTACCAAGTGCTATAGTGGGATCAATAACAATAGAGCTTCTACATAAAATTTGATAGGACGAGATGGGTTGGGTGTGAAAGGGATCTGCCGTGTGTGGGCCAATCGGCTCTCTGCAGACTCCCATTTTCATCTTGGTAGCATGTGTAAGGGATCTGCCTCATTTGTACCAGTGTGCAAATAAGAGAGAGAGAGAAAGAGATTGGCTGTGTAAGGGATCTGCCTCTCTCGTAACAGAGTCGTAGATATGTGAAATAGGCTACCTAGTGCTATAGTGGGATCAAGAACAATAAAGAATTTCAAGATAAAATCAGATAGACATATGGACGAAATGGGTTGGATGTGAAAGGGATCTGCCTTTTGTGGGCCACTTGTCTGCAGATTCCCATGTTCATCTTAGTTGCATGTGTAAGGGATCTGCTTCATTTGTACCGATGTGCAAGCAAACGAGCGACAGAGAGAAACTGGGTGTGTAAGGGATCTGCCTCTATTCGTTTAGTAACAGAGTTGTAGATATGTGGAATAGGCTACCAAGTCTTATAGTGGGATCAAGAACAATAGAGTTCAACATAAAATTAGATAGGACAAGATGGGTTGGGTGTGAAAGGCTGCCACGGGCGTGTCTGGCCACCATTTACAATACCTCTACAGATGGGACCAAGAGAATCACCTCTACAGTACCTCACTTGAGGAGTGGAAATAATAGAAAAGGAATTAGGAGGAACAAAAGCATGTCCTGCAATATAGAAAAAGTCAAGAAGAGTGAATCAAAGACAAATATTTATCATGCAGCCATGCAAGCCTTTTATATAAAGAGTATCATCTTAAAATATAGAGAATAACCTTGTACATGTATTATTAGGGTAAGTGTTTTTATAGAATAATGATTGCCTTCACAATAAGGAAAATAATTAAATTCCCATACTACTATTCTGAGATAGGTCAAATTGAGTTCAAAGTATCATCCAAATATAGCCCGACTGAAATTGAGGGAAGGTATGCAAACACGGGTAATACCATCCACTGGTTCAGCTTTTAGTTGGTAGAGAAGAGTGTTGGCTATACTTTTCTATAGGACAAACCTGTCCCTATTGTTACGACCGGGGCTACGAATAAAACAAGGGCACTTAAAGATTGGACTAGTAATAGGGCACTATGCAACAACGGTACGCTAGATCCAAACCCTTGAACTTATATGCCGGCGAACAAAAACACCTATACCCTCCAGAGTTAATCTGCGATAACGGGGTATCCTTAACTGGGCATAAATGTACTCTACTTCAGGCTAACCCACACTGGTATAGCCTGATAACAAACAAGATGCAAGTTACGTTAAAATGCATAAAAAGGAATCTATGAAAAGATCAATTAAATCACTGCAAGATTTAATACAATAAAAAGATGCTTCAATACAGTTACTCTAAACAACAATAAACTCTTCACTCCTATCTGAAAGAAAGTGAAGTATAGTCCTACAGCATAGACCTGGAAACTTCTGAAGAAAGTCTGATGCTCATAAGATGCTCGTATCTTAAACTATATAAAGGCAGGAGGCAGGACACCACACGTGTAAATGGAATACACTAAAAGATAGGACATATAATGTTAACTGACACGAGAATACTATAAATGCGCAACGGTAGCAATGCTCGACACTAAAAGAAGTACTTCCTCATCAACGAAACAGTCTGCTATGGTTGTGCAACTCAACAACAACCTAGACTAATAAATGCTGTGAATAATAATGCGTACATATCAAAGAGCTTATATTAAATACTAATAAGTGTCTACTCGATTAATAATGTCTAGCTGGAATACTCTAGGTAAGGAACTGTGGTTGAGCAAGACAGGCTCGTAGCCTAACGATATCCTTAAGACTGCATCCTTTAAGTTACGTTAATTGACTAGGGTGCTCTCTTGATAGATCCAGATCCCAAGTATCTGGTTCAATCCTGGCGACCCTCTAAAGACAAGCAAAGAGGCAGCAGAGTGTGGAACTGGAACAGGCCAAAACCCTCAGTCAACACAATGCTGCACTCGCAAAGGATGCAACCGAAAAGACAGCACAGGCTACCACAGGACCGGTCGACGTCATGTAGGTATAAGCTAACCATACACACATCGGAGACAACGACTTCAGTTACCTAATCTCAGTCTAGCATTAAATAAAAGAGCAGAAACACTAAATAAATAATGGAGACACACTAAGTTCCCAACCTCTACTAACTAAGAACCCTCAAAACCTATTCTAAGTACATGTAAATATCTCTGAGGACGGCGCATGCAATACAATGGGCCGGCTATGGAAACCGTATGCAGAACCCAAGGGGACAAGTAATTGAATAAAGGTGAGAAGCAATGGAAAAGAAGAAGGTCAGAGAGAGAGACAGTGGTAAAGGGGGTGATCGGGAGAGAGTATGCAAAGGGATGTTAGAAGCACGCGCGCCTAGCCTCTCCTGAGGAGAACAGCTCCTGTAGACCCTCATGCAGGAGGCAAGTTACACAGGAGCCCACAATGGCGCGATGGTCGGCCAATCACGGGCCGAGACGTCACAAGGCAGCAGGCCTCTGGGACGCGCCAGGATCCGCCAGCCAATCAAGGACGCGGGAAAGCCCGCGCGCGAGCGGGAAAACTCCACCGAGCGAGGGAGGCAGCACATACATACACACGCACATACTACTACCACGCTGCCTTTATCGCTCTTTCTCCTTAACTTTACACAATGCATCTTATATTCTACTAATGATATAAAATACTTCCCGTTGTCACAGACGAAAACAAAGACCACCACTGGACTGTCTGTGACAATGCGATTACAGGGAAAGAAAGAACAACATTCTCGGATAACTGTAGCCCATTTCGATGTCCCTGGCGAGCGCTAGTGGCTAACGAGAGGCGATTCTGCCCACGCTGGTAGACGTCACACCCCGCCCAAGATATGGGACGCTCAACATTAGGCGAGCACCATATCTGACAAAGGCAGAATGCCGACAAGACCCGCCACACCTAGCCACTCCACCAGAAATGAAATGTAAAGCTCAATCTTAAATAAAACAACATATTAGCATAAAGAAAATCTTATAACTCCTCCCAAACACAATAGTATAATTTAGCCTGCTATGCTCCCTGAGCGAGCTTCACAGAGCCCAGCCTACTAAGTGAAAGACAGGTTCAACTTAGGACTTTAGCTATAACATTGGCAACTTACAATTAACTATCAAAAAGAAAGAGTTTGTATGTGATTTTTTATTTAATTTTAATGTTCTTTTTGACGGCTGCTCTACAGGGGCAAGCCTAATTTTTCTCCACTCTCAAACACACACTGCCTGAAAGGCGAGGGTTCTCCTGCAAACACACCCTCCTGTGACAAACAATCAGCCAAAACATTATCAGTGCCCTTAACATGCCACACATCCAACTTGTGTTCCGGCAGCAAAACAACACCTGGCACTGATAAACTGCCCAGTTCATCACAAGACTGGCACTTCTCTTCGCTCTCTCCGGCAACGGGACCTGCCAATAACCTTTCACTAGTTCTACCTTCGTGATAAATGAGGCAGCCCCGATGCGGTCTATGGTGTCGTCAACTCTGGGAATGGATAGGCGTCTGTCAGGGATAATGAACACACACTCTTGCAATCAACATACACACGGATCTTGCCACTCAACTCAGGTTGCAAACTCACTGGCAACGACCACTCACGATATCCCTTATCCCTTAGACCCTTTTTCCATATGTAGTCTAGCTCTGCTTTCACAACAGGCTGTCGAGCAGGATTTATACAGTAGGGAATTAACTTAAGCCTTGCACTGTCTCCAGCCCCCATGTCGGATTCTACCCCGTACATCAGGCCTGGAGAAGCAACAAACATGCGGATCTACTGCCACAGCCTAGTAAACAACTTCTCTTGGCGCACAGGAACAAGAGGGTGCAACTTATCTCAAAGAACAACATGCTTAAAGAAAACCCACAACCCAGCCGAGACCGCAGTTTCTACACTATAGTCTCCCTCCTTCTCCACCTTTGTCCCTAGAACAGCCAGGTCATGAGAGGGACAATCTGTACCACCTGTGCAGTCACTCCCATAGTTCATAATTGCTAAGGCTTCCCCGCCGATACCGTACATGCGCACCCCCGCATTCCTTACGACTACATCTGCCTGCGCAGCATCACCGCCTTCAGCGACATGGCCAGATACAGTCAGTCTATGGTAGGGCTGTTGCATCTTACTAGAGCAGCATTGGGAGGCTATGCGACGACCGGGCGCATCCACTCCACAGCCAACCTCACCAATCTGCTCAATGTCCCTAGTCTGACCACCACCCTTGGCAGCCATGGGTCGACCCTGACCTGACAACCATGCCAAAGCCTCGTCGCCCACCTTGAACCACTGAAACAACGAGGCCAACGGCTGACTAACACTCAAGTGACCTGCCAGCGGAACCTCGTGCACCGCATGAGTTGTGAGGCCTGGGTGCTCGGCACAAACAGTGGGGTATGAACCGAGCAGGGGCTGGAGCGCTGCAAACTGCTGCTCAGGCAGGTGCTCTAGCGCTTCCACAGCCACCTGGCTCGTGTTCCCCGCCCACTGCTCCACCGAGACATGACAATCCCAACTCTTCTCCACCTGAGCCCCACTGCCCCCCTCTCCTTCTCCACCTTGGCCACTGCAGACCAACATAGGGACAGTAGGCTGCTCAGGTGGTTGCCTCACAAACTCCTTTAACAGGTTCACATGACATGCCTCCCCGTCCTCGAGATCAATAGCCCCGTTCCCACAACTCTCCTCCACCTCGGAACTACTCTGTCGTGGAGTGCCATCACGCCCTACCATGTCCCTAAGGGGGACAGATTCTGGGGCCACTCTGGAGCTAATCATTGGTCCTAATACAGAGTCGCCAAGAAGAGCCGCTGGATCAAAACTCACAAAACTTCTCCCAACTTTAGCTTTCTCCTTCCGACCGTTCCTCCGCTGGTCTAGAGACTGAGGAATAGGCTGTGACACCTTAGATGCACGAGATCGGGTGTCAACACACGCCATCTGCTATAATTGACACCTCTCGACCAACTCCTGCCCTTCCCTACTCACGTTGGCCGCCCTCTCGGCAGCGACTAAGGGTGGAACCTCAGAAGTAGGCACCGCAAAGTCGTTGCCGAGAAGAAGGTCGACGCCCTCTACTGGCAGTTTCTCTACGATTCCAACATCTATCTCTCGTGTCACACCATCAACCTCCAGCTCCACTCGAACCAACGGGTATGACCGTGTAGCATTAATACCCTGCACCACAACTACCCGTGCCGCGTTTATAGGTTGGCCTGTAAAGTTTTTCATCAGAGTCTGGGATGCACCTGTATCACGCAACAACTCAAACCCATGCTTGTAACCACCCCAACTCACGCAGCAACGTCCTCTATGGTCGCAAAAAGCATCGCGGACAGGTTTCGAGCCTTCCGGACACCCCTTCACTGGCTGTGCCCCCGCATCTGACATATCACCCTGGGTAAATGCAGAAGACCTCAGAGACACCCCAATGTTGCTAGCCAAAGATACACTGCTGTAGGTTGGTTACTAGGGCAGGAACGTGCAAAATACCCCTTGTTATGACACTTAAAACACTCTACTTCACCCTTGGACTTCCCCTGAGGTGGGGAAGGGCCCTGACCTTTCTTGGAACGTGCAAAATACCCCTTGTTATGACACTTAAAACACTCTACTTCACCCTTGGACTTCCCCTGAGGTGGGGAAGGGCCCTGACCTTTCTTAAACGGGACGGTTTTAGGTTTGTGATCAAAATTGGTATCATTGCTCTTACTTTCGTTATTAAATGTTGCATCACTGACTCAGGGGGGTGGAGTGTTGCGCCCCTTGTTAACTGCATCGGTCCGTTGTGCAGACCCGCACCCACGAATCAGCGATACTCTCAGGTCAGCCAACTCAGCTGCCTTTTGTAGAGTTTTAGGTTGTTTCTCTTTGAGGTTCAAAGTCAGACAGGCATTTAAAAAATTGCTCTAGAAGGAATAACTGCTCAAGCTCTTCGAACGTCGTCACCTTCTCTGACCTCAGCCAATTTCTCAAAGCATAAGACAGTTCCTGGGCATGTTCTAGAAAAGTGTACTCACGACCCTTCGTAACACCCCGAAACTTCAACCTATATGTCTCTGGTTGTAACTCGTACGCCCGCAGAACAGCTTCCTTCAATACCTCATAATCGATGCAAGACTCCAAGGGCAACGCATCATATGCCTTGAGTCCTTTGCCAACCAACCTAGAGGAAACAAGGGCTGCCCACTTAACCTCGGGCCATTGGTGCTCCCGGCACTTCTTCTCAAAACGCAGGAAAAACTCGGTGACACCCGACTCGTCAAATGCAGGGACTAACTTAAGAAGGTGCGATAAAGACTGATCAAGACCTCGATTCCCAGAACCGAGATGCTGCCCTGTCGACTCCACCCGAGACTTCTCAAGCTCTATGTTTGCACAGTACATGGTCTTTCTCTCCTCAGCCTGAATCCTGAGCTCCGCCTCCCGCTGCTGCTGCTGAATCTTAAGCTCAGTTTCCCGCTGCTGCTGCTGAATCTTAGCCATCTCAATCTGGTATTCCTGCTGCTTAGCCATCTTAGCCATCTCAAGCTGGAAGATCATATCTGGAGTTAAACCTTGAGGAGGAGGAGATGCAACAATTGGAGACCCACCCAGTGATCCACCCAGGGGCAAACCACGCTGCCAGTGACTATCGGCCTGCGGGAACGTACCCGGCTCCGGAGCCCGAGGGGGCGCCATGGTAGGAGTCGAGTGGAATGGGGGCTGGGCCGAAGTGCCCCAGCTCCCGCTCCACCCGAAGCCCGTAGCACCCCACCGAGCACACAGGCCACCAGGTCACTTCTCGTCATGCTTCTAGTGCCAACATGCCCCATGACCGTGGCCAAACACTGGAGACCATAACGATCAATCTCCGAGACCCGGTCAACAGTAATAGGCATCTCCAGAAACTCTCTTGCATCCTCCTCACTAGTTGCTACTTTAATGCCTTCTAACAAACCCAGCTGCTGCACCTCAGAGTCTGCTTCCCGTACTGTGTCCTCACTGTGCACTGATCCGTCGTTCGACATAGTGTCCACCGAAAATTCTCAACGTTTATATAAAAAAAAAAAGTACTTAAACTCTCATGTAGCACTATTCACTCAAAAAATGCTTGAAGACAACTCAAGTGCTATACTACGTTGCCAAAAAAAAATTCCAACGTGTCCAAAATATTCCTCCAAAAGAAATGTCCAAAAATCCTGCAATTATTTCTTAGTTCATTTGGTATGACGACTAAGATAAGATACTAGGCAAGGTCGCCATTTGTTACGACCGGGGCTACGAATAAAACAAGGACACTTAAAGATTGGACTAGTAATAGGGCACTATGCAACAACGGTACGCTAGATCCAAACCCTTGAACTTATATGCCGGCGAACAAAAACACCTATACCCTCCAGAGTTAATCTGCGATAACGGGTTATCCTTAACTGGGCATAAATGTACTCTACTTCAGGCTAACCCACACTGGCATAGCCTGATAACAAACAAGATGCAAGTTACGTTAAAATTCATAAAAAGGAATCTATGAAAAGATCAATTAAATCACTGCAAGATTTAATACAATAAAAAGATGCTTCAATACAGTTACTCTAAACAACAATAAACTCTTCACTCCTATCTGAAAGAAAGTGAAGTATAGTCCTACAGCATAGACCTGGAAACTTCTGAAGAAAGTCTGATGCTCATAAGATGCTCGTATCTTAAACTATATAAAGGCAGGAGGCAGGACACCACACATGTAAATGGAATACACTAAAAGATAGGACATATAATGTTAACTGACACGAGAATACTATAAATGCGCAACGGTAGCAATGCTCGACACTAAAAGAAGTACTTCCTCATCAACGAAACAGTCTGCTATGGTTGTGCAACTCAACAACAACCTAGACTAATAAATGCTGTGAATAATAATGCGTACATATCAAAGAGCTTATATTAAATACTAATGAGTGTCTACTCGATTAATAACGTTTAGCTGGAATACTCTAGGTAAGGAACTGTGGTTGAGCAAGACAGGCTCGTAGCCTAGCGATGTCCTTAAGACTGCATCCTTTAAGTTACGTTAATTGACTAGGGTGCTCTCTTGATAGATCCAGATACCAAGTATCTGGTTCTATCCTGGTGACCCTCTAAAGATAAGCAAAGAGGCAGCAGAGTGTGGAACTGGAACAGGCCAAAACGCTCAGTCAACACAATGCTGCACTCGCAAAGGACGCAACCGAAAAGACAGCACAGGCTACCACAGGACCGGTCAAAGTCGTGTAGGTATAAGCTAACCATACACACATCGGACACAACGACTACAGTTACCTTATCCCAGTCTAGCATTAAATAAAAGAGCAGAAACACTAAATCAATAATGGAGACACACTAAGTTCCCAACCTCTACTAACTAAGAACCATCAAAACCTATTCTAAGTACATGTAAATATCTCTGAGGACGGCGCATGCAATACAATGGGCCGGCTATGGAAACCGTATGCAGAACCCAAGGGGACAAGTAATTGAATAAAGGTGAGAAGCAATGGAAAAGAAGAAGGTCAGAGAGAGAGACAGTGGTAAAGGGGGTGATCGGGAGAGAGTATGCAAAGGGATGTTAGAAGCATGCGCGCCTAGCCTCTCCTGAGGAGAACAGCTCCTGTGGACCCTCATGCAGGAGGCAAGTTACACAGGAGCCCACAAGGGCGCGATGGTCGGCCAATCACGGGCCGAGACGACACAAGGCAGCAGGCCCCTGGGACGCGCCAGTATCCGCCAGCCAATCAAGGGCGCGGGAAAGCCCGCGCGCGAGCGGGAAAACTCCACCGAGCGAGGGAGGCAGCACATACATACACACTCACATACTACTACCACGCTGCCTTTATCGCTCTTTCTCCTTAACTTTACACAATGCATCTTATATTCTACTAATGATATAAAATACTTCCCGTTGTCACAGACGAAAACAAAGACCACCACTGGACTGTCTGTGACAATGCGATTACAGGGAAAGAAAGAACAACATTCTCGGATAACTGTAGCCCATTTCGATGTCCCTGGCGAGCGCTAGTGGCTAACGAGAGACGTTTCTGCCCACGCTGGTAGACGTCACACTATATACAGACCTATTTCATATGGACTTAATTATTTTAGAGTAAATTTAAGTAATTTGCTAAATGAACTAGACAAATACCCAATTGGTTGCATTGTGAAAACATCCAAACTAACTCTTCTATTGCAAATTTAATGGAAAAGCGTGGATACTCTCAACATGTAACACAACCAACAACTGAAAATGGCACACTAATTGATCATGTTTATGCTAAGAGATAAGGAAATATGAAGGTGAAAGTTATTCCCACATATTACAGTTATCATAGTGAATTTCCATTGAAATTCGAATGCCCCTTTTTGTATGTTTTTCCCCTTCTATTCTTGTTCTGTCTAATTCGGTTGTCCTCCGGACAGCCTATATCATATGCCACCCTGGCCTGGCTAGTTTGTTGGCTCCTGACTTTATTTGTGTCTATGGTCGCTGGTGCGGTCAAGCTGACTCGATTCCCCTCAGTGGTGTATTATGTGTGTATCTCGGTGTGATTTATTTCTTCCTTAGACCTGATTTCTCATTCTTCGCCCTTGATCATTTCTTAATTGGTGCTGCAGTGTAGCAGTTCTTGACTCACCCTTCGGCCCTACCCTATAAGAGTTCTGCTGTGGAACTCATGTGGTGCGGCTGAATTGGTGAAATGGTGAGAAATGTCTGCGTATCTTCACCTTCCTAGATTTGTTCACCTCTTGCCCTTCCCTACCTATCATATCTTGATTGGTTGTCCATCTTGATCTAATCCTTCAGGCCAGCCCTATAAGAGTTTTTTTGGGGAACTCAGTGGTCTGGTTAAACTATTTTAATAAATATCTCTTTACATATTATGTAAGATATGCAATAAATTATGTAAAATATATTTTGTTTTTTCTTTATATATATATTTGTCATTATGAAGTTAAATTGGTTTCACAGGGAAAATATATACTTGAACAATTGTTTCCGCTGACAAAGAAATTATAGATTCTTGGAAGATACCGTACACTACGAAAGATTATTCAACATGGAATTTGAATGGAATAGAGCAGCTTAGCAACGAAAAGCCAATACTCCCCCCTCCCTGTGATTGTGCTGTGCCAGCTTTTGTAAGCAGTGCAATAACTTAATGAAGGACAGAAAAGCTGCAGGATGCTCTGGCATTCTAGCTGAGATGATTAAGGCCTCAGGTGAGAAAGGAGTATAATTAACTTCATCATCAGAGAGGAATTAATCTCTGATGAATGGCACAAAAGTACATTATATACTGTATACGAGCAAAGGGGACTCATTGGATAGGGAAAATTATAGGGGCCTGAAAATACTTGATCAAGTCATGAAGGTCTGTGAGAAAGTCTTTGAAGGTATGATATTGACGATATGCAGTTTGGTTTCATGCTAGGACACGGCACAATCCAAGTCATGAAGGTATTTGTGTGATAATGAAGATGTATGAGGATTCACAAACGGCAGTGAGGGTGAAAGATGTACCGGTACTGAGTGATGAGTTTTCAGTTCGCGTCGGAGTCCACCAGGGCTCTGTGTTAATGAAGCCCTTTCCTCTTTTTTTTTTTTATGGTTCTGGAGGCACTATCTGGTGATTTCAGAGTTGGGCTCCCCTGGGAACTGCATTAAGGGTCCTGAAAATGTTTGACTATGTCATGAAGGTCTGTGAGAGAGTCTTAGAAGGTATGATAAGGGAAATATACTGTATGTACTTAAAAGATAGGGATCTGATGTTGTGTTTGCAGACCGGGAGAAGGCCTTTGATAAGGTGGCCAGAGAAGTTGTGCAGTAGGCTAGGAGAAAACTTGGCGTTGAGGAGTGGCTGGTGCATGTGATAATGAAGATGTACGAGGACTCACGAACGGTAGTGAGGGTGAAAGGTGTAAAGCTGAGTGAGGGATATATACTAGATATTTGGTGAGGGTTAGCTTTATATCCCACGTACTGGTTACTAGGGACATATACTAGGTGTTAGGTGGAGGTTAGCTTTGTATCCCACGTTAGTTTTGTATCCAAAGTACTGGGTACTGGGTACTAGGGACATATACTATTGATCGTCACCATGCCTCGTGCCTGTACGAACTGCGCCGGTAGGTTTGGTGCTTCCATGTTTGCTCTGCCGACTCTGCCAGCAACGAGAGGATTTGACAGCAAAATTGTATGAAGCCCACAACAAGATCAACGCCCTCACCAAGAAGCTGGAATCACTCCAAGAGTTTGTAACACTCAACGTTGGAGTATCACTAACTCCAATTGTTTCAACTCCAGCATCCACCACCGCCCCAACGTCATCTGCCAACAATCCAACACCTGCAGTAGACACTGCAGCAGATGCTTCTGACGAACGTGAGCCGACATCAAACCAGGACAGCCGCCCTGTTCACCTTAGTCTCTCCCCCACTCCTCGTGCAAGAAGCCTGCTAGCACGAACAGTACCAACCCCTCGCCCCCGTTCTAACCACTCCTCTCCCCGACCTGTACGTAGAGTCCCGCCACCACAGGTTTCCAGATTTACACCAGTGAGGAACGGTGCACGGCCAACGCAGAAAAGGTCTCATCTACCAGTCACAATGTCAAACAGATTTGAGATATTGGTAGAGATGGAAGACGAACCAGAAGAGACCAGGCTCGTTGGGGATTCCATCCTACGAGGACAGGTCGAAGAGTTCTGCGACAGAGTCCCAAATCAACGAAAAAGATTTTGCAGCCCAGGAGCTGGACTGGACGACATTGTGGAAGCCTTCGAAGATACCACAAAGGATGCAAATGAAAATACCCTTTTTGTCATCCATGCTGGTTCAAATGACGTCATGCGCACCAGATCCGAAGAGTTGATGGAGAAATATCAAGATGATCCAGCACTACAAAAACAAGTCAAGGAATATTATCATCTCAGGCATTCTCCCCAAGATCGACGCACCTGATAAATTCTACGACAAGGCCTTGAGCACAAATAGCCGACTAAAATATTTGTGTCTGAGGGAAGAAGTTGAATTCATCAACCTCTGGGACAACTTTTACAACCAGCCTACTCTGTTCCGCAAGGATGGCACTCATCTAAACCCTGTGGGTTCAGCACGCATGGGTCGTCTCCTACACGAAGCAGTCCGCAGCCATGGATCAAAAAACGCCATCAGAGAAGAAGCAGCAGTGACATAAATCATCCAACGCCAAGAAAAAAACAGAGGCAACCGAGGACCACCAGCGATAAGGACCGAAGACAGCGAGGACCGAGGACAGCCATGAACATAAATGTAGATCCGACAAGAACCAAAAATATTATTAAAGAGCGTTCCGTGAGTTCTAAAATAACAAATTTAAAGGTTTTCTATGCAAACGCTCGTAGCATACGCAATAAATTTTCAGATTTAGAGGAGCTAGTGTTTACAGAAAATTATGATGTGATTGGCATAACAGAATCTTGGCTCAATACAGAAGATAGAGACTTTTTAGCAGAGTATTCACTTCCCGGTTATGTAATGTTTGAGAAAAGCCGAATAAATCGAAATGGAGGTGGCGTTTTACTTTATATCAAAGAAAGTCTTAACCCTACCCTCTTGTCAAAACCTCAAATTGTGAACGTCGACGCATCTTTTGTGCTAATAAAAAATAATAAAGGTACAAAAATAATACTTGCATTAATATACAGACCTCCAGCTCAATCAGTGCAAACTGACCGAGAAATTTACGAACAAATTGCAGATGTAAGTAACTCACAAGATACCGTAATTTTTGGCGACTTTAATTTACCTGTGACCAAGTGGGGCGATACTCTTACTTCACACTCCGGACATGACTTGTATACGAACTTGCAAGAGAGTTCGCTTTATCAATTTGTTCGAACGCCGACCCGTGGTAATAACGTTCTTGACATTGTACTTGCAACAAAAGAAGAATTAATAGAGAATTTGAATGTTGGTGATGAATTCCGTAACAGCGACCATCGTACGATAACTTTCACTTTAAAGTTTACTAGTAACGAACCAAATAGTAGCATCGAAAAAGTCCCTAATTTCAAGAAAGCAAACTTCCATAAACTTAGAGCTATGTTTAAAGAAACTGACTGTAGCTTTTTAATTAACAATAACGACATAAATACATCTTGGAAGTTATTCGAAACCACTTACCTAAAAGCAGTGCAAGACTGCATACCATCGAAAATACGGCGTCCAGGCCATAATAATAAGCCCAAATGGTGGAATAAAGATATTTCAAACTGCCTGCTTGCTAAAAAATTTGCTAATGATAGATTAAAATCCTCACAAAATGACGAAGAACGGGTGAAATTTGTAGAGCTACGACGCAAAGCCAAAAAGTTAATTAAGCAAAGTAAAAAGACCTTAGAGTTACATATTGCGAATCAAAGTAAATCAAACCCGAAAGAATTCTATAGTTATATCAGAAAGAAAAAAGTAGTTACTTCAACTGTTGGACCGTTAGTCGATGAACATGGAGAATACACCAAAGACGAAGTACAAATGAGTAATGCCCTCAATACCTTCTTTGCATCAGTTTTTACAACAGAAGACCTCAGTGATATCCCTACACCATCGCCGATTCAGATTGATAATTCAGATGTTCTAAGCAATATCACCGTTACAGAGAGAGAAGTATTGAATTGTTTAGATAAACTCAAGGTAAATAAAACGCCTGGACCTGATACAATCTCGCCTAGAGTTCTGAAGGAAGCTAAGGATGAGCTCTCCAAACCACTGACATTACTATTCAATAAATCCTTGCAGTCTGGAACTATGCCTGATTAATGGAAGCTAGCCAACGTAACACCGATATTCAAAAAAGGCAGCAAATCCCTACCCCGTAACTATCGTCCAATTAGCTTAACCTCAGTTGTATGTAAAATGCTAGAAACGGTCATACGAGACAGACTCGTAAATCACTTAGAGGAAAATAACATACTTAAAGATACTCAACACGGCTTTCGTAAAAAACGTTCCTGTTTAACAAACCTCTTAGACTTCTTCCACGATATCAACCTCTACGATGAGAGTAAAGCTGTAGATATTATATACCTTGATTTTCAAAAGGCCTTTGACAAAGTTCCCCACAAACGTTTACTGCTAAAACTAAAAGCGCATGGAATACAAGACGGTGTGTTGAAATGGATAGAAAATTGGCTCAGCAACAGAAAGCAAAGAGTAGTCATAAACGGTAAGGCATCTAAATGGACCAATGTAAGTAGCGGGGTACCCCAGGGATCGGTACTAGGACCAATTCTCTTTCTAATTTACATCAACGACATAGATGAGAGTCTCACCTGTACAATCTCAAAATTTGCTGACGATACAAAAATTGCAAATAGCGTACTCTCAAAAGAACAAGTTGACGATATGCAACACAATCTAGATAAATTGTCATGTTGGGCCCAAATTTGGCAAATGAGTTTCAATGCGGATAAATGTAAAGTACTACATATCGGATACCTAAATGAGAAAGCAAACTATTCGATGAATGGCACTCAGCTTAAGAATGTAAACAGAGAAACTGATCTGGGAGTAACAATATCGAGTAACCTAAAACCGAGTCAACAATGTTCAGAAGTTGTTAAGAAGGCAAACAAAATAATTGGCTTTATAGGCAGGTCATTTGAGCATAAATCCAAAGAAGTTATCCTAACCCTTTACAATTCCTTAGTCCGCCCTCTTCTGGAATACTGCGTTCAATCCTGGTGCCCTTATTACCAAAAAGATATAAACAAGCTAGAACGAGTTCAACTAAGAGTTACCAAAATGATACCTAGCCTAAAGAACAAACCATACGAAGAGCGTCTTAGAGAATTAAATCTATTTCCTTTAACCCAGCGCAGATTAAGAGGTGACTTAATTCAAGTGTTCAAAATCATCAAAGGCATCGACAATATGAACTGTAGTAAGTACTTCACTATCGACCAATCTAATTACACACGGTGAAACGGTTGCAAAATTATTGGTAAATCTTTTAACTCACACGAATTTCTTCTTCAATCGAGTTGTCAACTTGTGGAATGGGCTTCCCCGAAACGTTATAGACTGCATCACCGTTGATTCATTTAAACTCCGCCTAGACAAATATCTCGCTTCAAACCCGCGACTGACTGCCTTTGTAAATGAATAACTTTATTTTATCCCCCCCTCAGTTACTAACCCATCTGTCCCCTACTAACTTCCTAATCCTGCCACGGACATTAGTTCCAGGGCAGTAATTCCCTTTCCAATGTTCCCTTACCCACTCTAAACCACTGTTTGGACACTTGATCCTCCGTGTTTTGGAGGACAAGCAACCTAGAAGGGTCACTAGATATGTTGTTGCTTGATTTCCTTTGTACTCCTTTGTACTAGGTGTTACGTGAGGGTACTGAGTGATGAGTTTTCAGTTTGCGTCAGAGTCCAACAGGGAAGTGTGTTAATTAAGCCCTCTCCTCTGTTTTATGGTTCTGGAGGCACTATCTAGTGATTTCAGAGTTAGGCTCCCCTTGCAACTGCTATAAGAGGCCTGAAAATGCTTGGCCAAGTCATGAAGGTCTGTGAGTGTGAGAGAGTCTTTGAAGGTATGATAAGGGAAAGCATTCTATCGACGATATCCAGTTTGGTTTCATGCCAGGACGTGACACAATCGACAACTTCATAGTCAGGCAGCTGCAGGAAAAATATCTACTGAAAGTAAGAAGTGCAGTAGGCTAGGAGAAAATTTGGCGTAGAGGAGTGGCTGGTGCGTGTGATAATGAAGATGTATGAGGACTCGCGAACGGTAGTGAGGGTGAAAGGTGTACTGAGTGAGGGACATATGCTAGGTAAAGGTTAGTTTTGTATCCCACGTACTGGGTACTAGGGACATATACTAGGTGTTATGTAAGGGTTAGTATTGTATCCCAAATACTAGGTACTAGGGACATATACTAGGTGTTACATGAGGGTTAGCTTGGTATCCCACGTACTGGGTACTAGGGACATATACTAGGTGTTAGGTGAGGGTTAGTTTTGTATCCAACGTACTGGGTCTAGGGGGCGGCAGCCCCCACCCATAATACTAGGATAGGTTAGGTAAGGTTGTTAGGTTAGGCTAATGGGGATGGATGTAGTTTCCGGGTGTAC
The DNA here is from genome assembly GCA_032716605.1 of Paralithodes platypus. Classification (NCBI taxonomy): domain Eukaryota; kingdom Metazoa; phylum Arthropoda; class Malacostraca; order Decapoda; family Lithodidae; genus Paralithodes; species Paralithodes platypus. The sequence goes on along the minus strand of CM064480.1, from coordinate 52,360,754 downwards.
GGTCGTCATGTTTACATAGGGCGATCGCCGCGGTTAACTTCGCATCTATTTTGACGGTGATTTTTTCGGTTATTTGCCCCCTGCTGGCAATATGACGATGACATGACATGGAGGGATGAGGGGTGGCAAAGCCACCCCTCAACATATTATTGTATCCATTAGCATTCAAAATATATGGGAACATGATTGCAAACGTCCGCCGCCTCCGTCATGTTTACATTTGTCGATCGCCGTTGTTAAGTTCGCATCTATTTTGACGGAGATTTATTTTGGTTATTTGCCCCCTGCTGGAAATATAATTATATGATGATGACAATATGTCATGGGGGGGGGGTGAAGGGGAGCAAAGCCCAACCTCAACATATTATTGTATCCAAAGGCAGTCTAAATAGACAGGAAAAGGATGGCAAGCGTCCGACGCCACTACGCGTACGCGTAGTGTAAACAAGGCTGGTGATACACCCGGTAACTACATCCTACCCGGCTAATGTCCTTTCAAAGGGGTAGCCTATAAATTAGTAAACACTAGGATAGCCTATACCCGGTCAGGTGATACGCCCGATAACGCAACTCTTGCCGATAGGCCTAGCCTAAAGGCTAACCTATTCATAAAGGTGTCTATTTTGACAGCGATTTTTTCGGTTATTTGCCCCTTGCTGGCAATATATATGATGGTGACAATATGTCATGGGGGAGGGGGGGAGGGGGGTCAAAGCCTCCCTCAACATATTATTGTATCCAATGGCATTCAAAATAGACGGGAACTTTATTGCAAACGTCCGACACCTCCCCCGCCACCACCATGTTTACATGTGTCGATCACCGTGGTTAAGTTCGCGTCTATTTTGACGGCGATTTTTTTCTCGGTTATTTTCCCCCTGCTGGCAATATATAAGATGATGACAATATGTCATTGGGGGGGGGGGGGCCTCAACAATGACCTCTAAACTCTGTATCTAAAAAAGGGCTAGAGCAAATTGGCTGCAAATTTCCACATCTAGGCTATTCCTTGACTGACTCTTCCCAAATGGTAGACATATTAGCTTGATCACTCAAGTTGTTTTTTACTTACAGAGGTTATAGGTCATGATTTCTTGCCTACTTACAGCGAATAGACTAGGCCTATTGTAGATTGGTAAAATATTTGCTTAATAGGCCTAGGCTATGTTGGCTGTGCAATTGTCTCGATTTGACTATTTTTACCTAATTAGGCCTAAAGCAGCCTGAGCCTATTCCCAACCTCTAAACAGTATCCCATGTTAAGCCCTAGGCTAGGCCTAGGCCTAATCCCACTCTCAATCAAAATTCGAACTGATGAATTCGTACCTACCGGTAGCGCTGCCTAGGCTAGGCCTATATTTTTCGTGAATAGATATAGAAAATGGTTTAAAGGAAAGACCATCCTATATTATGTTCAAATAATATGTAATAGCACTGTGTATGGTTGTATTAAATTTAAATAGTGATAGATGTGTATATTAATGGGATAAATTTTCCGAAGTTCGCATACGTTCAGAAAATTATAGTGCAACACTGTTGCCAGATATTAATCAATCCCATTATCATTATATCATAATCCATTTTACTAATTTGCATAATTTCAAATACCTAGAACATTAATATAATATTGTCCTATCTTTTTTTGTAGTGATATGTGTATGATTTAGTGGTATATTGGTGTCTGTATAGGGTTATAATGCATTGTGAAAGTTACCTCTGAATCTCTGACTTGGTAACAGTTCGGGATGGGCCGGCTTAACCCTCTCACATCCTGACGCGATTTTTTGAGCCTATTAGGGATACTTTAAATCCTTTGTTACCGTCAGGGGTATCTATAAACCTTTAGTTTGTTTACTTCAACCTCTGCAGTTGTCTTTGAGTTAGCTGTGGGCAGAAAACTAATTTTGGAGAGGTAATTATAACAGTGAGAGTAATCTATTTCTTATTCCTAATCTGGCAACCTCTGCGTCCTATGGTCGTGAGAGGGTTAAGTAACCCTGCTTTCTTTGAATACTACACGCAAGAGAAGCTTTCGGTTCTGTCATTACTGTTCATGGTAAATAGCAACTGCTAAATTCGACATCATGTTCAAATAATATGTAGTAGCACTGTCTATGGTTGTATTAGACAAAAATCGTGATAGGTTTCTATTTTATGCGGATAAATAGTATTAAGCTGAATAAACTAAATACCGAAAGTTCACTAGAGTGGTTGTTGATACATTTGCTAGATATGAGGGAGGAGGGAGGTAGGAAGGAAGGGCAGGGTAAGTCACACAGGCAATTGCCAAAACTTTAAAGGTCCATATCATTGTATCATTGTTATTAAACAAAGCATTTGGCAAAGAGAGGAATTGTTAAAAACCTTAGCCAATACTCTGTCATTCACCAAAAATAAATTTGAATTATAATTATTATTTGGTATGGTAGGTATGTATAGGTAGGTTAGCTAAATAATTGCTGGAATTCGTAGGGACTCGAACTGTTTTGAGAGAGTTAAATACAAAAAAAAATAATAGATCTGCATAATAAAGAGATTATGTTATTAAGCAAAACTGGGGGATGCGTGGAAGCCTATAGACTGTAGACGGTAAACTTTGTGTGGGTAGCGAATGCGGTTTTAAAGTCATTTAAGAATAGACAGTTTTCAATGCTGCGGCCAAACTATGCCACCAATTTATATTCTTTTGGTATCAAAACGTTCGGAATCACGAGCCTCACCCAACTACGCAAGCATGGCTTTGATCATCGGCGTAGTTTTCAAGATGTGGAATTTTAAGTGGAATTCAAGTTTTTTTCAAGATTACCGGAAAAAAATCCACGTGCAAAAGCAAAACCTTCTCTATAACATTTGCGGAGCATTAATAGTGGAGTCCATATGCCAAAGCCCAGTCGTTTCCTATGAGTGGGAGAGATGGTATTTAGGCGTCAAGTTTTTCGGGAAATCGGCTGCCACGGACCTGTTTGGCCGCCATGCCAGATGTTTAGCATATCAAAAGTTGCCCAATACAAAAACGCACCTCTTGTGAAAGTTTGATCCCGATCCAAAAAGCGGTTCTGGAGTTATTGCGTCGAAACCGGCGGGTAAGAAGAATTTGGATGAAAAACCGGGTTTAATGATTACAATAGGGGTTCCCCGTAGGGTTCGAACCCCGAATAATTAGAACAACAGCGACAATATCATAATTATGATAATTCATAGAATTCACTCTTCGACGACGCAGGCAACAATATAGTCAATATATATAATTCCCTTCAATACACCTACAGTTTAATTGATGTTGAAGGTCGCAGCCCAATGTTATTTGTCACGTTATTTATGCTTTAGACAAGTTAGCTATCTATGAAATCCCACTTAGCCATTAGTGCGTTTATGATTAACATATAATTACAAGTATTATATCGTTAGACGCAACTGATTATAAACTCTAGTAATTTTGGGGGTATGTAATCAGAGATGTAGTTAAAATGTAGTTAAAAGCTAATTATGCTCTTTAAACTATCAATGTCCTGAGATTCATATCAGGCTAAGCTGCTGAGAAGTACTTCTGTACACTGAGACACAAGTTATATGTGGTCTGTGGGAGGAAGGAGTTGTGAGGGGGATGGAAGGGAAGGGGGACAGTTGAAGGAGGGGATAAGGGATGGAGGGGAGGGGATGGAATGGAAGGGGGACAGTTGAAGGAGGGGATACGGGATGGTAGTGGATGGAGGGGAGGGGAGGGAGGGTAGGGGATGGAAGGAAAGTGGGACAGTTGAAGGAGGGGATACGGGATGGTAGTGGATGGAGAGGAGGGGATGGAATTGAAGGGGGACAGTTGAAGGAGGGGATAAGGAATGGTAGTGGATGGAGTGGAAGAAAGGGTACAGTTGAAGGAGGGGAGGGGATGGTGTTTATGGAAGGGTAGGGGGACAGTTGAAGGAGGGGATAAGAGATGGTAGTGGATGGAAGGGGGGGGGGACAGTTGAAGGAGAATATATAGGGGAGGGCAGTGGATGGAGGGGAGGGGATGGAAGGGAAGGGGGAAAGTCGAAGGAGAACATAGGGGAGGGCAGTGGAGGGGGGGGGGGGGGAGTGGAAGGGGGCAGAGGAGGGGGCTGGCAGAGAGTAATATTATGTAGGAAGGGGGAGGGGGGGGGGTACTCCCCCCTAACCCCTAGCAGGTAGTATCCCCGCGCACTCTAATATCCTGTAATCTCTTCAAAGCTCTTCCACCGGGCTGCACCTCCAGCTGTATACACATCAATATGCTGCAGGCTCACATATGAAGCATTCCTCGGGCCCCTTATATTTATTTATAGAATTTCATAAGTATGGTGCGTATGGAATTCCCGGCATTTTTGAGAAGATTGGGTGACCGGGAGATGGCATAGGACGGCTGGCTGACATATCTAATATTGTGCTGGGTCGACAATGCTTTCTGGACCTGGCGTTGTGTAGGGTGGCTGGGGTCTAGGGTGACAAGTGTAGATTCTGTTTTGTGGAGGGTGAGGCATATATTGTAGGGATTGTCGTTGTGTAGGGTAGGTGAGGTGTAGGGTGACAAGTACAGTATAGGCTCTGTTGTGTGGAGGGTGAGGATATATTGTAGGGCTTGTTGTTGTGTAGGGTGATAAGTATAGGCTTTGTTGTATGGAGTGTGAGGCAAATATTGGGCGTGTTGCTGCTGAGGGTGGCTGGGGCGTAGGGTGATATGTACTCTGTTGTGTGTAGGGTGAGGCATATATTGTAGGGATTGTCGTTGTGTAGGGTAGGTGAGGTGAAGGGTGACAAGTGTAGGCTCTGTAATTGTGTGTAGGGTGAGGCCTATATTGTAGGGATTGTCGTTGCTTAGGGTAGGTAAGGTGTAGGGCGATATGTATATGGCCCTGCTATGTGTAGGGTGAGGAATATGTAGGGCATGTTGTTGCTTAGGGTGGCTGGAGTGCAGGGTGACAAGTATAGGCTCTGTTTTGTGTAGGGTGAGGCATATATTGTAGGGATTGTCGTTGTATAGGGTAGGTGAGGTGTAGGGTGACAAGTATATTGTGTGTAGGGGGAGGCTATTATACTGTAGGGATTGTCGTTGTGAAGGGTGGCTGGGGAGACATTTAGAGATTGTTTTATGTGTAGGGAACTCTATCGGGTGTAGGATAAGATGCAAAGGCTCTGTTGTATGCAGGGTGAACTATATAGGCTTTAGATGGGTGTAGCATTTTCCTGTAGCCTCTGTTGTGGGCATAGGGTGAGGCATATACTATAGAGTTTGTTGTTGTATAGGGTGGCTGGTGTGTAAGGTAATATGTATAGGTTGTTTTATGTATAGGGTGATACATACACTTTAGAGCCTTTCATTGTGTAGGGTGTCTGGGATGGAGGGTCACACGTATGGGCTCTTTTATGTGTATGGTGAGACAAATATTGTAGGGCTCGTCGTTGTGCAGAGTGAGCTTTGTACGCACTTTTGTTTCAGGGTGAGGCTTACACTGTAGGCTTTATTGTTTGTAGGTTGACTGAGATATATATAGGCTCTTTGTACTGTAGTACAAGGTGCATAAGTCTACCCTCTGTTGTGTATAGGTTGAGATTCCTTAAGGGACCCCTTCTCCCTCATGTGTAGCCCCATTATTTTTAGTTTTTATGAAGTTCGGGCATTAGCTTGGCGATTTTAAGATTTTTTGGCCCCATTATTTTGTCAATATTAAGACTGTTCATGTCACTTAGGTGTAGATTTTTCCTGGCGAGCGATAGCGAGCCTGTAATTTAAGAGGAACCGGCCCTATCGAAAAATTTACAAATTTATCTTGAAGGAGGATTTATGTATTAATTTATTTTTGTAAAGCTTGATGGAGGTCTGAGGCGGAAACTAAAATAAATATATATATATACCGGTATATATATATATATATATATATATATATATATATATATATATATATATATATATATATATATATATATATATATTATACATATATATATATGTATATATATATATATATATATATATATATATATATATATATATATATATATATACCGGGTATATATATATATATATATATATGTTAGTAAAGCCAGGTAATAAATTTTCTTTAATACATGCGAGGTTGAAAGAAATGGCAATTTCTGCGTTGGAAATTTTATTATTCAAAGTTTCCAGGTCTCTGATGAGTTTTCGCTGGGTGGCAGGAACTAGATGAAGGAGATGAGCAAAATTCATGGTGGTACAGGGTTACATAAATGTAAATGATGATACAGGATATACGACGCGTTTCACTGGACAACCAGCATTATCAAGTAAGGATGGAATGATATAAAAGGTAAACAGGAAGGGTATATATAGAGGGTGGAGGATCAGAGGAGGCGAAAAGCAAGGGGCAATCATTCCATCCTTACTTGATAATGTTGGTTGTCCAGTGAAACGCGTCGTATATCCTGTATCATCATTTACATTTATGTAACCCTGTACCACCATGAATTTTGCTCATCTCCTTCATCTACTTCCTGCCACCCAGCGAAAACTCATCAGAGACCTGGAAACTTTGAATAATAAAATTTCCAACGCAGAAATTGCCATTTCTTTCAACCTCGTATGTATTAAAGAAAATATATATATATATATATATATATATATATATATATATATATATATACAGTATATATATATATATATATAATTATATAATATATATATATATATATATATATATATATATATATATATGTTGGTGTAGCCAGGTAATACATTTTCTTTAAGGCAGGCGAGGTTGAAGGAAATACAAGATAAAATCCTATATAAAAACACCTCCGTAATTGATAAAGAGACAGAACCCAGAAGACTTGCTATACTTGAAGCCCTATATATTCAAACTCTTTATCCTTCCATAAATAATCAAACTCTCGACCTCCAAATACTTCCATCAGCTAAACGTTACTCTCAAACACCCCCTAACATTACTCCCCTTACCACCCCGACTCTGCCCTTACCCCCTCTCTCATCCCCTCCCCTTCCCCCCCTTACCGTCCCCCCCACTACTTCATTTAACCAACGCGCGCCGCCCCTCAACCCTACGCTTCAAACTGGACCAGAAACCCGAGATACAACTGGCCCGCCGCCCCTCACAAGGGCCCAGCCTCCCCCTCGCCCAGCAGACCCCCTACGACAACATCTAGCATCTACGAACCCGCCCAGCCAACCAGGAGGCAGGAAAAGCGCGCGCCTCATTGGTCGCCAACTAGCCAATCATATGCTAGCCAACACCCAATAAACCTTACTGTGATCTTCCTAATATGTATAAATAAGCTGTTATGTTATATCCTATCTCTTGCCTCACCTTTCCTATATACTTCCGTTCCGTTCCGTATCCTATCTCTGCATCGGCCAATCAGCTTGCAGCCCCACCACCTGCCTCTCCACACTACCATGGCCACCAACAATATTACCTGTGGTACTGTCAAATGGTACAATTATAAGGCAGGCTATGGCTTCATAACTACAAAGAGCAACGAGGATGTCTTCTCCCACCACATCAACATTAGCAACAACAACAACAGCAAGAAGAAAGCCTCACTAAGAAATGGTGAAACAGTGTCTTTTACCATCAAAACAGGGAGACAGGGACGTGAAGCTACCAACATCACAGGCCCTGAAGGAGCTCCAGTCAAGGGCTCCTCTTTCTCCCCACGGAATGCTCCACCAGAGTCGACACCACCTACAACTACAGCAGATGGGGAAACAGTACTGAGGGCCAAGATCTTTGCCTTTATTCAGTCAGCCATGGCCATTGCTGGCCCAGACAAACACCAACTCTGCCAGCTAGTCCCCCGTCTGTTGTCACACAACAATCTACCCACCATCACCATACCTCAGAAGGCCTTCTCCGCGACCCCTGCAAACATCAAAAGGGCGTCAACAAAGAAGAAGCCCCCCAAGACACAAGATCGAGTTCCAGAACTACAGGGATCTCCAACTCTTCACATCCATGAAGAACACCAAGAAGAGGACGAGACACAAATGGAACCCGAGGAAGCCAGAGCATCACCACCAACTTCCCCCAACACCAAGCCAAAATCGCCCAGAAAGAGATCCCCAGGACCACTCCTTCCCCTCCCGACAAACCCGGAGACACCACCAAAAATCGCCAAGGAGAAGGAACCGGGAGAAAACACCATCGAGCTTTCAGAATTAACACTGGGCAGCATTGGATTCATCTGTGACGTTTTTTAACAAGATCCCGACGTTATGAGGCAAACATATTCTCATATAAATCAAGAAGACTTGGAACGGACTCTCACAGATGAAGGAAAAAACAAACTGGAAGCAAGACTCAAAAGATCAGATATAGACATCCCTGAGTTAAAATCATTCTTGTCTGCACTTTAGTAACTTAAGTACAACAATAAAGCATGAATACAAGTTTTAAAAAAATGACTAGACAAACAAAATAAAATAATAAACATCCCTCAACAACAGCAAGGTGGACGGCCCACTAACTTTTCTCTTCCACTGTATTTCATCTTTCCTACTTTCTCTTCCCTCCACCCACTCTGAGGTGCCTCTCTTCCCCCCCCCCCCCCCTCTACCTTAAAAAAAAAAAAAAAAAATCCTATTCACTTATCTTCCATTCCCTGAAGATGATAGTTGTCTATCGAAACGCGTCGGATCATCATGAATTTTGCTCACCTTTTGCACAATCTCCCAGAACACCTGAGAATTGCTGTTCGTTCTATTGAAAGCCTTAATAATAAAATAATTAATGCTGACACCTGTATTTCCTTCAACCTCGCCTGCCTTAAAGAAAAAAAAAATATATATATATATATATATATATACAGTATATATATAAAACATTATCAAATAAACGTGCCCATCCCCCCTTAATCTCTTTTTAGTGTAGGGTGAGATATGTTACACACATTTTATGAATGGAGGATGACTTTAGGCACATGGACCTTTTTATGTTTTGTCGTTGTTCTTCCTTCCTCTATTTATTGCCTCGTAAGAAAATGTAGTTCACTTTGTGTAATGGGCGATATATACGTTCTGTAATGTGAAGAATGTGATGCATAACCTCTGTTGTGTCTAGATTAAATCATAGGCCTATTAGATTTGTTGTATGTAGGATGAGTCATATAGGTTGCGTAGGGTGAAACATATAGGTTCTGTTGGGTGTAGGGTGATACATATAAGATCTGTTGTGTGTAGAATGAGTCATATAGATTGTGTAGGGTGAAACATATAGGTTTTGTTGGGTGTAGGGTGAGACATATAGGTTATGTTGGGTGTAGGGTGTTACTCATAGGTTCTGTTGGGTGTAGGGTGAGACATATAGGTTCTGTTAGGTGTAGGGTGTTACATATAGGTTCTGTTGGGTGTAGGGTGAGACATAAAGGTTATGTTGGGTGTAGGGTGAGGCATATAAGATCTGTTATGTGTAGGATGAATCATGTAGGTTGTGTAGGGTGAAACAAATAGGCTCTGTTGGGTGTAGGGTGTTACATATAGGTTCTGTTGGGTGTAAGGTGAAATATATAGGTTCTGTTGGGTGTAGGGTGAGACATATAGGTTCTGTTGGGTGTAGGGTGAGACATATAGGTTCTGTAGGGTGTTACATATAGGTTCTGTTGGGTGTAGGGTGAGACATATAGGTTATGTTGGGTGTAGGGTGTTACATATAGGTTCTGTTGGGAGAGACATATAGGTTCTGTTGAGTGTAGGGTGAGACATATAGGTTATGTTAGGTGTAGGGTGAGACATAGGTTATGTTGGGTGTAGGGTGAGACATAGGTTCTGTAGGGTGTAGGGTGAGACATAGGTTCTGTTGGGTGTAGGGTGAGACATATAGGTTAAGTTGGGTGTAGGATGTTACATATAGGTTATGTTGGATGTAGGGTGAGACATATAGGTTATGTTGGGTGTAGGGTGAGACATAGGTTCTGTAGGATGTAGGGTGAGACATAGGTTCTGTTGGGTGTAGGGTGAGACATATAGGTTAAGTTGGGTGTAGGATGTTACATATAGGTTATGTTGGATGTAGGGTGAGACATATAGGTTATGTTGGGTGTAGGGTGAGACATAGGTTATGTTGGGTGTAGGGTGAGACATAGGTTCTGTAGGATGTAGGGTGAGACATAGGTTCTGTTGGGTGTAGGGTGAGACATATAGGTTAAGTTGGGTGTAGGATGTTACATATAGGTTATGTTGGATGTAGGGTGTTACATATAGGTTATGCTGGGTGTAGGGTGAGACATATAGGTTAAGTTGGGTGTAGGGTGTAGGGTGAGACATAGGTTCTGTTGGGTGTAGGGTGAGACATATAGGTTAAGTTGGGTGTAGGATGTTACATATAGGTTATGTTGGGTGTAGGGTGAGACATAGGTTATGTTGGGTGTAGGGTGAGACATAGGTTCTGTTGGGTGTAGGGTGAGACATATAGGTTAAGTTGGGTGTAGGATGTTACATATAAGTTATGTTGGATGTAGGGTGTTACATATAGGTTATGCTGGGTGTAGGGTGAGACATATAGGTTAAGTTGGGTGTAGGGTGTAGGGTGAGACATAGGTTCTGTTGGGTGTAGGGTGAGACATATAGGTTAAGTTGGGTGTAGGATGTTACATATAGGTTATGTTGGGTGTAGGGTGAGACATAGGTTATGTTGGGTGTAGGGTGTTACATATAGGTTATGTTGGGTGTAGGGTGTAACATATAGGTTATGTTGGGTGTAGGGTGAGACATAGGTTAGTGAGACATATAGGTTACGTTGGGTGTAGGATGTTACATATAGGTTATGTTGGGTGTAGGGTGAGACATAGGTTATGTTGGGTGTAGGGTGTTACATATAGGTTATGTTGGGTGTAGGGTGAGATATATAGGTTATGTTGGGTGTAGGGTGAGACATATAGGTTATGTTGGGTGTAGGGTGAGACATATAAGTTATGTTGGGTGTAGGGTGAGATATATAGGTTATGTTGGGTGTAGGGTGTTACATATAGGTTCTGTTGGGTGTAGGGTGAGGCATATAAGTTATGTTGGGTGTAGGGTGTTACATATAGGTTCTGTTGGGTGTAGGGTGTTACATATAGGTTCTGTTGGGTGTAGGGTGAGACATATAAGTTATGTTGGGTGTAGGGTGTTACATATAGGTTCTGTTGGGTGTAGGGTGAGACATATAGGTTATGTTGGGTGTAGGGTGTTACATATAGGTTCTGTTGACTTTAGGGGGACAAACTAAAATACATTGCCCGAAAATGGGGCAAAAGCAAGAAAAATCCTAAATAAAAAATAAAAAAAATATCCTAATAAACCTACACGAGGTCGGATCACATTGTGTTAACTCTCAAAAATCTTCCTGGACACAGAACACATAATCTGCAATTCGATTCCATAACTCGTATTAAGGGGATAGTGGCTATTTTTTGTTTGGTCTATTAATGTACATATTATTATTATTATTATTATTATTATTATTATTATTATTATTATTATTATTATTTTTTTTTTTTTTTTTTTTTTTTTTTTTTTTTTAGTAGTTTCCTCCCTAGACCTCTATCAAGCTTAAAAAAACACCCCCTAGACCCCCCCTTCAAGATATATTTGTACATTTTTTGGTAGAAAAATGTGCCGGCCAGAGGCCGGTTTCTCTTAAATTACAGGCTCGCTATCGCTCGCCAGGAAAAATCGACACCTAAATGGCACGATAAATCTTAATATTGACAAATAAATGGAGCGTAAAGTTTTAAAATCGCCAAACTAATGGGCAAAATATCTTAAAATCTAAAATCCAATGGGGCTAAATACGAGGGAGAAGGGGACCAGAAAAACGGCCCATTCCCCCGTAAATTTTACTTCCCCGCGGACTCAGCACCATAAGCTCAATCTCTTATCCATCATAACTTACAAGAGGAATATAAATTCACCTGACCATATTAAATATACAATTTCAATTTCAGGGCAAACTTCGCTTATACAACGCCTAAGTGGAGTAGACACATTTTTTTTGTAGTGATATTGCTTATATATAAAATATCTTATAAGCTCTCTCTCTCTCTCTCTCTCTCTCTCTCTCTCTCTCTCTCTCTCTCTCTCTCTCTCTCTCGTCACTTTACAATTGCTCCATACTCTTATTGTTACTACTATTGAAATATTCATTCATCCATTCTCATTATAGAATTAAGCATGCGTTCGTTACATTCACGTTATATCCGTTTCTTTCATATTTGTTATAATTTATGTTTTTATTGAGATTATTAATATATTTTCAGTCCTCTACACATTTCCGTATTTTGTTATCTGGTATTCTTTGTTTTTACCATGATTCATGACCTTTTACTTCCTACCGTACAGTACATATTATCTCATTCAGTTACTTGTCGTTCTTTTTATATTTAGTCAAACCTTATAAGATCACTTCCAGTAAGTATAAAAGACAATTACTTGGACACCTAACCCTTTTCAGGAGGAAGATAATCACCAAAGTAGAAACGAACATAATTAGTGTTTATGATACCAACACTACTTATTTCATCTATCTATCTATCTATTGCCTGACGCCGTGATCCCCGAAGGGGTGGCCACGAACGAACCGCCTCCATGCACCTCTGTCCCCAGTCAGTCGACGCCCCTCCACCCAACCAGCACCGCCTTCGTTCATGTACTTCCTCACTCCATCCTTCCATCTCTCATTCGGTCTACCTCTCCCTCTCTGTCCCTCCACCTCGCTCTCGTACACCCTCTTAGTCATTCTCTCGCTTTCCATACGTTCCATATGGCCGAACCATCTCAAGTAGTTCCTTTTCACACTTTCCAGCACATCTACCTCCACACCACACCTCCTTCTTACTTCCTCATTAGTCTGTCTATCCGTCCATGTAACTCCGCACGCACTCCTTAACTAATTAATTTCCACTGCTCTCACTCTTGGTCTGAGTCTCTCAACCAACGTCCATGCTTCGCTTCCGTAAGTCAGTGTCGGGATTACCACACTGTTATGCAAGGACTTCTTCACTTCCATACTGACCACCCTATTTCTTGTTACTGCTTTTAGGGTTCCTACAAAACAATAATAATAACAATATTGCTAAGTCTAAGTTAAATTAAGAGACATATAGTCCTAAATAATCCATTTAATATACACGCTACATTGCTGAAAACCTTATAGTTTATAAGGGCTGAAGATCGGGTATTATATAGGTGGGGTTTCTTGATTCTTATATATATATATATATATATATATATATATATATATATATATATATATGCTGTATGTACAGTATATACTGTACAGTACATATATATATATATATATATATATATATATATATATATATATACTGTATATATACTGTATATATAGTATATATATATATAGTATATTATATACTGTATAATTATATTAATATATATACTGTATATATATATTTTAAAGGAAACCGAAATGCAAGTTGTTGTTGTTGTTGTTCCCTAAGCTGCCTGGCCGAACAGCCCCGAGTCCCTGCGGAAGTCCATGGCCACGATCGGGCTTTCCCACAGAGCTCTCATTGAGTGTAGATTGTGTTGTTGGCGTAAGTGGTTGTGTGAAATGCAGTCTTCTATGATGTGTTTAATGGTATGGGGTGCTGTGTTACATCCCGGGCAGGCGTCGACAACGGAGTCATCCAGTCTCTTCTGATAGCTCAGGAGAGCTGGATGGTGTCCGCATCTCAGCCTGGCCAGGTGGACTCTGTCCTCGGGAGGAAGGGAGGATTCGGAAGGATGGATTTCGGGTGGTCGTGCATGCAGCTGCGTGTTGTCTGTGAGTGAGTGGATGGATCGGTGAGTGATATGAGTATGGATGTGCTTCTGGAAGTTGGTTCGGGGTGGGCAGGGAGGGAGAGAGGACAATAATTGTGTGTGATACCGTGTGCTGGGTGTTGTTTTGATATTTCTTGGTGTCTGTGGGTGTGTTGCCATGTAGTTTAGTGGGTGGTTTTGGTTCGTGGAGGCTGCTGCCAGGAATTGCAAAGTAATGTTAGTCTGTAGAACTATCACTGTATATTATATAGTATATGTCTATCCAATAGGGGTTCACATTTTATGCCTCGCGTTTCTACCATTGGCTAACGAACAAACGAATGGCGTGGCGAGTGGTGGGAAGCAATCATGTAACCTATTATTTGTTCTTACTCGTAGATCTATATTACATACGGTATATCAGATATCCTCCTTATAGACGAAAGTGGTTTATTTCTATACGCCTTTCTATAATTTTGCAATCAATGCTTATTATATTTTATCATCCTTTTCTTCTTGTGTTTCCTACTTTTCTATATTTATGTAATCTATATCATTTGCAGCCTCCTATGGTATTCTAGGCCTTCCCTCCACTTCTCTCTCTCTCTCTCTCTCTCTCTCTCTCCTCTCTCTCTCTCTCTCTCTCTCTCTCTCTCTCTCTCTCTCTCTCTCTCTCTCCTCTCTCTCTCTCTCTCTCTCTCTCTCTCTCTCTCTCTCTCTCTCTCTCTCTCTCTCTCTCTCTGTATGTGTGTATATGTGTGTTAGTTTTTCAGGGAGAGACTATATGAGTATGTTGGAGTGTGAGGACAGGACCCCACACACACCCCAACTTTACCACACCCACAGGCCCGCACACCCAGACCTAATGACCAGATAGCGCAGGACCAGGGGCCATATTCTACTCTTGAACGTCCTCCCGAGTGTATGTGTTTGCGCCGCTTCGGAAGGCCCTCTTTTCCGGGGCTAAGAAACTGGAATGTCCCGGGGCTCTGTCGTGGGGAATATGGAAGCGACTCATTATGGAAAACCAGATATACTCGGCACGGTCTCCGTTTAAAAATTTAGCTAAAGTGGAATATTATGTTCACTGAAAGATTATTAACTATTCTCAGTTTGAATATTTGGATTTAGTGAATAAGTTTGTTTAAACGATAGCTTACAAAAATATCTGTATATAATTTGCTTCTCTTAATTGATAGTATGACCAAAACAAAAATTGAAAAAGTTTTCGATACTATTTAATAATTCGACTTTTCATATCTTAATAATATGATATAAGCTTTAAAGTAGCTAGAAACATGCCATATTATTGAAAAGGTGTTGGATTGGGCATATTCTTTGCCAGTTCCTATCAAATTAGTACTGATACCATAACACATGCATTCATTTATTGCTGGGTATTATTAGATCACTCTTGTGGGGCATAAATATTAATTGCTTGCTGGGTAAAGATCCTTCCTAAGCAGAATAGAATTGTCTAGTATTAGTAAGGAATAAGAAATCGGGATTTTATTGTGCCGGTCCCACCCTGATTACAATCTGCCATGTTACCGTGGGTCATTTACATAAAGGCGTGACTGACAGCGGGGTATGCGTGATCCTTTGTGAGGCCGCGTGTGCTGGCGGGGAATATAGACCAGATTTATTTGCCTAAATTATATGAAACTTTACATTGACGGGCCGAACGTGAGCTGTCGTAAGCTTTAAATTGGAACTGTCAGAGAGAGAGGAGATGGTCGAAAAATACCTGAGTAGACTCGAGATACAAGGATGATATATCATAATAAAGGATTACAGTGAGTCATGAAATGTATATGGCGAGCTTACATATAATGATAATGTTACTTTATTTCCATGATATTATAATACTTTATGAAACAATAATATAAAAATATGTGTAGTAGAAACATAATATTGATCATGTTTTTATAATTGTTCGATGATGTGTTTTCATTAGCTAACGCAGTGCTTCTTCGATAATTAATTGAACAATGCTGATTTAGTTAATTTTCGGATTTACTTGAAAACCAGGCCTTTGCTTCATATACAAAGGGTTCTTTCCTAAGCTGAACAAAATCATATGTGGCTGCAACATCAGAATACAATGATAGTCATCCTACTCGCAATACACATGAAGTTGAGTGTATCACAAAGATGCCATTACTAGGAATTACATGTTAACCCAATCATTCAGGTGACAGCTTAACATGGGATTGAAATATTGAATAGTCAAGGTTCGAAAACCATCATAAGAGCATAACGTAACTCTTTTCGAATGATAACATTATGTATTCTATTCTATAATTACTAACAACGGACAATTGTATACATCCAAAATACAATAACCTATTTATGATGATGACCACTTTTCCTTTCTATATGGATTAAACATAATATTAACCTTTGAACTGACCTCTAGGAATCAAGGAGTTAAATCTTGTGAGTATTTGGACATTATCTGACAGCGTGTTGACTTACGTGAAGACAGGCGTATACAGACAACAACTTGATACAATGATTTGATTTCTCGCGTGGATGTCAAGAAACAGTTTGACATTCTGGTAAGTGTGTGTGTTAGAGTGAGTGTGTATGTGTACCGTATGTGCGAGTGTGTGTGACTGGTATCTGCTCCTGTGTGCATGCGCAGGCAACCTTAAAATGAAGTTTATGGATATATGTGATCGTCGCTGTGTGTTTGACTATCTGTCTGTCTGTTAATAAACATTAACGAATTTAGATCTCATCCCAAATCGACCGCCTCAGCCAAATTCTACATCCTCAGTCCAATTCAACCGGTTGGCCAATTTGAACCATAGGCCTAATTCGACCACTCACCCAAGGTGGACTAAATAAGATAGTGCAGGGTATGAAACAGGTAAGTGTTCGAATTTATTTCCAAGTAAACGTCAGTAAGTTCGAAAAGGCCAAATAATAGGTTGTTCGAAATGTTCTAGTTTGAATTAGGTTCGAAAAGTGCTAACTGGAATTATGTTCAAAAATATCCACTCGGTATTAAATGCACTATTAACACGTACTTATTACCACGTACGTATTTCCAATTAAATTGGATAAAATTACATACGATCCTATTTCCAAGTCCCTGTTCAAAATCGGAAAATTGCTTCGTGGGAAACAAGTTCGTAGGTTTTCCAACCTATTGCCACGTATCTATTTCCCCAAAACTGGCACGAACTTATTGTACACGTACCACTTTCCCCCTCCCAATTTTATCGCTCAACCCAATTGATGACCACTTAGTCTAATTCGACCGTTTGCCACAATTTGACTTCTTAGACATGCAACCACTCAATTAAATTCACCTTCTTGCTCCAAATTCGACTGCTCAGCATAATACGACTATTCGGTCTAATTAATCTGCTCAGGCTAATTCGACCTCTTGTTCTAATTTGACCACCTGGCCAAGTTCAACTACTCAATTCAATTTGACCCCTCAGATCAGTTTGATCACTCAGCCCTGAGCGACAGCTCTACCTAGGTCAACAATCCCAGCTTGGCCCAGTACAACCACATGGCCCAATGCATAAGTTCAGAAAAGCTTGAACAAATTTAGATAACAGTTGGGTAAGGATGCATGGTGTAGATATGAACTCTACTAAGCCAATTCGTTGTATATGCGTCCGTGAGCGTGCATACAATTTGTGTGCTGCCCGCGTCTGTGTGTGTGCATGTGCGTGTGGGCAAGCTGTGAGGCATAAAGGGAGGCTCCGCTCATGTGTGACGGGGGGAACCAAGCCAGTTAGTCATGTAGATCACGAGACCCACAAGAAACGCTGAGGTAACATGCAAAACGCTCGCATTTACCCTAAGTTGTCACGTAAATGGGAGGCCAAACATGAACCGAGCTGGGACGAGGAGCAGACCAGATACCAAATTATTCATCGGCTAGTGTTTACCTTTCTCGAGAATTTATGTATGTTGACTCTTACAATTATGAGCCGAGCGACCAAGGCAAAGATTTACGCATTAGTTATGGCTTCCAATCTCTTTTAATCTGCTTATATGTACATCTCCCTCTTTCTTTCTTTGTTAATATGATTTTATTATCAATAGGTGCAGGAATATTTTGTAGCGAGGTCGGTCATATCTGTGCCCCATAAGTTATTCTTTCCCCTCGCTTAATCATTAAGCTATTTATAGTGCAGTTGGGTGCAGTGCATGATTAGATTAATATCCAGTATTCGATAAATGGATATTAATCGTAGTAATGTGCTGTACTTATAACTGTCTTGATGGTGTAGTGATTAAAGTGTTTAAGACCAGTATGTGGTATCCCAGGTTCGAATCCCGAGACGATCACATGTTTTCATTAATTTCATTAGGTGTTTGGTGTTGGGATTGGAATTAATACAAATAAGATAATCTGAATCATTGTTCTTTGTTATTTCACATACGTTAAGTATTACTGGTCTAAGATGAACGGTCAAGACGCAGATTTATGAATCAGTAAACAAATTCTTATCGTGTTTACTTTGACGTTTCCTTAGAATTTGTGTTTTCTCAATTTCCTGGAACTGGATTTCCAATAATTTGTTTACGTATCCGTCAGTGCTGATTTCCAAGTCCATTTTGTTATCCTTAAGGGAGCCCACCTCGCTTTTTATCTGTCTCTCCCTCTCTCTTTGGCTTGTATCCATTCGGCCGCATTCAGCCTACTGTTTTAAGACGTTTACCCCCATCCAAGTGTCAATATTTTCCTGGCGAGCGGTAGCGAGTCAACATATATATATTTTTGTTTTGACAGCAAGCTAAATTTTTACATTTTTCGATAGAAAAATGTCACCGGCGAAGCCGGATTTCTCCATACAATGCTGGCTCGCCATCGCTCGCCAGGAAGAAATCGACACCTGGATGGGGATACACGTCTTAAAACAGTAGGCAGAATGGGGCCGAATGGATAAAAGCCAGGGAAAGAGAGAAAAGGAGAGAATGATAAAAAAAAGCCGGTGACCCCCGTTAACGCTGTTTATTACTCATGTTGCCTACTACTCCTAAGATTAAAGAACCAAGTATTTGTGTTTTTACTTAGGCTATATATTTTACCTTTCTTTACTCCTTTTCTTTCTTTACTAAATTTGAGGCGACTAAGCTAAGCACAAATGCATGCATTACATACTGTTAACTTTCCTTGTTGTTTTATTTTGTTTATTAATTGCAATTCTAAAAGTGCTATCAAAATTAGTATTTACCATTGAATATTGATACACATTTATGTTAATTGAGTTTAGTTACAGTCGTGGCTGAGTGGTTATGCCATTAAATATGATTGTTGTTTCCAATGCGCTATTATTGCATTAGTTTCCCCAAGTCCAACAACAAAACAGTGACATTAAGTTATTATGCTGGAAGGATGTAATGTGTAAATTATGCAGTGCCTTACATCATCTGTGTATGTGTGTGTGAGAGTGACAGAGAGAGAGAGAGAGAGGGTGTGTGTGAGTTAGAGAGGGGGGGGGGGAGAGAAGAGGAGGAGGAGGAAGAGAAGTTGGCAGAGGAGAGGAAGACGAATACAATGTTTTGCAAGAATCACTGGCTATATAATTAGCCTAATATATAGGCTATATGTATTGTTTCACTTTAGGGACAAGGTCACAAATAATATCTGTATTATATATTATATCTGTATTGCCATTTCTTCTTTATTAATGAAAATAGTACGAAATCAAATACACACAGAAACAATTAAATTTTGAAAATATAGAACACTTTGAAATAACACAAATAAAAATTGAAACACATGATGTACGGTCGCGCTAATAAGTCATGGTCCAACTGTCATTACGTTTGGCTTGCCCTGTGCTGTATTTATGTCTGTCAGTTGTTGAATAGTGTAGGAACATGTTTATATTTTTCACTCGATATGAAGAAATTAAGCTTAGATATTACTGATACCAATTATTGAGCAAAACATACTTGATGCCGAGACATCACTTATTAGCGCGACTGTACGAAAAATGCACATAATTATGGAAATACGGAAATATAAATAAATGCGGGAATATATAAAATACACGCATAGAAAACGGTTGATAAAATGGACATATAAGTAAGTATACATACTGTATGTAGCTTTATATACAAATATATAATTATTAAACTTGCACAAGTTTAGTGAATGCACAGATAAGCCAATGTGCGCTAGATATGGCCATGTTAAAAGCAAAGAATGGAATGACACAAGTATTAGAAAAAAATGTACCGGTAAATATACAAGAATTAGAAAAGGGCCAATAGCATAAGCATAATATATGAACAGAAAAAGATTAACATAATGCACCATGCACGAACAAAATTAACATAATCGTACACTTAAAATATAATTGTTGGAAATTCATAAGGAAGTTAAGTTTTGATTTATTTTCATTTCATGAATGTATCATTGTATTTCATATTTGTTTTGTATATTATATAATAATGAATTAAATTGCATATATGTATTCAAATGTATATGTACACGTATATGTTTCTGGTATTGTTTATATAAAACAAGTTAAAACCATGCCACTAACTAACTAACTAACTAACTAAGTGACTGACTAACCAATTCATTTTACTAACCACGTATTCATATATTCTTTACATATATTTACACACGGCTCTTCATTTCGGTGTATTTGTAGTGGAAGGATATATATGGAGAAGGGGCGGGTTATGCAATATATTTCGATATACAGTATTATATAGGATTATTGCTACTACTATATTATAGGTGTAAACATTATATTACACAAGAACTACTAATGACACAAGTAGGTTAGCAGGTATTTATTCACCCATCTCAGCAGTAAAAGTGTAGAGGTGAACTTCTGGTCACAAGAGTGTACGAATTCCCTTACATCAGACACAACAGGCACTGAGTTTTCCTTCTCAGAGCTGTTTACCAAACACCCTAACAAATCATTAACAGGTCACGTTGTATGGAAAATCCTATGGAAAAAAAAAAAAAAGATACATGGCCTACGCTCAGTTAAAGACACACCAAGGTATAGGGTAGATTCACACAATCCCTCACACTTGGTCAGAAACCCTCACACTGACAAGACACAGCAGGAGATAGATAGAAGATAGATTCACACCTCCCTGAGAGCTCTACTGTTCTTAATGTACTTAGAACATAGACTGTACACACCTACGTTATAACTCCTGAAGGTCAAGACATACTTACAGTATATTCATTGTTCCTGAATCAAGATACTGTTCTTGAACTCATAATTAATAAACGGTTGGCTAGTTCCTGATTTATTATTTCTCATTAAGTACAATTATTGGCTTTGAGTGGTGGCGGTGTTACCAGAAGAATATACTATATGCACAACTAAGAGACTGTAACTTTGTAACTTCCTCTATAAATCTATTTTCTTTCCTGGGCTCACAGGTATCATGTCATATGGAATGTGGGTCTTCACGGGGGTAAGGTGAGGGTCGGGATTCTGCCTCCGGTACTACATCTTATTACTGTTCGTCTGCTTGTATATTCATCTACTTGTATGCCAGTGGCGCTCTCAAAAGAGACGCACTATGCCAGAGTATATACGTGACTGGCACCTCAACAAGTCCTAATGAGGATCTCTACGAGTCTGTGGTGATCATGGTAGCAGGGTGTCTCACTACACTACCCTTGTCTTGTGTTGGGACGTGGGCCTGTTGCTCACAAGAGGTCTTGAGAGCACCTCGTGAAGACAGCTCTTCGAGTTTGATCTTTAGGTGTCAGGATACCTCAACACCTGGGCTCATGTTCGCAAGTTTGTCCCATCCACAGGATACCTCATGTATCCATTAGGATACCTCAACAGGACCGTGACAGGATGCCTCTTCACAGGTTTTGTCGACAGGACACCTCGTCAACCCTCTACAGGATGCTTATCACAGGTTTGGCAACAGGATACCTCGTCAACCCTATACAGGTTGCCTTGTAGAATAAGCTTGCCTTGGTGAAGGTGGGCTTACAAGGGTTGGTCTGGTCAAGGTATCTTTCCTGTGTTGGTGCTCCTTGCTGGTCCTGGGGCTGCAGACATTAAGGTCCTCTTGATCCCTCACCTGTGACCTTATCTTATGCCCTTTTAGCTCTGGCAATGCAAGTAAATGTAAGATGAAGGGGTGCAGGACAGGTGAGGCTGGCTGGGTGATCCCCAGGGACATAGTGGGCGGAGCGAGTGAAGTAGTGGCTGGGGAAGGGGCTTGTGATATCAACCGTACTGGCGGAATGTTCAAAGGGTGAGGTGAGGTGGTCAGTTCACGTCCTGTTTTGTAGAGAATGGTGTTTTGGAGAAGAAGGATGTGCTAGTTTCCCTTGATGTCGAGGTGATTACAGCGAAGCACTATAGTGCCTCATTTACAGTTGATTTGGTCATCACAGTTCTAAAACTATATTCAATATTGCGGTTTTGTATTTGTATTATACCCGTGACTTACGGCAATTTGATCGCAAAATACTTGCAATTATGATTATTACGTAAGTTTGGGGCCATTCAAATTACGGTATTATATTGGCAATATTGCTGCTTCTCCTGTGACCGGAAAATAACTGAATGTTTTAGCAGTGTATCCTGGGGATGATACAAACCGCTACATTTATGAACCTGGTGAGCGAAGTAAATAATAATAATCTTCATTTATTTATAAACTGTATGATGTCAAGTACTTTACCTCAAATACACACTCATTCCTTTATTCTATGTTCCTCTTGATATAGACAGCACCCTGTCCACATGCTTAATCCTTTCAGTATATGAGGACACTTTTCTTTCTTTATTCTGACTATCATTGGCGATTATATCATATTTTAGAAGTCCCTTAGGAATCAAAATAGGTAACTTGTATCCTGTTAACCTTTTGATTTTCAAAACATTTACCTAAAGTAAATGAAATCTTAAAATATTAGCCAGAATAAATGAGGAAACGCGTCATCAAATCCTGAAGGAGTTATAAATGCGGCTCTAACCATCGTAATTTTAAACATTAGGGAAGAGTTCTACCAATACCACATCGAATGAAGGTAAATTAACTGAGTGTTAATTTGTGATAAAGGTCTCAGTACCATTCAGTTTCAGAAAGATCACTATTTGATTCTGCATATTTCGTTTATGACGATTTAGGAACGCACTTTAATGAGGTTTAATGATATATGGCAGTAAGTGCGAAAGTAAACCACTGACAAACTAGTGAGGGGCGATTCGGTAGCTTGGTTGGTTAGAGCGGAGTACTTTGGCTTGGCTGGCGGAGCTAAAGTACAGAGAAGGTTGGAGCCTCCCCTTGCCTGCAAACATTTGTGAGGCTGGTTTCACATATATGCAAATTAAACAAACACAAAAATTATATATATATATATATATATATATATATATATATATATATATATATATATATAAATAAGGAACCTAAACCATACCACAGCTGTCACTATTATTGTCTTCCATATTTCCTCATGTAAAAAGAAACTTTAATTGTCTTCTACATTGTGTCTGTCCTAACCCTGTGCAGATCCCACTAACCTTAATCACTTCATTTCTTCTTGTAAGCCAGTGAGACTAAAACCGATACGGAAGGGCGTTGAGGGAGTTAGATATCCAACACTAATTTAATAGCTGCTATATTTTAAACACCGCTTTGTGTTTGGCTTAATTTCCTGTGGTGCTTATGTCGGAAGCAAGTCTACGCGGCCACAATCCAAACCGCCACAATCCTAAACCGCCTAGCTTAGGTTAGGTTAAAATACGCTAGGCTTGGTTAGGTAAGGTCGTTTAGGTTAAGTTAGATTAGGTTAGGTGTGCTTCTCGCCAAGACGAGATGAAGTTGGGGAGGAACAGAGGTACAAATACCGAAAATTCTCCTTTTAGCTTCTACTGTGGTCTAGTATAAACAGACCACTTACCTGTACAGGTTCGATTCCTGATCCTAGTTATAATGTTTTGCCAAGTGTAATATAATAGCAACTACTGTAAGCAAGGGGGGCGACGCTCCCTCTTGATCAGGATGTGAAATAGTTGGGAGAGGGTAGGATGGAGTGTGAGAGAGGGTGTGAGAATGACTGTGAGTGTGGGTGTGAGAATGAGTGTAGTAATATGTGAGAGTGAGATGAGAAAGTTGACAGAGAGGACGATAGGAGTTTATTTATCAGGGCAGCCACTGTAAGAAAGGGGGCGACAGGGGGGCGAAACTCCCTCTACAGCCGGGTGTGAGTGTGAGGTGAGAGAGTTGGGAGAGGGGAGGATGGAGAACCCGTGTACCAACTGAGTGCCCCCAGAAACTTTGGTACCCGCTTGATGGAAAACTCATTGAAAAATAAAGCCGGAAGGGAGGGAGAAAGTAGGTGGGGAGGAGGGGGTGGAGGGTGAGGTAGAGGATAAGGTGGAAGAGGTAGAGGGGGAGAGGAAGTAAAAGAACAGAAGAGGTAGAGAGAAAGTAGGTGGAGAAGAGGTGGTGGGGGGGAGAGGAAGTAAAAGAACAGAAGAGGTAGAGAGAAAGGAGGGGAGAGGTAGAGGATGAGGGGGAGAGGAAGTAAAAGAACAGAAAGGGTAGAGATAAAGTAGGTGGGGAGGAGGGGGTGGGTAGAGGATTAGGTGGAAGAGGTAGATGGGGAGAGGAAGCAAAAGAACAAGTAGTAGAGAGAAGGTAGATATCAAGTAGGTGTGGAGGATGGGGTGGGGAGAGAGGTAGAGGGGGAGTGGAAGTAAGAGAACAGAGTAGGTAGAGGGAGAAAGGAGATAGAGAGTAAGTAGGTGAGGAAGAGGTGATTTGGGAGTGGTAGAGGATGGGGTCGAAGAGATACAAGGGAGGAGGTGGACGATGTAGGAAAAGTGAGAAGAGACCAGTGGAAATGGAAGAAGCATAGTAAGAGATAAACGAGGTGGAGATGGAAATTGTGGACGAGATGCGAGATAGAAGGGAAGGATGGACGAGTTAGAGGAAGAGAAGAGGTAGAGCAAATGAAGTGGAAGATATGGAGAAGGAGAGGAGGTGAAAGAAACAAGGAGAAGACTAAGGAAAAGGCGTGATGTAGAATGGAACAGATACAAAGAGAGTGTATGAAATAGGAAGGAGGAGAGAGGGGGAGGACGACGGCGAGGTGAGAGGTAGAGGAAGATAGGGCGAGATAATAATAAGATTGAAGAAGAAAGAAAGAAAGGGGGTATAGTCTGGAAGAACTGAGTTTTGACGGAATACAGGAAAGGGCAAACAAAGGTATGAAGTCTCGTAGCCAGGTGATGGAGACACATCAGGAAATTGTAATTAGTGGCAGAGAGGAAAGAGTAATATTCTATATTTTATTAATTTCACCACAACACCAAACACCCCCAATGAAATGAATTAATATGAATGAGGTGAGAGAAAGAGCAAGACTTACATTCATTCACATACTTAACCCATCCAGTACCGGTGACATCCTTTTCATTATATACTAACAGCTATTATACGATTTCATTCAGTTTAATAAGGACGTCTAACAATAAAAAGGCTACAGACTATCTCGATTCATCCTTTCAGCCACCATATATCCTTCCTAAACTTAATAAAATCGTCTTAATATAGCTGAAATCAAATAAACAAAGACGTCGCCGGTACAGTAAAGGGTTAAGCAGAATACACGGACCCTGTGTCACCTGGGATGCAACTCGAACTAAATTAGGTACTATTGAGTAAAGTACAAGGGGGCAACAGAAAAGGAGGGAACAGTACTCTAACATCCCACTGGGGAATATATAGAAAAAGTTAATATGAACAAATGTTCTGCTAAAGTTACACTGTATGTTAGAAGATATTTTTCCTATTTTCCAGCATACCATCATCAACAAGTTATGATGTAAGCATGTATGAATTGAAAGAAAGTACAAATACAAGGGAAACCAAAATAATACAAATCTATTGATAATCACAAGGTTACCTAAATTTGGTAAGGAAGGGAAAAGGGTGGACTGATATGGGAAGTTAGGCATAGAGAGAACATGAACCGCTACCGGCAGGTTGGTTAATTGGAGCTAGCAAGGTTAGCCTCTGTTCTTGGTTTATGGCCTATAATAATAGGCTAAATATTAAACTTTGTTCTACATGAAAAACTGATCTAGGCAAGGAAGCCCTTGGTTACCTAAAACATCACATAAGTGAGACTTACTCAAAGGTGCACATTGAGCTTGTGTCAACTGAAGAAAGGTTGCACAATTCAATGGTGGCAATGTGGACTGGTAACATAATCCTCCTATATTCACCTTCCTCCAGTATAATATCCCCCATCAATAAATATGAACATTCAACTGGTAATTAAGGATAATACTATAATGACCTTCGTGGACATCGCCTATATTTATAATTTCACATCACAGCTGACTAAGCTTACTGGCCAATCAGAAACGAGTATCAGTGTTTGGCTATCATGTTGTTTACCCTGCTCAGACACAATCACGATTGTTCAATTGATTTATTTTCTTATTTTGATAGCGCCAGCTAAACGCACTTTTTGTCCATTGTTCTAGGTAATCAATATACAATTTGGTAAGTGATATTGGAAAGTGTTAAAAAAACGCTATGTTACATCTTAATTTGCTTTACTGGTATATTAATTTTAAATAGAGACAGGTAGGCTATATTAATTATATAAAAACATAAGGAAAGAGAGATAGAGAGAGAAGTAGAAACAGAAGAAGAAAAAGAAGACGAAACAGAAAAACAAAAGTCGAAGATACCGATGATGATGGTGATAATAATTGATGAATGACGATGAAGAAAGGAAAAAGAAAAAGAAACTATGACTGAGGCAGGAGAGAAAGAAAGAGCGGGAGAGAGAAATGTGTGAGAGGTGACCAGGGATACGTAAGACGAGAAGGAAAAGTTGGTTTTATAGAATGATGGCGGGAGAGACAGCGAGGAGAGATAGACCCGAGAGGAGATAGACTGGAAAGAAGAAAGAGAAAAAGGAGAGATAGACCCGAGAAAAAAAGAGAGAGAGAGACCCGAGAGGAGAGAGACTGGAAGGAAAAGAGAGAGAGAGGAGATATAGACCCATCATGGAGAGAGCCTGGAAGGAAAAGAGAGAGAGAGAGGAGATATAGACCAGGCATGGATAGAGACTGGAAGGAAAAGAGAGAGATAGAGAGAGGAGAGATAAACCGGAAATGGATAGATACTGGGAGGAAGAGAGAGAGACAGAGAGATAGACGCCGCATGAAGAGAGAGAGAGTGACTGGAATGATGAGAGAGAGAGAGAGACCACTAGAGGAGAGAGACTGGAAGGATGAAAGAGAGAGACTGGGTTGAGAGGGGGGAGGGATTTTTTGTATTGTTATTAATATTATTATTATTTTAGGGAGATCAACTTAAAATCAATATGTGAGTAGCTAAATAGGAGGATTACTTTCACAGGATAAATAGCTGAAAATATTGGGAGAGATATTCTGTCACTGACTTAATTGTGATCTAGTATGCACGACAATACACTTCTGACTTCATATTATTTTATCTCCATTTAATGGGACAGTGAATAATTGTTTGGGTCTATTTATCTATATATTCATATATATTTTTCGTTTCCTCGCTAGACCTTCATCAAGCTTAAAATATCACTCCCTAGACCCCCCTTCAAGATACATTTGTAAAATTTTCGAGATAAAAATGTTTCAGCCGAAGGCCGGATTCTCTTAAAATGTTAGGCTCACTATCGCTTGCCAGGAAAAAATCGACACCTACAGTAAATGGCACGAAAGGTCTTGATATTGAAATAGAAATGGGAAGAGAGGTTTAAAATGGTCAAACTAGTGGGGCAAACGTCTGAAAATCTGAAAAGTAATGGGGGAGAAGGGGGCCAGAAAAAAAACCCAGCCCACCCCCCTTCAGAAAATAATGCCGGCTAGTGTATGCAAATTATATACACTGTCTATAATCTATAATCTCCTATCTTCTGCTAACAATCATAATTCTAAGTTTGAATGGTATAGAGTACATTGTGTGTATGTAGTAATTTAAGACTAGAATATTGTAAAGTCAAACGCTATGTGAATAGGGAGTTATTGATGGATATGTTTTTTGGTTAGTGATCTGAAGATTCTACATAGTTAAAAATAGTTTATAAAAAAATATCTCCACCTAGCACTATTCTTGCCATTTTGTGCATACATTAACTATTAACTTAATCTTATATCAATTTTTTTTCTTCATAGAGTTAACCCAACATTTTCCGATTTTATTCTGTCATATTTAATCCAGGTCAATTTGATGCGCTTCCTCTCTCCCTATGTAGCCCACCTGTATCTCTGCAATTACATTTCCCCATCACTCCACTGTTCACGGAATATGTATATATTTGTATTTCATCTGTATAGCCCATATTATTGCCCATCAACTTGACGCCTCATATTCTTATCAAACTACCATGCTTTAGCTCAATATAATATATTTCCACTGTCATCTAAGTACGGTTATTTTCTATTATATATTAACTATATTATTTGTTATTTCCATATTATTATCATATCACCCTATCAGTCGTCTGTCTACCTTCTTCAGCCATCTAACATTTATACCTCAATTTTAACTCACCATAATATTATATTCATCCATTTTGTTTTCTTATTTTACTCAGGGGAGGTCGTGTTGCTGAACTGAACGCCAGAATAAATTAATTTCAAGTCAACAAGGAATCGAGCTGAAATAATATGAAGCGATAGTATTCATGTCTCGCATTTCTACAGTAATCTACCGCATCCTTGCAACACATACGCAGCAACAACATACCATAGACGATATTCAACCAGATCACAGATTTTGCAACAGCGATATTGGGCAACTCTGCAATCAACATAGGAGGTGTTGTCGTCTGATAGCAAGTTAAGGGGATAGTGACCGGTTTTTGGTCTATTAATTCATGTATTTATTTATTTTTTACTTTCCTCGCTAGACCTCCATCAAGCTTAGAAATACACTCCCTAGACCCCCCTTCAAGATAAATTTGTACATTTTTCGGTAGAAATTTTTCCTGGCCAAAGGCCGGTTTCTCTGAAAATTACAGGCTCGCTATCGCTCGCCAGAGAAAAAAATCGACACCTAAAAAGCACGAAAGGTCTTAATATTGACAAAGAAATGAGGCGAAAGGTCTTAACATCGACAAACTAATGGCATGAACGTCTTAAAATCTCAAAACTAATAGGCTAAACATGAGGGAGAAGGAGGTCCAGAAAAAGCGAGTAGTATCCCCTTAAGCTCATTCCTATAATATTGTACATTCCTATTCGTAAACCACGAAGGAAACGAGTTAACGCAATAATAAATAAGTAACACACTTATCCCACAAATCCGTGTTATTTTGCCTGCTCATAAAACTGCACGATACCAACCTCACCAATCCCAAACTGCTAAGCTCTCCACTAGTGTTTGCTCACTTCTAATCTACCCAATCTCACCTGATTTCCAACTTTCTAGCTGACCTACCCTATCAGTACCATCTTTCTATATTACGTGTACCTACTTTGATTTATATAACCTAACAGATCTTAATGTTCTAATCCATCCCCATTGACTATCGCACCCAATTAGCGGCCCGTTCTTTCTTTCCCTCTTTAACCATCTCAACGGAGAAGTGCTCCTGTATAACCCTTCTACCTTACTCTTGGCCAACTGCCTCTCAATTATCTTACCCATCTAACCCAACTACGGTACCTACCACTGCACCACCATGTATGTCCCCTCCCCCCCCCCCTCCCACCACTACCACACACACACACACCTCACATTATCCCCACACACTACCCCAGCATGAATCCTCCCCATACACCCAACCAATACCCCAACCCTCCACCTCAAACCCCCTGGAACCTCTGCGCTCGCTCGCTTGTCGGTAGGGGGGTGCGACCATAAGCCAAGTCTGATCCTAAAATGTGTCCCATGTAAAAAGCGGAGGGCCGTACTCTTCCATTAGCCAAGTGCTCCCCGGTTGCCTGAACGGGGGGGAATTTTTGAACGGTTTTTCGCTCTTGGTGGTGAGGGGAGTGGGTGCCTGATGAGGGGCTGGAGTGGGATGATGATAGCCGGAGTGGGGTGGAAAGGGATGGTGATAGTTGGAGTGATCGATGAGGAATGATAAAAAGTGGAATGGTATAATGGTGAGGGGAGTGGGTGCCTGATGAGGGGCTGGAGTGGGATGATGATAACCGGAGTAGGATGATGATCGCGGGAGTGGGATGGTGATAGCTGGAGTGGGATGATGGTAGCTGGAGTGGAGCGATGATGGGCTGGAGTGGGATGATGATAGCCGGAGTGGGGTGGAGAGTGATGATGATAGTTGGAGTGGACCGATGAGGGGCTGGAGTGGGATGATGATAGCCGGAGAGGGATGATGATGATGATGATAGTTGGAGTGCAGCGATTAGAGATGATAATACATGGAGTGATATATTGTTAGTGGTGATAAGTGGACTGGAGTGGGGTAATGATAGCTGGAGAGGGGTGATGATAGCTGGAGTGGGGTGATGATAGCTGGAGTGGGGTGATGGTAGTTGGAGTGGGGCGATGATAGCTAGGGTGGGGTGATGATAGCTGGAGTTGGGTGATGGTAGTTGGAGTGGGGTGATGATAGCTGGAGAGGGGTGATGATAGCTGGAGTGGGGTGATGGTAGTTGGAGTGGGGCGATGATAGCTGGAGTGGGGTGATGGTAGTTGGAGTGGGGTGATGATAGCTGGAGTGGGGTGATTATAGCTGGAGTGGGGTGATCATAGCTGGAGTTGGGTGATTATACCTGGAGTGGGATGATGATAGCTGGAGTGGGGTGATGATAGCTAGAGTTGGGTGATCATAGCTGGAGTGGGGTGATCATAGCTAGAGTGGGGTGATTATAGCTGGAGTGGAATGATGATAGCTGGAGTGGGATAATGGCACTTAGATTGGGCTGATGAGGGAATGATAATGATTGCTGGAGTGGGGTGTTGAAAGAGGAGTGGTGGTGGTGGTAGTGGTAGTGGTGGTGGTGGTGGGGGAGTGGATGGTGGTAGCTAGAGTGGGATATGGTATTGATAGAGGGAGTGTAGTGATCCAAGTGATGATAGAGGGAGTATGTGAATTTTGGTAGAAGAAAATACAATTAAGTGGAGTGAGGTTATGCGAGCTAGTATGGGTTGATCAACATTGGAGTGGATTCATATTGGGTGGTGGAGGGTAATTTTTCCCTTGGCCCCCTTCTCCCTTATGTTTAGCCTTATAAGTTTTTATATTCAACGATGCTCGCCGGATTAGTTTGGTGATTATAAGACCTTTCAGCCCATTTCATTGACAATATTATGACCTTCCGTGACATTTAGGTGTCGAATTTTTCTTGGTAAGCGATATAGCAAACCTGTAATTTAGAAGGAACAGGCCTTCGGCCGGGACATATTTCTACCGAAAAATTTACACAATTATATCGAGGGGGATCTTAGATTTTTTTTTTTTTAAAAGCTTTTTTTGAAAGCTAGGGAGCAAATACCTCCCTCTACCCCCCTTGCTTCTCTCCGTCCTTAATGGATGAAGTGAAGTGAATATGGATGAAGAGGTGTGCTGAGGGATGAAGTGATATGACGAGTTGGGTAATGATTGATTGAGTGGTATGATGGTTGGAGTGGAAATGTAAGCGATAAGATAACCTTAAGTGGAGTGGGGTGGTGAAGGAATGGACTGGGGTGATGATCGGTGAAATACGGAGAAGATGGAATACTGTGGGATGATAAACTAAATGAACATGAATATAAACACCACATGAGGAGGAGCACTTCATGACAACGTTTCGCATATAGCTTCACCGGGCCAATGTACAACGAATGGGAGTTAACCTCTTCTGTTCCGAGAACGTCCTTTTCATCTTATTCTGGCTACTATTAGAGGATTGTATTCAGTTGTAAAAGGGCCTCCGTCAATTAACAGGCTTCGAACGATCTCACCTAACCCTTTTTACTACCTCAGATCCTTCTTAAACTGCACAAAATCGTCTAAATGTAGCTAGAATATGATTAAATAGACGTCGCCGGTACAGAAGGGGTTATATAGTCGATAATTAAAAATTTAAAAAACAATGGGGCTAAACACGAGGGAGAAGGGGGACAGAAAACCCAGCCCATCCCCCATTAACCATAAATATAGATGAGGCGTGGTTATGTATAATTGTGCTGTTAAATGTAAAAAAAATCTGTAACCAGATATTTGTATAGTTTTTCTGGCTAGCATTATACTAATTTATGCTGTTTAAGAAGCATATAGTAAGAAGATATAGTATTTACCACTTTTACTTCCAAGAGATAGATTATTTGATAAAGATAATCGTCTAATGGTAATCAAAATTAAACTAATATTACGTCATAGTGCTGAAAGGGTTAAAAGAGTTATGAATGAAGAGGTGAATGAAACGATGAGTAAAATGAAGAGTTGAAAAATACGGGTTGATTTTAAGAAACAATATTTGGAGATTAAACATAACATGAATTGCACAAACCTAACTCTGAAGAACCTCTTCAGTCGGGAACATTTTGATAACCAGACAAATATCGTCAAGCAGGGTTATCTTGTCAATCGAGCTTGTACATTGTCATCAACTATCGCCCTCTCTTCAGTTAGAAAAATCTTGTCTACCAGGAAATTCTCGTCAATCAGGAGAATCTTGACAACTAATACAAATTAATTAATCCTGATGTGGCGGCGTCTACGCCGTGGGGCCACCTCCCGAGGCTGCCAACCGCGGATGGCTGCCGACCCTCCACGGCCGAAGATAAAATCAACGACCAGTGGAGGAAAACCGGATGCCGGCCGCGGGGAGCAGTTTCGGGAGCCAAACCGTCACAACCATCCCCTGCCCCCTCTCTGGGGGCACGGGTCCTTGGAGCAGCTTCGGTCGCGCCGGGAATTTCCACACCTCTCACACCAAACACATCACACAGTTTTTCCTACACCGAGAAATGACTCTCCGGCTGTCATTTCTCGAAGACTTCTTCTAGCCGGAGACATTGAGAGCAACCCAGGACCCACGTACACATACATATGTCCAACTTGCTCAAAACCCATCACTTCGAGTCGCCATACTAAGGTTCAGTTCTCTGCAATTCATGCGGGAACTGGACCCACTTCACCTGCACAACACTTGCCTCCAAGAAACACTACACAAACACCTGGACCTGTTCCTCATGCCCCTCCCTCTCCCAGTCAAATCCCTCACCTAAAACCCGTCCACCTCTCCTCCCCAACCCACCTAACCTTCCCATATCATCCACTCCCCCCCCTAAAACCCGTCCACCTCTCCTCCCTAACCCCCCTAACCTTCCCATACCATCCACATCCTCAACTCAACACACCACACCCCATCCTAATCCATTCCAACCCCCATCTCCTGCTCCCCAATCCCCACCCCCACCTCACCCATCCCAACCCCCAGCCCCCCTCCCTCACCCCCACCCCCACCCCATCCTCGTGCAGCAGCACCCAACATACATCGTGCACATAACATTAACATTCTTCAACTGAACATAGATGGCATCAACACAAAGAAACACGAACTCTCACACTTCATCAAACAACACAACATACACATTGCCATCTTACAAGAAACAAAACTCCGCACAACACAAAAAACACCCACATTTCATAATTTCACCACCATCAGACAAGACCGGGCTGTCGGCGGGGGCGGTGGACTCATCACCCTGGTACACAAAGAAATATCATACATAGTAACCAGTGTACAAACCAAATCCCTCCTCCCCCAAATGATAACACAACAGAAATACAATCAATTAAAATACGCACTGGCAACAACTCCAACATAACCATCATAAACACATACATCCCTCCCCAAACATCCCCTACAGTACCAAATGAATACAGACCACACTTACAACACATCACAAACACCCCACACACCCCACACATCATCCTGGGTGGTGACTTCAACGCCAAAACGTCGGCCTGTTTTGTCGACAACCCCGACACAGACAGAGGGCTGGTACTACAAAAGCAAACCGATAACCTCATCATCCTTAACGACATCCATCAACATACCCATATTCCTCACCAAGCCCTCTATAACCCATCATCTCCAGACATCACCTTTTGCTCCCCAGAACTCGCCCCCACAACATCCTGGAGGGTGGTCAGAACCTTAGGCTCTGACCACCTCCCGATCATTATCACCACCAAACCAGACTCACCCCAGCTAGCCACAAACACACATACACCAATTATAAAAGAGCTAACTGGGAAGCATTCACAAATGAGACAGAACAACACTTCACAACTCTAAACAGTACACCCATCACTAACATCAACAATGCTGTACACATACTCAATAAAACTATCCAAAATGCTGACAAGAAACACATTCCAAGAGGTAACAGGAAAAGACACAACCCCAACTTCACACCAGAAATTCAAAACCTCATCAGACAACGCGACATACTGAAACACTCCCCAGCACCCCACACACAAGACATCACACAACAAATTCAAGCACTCAACACCCAAACTAACAACAAAATACAAGAACAACAAAAACTAAATTGGAATAACTTCCTACAAACACTTGATCACAAAACAAACCCCAAAAAACTCTACAAAACACTAAACAGCATCACACTTTCCAACAGCAACACAACACAATCACATGCTGCAATCACAACAACAGACTCTACTCCTTCATGTAAACAACAAGCAAACACTCTCATCAATCACTTTTCACATGTCAGCCACCTAAAACCTCACAAAGACAACCGACGTGTCATCCGACGTAAGAGACAATTCCCCACAGACCCTGACTATACACCCTTCACCAATCACCAGACAAAGCATATCATCAACAATCTCAAGCACTCACCCGCCTGTGGCCTAGACAACATAAGCAACATACACCTCAGACACCTGGGACCACAAGGCATACAAGCACTCACTAACATATCAAACTACAGCTATTCACACAACACAATACCAGACATTTGGAAGCATGGTATCATCATCACATTCCCCATACCCAACAAAGACCCCACGCTACCCTCCTCGCACCGCCCCATCACACTTCTTTGCTCCCCCTCCAAAGTCATGGAACGCCTAGTATTACAACTAATTACACCTGACCTACCCCTAGCTCCAACACAACATGGCTTTAGGCCACTGCACTCCACAAACACTCTTCTCACAGACCTTACACAAAGAGCTTTCGATGGCATCAACTCAGCTAGACCACCACACAGATCACTATTAGCCACACTCGACATTAGTAAAGCCTTCGATGCCATCCCCCGCCACAACCTACCAAACAAATCTACAACACAAACATGCACAACAACACAAAAAGGTGGCTGGCCAACTTCCTAGCAGGCAGATGTGCACACGTATCTTTTGCCGGTCAGTCATCTAAAATCAGAAACTTTCCAAACGGAGTCCCACAAGGATCCGTCCTATCGCCCGCACTCTTCAATCTGTACATGCACGATATAACTACACCCAATACGCCCCAAATAAACTTAGCCTCCTATGCAGATGACATAACACTCACATGCACACACCATGACCCAAAAAGAGCAACAGATCTCCTTCAACCCTATCTCAACACACTACATGGTTGGTGCACTACAAACAGACTTAATCTAGCCCCAGCCAAATCTACCGCAACCCTGCTCACAAGTTGGACAGAACACGAATACATCCCTCAACTCACCATAAACAACACACCCCTAACACATACACACACACCCAAAATCCTAGGAGTAACATATGATACTCATATGACATTCAAACAGCACACCACAAACATTAAAAAGAAACTGACACCCAGACTTAACGCCCTCAGGTCACTTGCTCACACAAAATTTGGACACCACAAAGAAACTACCACCACAGTATATAAACAATACATAAGATCAGTGATGGAATACGCAAGCCCAGCCTGGGCTTCTAATCTAGCTGAAACACATCATAAGACCTTACAGACTATTCAAAACAAAGCCCTGAAGATCATTACAGGCTGCACAGCTACTTCACCCACAGATCACCTACATCAAGAAACCAAAATCCTCAAAGTCAAAGACCATCTGGACATGAGAGGCACTCAATTCCTGGCAGCAGCCTCCACGAACCAAGACCACCCACTAAACTACATGGCAACACACCCACAGACACCAAGAAATATCAAAACAACACCCAGCACACGGTATCACACACAATTATTGTCCTCTCTCCCTCCCTGCCCACCCCGAACCAACTTCCAGAAGCACATCCATACTCATATCTCTCACCGATCCATCCACTCACTCACAGACAACACGCAGCTGCATGCACGACCTCCCGAAATCCATCCTTCCGAATCCTCCCGAGGACAGAGTCCACCTGGCCAGGCTGAGATGCGGACACCATCCAGCTCTCCTGAGCTATCAGAAGAGACTGGATGACTCCGTTGTCGACGCCTGCCCGGGATGTAACACAGCACCCCATACCATTAAACACATCATAGAAGACTGCATTTCACACAACCACTTACGCCAACAACACAATCTACACTCAATGAGAGCTCTGTGGGAAAGCCCGATCGTGGCCATGGCCTTTCTCAGGGACTCGGGGCTGTTCGGCCAGGCAGCTTAGGGAACAACAACAACAACAACAACAACAACCATGACAATCTATAATTTCATTAAGTTTATTTTGTCCGAGGGAGGTCTTCTTGGATTTCCCTTGTTTCGCTCCATTAGCTTGGAGATTTTAGGATATTTCACACTTTAGTTTGGTAATAAAAAGACGCTTCACCCCATTCAAGTGTCTATTTTTATTCTGGTCGAACGATAGCGAGCTTGTAACAAATTGTGTTTTTAGTCTAGGGGACTAAATATAATACATCACACGAAAATGGTAAACGCAAAAAAAAAAAAATCAATAATTATTATACAAAATATCATAATAACCCACGAAACGTCGGACCAAATATTGTTAAATATAAATTGTTGTCTGCTAGGAAACTGATCTCCACCAGTCAAATAGTAGCCTACTTTATATATATATTCGAATCAACCCTCTCTCTCATTCTAAAAAAAAAAAAAAAAAATCAATAAACTAAGAAAAAAAGTAGTGTAATATAAAATGATGAGGTGTGTAGCGCGGGATAATGTGTGATAGGGTGTGATGATGGGTGCTGATGAAGGGTGGTGGGACAGGTAATGGTGGTGGTGATGAGGGCGTCATGATGAGACACTTACAAGGAGTTACATGGATCAGTTAGTATCTCAAAGACCTTGTGCTCCATTCCAGGGAGATTGCCTAAGTGGAAGGAGAGGTAATTCATTCATTGCAGAGTATGCAAAATAAAGTTTAATTTAATCTCTTCTAAAATTGCTTTTCTTAAGAATTGGTTGCAACTTCTCAAAAAAGTTTGGTACAGGTAGAATAGATCTTATATATGGAAGAGTTTACACACATACAAGTGCTGAATCTCTTCAATTCTAACTTCCAAAGATGGCTGCGTGTTATTTTTGTATTGAATCTAACCATTTGGATATAATTCACAACATCATACACATTAAATATTATAAAAACTGCATTAAGTTGACCTCGTATTCTACGCGCTTCCAACGAGAAGAGACCAAGTGCTCTCAACTGGTCCTTATAGCTCAATCTTCTAATTGATGAAATATGCTTGCCAGCTCTAGCTTAGACTCTTTCTAGTCGCTCTATATATTTCCTGAGCGCTGGGGAGCATAAACAGAACACATATATACAAAGAGAGGCCGTTCCAGAGTGTTGTAGAGCATGAGGACAAGAGAGAGAGAGAGAGTATGTGTGGGTGTGGGTGTGTGTGAGTGAAAAATTGACACCTGACTGGCACGAGAGGTCTGAAAATTGACAAAGAAATGAGGCGCAAGGTCTTAAAATCATTAAACTATTGAGGCGAACCTCTTAAAATCTTAAAACTAATGGAGCTAAACGTGAGGGAGAAGGGTGTCCAGAAAAACATCTCCTTATGTGAAAATATGCTTTTAATGCTATGGCTTGATAAGAATAAAAGGTGTTTCAGGGAGGCTAAAATGAGCAAACAGAGAGAGGTATAGAATCTTCAGTACTTGTGGCGAGTAGAATAGTGGCAGGGTGTAGTAGATGAAGCAGGGGAGAGACAATGCAGGAGAGAGTAGATAAACAACCTTTTAATTAGAGGAAGGGGAGAGGGGAGGCGTGTTTGAACGAAAGCATTATAACACTATACTCTGTTTTTTGTTTTTTGTTTTTTTTGGTCATGGTAGATTGAATCCCTTAACCCCTACAGTACCGGCGACGTCTTTTATTATTATAGTGTAGCAACTATTGGACGATTTTGTTCAGCTTAGAAATAGCGTCTACTCATTAGAAGGCAACAGACTATATCAATTAATCCTTTCAGTGACCATATAGCCTTCCTAAGCTTCATAAAGTCGTCTAAATGTAGCAAAAGGGAAACATATAAGTCGTCGCCGGTACAGAAGGGGTTAGCATCTAATTTGTCAAATGTTATACTGCTATATCTCTGCGTCATATTATTGCCAAGTTTTCATCATTAGCAACACATTTCGTTACAAAATCTTGGTAATAGCCGAGTAATCAGGATGTCGAGATAACAATTTACCATCAGCTGGAAAAGAACAGACTTAAAGCCGGTATCACACGAGAGCTTATATAATCAACATTCGATGATCAACATTTTTCTCGCAAAATGTCTGGAGTATTTAGCACTGAATATCGGAGACTAGACTCATGATACATAAATTTAGGGGACCGAAATATTTTAAATGTTGACCTCATAAGCTGCCAGAACAGTGTTGAGGGAAAATGTGCTCATGTGATACCGGCTTTATAGCAACTCGGGTGCTTCTAATACCTGCCACGATAAAACTCAAGCAGGACTGGATTAATTAAACATTTTACTGCAATATGGTCTTCTGAAGTTGAAGTAATTGGGGACTTAAATTCATAATCATCAGATATCACTCTCATTATATTAATTATCTTAAGGGGATAGTGGCTGTTTTTTTTTTCTATTTATTCAGTTATTCATATATTTTTTTTTTAGTTTCCTCGCTAGACTTCCATCAAGCTTAAAAATAACACCCCTTGACCCCTCTTAAAGATAAATGTGTACATTTTTCGGTATAAAAATGTCCTGGCCGAAGGCCGGTTCCTCTTAAAATTACAGTTTGCTATCGCTCGCCAGGAAACAATCGACACCTAAATGGCACGAAAGGTCTTAACATTGACAACTAAATGGGCCGAAAGGTGTTAAAATCACCAAACTAATGGGCTGCACGTCTTAAAATGTCAAAACTAATGGAGCTAAACACGAGGAAGAAAGTGGTCTATAAATCATGACCCATTTCCCCTTAACAAGTAGGGGGGGGGGGATGTCTTACTCCTGGCATTGCAAGTAAGCATGTCGATAGTCCAGTTCATTATACTGTATACTGTAGGCCTATATACATTTTGTAGGAGGACTTACCCACCCCTCAATGTCACCTTCTATTGAAACCTCCATTGATTATTTTTAACAGTTATAATATTTTGAAGATAAAATTGAGAGGTAGGGTTGTCTTCCTCAAGAAAGCACTTGCAGATATAGACACTATAAACACACATACCAAAGCCATTCCAACAGCTTCTCTATCTACAACACCCCTTCTCTGCTATCTACACTCTCCCAGCCGTATGATCCTAGTGTACTGTCTGATGGCGTTAATGGGGTTCGAAATATAATATAAGACAAGTGCACTCACAAATACATGTATAGGATAAATAACCCGGTTGTGCCTGTTTCCACCAAATTATGATTGGTAGGGTATCAGTAATACAACAACCCAAATATATTGTTAAGCCTTCGACTCCGAAACATCAACACGAAGTTGAATTAAATCAACTGATAATAGTTTTGGTAATACAAACACTTCATCCTCGATTTGAAAGGCTTAAAATAAGACTATATTCAATGCCTATGTGGACATAAGACACTATAAATCATAAACAGGTCAATTACTCACCAAATACTACCGAATATAAACAAAAGGAAAGACTGCATGTTAAGGGTTTATTTTGTGGTCGATTATTTCATATATTTACTATTTTTTTTAGTTTCCTCCCTAGACCTCTATCAAACTATTAAAAAAAAAACATCCATTAGATCCCCCTTCTAGATTAATTTGTAAATTTATCGGTA
Source organism: Paralithodes platypus (assembly GCA_032716605.1). Classification (NCBI taxonomy): domain Eukaryota; kingdom Metazoa; phylum Arthropoda; class Malacostraca; order Decapoda; family Lithodidae; genus Paralithodes; species Paralithodes platypus. The sequence goes on along the minus strand of CM064480.1, from coordinate 52,320,836 downwards.
GAAAATTTTCCCGGCCGAAGGCCGGTTCTTCCAAAATGTCAGGCTCTAAGCGGCCACAACCTAAACGGACAATTTCCTAAAAGTTTAAATTGGTTTATGTTAGGTTAAGTTAGATCTGGTTAAAGTAATTTAGAACTATAATATTGAGTACTCTTACGATAAATTAGGTTAGGTCCTGTTGTAGTGGCGCCCTTTTCTCTTCAAGCCTAAAAATCAAACTAGAGTTAATTAAAACTTCCTGCTCACACAAACAAATTAAGGGGAGATAGTCCGTTTTTCTGGACCCTTTCTCCCTCGTGTTTATCCCCATTTGTTTTGACATATTAAGACGTTCGGCCTATTAGTTTGGCGATTTTAATACCTTTGGCCCTTTTTCTTTGGCAATATTAAGACTTTTAGTGGCATTTTGGTGTCTATTTTTTTCTTGGCGAGTGATAGCCGGGACATTTTTCTACCAAAAAAATATTCAAATATATCTTGAGGGGGGATCCTGGTGTTGTATTTACAAGTTTGATGGAGGTCTAGGGAGGAAACTAGATAAATAATAAATATATGACAAAATCCCCAAAAAAGTGAACCACTGTCCCCTTAAGAATAACACGGCTGGTAAATATATATAGCCGTATCCAAACACTCGACTTGCAGCCACAACATTTGAGGCTTTTTAGACCAATTGGGATCTAAACGTGAGGGAGAAGGGGGGCCAATTGGGATCAAGCCGGGCGTGAAATTACCAACATAGGGACGCTAAAGCCAAGGAAGAGAGTGTAGGGGTCAGTGCCGTATGTAGGAAGGATGACTCTAAATATGTTACAGTAGCCTTCATGTTGCATACCTAAGACAGTAAACTATCATGTATGTTGTGCACTGGACGCATACTAAATAAGCAATTTGTCCTCTTGTTTATGTTTGGTAGTATTTCGTGAGTAATAGCCTAGGACCAGGTAAGTTCTAGTCATCAGGTGTTCAATGCCGGCATTTTGTGATCAGCAACTTCTTTCTGGCAATAATTTAAGGTTCCTTTTGTAGGCTATTGATATCAGCAGCTAGGTTGAATTTATATTGATATTGAGGTGTAGTGGAGTGGTCTTGCCATTGAACTGGTAATCCAATGGACCCGGGTTCGAATCCCTACATGTCTATGGGAAGATATTATTAGGATGGAATTTGTGCTGTACCTAGTATAAGTGCATTACCTCAAAGCCCACCGAAATGCCAAAATATATACCCTCATTGTTCCCTGATTAAATAGCACTGTATAAATATTACCATATTCAAAATAAACTACAGGGGGGCAATACCTAGTCAGTTAATTGCTCAATAGGTGGCGTTCTGAGAGTGAAGGTCCGAATCTAGGGGATGAGACGGTGAAGCACGAAGGCGAAGCAGCTTTAAAGATGGGGCTGTTTCGAGCCGTGAGTGGGTGCTTTGCATGTCTCACTCCGTAGACTGGAGGGAGACCTCACAGGCTTCACCGTGTTGAACGGTAGAATGTACAGGCTCTCAGCCTATGTCCGAGAGGGAGTAGTTGGAATATAGAAGAAAACAAAAATCTAATGAAAGTAAAAATTCAGACGGTGTCAGATCAGAGTCACCGGAAAAAGTCGCAAGAAATAGGATCCGTGTGAATCCGCTTTAAATACGCCTACAATTGCTCCAAAATGTATCTTTAAAGAGGCGTAGGTAGTTACAGGAATGAACAACACACATCGAAATACTTCTGTAAAACTATTATGAGTCACTAACATTTCTCACTCTCCAACTCCTGAATGGCATAATTATAGTGTCTTGACACGTGTAAGGATGCTCTTTGGAGCCAGTGTGCATTAAATTGTAGACACAACAGTTCTGTACATCAAGTTTGCAACATGGCCCATGCAAATAATACCAAATGACGATGGTCTCAATTCCTATAGAAGCCTTCGGTATAGAGGGCCGGAGCTGAACAGAAGGCAGGTAAGGGTCCGCAGCTAACGCAAGAAAAACAAAGCAGCTAAAAGGGGTAATGAGAGGAGCTAACGCGGCATGTAATGGGATGGTGGAGTTGGTGAGGGGGCCGTGGCAGCAACAGGGGATATTGTGAGAACGACGGGAATTTGCTGCTAGAATATATATGGAGGGGTAGGTGAGTTGTGTAGGTTGGGTGAAGGCGTGTGTAAGAGTGCATATGGAAGTGTATGTGGGAGGGAATGAAGAGATGTAAGAGTGAGTGTATGAGGAAGTGTATAATTCACTATATATGGATGGATAGGTGAGTTATGTGGGTTGGGGTAGGTGGATGAGGGAGTGTGTTAGAGTGCATATGGAAGTGTATGTGGGAGGGAATGAAGATATGTAAGAGTGAGTGTATAAGGGAGTGTTTGAGGAAGTGTATAATTCACTATATATGGATGGATAGGTGAGTTATGTGGGTTGGGGTAGGTGGATGAGGGAGTGTGTTAGAGTGCATATGGAAGTGTATGTGGGAGGGAATGAAGAGATGTAAGAGTGAGTGTATAAGGGAGTGTATTAGGAAGTGTATAATGCAATATACAGGTATATGGATGGATAGGTGAGTTATGTGGGTTGGGGTAGGTGGATGAAGGAGTGTGTAAGAGTGCAAATGGAAGTGCATGTGGGAGGGAATGAAGAGATGTAAGAGTGAATGTATAAGGAAGTGTATAAAGAACTATATATGTATGAGTAGGTTAGTTGCGTGGGTTGGGGGAAGTTGGATGAGGGAGTGTGTAAGAGTGCATATGGAAGTGTATTACGGGGGGGGGGGGGTGAAGAGATATAAGAGTGGGTGTATTAGGAAGTGTATAATGCACTTATATATGTATGAGTAGGTGAGTTGTGTGGGGTGAAGATAGGTGTATGAGAGAGTGGGTAAGGTGGTAGTGTGTAAGGTAGTGTAGGAGTATGAGGGATATTATGAGAACAGCGGGAATTTGCTGTTGGATTATGTATGTGTGGGTTGCAGCTATCTAAGTGTGTGAGGGAAGTGTATTAGGGAGTATATAAGGGAGTGGATAATGTAGTTGTGTTTAAGGGTGTATGAGGGGTACCAGTATTGAGAACACGGTAATTTGCAGCTGGTATATTTAATGTTATGTACGGGTCGGTGAGTTGTGTGCGGTGGAGGTAGGTTTTTGAGGGAGATCGTTAAGGGGGGTCACCTGCTTTTTTCTCTTTCTCTCCTGTTCTCTCTTTCTCTGGCCTGTATCCATTCGGCCCCATTCAGCCGACTGTTTTAAGACGTTTATCCCCATCCTGGTGTCGAATTCTTCCTGGCGAGCGATAGCGAGCCAGCATTTCATGGAGAAATCCGGCTTCGCCAGAGACATTTTTCTTTCGAAAAATGTACAAATTTAGCTTGCTGTAAAACAAATATATATATGCTGGCTCGCTACCGATCGCCAGGAAAATATTGACACCTGGATGGGGGTAAACGTCTTAAGGCTGAATGGGGCCGAATGGATACAAGCAAGAGAGAGAGGGAGAACAAGAGAAAAAAATCTCCCTTAAGGAGATGTATTAGGGAGTTTATAAGAAAGTATAATAGGATAATTATGTGTAAGGGAGTGTATCGTGGAAATTTAAGAAAACGAGAATTTGCAGCAGGTATACGAGTATATATATATATATATATATATATATATATATATATATATATATATATATATATATATATATATATATATATATATATAAACGGGCAGGTGAGTTGTGTGTGGTGGAGGCAGGTGTATGGGGTGTTTATACGAAAGTGTATAATCAAATGTAATGTGGGGGGAAGGGTGTATAACGGAGTTCTGTGGGGCAGACACAGGTGTATAAGGGAACATCAGGATGAGGATGTGTTTCAAGGAGGATGAGTGGTGGTGAGTACAGAAAAATGAGTGAAATGCGGCCGTCAACCAAAATATTGATCTTTACGTGGCTATGTGTCAATAACTATTAAGAAAGTAACATATTTTAATAATACAGGAACAATAGATACAAATCAGAAAAAAAGCATACGCATGAATGGACAGATAATGTATTTAATAATTTCAATCATATTAATTTAGTACATGGAACAATGTACGAAACAAAGTTTCCAATACTATTGTTATTGCTGATATTTGGTATAGATGTGTACTTTATTTAATGAGAGAAAGTTTTAGTGGGATATCTTATTATATAGTTAGATCATTGTATATCACATGTCTAGATAATTATTATCTTTTCCATAGTTAAAACTGTACTGATTTGTACATAATTTGCAAGCAGACATTCTACGAGTTCACAATTCGATTGAAAGATAAACTGTGCTCTAAAACATTGGACACCTTTTTCATCGTTCAAGTAAACATTACAGTTTGTCAACTTTCTCTGATCGATTTTTGTTGTTTTTATTGGCATCATTTTTCAGTGACGTTTATATAAACATTTATTTGAAAGAATACCTCTCATAGTCTGTGTTGCATCAAATTGTGTTACATCAGTACTTCAAGATGGTGTCGGTATCATCATTTCAATAAATGGATAAGAATTAGGAGAGTTTACGCATAATTGATCAAATGTATGACATTTGTCTTATAGTACAGTGACTGAAGCGAGACAGAGTATTTGAAGTGTGGTCGGACCAATCCAAAATATAGTGAACATTCCATTATCTGATCTGCTTCAAAATTATGTTTCAAAATATTTGCTGACACTGTTAGAAGTGGCTACTAGGAATGTATCCCTTTGCCTCTGGTACCAACAACGTTAATTGGTTGAGAATAGTGACAAAGAATACATTTTTTAGACAATTTTATTTTAAGCTATATAGGTCAAATTATTGCATATAATAACTTAATATTTATAACTAACATGATGCATAAATAATTGACAAAAAGGGAAACATGTTAGCTTACATTACTGAAATATTATTGACATATTAATGTCACCGATGAGATGCATACGAGCAGGCTTGGATGATTCCAGCATGTAGAACAGATGAATGATCAAATCTGGGTGAAGAGGGAAAAGTGAGTGAATGTGCAGGGAGCTGCATCGAGGATTAGACCCAGAAAGACGTGGGCAGGTTATACGATTTGATATCATACATGGAAAAAATAGCCAAGTGAGTCCGTCCAGAACAGGGCTGCCTGAAGCCAGTAACCGTGCTCCATGTGGACTACTCAGCCTTTAAAGTTACGTATATAAAGTCACTCATAACAAAACTTAGACCGCTTATGTTCTTCATTATACAAATTTAACAATACCTATTGATATATACCTGTAATTTATCTATTAATAAATTGTTGTTATGGTTTCGTTGTAAATGTGTGTACCATTGTATGATGAGCTGCTTGAGGAGTATGTGTGGAGTGACCCGTAGAGGCAGATTGAGGAATGAAGAGATACGTAGGAGAGTGGGGCAACAGGAACATTTGTCGGCCAAAGTGATCAGAAGCGTGCTGAGCTGGTATGGTCATGTTGAACGAATGGAAGATGAAAGGCTTACAAAGAGAATATGTGAGTCAGATACAAGGGGAGATAGAGGGGTAGGAAGACCTTCATTGAGATGCAGTGACTGTGTAGGACAAGCATTGGAAGATAGAGGAATGACTATAAATCAGGAAAGATAAGTGGTAATAAATAAGAATGAATGGAGAATGCTAGTGAATAGATGAGTGTAAACACGGTCGTTTGGGAGAGAGGGTCGTGCGCCAGTTGGACTAGATAAAAGTCTGTCACGCGCCTGGCCCGGGGAGTTGGTGGTAATGAAGGGTACGCCTGGAAGCATGGTGGGCGAACTTGTCGTGGCTCCGCTGCGGGTCTGCCTTCAGAAATCGGAGCCTCTCCAGGGAATCTGGGACCTGGGAATCTTTTGCTGGTGACTTCAAAGGTCTCTAGGGTATTTCTCCTGGACGACCTACAGTAGATGTGTGTGATTTTGTGTTTTGTTTTGTTTTGTTTTTCTGATGTGTTGTGATGTCCCTGTTCGGGCTCTGTCTCGAGTCGGAAACCCCAATAAAAAAATAAAAATACGAAAATAAATAAACAAAAGGAAAACTGGGGTAAGTGCCAGAGTATTATACATACATACATACATAGGCTACATACATTGTTAAGACGATCCAGCAAGCTTACATATACTTGCATAATTAACAGCATGAGTTGTCTACGATTATATATGAGTGACTATGTGCATAAACTACTATTATTATGGCGAAATAGTTCACCTGAAGAAGAAGATCCCCGACAGCAGCAGCAGCAGCAGCAGCAGCGTGAGGCCCCCAGTCCATTATCCTGCAGAAGTATAATGAGCCGCCTTGGGACCCCTGCCGCCCCTGCCTCCCCCCCTCCTCAAGACCCCCTGTTAGAGACCCTATAGTAACACTCAGCGACCAACATTCACCATGAGGCTGCCACTGCTAATATGGGGTAGTCGGATAACTGTATTTCTCTATGTATTTATGTATTTATCATTATTTATAGTTTTATCCCTAGAAAAATCTCCAGCAAAGCTTAATAAAATATCCTCAAGGTCCCGTTTCCCCTCTCCCCCCCTTTCGAGATTTTAATCTGTTACATTTTTTCTAGTTATAAAGGAAATTCCCTAGCCGTGAAGGCCGGTTCCCATCAGAAAAAGTACAGGCTCCCTATCACCCGCCAGAAACAAATACTGTCAGCAACACCTTACATGGCACGGAAAAGTCTTGATATTGGTAAAGAAATGGGATGAAAGGGCTCAAATCGAGCATACAAATAAGGGCGAACCGTGTTAGAATCACACACACTAAATGGGATTAAAACATAAGGGAGAAAGGTGGTTCCTAACAAAAATACAGTTCCCCCCCCCCCCTCCGGCTTAACTGGCTCTCTCTCTCTACACATCACAGTACACTCATGTACATTACCCATTATAAAACATTAGGTATGGAGATAAAATTATTGTGGAGTGTAGAGAGAGATAATCGCACTGTAAACATCCTGTTATTATTCTGGGCCCAATGCCTTATTCAATGAGTATGGACATGGACATTACTGCGAGTGGTAAGAGAGGACAGAGACATTAAGGGGGGATAGGTAGCTTTTTCTGGACCCCCTTCTTCCTCATGTTTAGCCCCGAAACGGTCTTTTTATTTATGGCCATGTCACTCTTTCAACTCTGGGGGACGGCACTCGCCACAGGCAGTTTCTGCCTTTTGTCCTCCCTCACTCACACACATTTAGAAAAAAAAAGTTTGGTTTGTCTGTTCGGAGAGAGTGATTATTAGATTCAAGTTATTTATGGCTTAAAGGGGTATTTTGTAATCTGTGTGTTCATTTAGCGATTCATATTTGTTTCTTATTTTTTCTATTTCACTGCAGGCTCGCTGATCACTTCGCCCCCCCCAGAAAAAATATCGACACCTAAAGTTGTTGCACGAAAGTTCTTAAAATCGCCAAATTGGGCGAATATGGTCTCAAACATACTCTCAAAAACTAATTATGCTAAACAAAATGGAGGTCCGGAAACCTCCTCTTAATTGGACAGGTCATCTCATAAATACCATTCGGGGACCGCTTAGTGTTTTCCATTGTTGTGCCAATACAACCATGGGGATTAGTTGAATGGGTGCTATTGGTGTCTTGTGTTTGATAGTAATTGTATTGGCAGCTATACTTATTTAAGATAACGATTACATTAAATATTCTGGAATTTAGGGTGTCGAAGATTTTTTTATTCCATAGGCGAGCAACATGCCGCTGGTTTGTCTTGACGCTATAATTATAGGAGGAAGCCGACCTTCGGTTGTGGGGCATTTTTTATAAAACCGAGCAATATTTACAAAATTTATCTCCCTTTATATAATCCGCTTAGCATCGAGATTTCCAGAGAATGATTACTGGTGAAATTTGACATTTCTGTGTCTCTGGTTTCTGCCGTTATATCATCCCTTTGTTCCATTCGTAACAAAACTATGTTCACTACAAAATCGTTTTGAGAACAGTAGAATACACAAATGAGGAAAATTATAGCAATTGCCGTCGGCCTGAAAAAAATATATACGTTAGCTTGGTTCTAATTACATGTAATTGCGTAAATGTAAAAATTTATGAGGGGTCTACGAACTCTTATGCAGTGACTGTACAGAAAGGACCACCAGTATGTTACAAAAAAAAATCATGAATGATGATTGAGTTGAGTGATGATGATGATTGATGATGATGAAAAAAAAAAGGCAAATCCAAAAATGTTATATAAGCGAAAGAACACTTTGTTCCTCGAAAAAAACTGCTGGAAGAATAAGTGTTCGTGTAACATCGGTCTTTTAGGGTTGGACTGAGCCGGTTTTTCACTGGGGCCCCCCTTTTCCCTCGTGTTTAGCCCCATTAGTTTTTGAGATTTTTGAGGGAACGTTTCGGCCCGATTAGTTTGGCGATTTTAAAACACATTTCGCCCCATTTCGTTTGTCAATTTTAAGACCTTCTCGTGCAATTTAGGTGCCAATATTGTTTCTGGTCGAGCGATAGCGGAGCCTGTAATTTGGTAAAAGAGAATCCGGCCTTTCGGGCCTGGGACATTTTTCTACCAAAAAAGTTTACAAATTTATCTTGAAGGGGGGTCTATGGGTTGCTCCTGTTTTTCTATATGTTGATCGAGGTCCTAGGCGCACGGGAAAACTAAAAACTATGATGGAAATTAACCTAGGCCAACAAAAGCAAGACAGGGGCCACCGGTTCCCTTAAACTCTTTCAGTACCAGTGACATCCTATTAACTGTTTATTTCCAAAATGGTTACTTTTAGACGAATTTGGTTTCAGCTTAAAAAAGGACCTCCAACCCAATTAAGAAGCGTCGAACTATCGTCACTTAAAACGCTTTTGACTACCACAGATCCTTCTTAGAACTGCACAAATATCGTCTAACATTTAGCCGATCGATAAAAATAAAAGGGACAAGCGCCGGTACAGAAAGGGGTTAAGGGTCCCAAAAAATTGTGAGAGGAAAACGTAGCCAAAAATAACATGTATAAAAAGATACAACATAAAACAAAGTATCAAACCTCAGGATTCTCCAACAGTGAGAAGCCAGCCAATGAGCTATGGAATATCAACCTCAGGATTATCAACAGTGAGAGCCAGCCAAGATGAATATCAACCTCAGGATTATCAACAGTGAGAGCCAGCCAAGATGAATATCAACCTCAGGATTATCAACAGTGAGGAGGCCAAGCCAAGATGAATATCAACCTCAGGATTATCAACAGTGAGAGCCAGCCAAGATGAATATCAACCTCAGGATTATCAACAGTGAGAGACAGCCAAGATGAATATCAACCTCAGGATTATCAACAGTGAGAGACAGCCAAGATGAATATCAACCTCAGGATTATCAACAGTGAGAGCCAGCCAAGATGAAATAATCAACACTCAGGATGATCCAACAGTGGAGAGCCAGCCAAGATGAAATATATTAACCCCTTCTGTACCAGCGAGCGTCCTTTAATTCTCCCTTTATTCCAGCTACATTAAAGGAACATTTTGTGCCGTTTAATACGGATCTGTTGGTAGTTAAAAGGGGTTACGTGAGGAATAGTTTCGAGTGCCTGGTAATTGCTAGAGGCCTTTTTGAAACTGAATTAAATCGTCTAATGGTAGCCATAATAGAATGAACAGTACATCACCGTTACAGAAGGGGCTAATGGGGGATGGTTCACTTTTGGGCGATTTTTGCATGTATTCGTTAATTTTCTAGTTTCCTCCCCCCTAGACCTCCATTCAAATTTAAAAAAACAAAATCCATTAGATTCCCCCATTCTATATTAATTTGTACATTTTTTGATTACAAAAAGTTTCTCCCGGCCGAAGGCCGGTTCTTTCCAAACATATAACAAAGCTCACTATCGTTCACGCCAGGGAAAAAATCTCGACCACCTAAATTAGCACGAAAGGTCTAAAAATATTGACGACGAAGTAAGGCGGAAAGGTCTTAAAATCGACTAACTAATGTGGGCAAACAATTCCTTTATACAATCTGAAGATTTACTAATGGGGACTAAAATTGAGGGGGAGAAAGTGGTTCCAGAAACATAACACGGCCCATGTCCCCTTAAAGGAGGGAACGAGACGAAATATAAAACTGATGGTAAAGATTGAATTCTGGGCAGTAATGAATTATTTATTGCCAAAGGGAGGGGTACACGTGCAAACAAAAAAACACAGTGTTGAGAGAGAATAGGAAACAGAATGTATATCCATCGAGTGCCAGTCATATTATTAAGGGGAGATGGGTCTCGCTTTTCTGGTCCCCCCCCCCCCCATGGTCCCCCCCTTCTTCGTCTCATGCTTGAGCCCCATTACTTTTCGATATTTTAAGGACGTTCTCCCCATTAGTTAGTCGATTGTAAATACCTTTTCGTCCCATTTTTTTATATCAATATCAAGACCTTTCGTACCCATTTTAGGTGCTCGATGTTGTTCTTGGCGAGGGGTTAGCGGAGCCTGTTGAATTTTAATGAGAAAAAAAACCGGTCTTCATCCGGAAACATTATTTTCTATCGAAAAAGTTACAAAATTAATCTTGAAGGGGGTCTAGGGAGTGTTTTGTTTACCAGCTTGGTGAAGGTTTACCGGAGGAAACTAAAAAACATAATATGAATATTATAAACTATATAGACCCCCCAAAAATCCATTTGTTCCCTTAAAGTAATTATTAGAAACCGGGTCCGAAGCAAAATT
>CM064480.1:51996771-52310053 GCA_032716605.1 Paralithodes platypus | reverse complement strand
CCCCTAATATATTATATATATATATATATATAGCATATATATATAAACGGGCAGGTGAGTTGTGTGTGGTGGAGGCAGGTGTATGGGGTGTTTATACGAAAGTGTATAATCAAATGTAATGTGGGGGGAAGGAGTGTTATAACGGAGTTCTGTGGGGCCGACACAGGTTGTAGGTATAAGGGAACATCAGGATGAGGACTGTGTGTTTCAAGGAGGATGAGTGGTGGTGAGTACCGAAATAAATGATCGTGAAATGCGGCCGATCAACCACAAAGATTGGATCTTTACGTGGCTATGTGTCAATAACTATTAAGAAAGTAACATATTTTAATAATACAGGAACAATAGATAGAAAAAAAGAAAGTAAAGAAAAAAAACAAATTCAGAAAAAAAGCATACGCATGAAGGGACAGGATAATGTATTTAATAATTTCAATCATATTAATTTAGTACATGGAACAATGTACGAAACAAAGGGTTCCAATACTATTGTTATTGCTGATATTTGGTATAGATGTGTACTTTATTTAATGAGAGAAAGTTTGAGTGGGATATCTTATTATATAGTTAGATCATTGTATAGCACATGTTCTAGATAATTATGAGCTTTTCCATAGTTTTAAAACTGTACTGATTTGTACATAATTGTGCAAGTCAGACCATTCTACGAGTTCACAATTCGATTGAAAGATAAACTGTGCTCTAAAATCATTGGACACCTTTTTCATCGTGTCAACGTAAACATTACAGTTTTTGTCAACTTTCTCTGATCGATTTTTTGTTGGTTTTTATTGGAAACAGTTTTCAGGTTGACGTTTATATAAACATTTTATTTTGAAAGGAATACCTCTCATAGTCTGTGTTGCATCAAATTGTGTTACATGCAGTACTTACAAGATGGTTGTCGGTATCCCATCATTTCAATACAAATGGATAAGACATTAGGAGAGTTTACGCATAATTGTGATCAAATGTAATGACATTTGTTCCTTATAGTACAGTGACCTGAAGCGAGACAGAGTATTTGAAGTGTGGCGGACCAATCCAAAATATAGTGAAACATTCCATTATCTGAATCTGCTTCAAAATTATGTTTCAAAATATTTGCGGACACTGTTAGGACGTGGCCTACTAGGAATTGTATCCCTTTGCCTCTGGTACCAACAACGTTAATTGGTTGAGAATAGTGTACACAAGAATTACATTTAGGTTTAGCACAATTTTATTTAAGCTATATAGGTCAAATTATTGCATATAAATAGAACCTTAATATTTATAACTAACATGATGCATAAATAATTGACAAAAAGGGAAACATGTTAGCTTACATTACTGAAATATTATTGACATATTAATGTCACCCGATGAGATTGCATACGAGCAGGCCTTGGATGATTCCAGCATGTAGAAAAGATGAATGATCAAATCTGGGTGAAGAGGGAAAAGTGAGTGAATGTGCAGGGAGCTGCATCGAGGATTAGACCCAGAAAGACGTGGGCAGGTTTATACGGTTTGATATCTATACATGGAAAAAATTCAATGCCAAGTGACTTGTGCCGTCTCCAGAACAGGGGCTGCCTGAAGTCCCCCCCAGTTAACCGTGCGCCATGTGGACTACTCCGCCTTTTAAAAGTTACGCTATATAAAGTCACTCATAACAACAACTTAGACTCTTATGTTCTTCATTATACAAATTTAACAATACCTATTGATATATACCTGTAATTTATCTATTAATAAATTGTTGTTATGGTTTCGTTGTAAATGTATGTACCATTGTATGATGAGCTGCTTGAGGAGTATGTGTGGAGTGACCCGTAGAGGCAAAGGAGGACATGACGAGATACGTAGGAGAGTTAGTCCATTGAGCCCAGGCCAGATTCCAGAATCGTACCACCTGGGGTGACTAAACACGAATGGTACTAAACATGTTTATAGAGTGCGACTGTAAGGACATTAAGATATGATAGCCTTCTCGCACTGGTAGCTTAGTCCTAATTTTTTGGATGCAATAGGGGCGCTACCCAAAAAATAAAAGATTTTTAGCGTGACGCTCGGCGTTTTCCTCATTTTCTTTAAAATCCAGGCACACCAAATGCATCGACGAAACTTTGAACACCTATGGGAGAATTATATTTCTCTACCACGAGTTGTTCCTAGGTATTTTTCAAATTTCCTCATATTTCGGAATATACTCTATATTTGGGGTATTTTCCTCTAAATCTAGAATAAATCCTTAATATGGGGAACATTGAAAAAGATAATTCTAACAGCTCTTGTAAGCTTATTTGATTCTCTACAAGAACTTATTCCGGGGATCGTGTATTTCAAGTTTCTCCATAATTTAGGAGGTTTATTTCATATTTGGGGATTTTTTGTTATTATTGTGGGGATAATTTATTATTGGAAGGAGCAAAAACATATGTAAAGTGGTTTCCATCTAATGTGTTTGTTTTTCCATGGTTTAATGGTGATATTTTTTTGCAGGTGTGTGTCGACTGTTTGACGGCAGGATGGAACCATCTGCCAGAGGAAGAGAGCACGGATCGACTGTATCATCCACTGCTCTGATGATGACAGCGATGCTCTGGTGGTCACCACAGGATTTGGACGTCCTGGAACACATTGCTCAGGGCGTGCAGAATTCAGGACAGCATGATCCAGTCCTGGAAGCAGCCAAGGGCCTTGAAGAAGGAGGAATACCACACATACATTATCACCGTAAATGTCGTAGTCTCTTTACAATGAAGAAGTCACTGGATTCTATCCTTGCCAAGGGTGTCACGATAGAATCAGCAAGCGTCGACCCCAGGAGGAGGGCATCAAGGGATGCCCCTAGTACTAGCAGGGTGTATGCCAAAGTATGTATCTTCTGCGAGACGTCAAGCAAGTACATAAAAACAACAAAGACAAGGGAGCCACTCATACAGTGTGTTGAGCTACGAGCAGATGAGAAGATTCGCAGAGCAGCAATAAGGAAACTCAACCAGAGAATCCTTGGATTAGTTAGCAGAGACCTTGTTGCTGCAGAGGGTCACTACCACAAGTCGTGCTACAAACTCTTCACAAAAGATGATTTCCCAGCGGCCGCCAGGTCGGGTGCAGGTGAAAATCAGGAAGAAAGCGAGGAAGCACGCTACGAAGAGGTTGAGACAGAAGCCCTCGAGGAACTCTGCTTGTATATAAGGACCAAATTATTCCCCAACCCAGAGGTACTGCCTATGACAAACCTCACATCTAGGCTTGAGAGATCCATGATGTCCCGTGGTATTATCCAACTGAAACCAGCGACAAAGAAACATGTTCGCCGAAAGATTGAAACCGAGTTTGGAGAATCACTACGCTTTGTCCCAGATGAGAAAGGAAAGCTTCTAATCTATCCACGCAGCCTCTCAATGGACGACCTTGCCCGGCAAGCACACAAAATGGCAAAGACCTGCAAGAAGAAAGAGCAGCTAACTCTGAAGATGTCTTAACCAAAGCAGGAATGCAGCTGAGGAATGAGATCAATAAACAAGATGTGAGTCAGCCATGGCCTCCCGATACAGATCAGAATGTCATTCCTGCAGCAGTCAATCAATTCCTGCACACCCTGCTGACAGGAGAGTGTGAGTGTGAAACTCCCTCTGAACGAGCTCAACGTCTTGCCACTTCCTTTGGCAGTGACTTGGTCTTTGCTGTTACCAGTGGCAAGACAAAACCACCCAAGCACGTACTGCTGACCAATGCTGTAAAGTCTTTGACAGGAAACACAGAACTGATCCGAACTCTGAATCGTCTTGGTCACTGTGTGTCTTACTCAATGTTTGAGGAGATCGATACAGCCCTTTGTATCCAGAAGCTGGAATGCTCAAAGGATGACAATCCACTGCCAGCAAACATCTACCCTGGTGTGTTCACAACCCTGGCCTGGGATAACATTGACCGACTTGAAGAGACCCTAAGTGGAGCAGGTACTTCTCATAGAGTCAATGGCATTGCTGTCCAGTCCAAGGTTGCAGGCTCTGTGCCAGAGAAAGTCCTGACAGAGATTACCAAGTCCAAGATAAGAAGCATCACTCAGACATCACCAATGCTGCCAATATACAAGGTTGGGCGGCGGGCAGGGCCACCTAGGATTGAGATGCGTATGTCGACACTACCAAGGAAGTCCAGGATTCCAAAGGACAAAGAACCATATCTGGCTTCTTACTCGAATGTCAGACCCATGAGGACCAGTCCATCAGCAGTTGGACTGGGTCCAACATCAATATGCTCAGAGACATTGCAGTGGTTCAGGCCACCGTAAGCTTCCTCCCCACTATCAATGCCCCCGCAACAGAAATGTCCACCCGTTAATGAAATCTTGGAACAAACGCATGCCATCATGCAGTCCTTACAGCTTAACAAGATTGTGTGCGTGTTTGATCAAGCACTCTATGCCAAAGCTGCCGAAGTTATCTGGAAACAAGAGAAGTTCAAGAACATTATCATCAGGATGGGCGTCTTCCCCACAATCTGTAATCTCATGTCCACCATAGGAAAGGGTTTTCAAGATGCAGGTCTTAGAGATCTGTGTGTGGAATCAGGTATCATCGCAGAAGGATCAGTGTCAGGAGTGATGAACGGCAAGAGGTACAACAGAGCAGTGAGACTACACAAGCTCGTGTATGAAGCACTGATGAGGCTTGCATGGAAAGGCTTCCTTTCATGGCTAGAAGAAAACCATTCAAGGGACATACACATCTAGATGAAAACACTGAAGGACATCAACAGCTTTCACAGCAATGTGTCTCAGGGACTCTTTCAAGAGCTGATGGAGAGTGAATCATGCACACATATCATGAAGCTTTTCCAAGTTTATCTTGAGACCCTCAGAGATGAACACAACCTCTCAGCATTCTGGATGTCATACCTGGACATGGTTGAGATCATGCTGGACTTAATTCGAGCCTCCAGAGAAGGCAACTGGATGCTCCACCTAGGAGCAATCCGACAGATGATACCGTGGTGTTTTGGCTATGACAAAGTGAACTATTGCCGGTTCCTAACCTACTACTATGCCTTGATGTCTCGACTGCCCATTGAACACCCAGAGGTCCATGAACACTTCATGCAAGGTGGCTTTTCGGTCCAGATCGGTAGCAAGAATCCCTTTGGACGGATCCCTGTGGACCAGACAATCGAAGAGACGATCAACAAAGACACCCAGACACCAGGGGGCACAAAAGGCTTCAGCCTGAAAGGCGGAGCTGTCGCCAGGTACTACCTGACATCGGAGTATCGCAGCAGGTACTTAAGGCAGCCCAGGACAATGGTAGTAGGCCAAAAGTATACTGACTTCAGCCACCCAGACCTACAGATGCCCAGGATTAGAAGAGATGAGGCCGATGTCCAATCTTTAGTTCAACTGATGGAGACCAAGTGGTTGAACCCCTTCAACGCAGAGCAAGAAGATCTTGTCAGTTTGTCAACTGCGACTATGGCACCACCAGAAGTTGTCAAAGACCTTCTAGGGGCCTACAGAATAGGAGAGGATGCATATCAAGCCTTCAAGGAAGAGCGCCTGGAGATCGATACGCCAACTATACAGTTTCATGACACGATGACGAAGACGAAACTGAGAACGTTCACTAACATCAGAATGAAGCCACGCTCACAAGACCATGCCAAGGAGGTTATCTTAAAGGCTGACAGGAAACTATTTGGCCAGATGATCCTTGTTGCCGAGAACAGAAAGCTCAAAATGAGTGATGTCTTGGCTCATCCCCTGGGGCCTTTGCCTTGGGCACTTGCCAGCGGTGATGGGTCTCTCCGCAAGACCAACAAGGCTGCCCTCGCAAAGGAGGTAGAGAGGAATGTTTCTCCTGCAGAAGTGATACCCGAGCCCTCTGCTACCATAATTGATGGGATGAGCCTGGTCCACAAACTGAAGGGAAACGACAAAACTTTTTCACAGCTTGCAGGTACAGCACTGAGTCACGCTGTTCATGAAGGTGCTAAGAGCAGGCGCCATGATGTTGTGTTTGATAGCTGCAAGGAGACATCCATCAAGGATGCAGAACGAGCCAAAAGAAGTGCAGGCACAGCAATTCATTTCAAGAACATTCAACCTGGGCACAACACCCAGCAGTGGAGAAAGTTACTCGGTAGTTCCTCCAACAAGGTAAGTCTTATCAAGTTCTTGGTAGAAGAATGGAAGGCACCACAGCACAGGGAGAAGCTCAAGGACAAGGAGCTGTATGTCACATGTGAGCAGCGCCTGCTTCAAGATCACCAAAGAGCAGTGGGAAGAGGCTCCTGAGCTTAAGTCAACTCAAGAAGAAGCAGACACACGCCTTCTTCTCCATGCACTTCATGCAGCAGAATCTGGGAACAAGTTCTGTCATCATCACTTCAGAAGATACATATGTCATAGTTTTGTTTCTTGGCATGTGCCACAACATCCCATCCAAACTGTTCCAGAAGAGAGGGACGATGAACCGGACAAGATTCCTGGATATCACGACACTGAGCTGCACACAGGGAGGCAGCGTGTGTGATTCATTGATTGGTATGCATGCCTTTACAGGCTGTGATACCGTCAGTGCAGTTCGCTGGCCGAGGGAAGATGACGACACTCAAGGCAGGTGAAGATGGACAAGACATACCAGCAATGCTTTTCACGAACTTGGACGCTCATGGGAAGTGTCTCCTGAACTTCTTTGAGAAGCTACAGGAAATCACCTGCCACATGTTACCTACCATCTACCCACACAACTAAGGTAAACAAGCTTCGGTATGAGCGGTTCTGTGCACGACGTGGAGAGGTAGAGTCAAGTCAAACTCCCTCCTTGTGAGGACTGCCTCTTCATGCATGCACTGCGTGCAAAACTACCAGGCTGCGATCTGGAGGAGAAGTCTTCAGAGCCAGCCATTTGTTGCGAACCCAACAGACTGCGGTTGGATGACAGATGAGGACGGTAAGCTTGCCGTCAACTGGATGCGAGGCTCACCAGCACCAGATGCTGTTATGCAGCTACTGTCTTGCAAGTGTGTGCGGTCATGCGAACTCCCTAAGTGTACTTGCCTCAGCAATGGTCTAAAATGCACGGACATGTGCAGGTTAGA
This sequence comes from Paralithodes platypus, assembly GCA_032716605.1. Taxonomy (NCBI): domain Eukaryota; kingdom Metazoa; phylum Arthropoda; class Malacostraca; order Decapoda; family Lithodidae; genus Paralithodes; species Paralithodes platypus. Next base: position 52,302,964 of record CM064480.1, on the reverse strand, counting down.
GGCATGTCAGAACAGGGCTATTGAAGAAGAGCCGGTGGCACAACAGTCAGATTCCGAGTCTGACGTAGATGATATTTAGGATTAGTAATTTGCCATAATAGTATGTACAAGCCCATGGCATGCTTAGTGTGTATTTACAGGACTTGTATTAAATGTGACAATTACTATATGCATTTTGTTGACATTTAGGCATTCCTGTCCCCAAATTTGACATTTTAAAAAAATTCGGAATTTTCGGTAGGGTATGTCTATTCAAGAAGTGATAACGACCATTAAGCTACCAATGTGCAAGGGCTATCATATCAAAACATAAACTAGAGACATGTAGCAAGCTAAAAACACCTAAGAGAATAAGTCACCCCGGGTGGTACCGATATCCCAAAATTCGGGTCTTGGCTCATGGACTAAGTGGGGCAGCAGGAACATTTGTCGGCCAAAGTTATCAGAAGCGTGCTGAGCTGGTATGGTCATGTTGAACGAATGGAAGATGAAAGGCTTACAAAGAGAATATGTGAGTCAGATACAAGGGGAGATAGAGGGGTAGGAAGACCTTCATTGAGATGCAGAGACTGTGTAGGACAAGCATTGGAAGATAGAGGAATGACTATAAATCAGGCAAGATAAGTGGTAATAAATAAGAATGAATGGAGAATGCTAGTGAATAGATGAGTGTAAACACGGTCGTTTGGGAGAGAGGGTCGTGCGCCAGTTGGACTAGATAAAAGTCTGTCACGCGCCTGGCCCGGGGAGTTGGTGGTAATGAAGGGTACACCTGGAAGCAAGGAGGGCGAACTTGTCGTGGCTCCGCTGCGGGTCTGCCTTCAGAAATCGGAGCCTCTCCAGGGAATCTGGGACCTGGGAATCTTTTGCTGGTGACTTCAAATGGGCCTAGGTCTCTGGGTATTTCTCCTGAATGACCTACAGTAGATGTGTGTGATTTTGTGTTTTGTTTTGGTTTTCTGTTGGTTTGTGATGTCCCTGTTCGGGCTCTGTCTCGAGTCGGAAACCCCAATAAAAAAATAAAAATACGAAAATAAATAAACAAAAGGAAAACTGGGGTAAGTGCCAGAGTATTAAACATACATACATACATAGGCTACATACATTGTTAAGACGATCCAGCAAGCTTACATATACTTGCGTAATTAACAGCATGAGTTGTCTACGATTATATATGAGTGACTATGTGCATAAACTACTATTATTATGGCGAAATAGTTCACCTGAAGAAGAAGATCCCCGACAGCAGCAGCAGCAGCAGCAGCAGCAGCGTGAGGCCCCCAGTCCATTATCCTGCAGAAGTATAATGAGCCGCCTTGGGACCCCTGCCGCCCCTGCCTCCCCCCCTCCTATAGTAACCCTATAGTAACACTCAGCGACCAACATTCACCATGAGGCTGCCACTGCTAATATGGGGTAGTCGGTATGTATTTCTCTATTTATTTATGTATTTATCATTATTATAGTTTTATCCCTAGATCTCCAGCAAGCTTAATAAAATATCCTCAAGGTCCCGTTTCCCCCTTCGAGATTAATCTGTACATTTTTCAGTATAAGAAATTCCCAGCCGAAGGCCGGTTCCTCAAAAAGTACAGGCTCCCTATCACCCGCCAGAAACAAATACTGTAGCAACACCTTAATGGCACGAAAAGTCTTGATATTGGTAAAGAAATGGGATGAAAGGTCTAAAAATCGACATACAAATAAGGCGAACGTGTTAGAATCACACAACTAATGGGATTAAACATAAGGGAGAAAGGGGTCCTAAAAATACAGTTCCCCCCCCCCCCTCCCCTTACTGGCTCTCTCTCTCTACACTCACAGTAACTCATGTACATACCCATTATAAACATTAGGTATGGAGATAAATTATTGTGAGTGTAGAGAGAGATAATCGAACTAAACATCCTGTATTATTCTGGCCCAATGCTTATTATGAGTATGGACATGAATTACTGCGAGTGTAGAGAGACAGAGACATTAAGGGGGGATAGGTAGCTTTTCTGGACCCCCTTCTTCCTCATGTTTAGCCCCGAACGTCTTTTTATTTTGGCCCTGTCACTCTTTCAACTCTGGGGGAGGCACTCGCCACAGGCAGTTCTGCCTTTTGTCTCCCTCACTCACATAGAAAAAAAAAGTTTGGTTGTCTGTTCGGAGGAGTATATTAGATCAGTATTTATGGCTTAAAGGGGTATTTGTAACTGTTTGTTCATTTAGCGATCTATTTGTTTCTTATTTTTCTATTTCCCTGCAGGCTCGCTATCACTCGCCAGAAAAATATCGACACCTAAATGGCACGAAAGGTCTTAAAATCGCCAAATTGGGCGAATGTCTCAAACTCTCAAAACTAATTATGCTAAACAAGGAGGTCCGGACCTCCTCTTAAGTGGACAGTCACTCATAACCATTCGTGGACCGCTTGTGTTTTCCCTTGTGCCAATACAACCATGGGGATTAGTTTATGGGTGTATTGTGTCTTGTGTTTGATAGTATTATTGGAGCTATACTTATTTAAGTACGATTACATTAATATTCTGTAATTTAGGTGTCGATTTTTTTCCTGGCGAGCAACAGCTGACCTATAATTTAGGAGGAGCCGACCTTCGGTTGGGGCATTTTTTACCGAAATATTTACAAAATTATCTCCCTTATATATCCCTTAGCATCAGATTTCCAGAGAATTACTGGTGAAATTTGACATTTCTCTGGTTCTGCGTTATATAATCCCTTTGTTCCATTCGTAACAAACTAGTTCACTACAAAATCGTTTTGATAACAGTATAACAAATGAGGATATAGCAATTGCCGTCGGCTGAAAAAAATATATACATGTAATTGCGTAATGTAAAATATGAGGGGTCTACGAACTCTTATGAGTGACTGTACAAAAGGACCACCAGTATGTTAAAACAAAATAATAATGATGATGATGATGATGATGATAAAAAAAAAGCAAATCCAAATGTTATATAAGCGAAAGAAACTTGTTCCTCGAAAACTGCTGGAAATAAGTGTTCGTGTAACATCGTCTTTAGGGTGGATGAGCCGGTTTTTCTGGGCCCCCTTTTCCCTCGTGTTTAGCCCCATTAGTTTTGAGATTTTAAGACGTTCGGCCCATTAGTTTGGCGATTTTAACACATTTCGCCCCATTTCGTTGTCAATTTTAAGACCTTTCGTGCAATTTAGGTGTCAATATTGTTCTGGCGAGCGATAGCGAGCCTGTAATTTTAAGAGAATCCGGCCTTCGGCTGGGACATTTTTCTACCAAAAAATTTACAAATTTATCTTGAAGGGGGTCTATGGGTTGTTTTTCTAAGGTTGATCGAGGTCTAGCGAGGAAACTAAAAACTATATGAATTAATAGGCCAAAAAAAACAGCCACGGTTCCCTTAACTCTTTCAGTACCAGTGACATCCTATTAATGTTATTCTGGTTACTTTTAGACGAATTTGTTCAGCTTAAAAAAGGACCTCCAACAATTAAGAAGCTTCGAACTATCTCACTTAACGCTTTTGACTACCACAGATCCTTCTTAAACTGCACAATATCGTCTAAATTTAGCCAGCATAAAAATAAAAAGACAGCGCCGGTACAGCAGGGGTTAAGGGTCCAAGAATTGTGAGAGAAGTAGCCAAAAAAACATGTATAAAAAGTACAACATAAAACAAATATCAACCTCAGGATTATCAACAGTGAGAGCCAGCCAAGATGAATATTAACCCCTTCTGTACCAGCGACGTCTTTAATTCTCCCTTTATTCCAGCTACATTAAGAACTTTTTGTGCAGTTTAAGACGGATCTGTGGTAGTAAAAGGGGTTAAGTGAGATAGTTCGAGGCCTATTAATTGCTAGAGGCCCTTTTGAAACTGAATTAAATCGTCTAATGGTAGCCATAATAGAATGAACAGTACATCACCGGTACAGAAGGGGTTAATGGGGGATGGTTCACTTTTGGGCGATTTGTGCATGTATTCGTTAATTTTCTAGTTTCCTCCCTAGACCTCCATCAAATTTAAAAACAAAATCCATTAGATCCCCATTCTAGATTAATTTGTACATTTTTTGATAGAAAATTTTCCCGGCCGAAGGCCGGTTCTTCCAACATTACAAGCTCACTATCGTTCGCCAGGGAAAAATCGACACCTAAATAGCACGAAAGGTCTAAATATTGACGACGAAGTAAGGCGAAAGGTCTTAAAATCGACTAACTAATGGGGCAAACATCTTAACATCTGAAAACTAATGGGGCTAAAATGAGGGGGAGAAAGTGGTCCAGAAAACCGGCCCATGTCCCCTTAAAGGAGGGACGAATATAAAACTGATGGAAAGATTGAATCTGGCAGTATGAATTATTATCCAAAGGAGGGTACACGTGCAAAACAGTGTTGAGAGAGCATAGGAAAATAATTTATATCAAGTGCCAGTATATTATTAAGGGGAGATGGGTCGCTTTTCTGGTCCCCCCCCCCCCCTTCTTCCTCATGCTTAGCCCCATTACTTTTCATATTTTAAGACGTTCTCCCCATTAGTTAGTCGATTGTAATACCTTTCGTCCCATTTTTATATCAATATCAAGACCTTTCGTACCATTTAGGTGTCGATTTGTTCTTGGCGAGGGTTAGCGAGCCTGTAATTTTAAGAGAAACCGGTCTTCATCCGGAACATTTTTCTATCGAAAAATTTACAAATTAATCTTGAAGGGGGTCTAGGGAGTGTTTTTGTTTAAGCTTGGTGAAGGTTTACCGAGGAAACTAAAACATATATGAATATATAAATATATAGACCCCCAAAAAATCCATTGTTCCCTTAAAGTATTATAGAACCGGTCCGAAGCAAAATTAAAGAAAAAGGCAAGACGAATATCTTAAGAATGTCATATATAGATAAGTATCTTAAGATGGAGATTGTAAGGATAGAAGGCCTAGTCTTCTATCCTTACAATCTCCATCTTAAGATACTTATCCATATAATTATGACATCCTTTAGATTTGAAAACAAAACTGACCCGATAGAGAGAGAGAGAGAGAGAGAGAGAGAGAGAGAGAGAGAGAGAGAGAGAGAGAAAACAAGTCAAGAAGAGTCTAAGACCCAAATCTGCAAAAAGGAAGAAGAATATATACTGTATACATAAGAGTGAGAGGACAAAAAAGAATGTCAAAGGGCGAGCAAGAACCAACCAAGAAGGATATCCCAAAAAGAGTTCGAATGTAAGAAATGAAGGTGTAGTGAGCGGAGAAAGGGAAGGTCTCCTAGTGGGCAATAAAGCATGAGGGTGAGGTCGTGTTACCACCCCCGCTGATGGTAACCCGACCCCACCACCACCCCCCGGCCGCCGCCCTTCTTCGGGACTCGTACGTTAAGGGGACAGTGGCTGTTTGTTTGGTCTATTAATTAATGTATTCATATATTTTTTTAGTTTCCTCCCTAAACCTCCATCAAGCTTAAAATAACACCCACTAGACCCCCCTTGAAGATAGATTTGTACATTTTTCAGTAGAAAAATGTCCCCGCCAAAGGCCGATTCCTCCTAAAATTACAGGCTCGCTATCGCTCTCCAGGAAAAGATCGACACCTAAATGGCACGAAGGGTCCTATTATTGACAAAGAAATCGGGTGAAAGGTCAAAAAATCCCCAAACTAATGGAACTAACGTCTTAAAATCTCAAAACGAGTGGGGCTAAACATTAGACCGAAGGGGGTTCAGAAAAACGGTCTGTCTCCCCTTAAGTGACTGGCCCCGGTGTAGCATCTGTCAACTAGTGGGAGACCTCACACTGGGAGGAGAGTCACGAGGAATATCTTTATAATATCCAGTATTCGATAAATGGATATCACTCGTGGTCATGTGCTGTACCTATGACCGACTTGATGGTGTACCGGTTAGAGTGCTTAAGATCTGTATGTGGTAACCCAGGCTCAAATCCCGGTAGGATCACATGCTTTCATTAATTTCATTGGGAGGTGTTTGGTGTTGGGAGTGAAATACATAAATTAGATTGCCTTTACCTTGTTCTGTATTTTAGCCAGTACTTTGCCATTGCTATGTATCGACATCAACGCAAACATTGCACAAAATGAGACATCTATTAAATGTGATCACACTAATGCATCGACGTAAGGTGTTTTATTTTAGGAGAGCAAGGTGTCGGTGTTTGGTATGTCAACTAAAAGTATTGTATTTAATAATATTCGATGATAGTATGTACTGTGATGTACACAAAATATATAATAAATAAATATGGATTTATGTTCCCACGGTACTGTTTACCGAACCTAGTTTATGTTCCCACGGTACTGTTTACCGAACCTAGTTTATGTTCCCACGGTACTGTTTACCGAAGGAGTAGACCATATTGGTACTGTTACCGAACCTAGTTTATGTTGGTACTGTTTACTAGTTATGTCCCACGGTATGTTTACCGAACCTAGTTTATGTTCCCACGGTACTGTTTACCGAACCTAGTTTATGTTCCCACGGTACTGTTTACCGAACCTAGTTTATGTTCCCACGGTACTGTTTACCGAACCTAGTTTTAACTAAGCTAACCTCATCTAACTTGAATCTCAATCTGATTAGCGAAAAGCGAATAGTTTGAATTACTAAATTCGGTTTGCGCTTACTATAAGATATACTATAAGATATACTATATACGAGATAAACTCGCCAGTACATATGGATGGTGAATATGTTTTTGAAGTCGTCATTAAAATCACCAAAATACATAAATTACTAAAGTTCTGATACTAATAAATACATGAAATGCAATCCAATTTACCAAAGCTGTGTTTCAAGGAAACATTTTAGATTGGGGGTGAATTGAGTGCGTGTGGCTTGAAAATCATGACGCATTTTAGCATTTTACTCTGACAATCATTAGATGAATATGTGCAGATTATGAAGATTATATGGAAGTCAGAGGATTGATTGAGACCGTGTTTGCCCTGTTAACTCCCACAGATCCTTACTAAGCTGCAAAAAAATCGCTGAATGATAGTCAGAAAAAGTTAAAACGCGTCATGATCCTCAAAATATATATCCCTCTAAAACTTAATACACCCGAGTAAGAAACTGCAAAAGGTCACACTCGGGCGAATCACAACCCAACGAGAAAATTCACACCTCAAAGACCACCATTCGTCTCTTGGCCTTTCCAGATTATTGCCCCGTGCATGATTGAAAACATCGCAGCTCCTGAAGAAAATCAATGGACCTTACCAACCTATTTTGTAGTACCGGGTGCCTCAGATCGTTATACATTCATCGTCGTGTTATAAAATTATAAAGAAGTAAAATAGCTGAGGTTTTCTGTTCTATATTTTAGTTATAGGCACGGTTAAGCACACCAGGATATAATGAACTGTACCAAAGATGGAAGAACTCGAGGTAAGGTTTGTAGTTTGTTCCCTATACCTCCATCAAGCTTATACAAGTATCCCCAAGATCCCACTTCAAGATAAATGTGTACATTTTCCGGTAGAAAAATTTGCAAGCCAATGGCCGGTTCCTTCGAAATTGCAGGAATGTTAAGAGGAACCGGCCTTCGGCAGGGACATTCTTCTACCGAAAAATGTACAAATTTATCTTGAAGGTGGGTCTAGGGGGTGTTTTTCTAAGCTTGATGGAGGTCTAGGGAGTTAACTAAACAAAATATATGAATAAATAAATTAATAGACCAAACAAACGGCCAGTCTCCCCTTAAGTTGTATCTAAACGTTCGTACTAAAGTAGCCATGGATACTGTAAAGTATATTCAGACACAGTTTATGGACAAACATATTACAGTAATTATAAGGTGTTTTAGATCATTTTGCAATATGAACAAAAAAATAAGATTAAAACTTTATATGGGGCCCCCGAAAGGCTCCAGAGGCTTTTAGTTATCTGTAGTTATGTTATGTTGAGTTATCTAATTTATTTATTATTTTGATATGTTTATTATATGCTTAATGTATGTATATATTTATTTATATTTGTTCTACATTTATTATTCTAAACCTAAATATATTCTATTAACCCGTACAGCCCCAGCGACGCGTCTGACGCGTCGGCGATGTATGTAACGCACAGCCCCAGCGACGCGTCTGATGAGTCACCCTAATTGCGCCGACCGTAACCTCAGGTGTAGCCACTCAAGAGGGCTCAGATTTGTATGGGAACTGTGTACGTATCCCACGCAACCGTGCCGATGGTTGAAAACTCTCAAAGTCCACGTGCGTGTGCGTGAGCGCGCAATAACCTGTTTTTTTGGGGTAATTGCCTTCAATTTTTTACTCTTGTATAATACGTTTTCGGGGGCACTGTAGGACCATTCTTAAAGCTTTTTGAGCGGTTTTTCGTGGTTTTTCCTTCATTGCTAACCCATTCGCTGTTGTTTCTGGAATAAAACCATTTTTTGAAATCCGGCCGGGTTCTGGTGAACAAACATTACAAAACAAGCCGGGGCTCCACGGGTTAAACAGTCGTGGTCATGGAAATTGTGAACACCTCATAATGGAAAGGATACGACGGTGAGCATTACCATGACAACTTCAGTACTGTCCTCATTGGGGCCCAAGCGGTTTCTCATAATAGTTCGCCAGCGTATTGTCACGACTGAGGTTTAAATATATCAGGGCTCTTATTCATTGGACTAGTAATGGCATAAATGCTACAATGGAAAGCGCTAGATCCAACCTCTGATGTATATTCCCAGTGAACAAAGAACACAAATACTCTCCAGAGTTCTATATGCAATAATAGGTTATCAAACTCTCAATAAATGTGCGTCTACTCTAGGCTTAATGTTATGGGAAAACAGCCTATTACTACCTATAACCGAAGGTGCTTGGTTATGGTATGCAAAGTAAGGTGGTAAGAGAAGTTACAGCTTGCGTTACTTTAATCAATAAATGTCAGGCACTCCTGCATGAAAGAAAGTGCACTAAAGTCCTTCAACACCAACAAGGAATCTTCTTTAAATGTTAGATGCTATCAAGATGCTCGAATCGGAAATGGAACCCAAAAAAGGCAGGCAGCGGAACAATGCTCGTGCAGGCTATGCACACAAAAAGGCAGGATATATAATGCAGTCGGAGCCAAGAATATCTTAAACGCTACAACAATAATAATCGCCACGACAATGCAGTATTCCTATCAACAAAAAGAGCCTAAGTCGTTTGTGTCTCAATACATCAAACTAGGCTGCGAAATGCTTGTGTAATCATAAACGGGTATGCATAAAAAGAGTAATTGGTTTAATATACTTAATGTCTACTGTGACTGATAAAGTCTAGCTAGAGTCAATGATACGAGATACTGGTGTGCATGGCATGCCGCATAGCCTAGTGCAAATCTCAAGTCTGTGCGTCAAATATTACGTTATAATGAAGGGTAGCTCTCTTGAGAAACCTTAATACCGAAGTATTAAGCGTTCTCCTGGCGTACCTCAAAGACAAACAACGAGCTTAGAACAGTGCAGAATGGTATAGGCAAAAAGCCCTCATTCGTGCATGCTCTACTCTCAATGGCACACAGACTAGAATTTACCCAATCAACTCCAGTTCTCAGGTATGTCGTGCAGCTTTTAACTAAAGCCAGCACCCATCGGAAACAATACCTTATAGTATCAGACTCCTAGTCTAGCATTATCTAATCCCGCAGAACACTAATAATTATAGGAAGCGGTACTGAACAATATGAATGCCAACCAATGCTTCGTGATCAACTTATCTTAACAACTAACATACATGGGTTATATAAGACCTTAACGCACAAGACAACTGGCCAGCATGAAGCTGATTATGCAGAGTTAACCAGAGGGGGTATAATATTAATAAAAGGTGGTGAAAGATATGGAAAATGAGAGAGGTAGGCAGAGGAAAAGGTTCTCAGGTGCGGAGAGGGAGACAGATATCAAAGGGATAAGAGGGATGCGTTCTAGAAACCAGATCTGAGGGAGAGAGTGACAAGAGAGCTGTATATAATTACTAGCACTAGCTCGCACCGCGTAGTAAAAGCAGTAACAATTCCTTCAGCTAATACCCAAGAGGTAAAACATGACGTCACCAAGCATGGTAAAAAACTCCTCCCACCAATCCCCAAGAGGCCAGCCAGATGTGACGTCATCGAGCATGGCAAAAAAACTACGCGCCTCCTCTCACTCTGTTCTACTCTCACTCTCTCTCTCTCAAATCCTATCATTACTATTTAATGATAAAACATATACTTTGCAATTAAATATATAAAGCCTTGACATGGGCAAAAACAAAGAGCCTTTCTGGACTGCCCATGACACGAGCTTTCATATGAAATAAAGCACACAATAACACATCAACTGTAGCCACATCCACTACCCTGGCGATCCTAGCGAGTCACTGTAGGACAAGCCATGCGGTTCTAACGGAGTGGATAACGTCACACCCCCCCCCAAGATTTTTCTCAGAGGCCCAAAGCTCAAAAAATATATAATGGTTAGAACCCATGCTATATCTCTATTTCCCATCACCCAGCGGCAGTAAAATATCTGGCACAGTTCTTCAACAAAACATTTTACAAAATTATAACCCTCCCCAACACAATAGGTTAAATCATATGTAGTTATGCTCCTCAAGAGCGAGCTTCTCTAGCCCAGCATTCTGAGAGGAGTGCAACTCAGAATTACTGCTATAACATACTGAGAAAATTCAACTATCAAAGAAAGAGTTTTTATTTGATTTTTTTTGGTGTTTTGAATTTGTTTATTTCGGCTGCGCTATAGGGGCAAGCCTAGTTTTTTCTTCTATACCAAACGCTCAACTCCTGCTTTACGACCCAATACGCTGGGCTACAACCGCGAGCCAACAAGCACCAAGCGCAAAATACTATTCAAACTAAAGCAGGAGGCTACCTGTGTGTCAATCTACCCAGGATCATATACCCTTGAAAGACAATCTGCAACCATGTTGTCACAACCGGCAATATGGCGTATGTCCAGGTTATATACCAATAACCTTAGTGACCACCTGGTCAGCCTCATATTCCGATTGTGAAACTGGTCCAAGAACTTGAGAGGGTGATGATCTGTGTAAACTACAACGACCGGACCATAGGCTGGAACATAGACCTCGAAATGCCCAAGCACAACAGCCAGTAGCTCCTTCTCGACAACAGAGCAGCTCCCCTGGGCTGAATTGAACTTCTCCGAGCAGAAACTAACAGGATGCTCCAGCCCATCATCGTCCTCTTGCATAAGGACGGTACCAGCCCCCACCCCACTAGCATCCGTTGCTAGTTGGAAAGGTAGGCTAAAGTCAGGGGCCCTGAGGATCGGGTGAGTGCACAACAGGTGTTTTACTACTCTAAATGCCTTCTCACACTCAGGTGCCCATTTGACTTTCTTATCCTTCCAGTTATCCTCCACCTGAGCTTGACTGTCCCGTCCTCCTTCTCCACCTTGACTGCTAAACGTCATCACAGGCACAGTGAGAGGCTCAGGGGGTTGCCTCACATACTCCTTCATGAGATTAACGTGACATAACTGATTGCGCTTACGTCTGTCTGGAGCGGCCACCAAGCAATCCAGGTCCGATAGCCTCTCAACCACCCTATACGGACCAGTGTACTTCACGGATAAGGGATGATCTACAAGGGGCAGTAGAATCAACACCTCCTGACCCACGTGAAACTCCCTGAGTTTAACCTTGAGGTCGTACCTGTCCTTCATGAGGGCCTGAGAGCTAGTCAAATTACGGCCAGCCAACTCCAGACTGCGCAACATCCGTTCTCGACTGTCGGGGACATACTTGAGCATAGAACAAGGTTTTCCTGCGCCCTCCCATATTTCTTCAACCATATGGAGAGGCCCCCTGACACGGTGTCCAAAGACGAGCTCATTAGGGCTGAATCCCAAACTTTCCCCAGGTACCTCCCGTGCAGCAAATAAAACATATGGCAGGCCAAGATCCCAACCTTTCCCACTCTCAAAGCAACAACAACGAAGCACAGATTTTAAGGCTGAGTGCCATCGCTCTAACACACCCTGGCTCTCCGGATGATACGCAGATGACACAACCGTAACAATCCCATGCTGCGGCACTGCTTGAACAAAGAGGCTAGAAGTGAAGTTGGATCCTTGGTCTGACTGAATCCCCTGCGGGTAACCATACCGGGAAAAATACACTAGCAAGCTTCGGACCACCGCCTTCGCTGACCCATTTCTCATAAGGTACACGTCAGGATACCTTGTTGCTACATCTCCCGACTGTGCATCACTGTCCTCCTCCAACTCGACAGCACCGGTACCACATTCAAGAACCTCCGGGTCTTCTAATTGCAATTTACGAATGTCCGAAGGAGCAAGCTTTATCTAAGTGCTTGCGAAACAACTCACGCCCCCCTCCTACATTGAATTTAGCCTCCCGTTGCTCTCTCTCTGTGTATCGTTGCTGTCTCTTCGTCTTTTTAAGCCCATCCTCTGCCTTCTTAGTAACAGTTAATGGGTCTTCTCCAGACTCGAAAATCGGTCCTAATAATGAGTCCCCGAGAATGTCCGTTGATACTAAACTCTCAACCGCATCAACTTTCAACCCCTTCTCGGTACCTTTCCTCCGCTTGTCTAAAGACTGTTGACCAGAATGTGACTCCCTGGATGCAAGAGATCTGGTGACAACACACGCCATAGGTTGCACCTGACACTTCTCAACCCACTCCTGCTCCTCCCTACTCACGTCGGCCGGCTTCTCGGCAACGACTAAGGGTGGAGCCTCAGAAGTAGGCCCCGCAAAGTCGTTGCCGAGAAGGAGGTCGACGCCCCCAACAGGCAACATCTCCACAATTCCTACATCCAGGTCACGAGTCACACCATCAACTTCCATCTTCATTCTTACAAGCGGGTATGACCTTGTTGCATTAACTCCCTGAACCACAACCACCCGCGCCGTATTTACAGGTTTACCAGTGAAATTCCTCAACAATGTTTGCGATGCCCCAGTGTCACGCAAAATTCTCACCTCATGTCTTCTACCCCCCCACTCCACACAACCGAGTCCCCTGTGGTCACTAAAGGCATCACAGACAGGGAATAAGCCTTCCGGATCCTTCTGCACTGGCAGTGTATTTACCTCGGAAGAATTGCCTCTAACAAACTCCGATGTCCTCTTGAACACTCCAATGCCGTGAGCAAAAGACACGGCTGCCGGAGGAGGTCGACTAGGGCACTCATTTGCCTTATGACCCTCCTGGTGGCACTTAAAACACATAAATTTCGGTTTCGGCTTATACTGTGATGTAAAAAAAAATGACTTTTCTCATACGGCGTGGTGTTAGGTTTGGATTCAGTTTTAGTTTCATTGCTCTTTTGTTTAAATGTGTCATTGCTACGGGGAGGGGGAGGATAACGGTCCCTAGCACTTGCATCGTACTTCTGTGAGGACCCGCAACCCCGAATCAACGACAGCCGTCGATCAGCCATTTCTGCTGCTTCGACTAGAGTTCTTGGGTTTTTCTCCTTTAAGTTCAAAGTTAGATCACCGCCCGTGCTCTTAAAGAACTGCTCCAACATCATTAACTGCTTAATTCCATCAAATGTTGTTACCTTCTCAGATCGGAGCCAGTTCCCCATAGCATCGGACAAGTCCCGGGCGTGTTCCAAAAAGGTGCTATCTCTTCCCTTGGTTACACCCCGGAACTTCAAACGGTACGTTTCTGGTTGCAGTTCGTAAGCCCTCAGTACAGCCTCCTTGAGATCCTCATACACAATACATGACTCCAAAGGTAACGCATCGTAGGCTTTAAGACCCTTGCCTATTAATCTAGAGGATACAAGTGCTGCCCATTTATTCTCTGGCCACTGGTGTTCCTGGCACTTCTTCTCAAAGCGTGCGAAAAATTCTGTTACCCCACTCTCATCAAACACCGGAACCAGTTTCAATAAGTGTGAGAGAGATTGATCATGACCACGGTTACCAGCCCCAAGTCGCTGTCCCTTTGCCTCTACCCGCGACTTCTCTACGTACATGTCGGCACAGTACCTAGTCGACTCTAAATCCGCTTGGATTTTTGCTAGCTTGGCTCTCTCTTCTATCTTGGCTAATTCTAATTGGTGCTGAAGCTCAGATGCCCTGATAGCCTTTCTCTCTTCGATCTTAGCTAATTCGAGCTGAAGCAATAATTCTGGAGTTAACCCTTGAGGAGGTGAAGGTGCTACAATGTTTGAAATTACTGGTGGTCCCCCCAGGGGCAACCAACCCTGCCAGTCACCACCCAACTGTGGAAGCGTACTCGGGGTCGGCAAACCACTGGGATGGCTGGGAGTCGAGTGTAGGGGAAGCATGGCCGAAGGGCTCTGAGCACTCAACCAATCTCACTCACCAGTCACCCTGCCCAGTACACACGTTATCAAGTTATCCCTGGTCATGCTGCTAGTACCCGCATGACCAATAGCTGTGGCCAGGCATTGATGACCGTACCGATCCATACCCTCCAACCGCTCGGCAGTAACAGGCCATTGCAAAAATATCCTAGCATCCTCCTCACAGTTCACCTGATTAACCATTTCATCATACTGCTGTTCCTCAGTTTCGACATTATGTACTGTGTCTCCATTCTCCTCTGATCCGGTATAAGACATGATGCTCACAATAATTTCCCACCTCAATATTCAGAAAAGAAGCACCCCAAACTCTTATACCTCAATATACACACAAAAATTCTCGGAAATACTCAAGGGCTATACTATGTTGCAAAAAAAATATTCTTGCTGATCCCCGCAAAATATTCCCCAAAACAACAAATGTTCCCTGCTAATAAATGTAGGTTCACCAAATCCTAGGTAAGGTCGCCATTTGTTACGACTGAGGTTTAAATATATCAGGGCTCTTATTCATTGGACTAGTAATGGCATAAATGCTACAACGGAAAGTGCTAGATCCAACCTCTGATGTATATTCCCAGTGAACAAAGAACACAAATACTCTCCAGAGTTCTATATGCAATAATAGGTTATCAAACTCTCAATAAATGTGCGTCTACTCTAGGCTTAATGTTATGGGAAAACAGCCTATTACTACCTATAACCGAAGGTGCTTGGTTATGGTATGCAAAGTAAGGTGGTAAGAGAAGTTACACCTTACATTACTTTAATCAATATATGTCAGGCACTCCTGCATGAAAGAAAGTGCACTAAAGTCCTTCAACACCAACAAGGAATCTTCTTTAAATGTTAGATGCTATCAAGATGCTCGAATCGGAAATGGAACCCAAAAAGGCAGGCAGCGGAACAATGCTCGTGCAGGCTATGCACACAAAAAGGCAGGATATATAATGCAGTCGGAGCTAAGAATATCCTAAACGCTACAACAATAATAATCGCCACGACAATGCAGTATTCCTATCAACAAAAAGAGCCTAAGTCGTTTGTGTCTCAATACATCAAACTAGGCTGCGAAATGCTTGTGTAATCATAAATGGGTATGCATAAAAAGAGTAATTGGTTTAATATACTTAATGTCTACTGTGACTGATAAAGTCTAGCTAGAGTCAATGATACGAGATACTGGTGCGCATGGCATGCCGCATAGCCTAGTGCAAATCTCAAGTCTGTGCGTCAAATATTACGTTATAATGAAGGGTAGCTCTCTTGAGAAACCTTAATACCGAAGTATTAAGCGTTCTCCTGGCGTACCTCAAAGACAAACAACGAGCTTAGAACAGTGCAGAATGGTATAGGCAAAAAGCCCTCATTCGTGCATGCTCTACTCTCAATGGCACACAGACTAGAATTTACCCAATCAACTCCAGTTCTCAGGTATGTCGTGCAGCTTTTAACTAAAGCCAGCACCCATCGGAAACAATACCTTATAGTATCAGACTCCTAGTCTAGTATTATCTAATCCCGCAGAACACTAATAATTATAGGAAGCGGTACTGAACAATATGAATGCTTACCAATGCTTCGTGATCAACTTATCTTAACAACTAACATACATGGGTTATATAAGACCTTAACGCACAATACAACTGGCCAGCATGAAGCTGATTATGCAGAGTTAACCAGAGGGGGTATAATATTAATAAAAGGTGGTGAAAGATATGGAAAATGAGAGAGATAGGCAGAGGAAAAGGTTCTCAGGTGCAGAGAGGGAGACAGATATCAAAGGGATAAGAGGGATGCGTTCTAGAAACCAGATCTGAGGGAGAGAGTGACAAGAGAGCTGTATATATACTAGCACTAGCTCGCACCGCGTAGTAAAAGCGGTAACAATTCCTTCAGCCAATACCCAAGAGGCCAGCCAAACATGACGTCACCAAGCATGGTAAAAAACTCCTCCAACCAATCCCCAAGAGGCCAGCCAGACGTGACGTCATCGAGCATGGCAAAAACACTACGCGCCTCCTCTCACTCTGTTCTACTCTCTCTCTCTCTCTCTCTCAAATCCTATCATTACTAGTAATGATAAAACATATACTTTGCAATTAAATATATAAAGCCTTGACATGGGCGAAAACAAAGAGCCTTTCTGGACTGCCCATGACACGAGCTTTCATATGAAATAAAGCACACATCAACTGTAGCCACATCCACTACCCTGGCGATCCTAGCGAGTCACTGTAGGACAAGCCATGCGGTTCTAACGGAGTGGTTAACGTCACAGTATCATACTTACCGTTCCAAAAGTGATCGCGACCACTAATGTACAGTCGCGGTCAGGAATATCTGAACACCTCACAACAATAATATTACGACAATGAGAATTAACCCTTTTAAGATCCAGTATACATGTATTTTCTGTTTTGCGGCTGTTATTAAGTGATTTTGTTCAAGTTAGGAAGGGTAAGTGTAGATCAGAGGGTTAATTGAGACAGTCTTTACACTTATAATTTCCCACAGATCCTTCTCAAAATCTATAAAACCGTCTAATGAGAGCCAGAATAAGCTGTCAAAATGCATCACAATCCATAGACATTAGACAAAGTAGTTAACTGGAGAATCTCAGTAACTTGATTGTTGTGGCTGGGGTGGTTCATCAAATGAGTTCACCAGTGTATGATAATTGTACCTCCAAATATTGTTCAGAAACTCCTGCCCACGACGGTATATAATTATGCCTTCACCCAGGACGTCATTAGTGAACCATTGGAGTGATGACATCGGCTTAAGGGAGGTGACCTGTTTTTGTTCTGTCCTTTTCTAGCTTTCTCTGGCTTGTATCCATTTGGCCCCATTCAGCCTACTGTTTTAAGACGTTTATCCCCATCCAGGTGTCAATTTTTTACTGGTGAGCGATAGCGAGCCAGCATATTTTTTATTTTTGTTTGACAGCAGGCTAAATTTGTACATTTTTATATAGAAAAATGTCTCCGGCGAACCCGGATTTCTTCATATAATGCTGGCTCGCTATCGCTCGCCAGGAAGAAATCGACACCTAGATGGGGATAAAAGTCTTAAAATTGTTGGCTGAATGGGGCCGAATGGTTACAAGCCAGAGAAAGAGAGAAAAGGACAGAAATAAACAAAAGCAGGTCACCCCCCTTAAGGGGAGGGTTTGCATTTATTTGTATATACTGTATTTGTTCGTCTTTATATCTATGTATGTGTATTATATCTAGTTTACAATCAAGACCTCCATCAAGCTTTAAAAAACACCTATAAACACCAGATAAATTTGTAAAATGTTCGGTAGAAAATTTCCCCACCGAAGGCCAGTATCTCCTAATTACAGGCTCGCTATCGCTTGCCAGGAAAGAAATATCACTTAACCCTGGACAGGATTCGTGGGGTCATTTAAGGAACGCGAAAATCCGCCTTTGTCTATGCTTGCATGTCACGTGACCGGGGGAGCCAATAGGAGGCTGAATTTCCTGGTGAGGCAAGCCATCTATCAGTAGGAGCTGGAACCCCACCAAAGACAGACCTGCGCCGCTCGCTCCTCCCACCACAACCCTTTCACCCCTTTTCCGGTGCCACATATGACCCAGTAAACACAGTAAGTTTTTGTACCATATTTGTTGAAATTACAGTAATCATATGTTTCATGCCTTTGTATTAGACTTAGGACTTTCAGTCTTCTACACATGATGGCTAGATTGTGTGACGTTGTGTCCTGACTGTTGCCAGATATCTGAGTTGCCATATGCCGCCACAATTTTTTTTTCTTGTTTTTTGTTTCTTGTTTTTTTTCTGATTTCGTTATTGGTGTATTTCCTCATTGAATTTGACAAAGTACTTACCTGTTATGCCCCCAGTGACTACCTACCCATTTCCTTATAATTGTACCTGGTTTCTGCTGATTGATTGGTACCAATTAGTTACCTGTCATGCCCCCAGTTGCCCAGGGACAAGCTACCCATTTTATTACCATTTTACCTGTTCCTGGTGATTGAATTTGACAAAGTACTTACCTGTTGTGCCCCCAGTGACTACCTACCCATTTCCTTATAATTTTACCTGGTTTCTGCTGATTGATTGGTACCAATTAGTTACCTGTCATGCCCCCAGTTGCCCAGGGACAAGCTACCCATTTTATTACCATTTTACCTGTTCCTGGTGATTGAATTTGACAAAGTACTTACAAGTTGTGCCCCCAGTGACTACCTACCCATTTCCTTATAATTTTACCTGGCTTCTGCTGATTGATTGGTACCAATTAGTTACCTGTCATGCCCCCAGTTGTCCAGGGACAAGCAACCCATTTTATTACCATTTTACCTGTTCCTGGTGATTGAATTTGACAAAGTACTTACCTGTTGTGCCCCCAGTGACTACTGTGTGTGTATAACTACTCCAAACCCCCATTATTCATACTGATATTGTTCATAGGTTGTTTAGGAATGTCCATGGTGATTTATAGGCAGATTCATAAACAATTTGTTCAGTTATGAATTTTTTTCACTCAAATTTTTGCCGAAAACTGTCTGACGTCTCAGAGTTAGGTGTACACAATGCTATGTCATTGCTATTTACTAGTTCTGATCTCAATATTTAGGGTTTCCCTGTGTTCCAGTGTTGTTTGGCACTATTCTGACAAAATTTCAGCTAAATCCATCAATATTTAGGCACCCTAATGATTTTTTGTAAACCATTGATCATTTTTTTGAGTTTTCGAAATTAACCCTTTTTATTCTTTGCACAGATCGCGCCCTATGGGACCCAGGTCGACAAGACTGCAGCTGATGAGGTCCACACCATCAGTCACCAGAGTTTCATTATCCTCAGGGAACTTTAAGTATTTATTTTTATTTTGTAGTAAACTTAGTCATTTTCTTAAGTTATTTTTCTAGAATAATCATTAAAAATATAAAAATCACTCTGATTTTCAATTCCACTTCACATTAGATTAAGCATTCCTTATATTACATGTTCAAATGTAGACAAAAAATCTATCTCAATTACCTGATTTTTGGCGAATATTTGAGTGCGGCGTGCCACTTTCGACCATCGTTTCCTTTACCGTATGCGTTAGAACGCGAAACCTGTCAAGGGTTTTAAAGGGCACAAAAGGTCTTCATATTGACGAAGAAATGGGCCGAAAAGTCTTAAAATCGCCAAACTAATGGGGCTAATGCATAAAGGAGAAGGGGGTCCAGGAAAACCAACCATCCCTCTTAATTACCCTTGCTCTTCCCCACCTTCCTCTCCCTCCCTCCCCCCTTCCCAACACCTTCCTCCTCCTCTACACCCCTCAGAGTACAGTATAATGCTCATCTGGGGGTCTTCTATAGGGAGAATAGCGCTATCTTTATTGTCATCCCCTTCATTTTGTACACTATTATCTAGCGCGGTGGAGTCCCGTTTAATTTCCTTTGTTGTTTTCTCTACCATGGTAGGATTCATGAAACCTAAAGAACTACATGGGAAAGTTGGATATTTGTATTTGTTGTATTGTTTTCATATTATTTTGTACCTTGACTTAAGGTAGCCGCTTCAGAGATGGAGCTGCTTTGAGCCATGATGGATGCTTCACATGTCTCACTCCCCAGGCTGGAACAAGACCTCACGGGCTTCACCGTGTTGAGCGGTGGAATGTACAGGCTCTCAGCCTATGCCCGAGAGGGAGTAGTTGGAATATAGAAAAAAAAAAAAAAAAAAAAAAAAAAAAAAAAAAAAAGGTGGTAGATACTATTTGTTGGTCTATTTATGTATGTGTTCATTTATTTATTTGCTTCCTCGCTAGGCCTAACTTCAAACTAAAAAAAAAAAAAAAAAAAAACAGGCTTGCTATCGCTCACTAGGGAAATATCAACACCTAAATGGCACGACAATTCTTTAAATTTACAACAAAATGGGGCGAAAGATGTTAAAATCGCCAAAATTATGAGCCGAACGTCTACAAATCTCGAAACTAATGGGGCTAAACACGAGGGAGAAGGGGGTCAAGAAAAAACAACCATCCCCCTTTAACCGCAAACTGCAAACCTCAAGTGATATTATAGCTAGATATACCGGAGTAAACTAATAAGAGTATGACTGAATATAAGAATGCTGCAGACGAATTGCGAAAGTTACAAAGAGTGCTACTAAATATATCAAAGTGTATATTAGAATTGCGAAATGTATCAATGGTAGATACAACAGGTGAATCATGGACGTAAAATATCTGTTCTACCTGTCAAACTAAATCCGGCAGGCTAATTACGAAAGTAATAAAGGACAGACACTAATACGAGGATAAAAGTTAACGATGGCTACTACCAATCATATCTAACAGTACTCCAAATTGGCGTAAGTGTCCCTATAGAGAATCCTGACCTACCTCCCCCCCCCCCCCCCAGCACTCCCAACAGACTATCGGTAATCGAAATATCAGTAAAAGCTGTTCTGGCACCCAGGCCCCACTGCATTAAAGCCCCACTGGTGGTGCTATGCTGTTGACCACACCGCCGGTAAGTGGGGTTCGATTCCCGATGCCTGGTAAATGGCTGCATACGTATGAGTGGGAGCAAGGGAGGCATAGTAAGGGTTGTTGGGTCTCGGCTACTACACCCTGCACGCCACGATTGCCAATGGGGTCTGTCCGAGATCCTTTAGTACGCTGAAATCGGACAATTATTCATCGTGACAGATATAGAAGGGACGCACATATCATAAATAGTGTGTTATGAATCTGTTGATAACCGGAAATTTACTCCATCAGGTAGGTTAACACAAAATACCAAGTTGTATGTGCAATATACTGGCATAGAAATGTGGCCGAGTTAAGAGGGTTTCTTATAATAACAATTGCTCATTCTCAGTGTGTTGATTGTTTCTAGTCTTTATGCACTCTAAGTGAACATTGCATATATCGGCTGGATATTCGCTATATTTTCAGAAATTTAATTCCATTTACTATTTCTTTTAAATCCATTACGTAACATTACGTAGGCAATTTTGAAGGTCAACTAACAGAGAGTGGTGAGTGACGATCAGGATAACTTTCAAAGCGATGGGGACCAGATATTTCGTAGTAAGAAAGCTGGAAAAGAAAGCATGCGAGACAGACTAGAGGATGCATAATATAATGGAAAAGAGAGAAGACTTGTTTCAATTACTGGCACTGAAGAATATATTGCGCAACTAATTGGAGACTGAGACCTTGCAACACGTATTTAGGATCTAATGCAAACTAAGGATTGGGTTAATACTAAGGTTTAAGTGAGGCAGGAATGCATAATGTTACCCTGCTTATTAATGGGGAGGTATATCGTTTTCTGGACCCCCATCTCCCTCATGTTTATCCCTATTAGTTTTGAGATTTTAAGACGTTCGCCCCATATGTTTGTCTATTTTAAAACCTTTCGTCCCATTTTTTTATCAATTTCAAGGCCTTTCGTGCTATTTATGTGTAAATTGTTTCTTGGCGAGCAATAGCGATCCTGTAATATAAGAGGAACTGGCCTCAGGCCGGGACATTTTTCTACCGAAAATGTACAAGTTTATTTCGAAGGGGTCTAGGGGGTGCTCTGTAAGCTTGATAGAGGTCTAGGAGGCAAACACAACTCCTTCTTTAAGATGGGGATGAGTCAATTTTTCAATAGCTTAAAAAGACAGGCTATACTAGGTTCCTTAAACCGCACTTCCAAGAGTGATACCACCACCCATACACCTTTAGCCACATCTAGATGGACCTTATGCAATAGATGTCGTAAACTAAGCGACTCATGACTGAAAAGTGGCCAGAGCAATGAAAGCTCTGATCAGGACCACAAGCCGAACACAGAAGCAATGAGGCGAAGTAATAGTGGGGCATATTGGACTGGTATAAAGATGAAAACTCGGTAGTAAATCTGGTGGAATTGACGTCGATAAAAATGCATGTTAAGCTCAAAGAGCAGATCCAAGAGAGAAACAGTAACATACTTGGTGTTGAGTGAACTATATCTATGGATCAAAAGATAAAGGAAAGTGTTCTCAGTTTAAAAGGAGCGCAATAATATATTAAAAAAAAAAAAATAATAATAAAAAATAAGAGCACAAAATAAATGTATGAATGCAAAATTGAAAGTAGTAGAAGGTGTATAGAAAACATATAATCTATTGTTTATTAATTCCACTCCAACACCAAACACCTCCCAAAGAAATTAATGAAAGTAAGCATGTGATCCACCGGGACTCGAACCTGGGTTACCACATACAGATTGTATACACTCTAACCATTACACCATCAAGGCAGTTATGATTATGTTATATGATTTGTTGTGTGGGTAAATAAGTAACGAGATCATTTTTCAAATATGAAAATACTTAACACAAATTGTAAGGGAAGGTACAAATAGTGTTAATCTATTAAAATGACAAAATTGGAGTTGACAATTATTTGTATTTGGATATGGGGCTACGTTTTGCGACATTTTAATTATGTGAGGTGACGCCAAAATCATCTGAGAGCGATTGAAATATTAGATAGTGATTGATATGTCACCTGATTTTGGCAGATATTGTAATTGACATTTCTCTCTCCCCCCTTCAAGGGGGTAGTGCTTGTTTTTTGTTTATCTGTTAATTTATTTCTAAGTTTCATCGCTCGACCTCCATCAAGTTTAAAAATACATTCCCTAGACCCCCTTACAAGATAACAGATTTTTTGGTAGAAAATGTCCCGGCCGAAGGCCGATTCCTTCTAAAATTACAGGCTCGCTATCGTTCGCCAGGGAAAAAAATCGACACCTAAATGGCACGAAAGGTTTTAATATGGACAAAGAAATGGGGCGAAAGGTCTCAAAATCGCCAAACTACTGTAACGAACGTCTTAAAATCTCAAAACTAATATGCTAAACATGAGGGAGATAGGGGCCCAGATAAAGCGACTACCTCCCCCTTAAAATGTATAGATATTTCAGGCGTCTCTTCTGGCTGACTCATCGGCTAGCTGAGTGGCAGTACTGACTTTGTTTTGTGTATATACCTTGCTGTGATATCTGTTAACATAAATGTTATGTTAACTGCTTAAAGATCCTAAAGGTCTTTTATGTCACAACATACTCTACAATTGGAATAAGTCTTAGTTGTGGACATTATAGGTGCATGATTAAACTGGTGTATTCTTATCGTTTAGTGTCATTTTTAACAGATGAACATTTTCTAATAAGCAGGTGTTCAGATAATATTTGAAAATAGTTTTTGCGATCAGGTGAATATAACGAAGCTAAGTAATGTATATAGCTAAAATAATAATACAAATATCTTCGGATTTCATCACCGGTTTACTTTGGTCTCCCTGAGAAGTTTTGTCTAGGGTAAATACTATCGATTATGTAACTAAGTTGAATTTGTCGTAATCATATTGAAAAGGTTAAGTGGTTGCAGCGCGGATAAGCGTCAATAATAACTACACTTTCTACGAAAACCATTTGTTGGATATGTGTTCAACTCAACCACCTAATTGAAGTAACCAACCAACCTACCGTACATGTAATAATATGGAATGTCTTTTCATCTCAAATCCTGTCGAGACAATTCCTTATCTAAGTATAACTTAAGGGGAGGTTTCCACTTGAGGGATTTTTTTTCGAACTTCCTTCTCCCTCATGTTTAGCCCCATTGATTTTGAGATTTTAAGACGTTTGCCCCACTAGTTTGACAATTTTAATAACTTTCGCCCCATTTCTGTCAATTTTAAGACCTTTCGTGCTATTTAGGTGTCGATTTTTTCCTGGCGAGCGATAGCGAGCCTGTAACTTAAGAGGAATCGGCCTTCGGCCGGGACATTTTTCTACCGAAAAATCTACATATTTATCTTGAAAGGGGGTTTAGGGGATGTAATTTTAAGCTTGATGGAGGTCTAAGCAACACAATAGAAACCTCCCCTTAACCTAACCAACTTGCACTAACCTCTGCCAACCTACAGAAACGTAATACATAGTCACAAATTAAATATATATCTAATATACGAATCATGTGGACAGATAAAAAGACTGACTGGCAGACAGACAGAGAACAAGATAGATAGATAGATATAAATAGATAGATAGATAGATAAAGATAGATAGATAGATAGATAGATAGAACATTACGTATATCATCAAAATCAATTAGGTTATCATGAGGTTCTATGTAAATGTTACACACAGAACATTAAATAACATAACTCAAACAACTAACAAATAACATAACTCAAACAACTAACAAATAACATAACTCAAACAAATAACTCTAACAAATAACATAACTCAAACAACTAACAAATAACATATATAACTCAAACAAATAACTCTAACAAATAACATAACTCAAACAACTAACAAATAACATATATAACTCAAACAAATAACTCTAACAAATAACATAACTCAAACAACTAACAAATAACATATATAACTCAAACAAATAACTCTAACAAATAACATAACTCAAACAACTCAAGTCTTAAAATATGTAGCTTTCGTACATATTATTATAAACAAATATATGACAGAATATGGCTGAGGAACAGAGATATTGCTCATATTGTACAGATGTGAAAAGTACACACACAAAAATAACAACTCTGAAACACGCTCACACAAACACGCACACAGGGAAATCATAAACTTAAACCCGACACAGACTAGCGTATACTGTGTGTGTTCTCGGAGCCACACGCACATATACGCACACAAACACTATCCCCCCATCTTTCACACACACACACACACACACACACTCACTTATCACATATACACATAGATATATAATATATACTTGGTATACACATAATCACATGCAGTACAGTATAGTCACATCCGACAAGAACATAATCCTCATTCTATTCCTCACCAACACACATACACATTATACCATGAACACACACACACACACACACACATACAGTCATACATACACACACACACACACACACACACACACATAAACACAAACACACACACCTACACATACTATGAAACTCTGAGACTAGGGGAAATGTCAGACTGGCAAACAACATTTTATGACAGTCGGGATATGTCACATGTGTGTGTGTGTGTGTGTGAGAGAGAGAGAGAGAGAGAGAGAGAGAGAGAGAGAGATTGATCACATTCTAGCTACTGATATTGAAATGGATGATCTTATTATAAATATGGATGTAATTCTTTTTCCTTTAAGTGTAGCCTATTCGCTTGTTTGATGTTTCCTTCATTACTGTATTATTCACCTGCATAACGCCTACATTTATCCTGTTTGTTGGTATCGTATTTACATTGAGTGTCGCCGGTATGCAACCAGACACTGTAAAATCGCCAAACCATAAGGGCAAACGTCTTAAAATCTCAAAACTAATGGGGCTGAACATGAGAGTGAAGGGGGTCCAGATTTTGTTTTTTTAAATCTCCCTATGCTTGTAGCGAAAATCGTACACCTAAGCCGTGTTCTAATCCTTTATGGGTAGCGCATAAAGAGTGAGAACTAAAAGAGAAGACAGGTAGCAGAAGAACACTGGTGACAGAAAAATGCAGGTGACAGAAGAACACAGGTAACAGAAAAATATAGGTGACAGAAGAACACAGGTAATAGAAGAAGACAGGTAGCAGAAGTCAGGTAACATAAGAAGACAGGTAACAGAAGAAGACAGGTAGCAGCAGAAGACAGGTAGCAGAAGACAGGTAATATAAAAAGACAGGTAGCAGAAGACAGGTAATATAAAAAGACAGGTAGCAGAAAACAGGTAATATAAACAGACAGGTAGCAGAAGACAGGTAATATAAAAAGACAGGTAGCAGAAGACAGGTAATATAAAAAGACAGGTAGCAGAAAAAGACAGGTAGCAGAAGAAGGCAGGTAACAGAAGAAGACAGGTAGAAGAATAAGACAGGTAGCAGAATAAGACAGGTAGCAGAAGAAGACAGGTAACAAAATAAGACAGGTAAGAGAAGAAGACAGGTAGAACAAGAAGACAGTCAACATAAGAAGACAGGTGACAGAAGAAGGCAGGTAACAGAAGAAGGCAGGTAACAGAAGAAGACAGGTACCAGAAGACAGGCAACAAAAGAAAACAGGTAACAGATAGAGAGTGAGCAGAACTAAGAACAATATAGGCCTAATTAATTCATTTCACTCCCAACAGCAAACACGTCCCAATGAAATTAATGAAAGCGTGTGCTCCTCCCGGGATTCGAACCTGGGATACCACATACAGATCTTAAACATTATAACCATTACACCAACAAGAAATATCCAGGAAAGGGAACAGAAGAGGCAATAAGATGAAGCGTCTCAACGTTGGCGTATCAGAACAGTCCCACCAAATAATGTTCAGCATATCCCTGACCGTGACTGTACATTGATTTGTAATCGGTTGTGTTTGCCGGTTCGTGTCTGTTTGTCTGTCTGTTTACTTGCATTTGTTTATATTCTCAGTCAAAAGGTCAATAAGGTTTAACTACTTGTTACGTTTTTGTTTTTCTTTTCTGGACCTCATTCTCCCTCATACTTAACCCCATTAGTTTGATTTTAAGACGTTCGCCCAATTAGTTTGCGAATTTAAGACCTTTCGACTCGTGTATCTGTAATTTTAAAACCTTTCCTGCCATATAGGTGTCGATTTATTTCCTGAAGAGCGATAGCGAGCCTGTAATGTAGGAGGAATTGGCCTTCGGGCGGGGTATTTTGATACTGAAAATGCACAAATCTATCTCAAATCTATCTTGGGAGTATGTTTTAAGCTTGATGGAGGTCTAGAGAAGGAATGTATAAACAATAATAATTAAAACATATATGCATTAATACAAACACAAAATCCCCTTGATATGAAAAAAACTAGATGAGTGTTGAATGATTTAGCGTTACGTATGTGTTCTAAGAAATATTGTTTGTTTACTATTATTGTTTCCGATGTAGGTAGTAATGGTATGCATATATATATATATATATATATATTTTTTTTTTTTTTTTTTTTTTTTTTACTAGCAAATTTTGTCTTCACTGAAAATTAATCAATTCACGATTATATTATAGAATAAGCTTTAGCGGTGAAAATATGAACCCAGATCTCTTTGTCACATAAGTCTGCTTCATCTGTCCACAACTGTACATTATATTGAGGTTCGTATCGCTAGTTAAAACTATTAATGGTCCCTTATTATGTACAGTATAATAGTTACGTTAGTGTTTATGGTATTCAATATTCACCTAGCCAATTATACAGTATAAATCATTTTATATTTGTTCTCATTTCGCCTAATTTCCCTTCAATATACGTCTTTTGTTTCTCATAATATCTTCATCATTCCCTTCCTCTTTCTTTGATATATGATATTATATTTTGAAACCTTTCTTACCTTCACAAATCTTTACTTTTAGCCGTATTCTAATTGCTAGTTTGCATAACATATTATTATATTTCAATTTCAACTTTCTTTTTTATTCAAGAAGTTCTAGAATAATTTGTGTATTCAACTTAACTCAGATTTTCAATTTCCATCTTCTTCCAATAATCGTTTGTCCCATCCTGGTTCAAGTTTGCATAAATTGTGTTTTGTTTTCTATATATACTTATGCCTACCTTTCAATCTCTTTCCTGCGAGTTAAGTGATTTAAAGGTCATCTCTCTCTCTCTCTCTCTCTCTCTCTCTCTCTCTCTCTCTCTCTCTCTCTCTCTCTCTCTCTCTCTCTCTCTCTCTCTCTCTCTCTCTCTCTCTCTCTCTCTCTCTCTCTCTCTCTCTCTCTCTCTCTCTCTCTCTCTCTCTCTCTCTCTCTCTCTCTCCTCTCTCTCTCTCTCTCCTCTCATCTCTCCTCCTCTCTCTCTCTCTCTCTCTCTCTCTCTCTCTCCTTCCTGCCCTTCCCAATTCCCCTCCTCCCCCATCCCCCACTCATCCACCCTACCAGATTTTCCCCCTCCTCCCTACTCTCCCCTTCTCTCCCCTCCTACCAACTCCCCCTCTCTTCCACCCAACCATATTCTCCCCCACCTCCCCACCCTCCTCTTCTCCACCTCACCAGAGTGTCCCCTCCTCTCCCTCCCACCCTCTCCTCCACCCCACCATATTCTTCCCCCTCCTACCCACCCACCCTCTCCTCCACCCACTAGATTTTCCCCCTCCTCCCCACCCCCTCTCCTCCACCCCACCAGAGTCTCCCCTCCTCTCCCTCCCTCCCTCTCCTCCACCCCACCAGATTCTCCCCCTCCTCACCCCCTTCCTCTTCTCCGCCCTGCCAGTTTCTCCCCCTCCCTCTCCTCCACCCCACCAGTTCCTCCCCCTCCTCCCCATCCCCTCTCCTCCACCCCACCAGATTCTCCGCTCCTCTCCCTCCCTCCTCCTCCAACTCAACAGATTCTCCCCTCCTCCCTCTCCCCTCCCTACCCTTTTCCCCTCCCCCCTGCTTCCACCCCACCAGATTCTCCCATTCTCCCCACCTCCCTTTCTGTTCCACCCCACCAGATTCTCCCCCTCCTCTCCCACCCTATCCCCTTCCCCCGCCCCGCCTCCCCACCACCCCACCAGATTCTCCCCCCCCTCCCCCCCGCCCCCTACCCCCCCCCCCCCCCCCCCCCCCCCGCGCCCCTTCCCCTACCCCCCCAGCGTCGGCCACCACAAGGATGCACTGGCTGGAGAACATTAGCATTTATATGTGTTTTTAGAGTAGCTTGGCGTCTTAATGCAGCCAGGGGTGTGTCTTATTGGTCCACTGTCCCGCTTGAGTCACACTGGCTTTGTCTGTCCTGGCCTGTCTATTGTCTGTCCTCTAGCTTCCTCTGTCTGTTCATTGTCCTGCTTGAGTCACACTGTTTTTGTCTGTCCTTGCCTGTCTATTGTCTGTTTGGTCTCCGCTTTCTGTTCATTATCTGTTCTCTCTCTGTTCCTTCTCCTGCATCTTATTTTATGTCTATTTTGTCTATATTCATCCTATAAGTCCACTGTCCCGCCTAAGGGGGTCCACCTCGTTTTTTTTTTATCTTTCTCTCCCTCTCTCTTAGGCTTGTATCAATTCGGCCCCATTCAGCCTACTGCTTTAAGACGTTTACCCCCATCCAGGTGTCAATATTTTCCTGGCGAGTGGTATGCGAGCCAGCATATATATATATTTGTTTTGACAGCAAGCTAAATTTGTCCATTTTTCGATAGAAAAATTTCTCCGGCAAAGCCGGATTTCTCCATACAATGGTGGCTCGCTATCGCTCGCCAGGAAGAAATTGACACCTGAATGGGGATAAACGTCTTAAAACAGTTAGCTGAATGGGGCCGAATGGATTCAAGCCAGAGAAAGAGAGAAAAGGAGAGAAAGTAATCTATGTTGTGTTGTTTATGATCATGCTCCCGTCTTCTGTAGTATTCGTCTTCCTTCCCTGTCTACTGCCTGTCTTGTTTCCCTATTCTGTCTTATTCTTAACCCGTTCAGTACCGGTAACCCCCTTTTCTTTCTATTCTGGCAATGATTATACGATTGTATTCAGTTTATGAAGGACCTATAGCAAGAATCAGGTTTCAAAATATCTAAACCAACCCTTTCAACCACCACAGATCTTTCTTAAGCGGCATAATATCGTCTAAATATAGTAAATAAAGTATAACACACGTCGCTGGTACTCAAAAAGGTTAATAAGTAAAGAGGTGATTGAGTCCACCAGGGGAAATGTCTGATATTTAAAAGTGATTTCTCGGTCTGACAATTCCTAGCCTTAATACACCGACACATCATTAACCAAATAACATTATCACACATAGCAACATAGATTCTGTCAGACCAATCTCTGAACATGACAGGGTGATGAGTGATCAGTTAAGGGAGGAGGGTATATTTTTTGGTCGATTATTTCATATAGCTATTACATGTTTTTGTTAGTTTCCTCCCAAGACCTCCATCAAACATAAAACATAAAAATAAATTAAAAATCCATTAAAACCTCATTCTAGATCAATCTG
The DNA here is from genome assembly GCA_032716605.1 of Paralithodes platypus. Taxonomy (NCBI): domain Eukaryota; kingdom Metazoa; phylum Arthropoda; class Malacostraca; order Decapoda; family Lithodidae; genus Paralithodes; species Paralithodes platypus. The sequence goes on along the minus strand of CM064480.1, from coordinate 52,272,699 downwards.
TAGCCTAATTTTTTCGGTAGAGAAATGTACTGGCCGAAGGCCGATACTTCAAAAATTACAGGCTCACTATCGTTCGCCAGGAAAAAAATCGACACCTAAAGAAAGGCCTTAATATTGACAAAGAAATGGGCGAAAGATCTTAAAATTGACTAACTAATGGGGCAAACATCTTAAAATCTGAAAACTAATGGGACTAAGCATGAGGGGGAATAGGGACCAGAAAAACGGCCCATCTCCCCTAAATATGAAATAAGGGGCCACCACACCAGAGCTTTTATAGGCAACTTTTGATCACATCTTCATTCTGGCAATATTTGTTTAGAATCTCTGTAACTCAAAAGGGCCTAGAGCAAACTGACTGTAAATATCCACACCTATTTCCTAGTGGACTCTTCCCAAATGATAGAAACGTCAGCCCGATTGCTTTCATTCATTTCGATTTATAAGAAGTTAAGGGGATGCATTGGTATTGCCGACTAGATTGTAAGTAGATTATTACATGTGACATAATTTTTGTAATAGCGAATTTCAGAGAAGGCCTGATCAGAGTTGCAGAGAAAAAGGAGGGAAACATTGCTCGTGTGATACCCCCTAGAGTGGAATGTATATATACCAAAAATGTTGCTATCGACCTGCAAGTGAAGCAATTGGCAATACAAAAAGGTTTCAGTATCTGCCCTTTTGTCCGTGAGTGCACAAATAGAAATGGTCATATTTCTGACGCTCTACTCCTACATTTTGTGTTATCAAGCTGTCTTGGTCATATCTCAACACCTTTCCTCGCTCCTGCCTCAGTGCCGTATTTTTATACATGTGGGGATGGTGTTACTGTTTTGTTTTTTCTATGTGAGTGAGGGAGACAAAAGGCAGAATTGCCTGTAGCGAGTGCCTCCCCCAGAGTTGAAAGAGTGACAGGGCCAAAAGCAAGGGACGTTCGAGCCAAAATACCTGGACACACGTAGTTTGAAGCAATTTTAGTCATAGGAAGAGGGAAAGACTGATTCTGGGAGAGAGTTCCAGAGCTCAGCTGTTGAATAGAAGAAAGACAAAATAATTTTTCACTCTTGGGTTAGAGAGTTGCACAGAGTAGGGGTGGTATTGTGTTGCAAGACGGGTACCACGTACCCTATGTAGAGGAGGTGGCATACACTGGGAAAGCTCCGAGGAACGCTGATTATTGTAGTAGCGGTAGAATAGCGAGAGAGATGCAACATTGCGGCGAAGAGAGAGATTGCAGAGAGTTGGTGAGTAGATGGGAGTTAATGATACGAAAGGCTTTCCTTTCTACTTTGTCTAGGAGTGCGGTGTGAGAGGATCCTCCCCACACATGTGAACAATACTCAATACAAGGATGCACTGTGCCCCTGTACAGAGCAATAAGCTGTGCAGGGGTAAAGAACCCTCTGAGGCGATTGAGCACACTCAGCTTCTGGGAGGCTGTCTTAGCAAGACTGGTAATATGGTCCTTCCAGGTGAAAGCAGCAGAAAAAGAGACACCGAGAATATTGAGAGAAGATGAAGGATTGATTTTTGTGTTGTTGAAGTATAGTATAAGGGATAGTCCTCTGGGAGTTCTGGACGGGTAGATAGATGGATAAATCGGGTTTTGGAACCATTAAAAGCAACAAGGTTTTATCTGCCTCAATTGGAAATAGTAGTTAGATCAGAAGATAAGTGTGTTGTATGGCCTCATTACGTTTGTTATCGAGGGACTGTTGGCTGGGGCGTTCTGGAAAACTAATTGACTAGTGTAAGGTAGAGTCGTCTGCGTATGAATGGATGGGATTGGAGTCACAGTTGAGAAGATCATTATTTTATGAAAATTAGAAAGAGAATAGGAGATAGAACAGAGCCCTGACGAACATCGGAGTTGATAGGATGAGAAAGTGAGCGATGGCCATCCACAACCGCAGCTATGGAATGGCAAGAAAGGAAATTAGAGACAAAGGCACAGATGGAGGGATAGAAACCGAAGGAGGATAGCTTAGAAATTAAAGATTTGTGCCAGACTCTATCGAAGGCCTTCAATATGTCTAGTGCAATAGAAAAGGTCTCACCGAAGTCCCGAAAGGAGGATGACCAAGAGTTAGTAAAGTAATCAAGAAGATCACCAGTAAAGCGACCCTTAAGGAAACCGTAATGGTGATCTGAAAGTAGATTATGGAAAGATAAATGCTCAAGACATTTTGAGGTGAGAATAGTTTCAAAAACTTTAGAGATGCATGCAATGAGAGCAATTGGACGATGGGAGTGGTCACCCTTCTTTTGGACAGATTTAATAAGAGAAAACTTCCAGTAAGAAGGAAAGATGTTAGAGGAAAGACAGAGGCGAAAGAGTTTGCTAGGCAGGGAGTCAGCACGAAAGAACAGTTTTTGAGAACAACAGGAGCACCATCCGGTCCATACGCCTTTTTAGTATTAAGGCCAGAGAGGGCAGAAAGTACATCCTTAGACGAGATTATGATCTTGGGCATAAGTAAGCGAGACAGACGTAATTTAAGGTAGAGGTATTAGTATTATCTGGACCCCTTCTCCCTTATGTTTAGACCCATTATTTTTGAGATTTTAAGACGTTTGCGCCATTAGTTTGTCGATGTTTAGACCTTTCACCCCATTATTTGTCAATATTAAGACCTTTGATGTCATTGAAGTGTCGTTCTTTTCCTGGCGAGCGATAGCGAACTTGTAATTTTAGAAAAAACTGGCCTTCGGCCGGGAAATGTTTTACCGAGAAATATAAACATTTATTTCGAAGGGTGGTCTTGCGCATGTTTTTTTTTGTTTAAGTTTAATGGAAGTCTAGCCAGGACACTAAAACATAGATAATTAAATATATAAATTTACCAAAAACTAAACACTACCTCCCTTAAGTGTATATTCCGGAAGCTGTCAGATCAGAGCTTCAGAAAAAAAATTGCGGAAAAAAGTGTACGGATAATTCAGCTATTAGTTATTAGCCAACCTATCTCCTACCCAGCATGAGGAAGGAGGATCATACAGGCGGTGTCACACAATCGCTTTTTCCTGCAAATGTATTCGGCAATTGTAGAATGGTATCTTCTCAAGTCAAGCTATATATTATCTCAGTCTCTTAAAATCATGTAAATTCAGTCTAGTTGTCGATTCCAATACGAAAATACCAAGAACTATACCCTGTTCTAAGTAAATAGTCCAAAATTCCTGAACAATAAAGTAGACGTGCCGTTTTGCCCAAAATCAAAACGGCATACCCAACTCTGCGATGGGTTACCATCCTCACTACTAATACCATCATCAATCACAATCAACATAATCACTACTACTGCCATCATCACTACAACTGCCACAATCATCACGAGTACTGTCATCATCACCATTACTATGATCATCATCACTACTACAATTACAATTATCACTACTACCCTCACCATAATCACTGTCCATTGTCACTAGCATCTTAATCACTACTATAATCATTGATACTACAACTATCAACCATCATTACTAATATCATCACCACCATCTTACAATCATCATTACTACTGTTAACATCATCACTACTACTATAACCATCATCATTACTACTGTTAACATCATCACTACTACTATAACCATCATCATTACTACTGTTATCATCACTACTACTATAACCATCATCATTACTACTGTCACAAATATTACCATAATTTATTCTACTGTCACCATAATAACTACTACTGCCATCATCACCATTACTATGAACTTCATCACCACAACTATCATCATCATCACAACAAATTTCACCATCCTCACTACTACTCACCATCATCACTAATACTCACACCATCGTCACTACCATCATCACTACAACTATCATCATTACTTGTCACCATCATCACTATTTTTATGACCATCATTACTACTACTGTCACCATCATAATCTACTACTGTCATCATCATCACTACTGTCATCATCATCAATACAACTACAACCATCATCACTACAATTATAACCATTATCACTACTATCACCATAAATCCAAATATTACTACCATCACTTCTAATGCCAACTAAACTAACTTAACCTAGCAAATGCGTAGCGAGATGTTTTCGCTCCCAGAACGCCATCATTGCTGGGGGGGGGGGGGGGGGGGGGGGGGTGTCTGGGAGGTGGAGGGGGGGGGGAAACCATATTTTGGACCTAAAATCATAACTATTGCATAAAGTCAAAAAATCTTTTTTGACTGAATTTTGCATTCATGCAACAAATGTTTGTGTGAAATTTGGTGAAAATCCGTCCAACGGTCTAGGAGGAGTTCCGAGACAGACGGACGACGACGACGACGCCGACGATGACAACGACGACGACGACGACGACAGACATTTTTTTCGTGTGGTGCCCACTATACGAGGGGGGGGGAGGCGATACCAAACTCTGCTTACGCAGAGTTGATAACCTCTATAACTCACAAACGACTAGAGTAATCAAGCTGATATTTCTACCATTTGGGAAGAATCAGACAGTGAATAAATATGGAAATTAACAGCCCAATTGTTTTAGCCCTTTTTGAGTTACAAAGGTTAATGTTCAAGAGTGTTGGCCTATCTACTTGGAACAGGGTATGAATTTACACTTTCTCCTCCACAATGCAGAACTTCTGTTTATCAAGATTCATTTATCCCCAGAACTACTACTCTTTGGAATTCACTTCCCTCGAGTTGCTTTCCACAAACTTACAATCTACAACAGTTTAAATCCAGTTGTTACAAACATTTTATGAATGGAGGATGCCTTTAGGCACATGGACCTTTTTGTTTTATCTGTGTTTTCCTTCCTCCGTTCATTGTCTCTTTAAAAAAAAAAAAAAAAAAAATTATATGGGGACAAATTTGCTTGACTTGACGGAAAAAGCAATCGTGTGACATCGTCTAAAGCCCATATAAAAGAGAAGGGAAGGGAATGGGGATGTGGATCATAAGCCCATATAAAGAAGGGAAGGAAATGGGGAAGGGGGATCCTAAGCCCATATAAAAGAGAAGGGAAGGGAATGGGGATGTGGATCATAAGCCCATATAAAGAAGGGAAGGAAATGGGGAAGGGGGATCCTAAGCCCATATAAAAGAGAAGGGAAGGGAATGGGGAAGGGGACCATAAACCCATATGAAGAAGGAAAGGGAATGGAGAAGACGGATCCTAAGCCCATATAAAGAAGGGAAGGGAATGGGGATGGGATCATAAGCCCATATAAAGAAAGAAAGGGAAGGGGGAAGGGGGATCCCAAGCCAAGATAAGGAAAGGAAGGGAGATCATTAGCCCAAATGGAGAAGGGAAGGAAATATGGAAGGGAGGACCATACGCCCATATAAAGAAAGAAAGGTAATGGGGAAGGGGCACCATAAGCCCATATAAAGAAGGGAAAGGATTGTGGAAGGGGGGTCATTAGCCCATAAAAAGAAGGGAGGGGAATATGGAAGGGCACCATAAGCCCATATAAAGAAGGGAAGGGATATCATAAGCCCAATTATAATGAAATAATGGGAATGGGGAAGGGGGTTCATAAACTCATATAAAGAAGAGAAGAAAACATTATAGAGGCTCGTACAGTGATGATTACATAAACATGAATTTCCAAATTAGCATTTTCCTGATTTAGGCATTGTTTTAGATAATTACAAGTAATGTTTTGTTATTCACGTTATGTCAAATGTGTACTTACGTTTTTTTTCTGGTCGACCCTCTTCTCGTTCATGATTAGCCCCATTAGTTTTGACATTTTAAGACGTTTGCCCCATTATTTTGGTGATTTTAAGACATTGCGTCCCATTTCTTTGTCAATGATAATACCTTTCGTGCTCCTATAAGTGTCGATTTTTTCCTGGTGGGCGACAGCAAGCCTGCAATTTAGGAGAAACCGACCTTCGGTTAGGAAATATTTCTACCGAAAAATGAACAAATTAATCTCGAAGGGGGGCATTTTCTCTAAGTTTGATAGAGGTCTAAGGAAGGAACAAAATACCTACCCTTAATAATTCAACACATATTGTTATTTAAGTACACCAGAATTGTGTTGTAGGAATAGGCCTACTAATAAAAATAAGAGAAACAAAAAACAAATGAAAAAAATCGAAAATATAAAATATCCCTGACCATAACTAATCCTTAATCTATCTTCAGTTATTGTTTTAAATTATCTTAGGTGCTTAGTCATAACCTTTTGATTCCCTTTCTTATTACATGGCGGTAGAATTTCATAAAGTATATACAGCGAAATCTGTAGTTAATAACGTCAGGAAAGAAGATAAAGAAGAGACATAAAGTGGAGAGAGAGCCCTGCTGAAGGAAGGAAGGAAGGAAGGAAGGAAGGAAGGATCTAGAGTAAAGTAATAAGGAAAGAAGAAAGGATCTGTAGTAAGCTAATGTAGGAAGCAATTTCACACAGAAGAAGGGATATGAAGAAAGCTAAATATGAAAGAATGAAGGATCTGAAGGAAGGAATGATCTGGAGGAAAACAAGAAAGAACGAATAAAGGAAAGAAGAAAGGATCTGGAGGAGGCTAATAAAGCAGAAATTAAGGCAAGAGGGAGCTGAAGGAAGGAGCGAAGGAAGATAATACTGAAACAAAGAAACAGAGACCTGATTGATGCTAATAGATAAGCAAAGAAAGAGGAAGGATTTGGAGGAAGCTAATTAACAATGGAATGAAGGAGGGAAGAATCTGAAGGATTGAAAGAAAAAAAAAGAGGGGTCTGAAGGAAGGTAATAAAGAGGAAGGGATTTCAAAGAAGGAGGGATCTGAAGGAAGGAGGAATCTGAAGAAAGCAAAACAAAAGAGGGGTCTGAAGGAAGGCAATGAAGAAAGAGGGTTCTAAAGGAAGGAAAGAAAGAAAAGTGGTTCTAAAGGAAGGAAAGCAGGAAGGATTTAAAGGAAATCAAAAGAAGGGGGATATAAAGGAAGGAAATAAAGCAGGAGGGATCTAAAGGGAGTAAAATAAGAAGGAGGGATCTGAAGGAAGGCCAAAATGAAGGAGGGATCGACAAGAAGTGAAACAACAGAAGGAGGTATGTGAAGGAAGGAAAGAAAGAAGGAGGGATCGGAAGAGAGGAAAGAAAGAAGAAGGGATCTGAAGGAAGAAAAGCAAGAAGGAGGGATCTAAAGGAAGTAAAAAGAGGCGGAGGAATTTCAAGGAAGGAAAGAAAGAAGGAAAAGAAGAAAGAAGGAGGTATCTGAAGGAAGGAAAGACGGGTGGAGGGATCTGAAGGAAGTGAAGAAGGAGGGATCTAAAGGGTGTAAAGAAAGAAGGAAGGAGAGAAAGAAGGAGTGATCTGAAGGAAGGAAAGAAAGCAGGGGGAATCTGAAGGAAGGAAAAAAAGCAGGAGGAATCTAAAGGAAGGAAAGAAAACAGGCGGAATCTGAAGGAAGGAAAGAAAGCAGGAGGGATCTGAAGGAAGGTAATAAAGAAGAGAGAGGGAAGGGTGGAGACGACATTAGGCTGGTTGAGATGTAATGGTGGAGCACAGGTGGTGGGGATGGCTCATGTTATTGTATATACTCAACATACACGCACACCAGTACACACACACACACACACACACACACGCGCAGGCACAAGACGTACACACACACACGCCTGCACACGTGCGTACATATGCCACGTACAGTCATATTAATATATGTGTATAAACAGAACTCATAGTATTTTCTTATATACAGTAGTTGTTTAACCCCTTCAGCACGATAACACATTTTACCTTTCGTTCTGGCTAAACTTCGACGATTTTATGTGTTTAAGAAGGACCTATGTTATTCAGAGGGTTTACCGAGATCGTATTTACTCCTTTAAGTCCAAGATGTATATTATAAGGTAAAGAAAATCGTCTAATGGTAACCAAAAGATAACGAAATTTACATCATCGTGTTGAAGGGGTTAAGATGTACACTCATATTTTTTGTTTTCGTCTCACTCATTGAAACAGATACGAATACAAGCACATTTTAATTGGAACATTTACATGAAGCTAGATTTACGAACAACTTAACTTTCTCAATTGCAGGGGTATACAATGAAGGGGAAGCGTATCATAAGGAAACTACATCACTCATAAACACTCTACTGGTGACTGTAGACAGCCAACGAAGTGAAGGCAATTGTGAGAGAATGTAAGGTAGGTTAAATAACATAACTCTAATTATGAAATAATCATCATGAAAGATTTACAGTACTGATATTTAGCTTCTTCATAAAAAGGAATAAGGAGAGGGGGTTTTCCACTCTGCTGTTATTTCGGATACTTAGAATCAAATCCTGCTCGACAGGAACACTACTAACAATAATAATTATATTTCTAAGTTACTCAATCACGCTCCGAACACAGTAAACACACGGGATAATTACACTAGTTTATTATTATGAACACAGTGGTACAGATCAATGGAACATCCGGATCTCAACTACAAAGTATGAGTCCAATGTGAAATCAATGTGACTTGGAAAGAGTTCAATATATTTTACTCCTTCATGGATAATGATGTCACTTACAAAGCATCAAACATGAGATATATAATTATACTAGATAAACACATAATATATGATGACAATAAATATACGGGTAAAGTGTATAACGAGAGGAATAGTAAATTATATATGTGGGTAGCTGAGATCATCTACACAGGTACGCGTGGCTTGAAATACAAATAGGTCGCCAGGCGAGATCAGCGGTCAAAGCTGACGCACGAGAGGTACTGCGATCAGGTTAAAATAAATATTTAATTTAATGCAACGTTAAATCAGCAACAAAAGATATGAACCTTGCTTTACTCTTCTTGGTATGGTAATTAAATTTTCAATTTAACTATAGAAGAATAATTGTGAATAATCTCTAACACGATACACAAACATTTTTTTTACTCGTAAATGAGTTAAAATCACAGTCTATGAGGAACTCAGATTCACCAAACATGTATTGAATAAATATAGCGGAATATTAGCAATAGAAGCAGTGAGTTTGAATGGATTAACAAACTACTGTAACAAAAAAATCAGACACGGAATGAAATAGTTACAGATAATTAGCCGAAATGAGGGCCAATACAGGATTTTGAATGAATTAACAAACTACTGGTAATCAAATAAAGTCGCAGAACGAAGTGGCGATTTTGAATAGCCAAAATGAAGGCTGATGCAGTAAGTTTGAATGAATTAACAAACTACTGGAAATAAAAAAAAATACGCAGAACTAAGTAGCGATTTAGAATAACCCGAATACAGGTTGATCAAGTATAGATAACTTTTAAGACACAGAACGACGTAGTGTTTTATAAATAGCCAAAATATAAGGCTGATGAATACAGGAATGTACAATCTGAATTCCTAAACTTGGTGGTGAAATAATATCATTAACCGGGTAACGTAATTGATCGGATTACTCACAAGAACTAATATAGATTAGAAATCTTGAACATAGATTAATTCAATCTCAACGGAATGGGTTTTTACTTTTAATATTGGCGACTTTGTACTCTAAGTGATCTCTTATGAAAATTGGACGTAGCACCGTCCTGAGTTTGAGTTTAGGTTTAAGGAAGGACAATTTCTCTCGTTACACACTTCACTTCGAACTTGGACACTCAAACAATAATAACACAACTGAATAAAATCTGTGAGCGTTCCCTAAGTACTACGTATAATATCGAGTATGTAACGTAAGTAACAAATAGGTATAATGTTAACTTGGACGTAAATTAGTTAAATCACAAATATATAAATAATTCACTTGCACAGATAGAAGTTATATTCTCGTACTACGTGAACAAGGAGAGTCCGGAAAAGGCCTCTAAACAACAGTTAAATTGAACACTCGCATATTTTATATTACCTTCACAATAATTCCCAAAACATAGTAACACAGAGACACTTAGGGTATGGGTGGTGAGGAGAAGTAATATCCATGAGAGGAGATCTGGTCGACGTAGGACTCGTAGTTCTTCCTTCGGTTGGACATCAAAGGGAACTGCCTCTCTCACACATAGCTAGAGACGGTCACTTCTAGCTCTTCTAACACACCTCTGGGTCGCCATTTCGTTGAACTTGTTATAGGGAGAATGGCTAGCCCTATTCGGAAGTAACTCCGACACGGTAATATACCCACTAAAAGCTAATGCTAGTGGAAGGTATTTCCTCGTGTTTGCCTGTCGATCATATATTTCTGTCAGGCTATATTTGGATGATAATTTGAGACATTTAATTAATTTCGGAATCGTAAGGACATGGGGATTTCGATATTTTAATTATTGTGAAGTAAATACTTGCCTTAAAATTATAATTAACATAGAAATACATGGATATATTTATGCTTTATTTCTTAAGATTACACTCATATTTTAGAAAGCTTGCATGGTTGCAGGATAAATGTGCTACATGAATTCGTATTTTCCCTGATTTTCCACATTCCATGCAAGGCTTTCGTTACTCTTTATTTATCAGCGATTATGTTCTATCTGTAACATTATTATTATTTATATGTCATCCATATATTATTTTCCAACATCATATTGAGAATGTACCCTAGCTATTAAGGAATAAACATGTGAACCATTACTGTGTATTTTGTGTCCATTGTTTATTATTTGAGTGAAGGTAAAGAGCTAAGGCTAGTTGTTTCCCAGCGGAGAGGAACCCAAGTTGTTGATTAGCGCTGATTCCTAAGGTGGAAATCGCAATCAGATTATATCACGTTTTATTATAACGTGGCATAACAATTTTAAAGAGGTTCGTGTTTCTTAGTTATGTTTTATAAGGTTATGTAGAATTACGAGTGTCCATTTCAATACCTTCGTCATGATGGAGGGGAAATTTTTTCGAGTAATAGACGCCATTACAAATGTTATTAGCTCTGGTTTTGTGAGCCCAAGAATATACGATACTTAAACTGCTTGTGTGTAAATTTGTTCAGTAATAGCATTATAATATCATGATTGATAATTGTGTAAGTTCTTTAGATCAAGCATAGTATTATATGAAAATGAACATATCAAGATAAAATTGCGATTGGTTGGTCACATTTCATTGAGTACCATAAATAACAGAAGGAGGGAAACTGGTGAACATAGAACCAGACGACTATAGGAAGACTGGAGAAATCTGTCTTACATTGAAGTAACTTGACCTAATAATATTTGTGTGTATGTATGTATGTATGTATGTATGTATATTTATTCCCAGACACATACCCCATAGCTGGAGGTGGCCGACTCGAGACAGAGCCCGAACAGAAGCATTTAAAGTTCCAATTCTGAAACATAATTACACTTACTGTGGATTAGGTTTCAAGGATGGACACGCAACCAGTTTTGACCCACGTGACAATCATTATATAAACTATTTTGTTTTCAGTTTCGCCCGATAATGGAACATTTCATCCTTTGTCATGAAATACAGCATGATAATCTGCAAACTCCGGCTTCTAGTCTAACTAATGTATAGGTCAATGGTTATTTCAAGTGTGTCATGATCCTCAGATTTGTCGAGCACAGTGAAAGTTAGGAAAGATTAGTTAAGAGAAATAATATTTTCAATGTAACTTAACATTAGATGTTGTGAAATGAAATGGTTTCAAACACTTTGAGACTGTGTTTTACTCCACTTTGGCGTCACCGTTAACATATCCTTGTACAGCAAATCATATATAAGAATTTATAGACGCTAGCTAATTTACCTAGTATTGGCAAACATAAATAAAAGGTTAACACAATAATGATTTACAGTGAGCTACCAATTGTAATCTCTAATAAAGTGCCAAATACAACATTGCATTTGTTGTGAGCTACCAGATCTAATATCCTGGGTGTATAGAGAATCCATGGCTTCGTGGAATTACGGATTAACAAGAATAATAGTGCCGAACAGTTGTTTTGATGGATACATGGCGGTGATTTACAGTATGTGTGCAGCAGTGATCTCCAGCCTATTATTTCAATATATGACCGGCGTACGCACACAACAACGCACGTATAGGCAGTATGTCTCAAGATCATTTATATTTTGTGAATTATAGTTCTCAGTTTCATCAGAGGTAAATAAATGTATATCAATGACAAATATTTTGATTCGAAGCTCACAAAAGGAATTCCAAACATCAAGGGAATAAAGAGTGGTTTAAATAAATAGTTTTAATACAACCATTTATAAACTTTTCCATATCTCTCTTCCAAACAACAATAGTAACATTAAAGATAGCATTGCAACTAATAATAATGATAACACACAATAATTTTCGCTTATCGTACCCTCTCAAGTATTAATAGAAAACAACAGTCATGTTTGCTATCGTGGTCCCGAACATAAACATCAGCAAGAACAGTAAAAGCAACATCATCTACAAAGAGCATCAATATAAAACAAAAATAATCACCTATCGTCCTCCCAAACCCTTCTCTCTCTTGCTCTCTCTATCTGGCTGGAGGGGAAGGAGGGAGGAAGGGAGGGGAGAGGAGGGAGACTAACATTCGCTTGCATCCTTTTGCCATATTTATTTGCTGTTATTAAATTCTTGCGTCTGTGTATTGCTCCTGCAGTCCAGTTCGGCAATATTGCAGGCGGTGGGCTGACAATAACCGGGATGCCAAGAATTGAAAGCAGATCCGGCAATCACACACGCTGGGAAGCTAATAATTTAAAACGGCTCCGGTTCTCCCTGACAGCCGGTTCTTCCAAGTTTTCCGGCCCCGGGATTGTGAAAGACAAGCGGGCTTTATTTAAGAGATTCGCTGATCGCAGTTGTATTTTTATTTACAGTAACAAAAGTGTGTCCGGAAAACCATGCCATAAATGAATTGATTTAACCTAATTATATATATATATTTATTTATATATATACTCTCTCTCTCTCTCTATATATATATATTTATACAGTATATATATATAATACTAAGAAGGTGCACGAACCGGATGGTGTTCTTCCTGTTGTCTGTTGTACTCAAAATACTGTTCTTCCATGCTGACTCCCTGCCTAGCCAAACTCTTTCGTCTATGCCTTTCCTCTAATGTCTTTCCTTCTTGCTGGAAGTTTGCTCTCAATCAACCTGTCTCAAAGAAGGGGGACTGCTCTCAACCCTCCAACTATCGTCCAATTGCTCTCATTTCTTTCATATCTAAAGTTTTTTAAACTATCCTTAATTCAAAATTTCTTAAGAATGTATCTGCCCATAATCTGCTTTCAGATCGCTAGTATGGTTTCCTTAACCCCTGGTGTACAGAGGATACAGTAATAAAAGTCCCCCTCAGTTCCAAGCAATGTGGCCAAAATGGCAAGATAGAACAACCTACCACCTCAAGAGATGAAGGAATACTGGCTCTCAGCCTTCAGAGGGTTGGATATAAGCCGAGAAGTGTTGCCATATCGAGAGCAGTGCTCAAACGGTCGTGGTACCAGGCACAGCCTGATACAGGCAGTTACAAGGAAAGTACATTACTTTCGGCTCCCAGCCGTCGCTGGGACTGGGGGAGTGACTTATATTTATTTATTTTTATTTTTTTTTTCTATGTGATTGAGGGAGGCAAAAGGCAGAACTGCCTATAGCGAGTGCCTCCCCCATAGTAGAGAGAGTGACAGAGCCAAAATCAAGAGACGTTCGAGCCAAAATGCCTGGACACACTGAGTTTGAAGCAATTTAAGTCATAGGAAGAGGGAAAGACTGATTCTGGGAGAGAGTTCCAGAGCTCAGCTGTTGAGTAGAAGAAAGTTTGAGAGTAACGTTTCACTCTTGGGTTGGAGAGTTGCACAGAGTAGGGGTGGGATTGAGTTGCAAGACGGGTACCACGTGCCCTACGTAAAGGAGGTGGTATACACTGGGAAAGCTCTGAGGAACACTGATTATTATAGTAGCGATAGAATAGCGAGAGAGATGCAACATTGCGGCGGAGAGAGAAAGATTGCAGAGAGTTGGTGAGTGGACGGGAGTTAATGATACGAAAGGCCTTCCTTTCAACTTTGTCTAGGAGAGCGGTGTGAGAGGAACCTCCCCACACATGTGAACAATACTCAATACAAGGACGCACTATGTATATATATATATGTATATATGTATACTATATATATATATTGTATATACTGTATATATATATATATATATATACTGTATATATATATAAAGTATATTCACAAATACATGTGAGGTACTACAGTATATGTTTTATACTCTCAGCCCGGCTCGATCCACCAACAGTCAAGGCGATTGTCAATGCTTTAACAAACTCTACCACGGCGTGATAATGGATACTTATAAACAATCGTCCTGACTGTCAGTGGTTCGATTCCGCCAGAGAGTATAATAACAGATAGATAAATAAATATAGATAGATAGATAAATAGATAGATATAGATATATAGACAGATAGATAGATAGATAATACGTATATTATCAGAAACTATATGACATATTTAGGGGTTTGTTTATTGTCACAGAGGCAAAACAACATATTGAAACGTATAGGTAATCTAAACGTTGCAGTATATCCGCTACGAATAAGTTATGTTTTAATATGATTGCCTTACATATTGGTTGTTCATTTGTGTTCCATTACATTAGATAACTATTGATTATATGAAAACACTTGAGTCTATCAAAATCAATCAAAATCCTAAGAATATCCCTCATTAAAGTGTATAGCTAATCAAGATTTAGTGCTATCACGAGTCAAAGGAATCATACCGTACCTAGTCTGCTAGCTTACCCAGTACTACCAATAACGAATTAGGCGTATTGTGAATTACTCGATTCTATAGCTAACCCAGACCCCTATCCATAACAAGTAGGGGTTGTGTGTCTTATCTTAGCGTATAGCAAACTCAGGTTCCTGTCTGTCACAAATAAGAAATATCATACTAATTATATATAGCTAGCCATATCTCTACCAAGTTCGAGTTACATATATTAGATCGCCTTAATTGATCCTGTAGCTACGCCAGAACCATACAATCACGAAACGAACGTGTCATACTTTACCTTTTCTTAGAGATAATCCAGATCCTTACCTATCACAAGTCAGGCGTCTCATATTATACCATGGTACATAACTAACCATTCGAGCCCGACGCGTCCACTCGAGCCCGACGCACCAACCCGCCAACAGCACTTCGCTCTCGCTGTTCGAAATTTGACCATAACTTGAGTACTCCATTACTCATCCCTTATTTGTTTGCATGAGCTGTAGCTCATGTTAATTTCAGGAATTGTTCCCCGGATTGATGTAGAAAACCGATTCTACACCATAGCTACCAGTACAAATCGCTGACTAGCCAAACTCTGCAGGGAGGACATCGGCTTTGTCGACACGTGGGATCATTTTTACTATGATAAATCTTTGTTTTCAGGAGATGGTGTACATCTCAATGAAGTAGGAGCTGCACGTCTTGGTCGTCTGCTGAACGATGCAGTCAAGGATTTCCGTTCAAAAAATGGAGTCAACCGGGGGTATCCGGGGGTAGTGTAAGTCAAATACGAACTGAAAATTCAGACAATGCACAATCAGTAACATCCAACTCTAATACTCTTAAGGTGTTTTATGTAAATGCTTGTAGCATACGCAATAAATGTTCAGATCTAGAGGAAATCGTGTTTACAGAACATTATGATATAATCGGCATTACAGAATCTTGGTTAAATACGGAAGACAGAGACTTTTTAGCCGAATATACGCTTCCTGGTTATACAATGTTTGAGAAAAGTTGGATCAATAGAAATGGAGGAGGAGTTCTGTTTTTTATAAAGGAAAGTCTTAATCCCGTCCTAATGTCAAAACCACAAATTGCGAATATAGACATATCTTACGTACTATTAAATAATAAACGAGGAACTAAAATAATACTAGCTTTATTATACAGACCCCCAGCTCAATCAGTGCAAACTGACAGTGAAATTTATGAACAAATTGCAGAAATAACTAACACACAAGATACCGTAATTCTTGGCGATTTAAACTTACCCGTGACTAAATGGGGCGATATTCTTACTTCACACTCTGGACACGACCTCTATGCTAACTTGCAAGAGAGTTCACTTTTTCAATTTGTACAATCTCCGACCTGTGGTAATAATGTGCTTGACCTTGTTGGCTTGTACTCGCAACAAAAGAAGAATTAATAGAGAATTTGAATGTTGGTGATGAATTCAGTAACAGCGACCATCGTACGATAACTTTCACTTTAAAGTTTACTAGTAACAAATCAAATAGCAGCATTGAGAAAGTCCCTGTTCAAGAAAGCAAATTTTCATAAACTTAAATCAAAACTTAAAGAAACTGACTGGAGCTTTCTGACTAACAATAACGACATAAATACATCTTGGGAGTGTTTCACAACCACTTACCTTAAGGCAGTGCAAGACTGCATACCATCGAAAATACGGCGTCCAGGCCATAATGATAAGCCCAAATGGTGGAATAAAGATATTTCAGACTGTCTGCTTGCTAAAAAATTTGCTAATGATAGATTAAAATCCTCACAAAATGACGAAGAACGGCTGAAATTTGTAGAGCTACGACGCAAAGCCAAAAAGTTAATTAAGCAAAGTATAAAGACCCTGGAGTTACATGTTGCGAATCAAAGTAAAACAAACCCGAAAGAATTCTATAGTTATATCAGAAAGAAAAAAGTAGTTACTTCAACTGTTGGACCGTTAGTCAATGAAAATGGAGAATACACCAAAGACGAAGTACAAATGAGTAATGCCCTCAATACCTTCTTTGCATCAGTTTTTACAACGGAAGACCTCAGTGATATCCCTACACCATAGCCGATTCAGATTGATAATTCAGATGTTCTAAGCAATATCACCGTTACAGAGAGAGAAGTATTGAATTGTTTAGAAAAACTCAAGGTAAATAAAAAGCCTGGACCTGATACAATCTCGCCTAGAGTTCTAAAGGAAGCTAAGGATGAGCTCTCCAAACCACTGACATTGCTATTCAATGAATCCTTGCAGTCTGGGACTATGCCTGATCAGTGGAAGCTAGCCAACGTAACACCGATATTAAAAAAAGGCAGCAAATCCCTACCCAGTAACTATCGTCCAATTAGCTTAACCTCAATTGTATGTAAAATGCTAGAAACGGTCATAAGAGACAGACTCGTAAATCACTTAGAGGCAAATAACTTACTTAAAGATACTCAACACGGCTTTATTAAAAAACGTTCCTGTTTAACAAACCTCTTAGACTTCTTCCACGATATCCTCAACCTCTACGATGAGAGTAAAGCTGTAGATATTATATACCTTGATTTTCAAAAGGCCTTTGACAAAGTTCCCCACAAACGTTTACTGCTAAAACTAAAAGCGCATGGAATACAAGACGGTGTGTTGAAATGGATAGAAAATTGGCTCAGCAACAGAAAGCAAAGAGTAGTCATAAACGGTAAGGCATCTAAATGGACCAATGTAAGTAGCGGGGTACCCCAGGGATCGGTACTAGGACCAATTCTCTTTCTAATTTACATCAACGACATAGATGAGGGTCTCACCTGTACAATCTCAAAATTTGCTGAAGATACAAAAATTGCAAATAGCGTACTCTCAAAAGAACAAGTTGACGATATGCAACACAATCTAGATAAATTGTCATGTTGGGCCCAAATTTGGCAAATGAGTTTCAATGCGTATAAATGTAAAGTACTACATATCGGATACCTAAATGAGAAAGCAAACTATTCGATGAATGGCACTCAACTTAAGAATGTAAACAGAGAAACCGATCTGGGAGTAACAATATCGAGAAACCTAAAACCGAGTCAACAATGTTCAGAAGTTGTTAAAAAGGCAAACAAAATAATTGGCTTTATAGGCAGGTCATTTGAGCATAAATCCAAAGAAGTTATCCTAACCCTTTACAATTCCTTAGTCCGCCCTCTTCTGGAATACTGCGTTCAATCCTGGTGCCCTTATTACCAAAAAGATATAAACAAGCTAGAACGAGTTCAACGTAGAGTTACCAAAATGATACCTAGCCTAAAGAACAAACCATACGAAGAGCGTCTTAGAGAATTAAATCTATTTCCTTTAACCCAGCGCAGATTAAGAGGTGACTTAAGGGGAGATATTTAGTTTGTTCCCTACGTTTTCATCTATCTTAAAATTACACCCCCTAGACCCCTTTTCAAGATAAATTTGTACATTTTTCGGTAGAAAAATGTCCCGGCCAGAGGCCGGCTGCTCTTAAATTACAGGCTCGCTATCGCTCGCCAGGAAAAAATCGACACCTTAATGGCACGAAAGGTCTTAAAATTGACAGAAATGGGGCAACATTTCTTAAAATGTCAAAACTACTAGGGCGAACGTCTTAAAGTCTCAAAAGCAATGGGGCTAAATATGAAGGAGCAAGGGGTCCTGAAAAAAACACTCAAGTGGAAATCTCCCCTTAATTCAAGTGTTCAAAATCATCAAAGGCATCGACAATATGAACTGTAGTAAGTACTTCACTATCGACCAATCTAATTACACGCGGGGAAACGGTTGCAAAATTATTGGTAAATCTTTTAACTCACACGAATCTAAGAATTTCTTCAATCGAGTTGTCAACTTGTGGAATGGGCTTCCCCGAGACGTTATAGACTGCAGCACCGTTGATTCATTTAAACTCCGCTTAGAAAAATATCTCGCATCAAACCCGCGACTGACTGCGTTTGTAAATGAATAACTTTATTTTATCCCCCCCTCAGTTACTAACCCATCTGTCCCCTACTAACTTCCTAATCCTGCCACGGATATTAGTTCCAGGGCAGTAGTTCCCTTTCCAATGTTCCCTTACCCACTCTAAACCACTGTTTGGACACTTGATCCTCAGTGTTTTGGAGGACAAGCAGCCTAGAAAGGTCACTAGACCTGTTGTTGCTTGATTTCTTTTGTACTCCTCTGTACTTCCTTTGTACTCCTTTGTACCCCAAAACCCTATCTGTCACAAGTGAGATGGATCATACCTTACCTGATGTGGTTAATGGTTTAGATGCTTATGTTCTGGGTTTGGAGTCCCGAGTTCGAATCCAGGGAGGACCATATGCTTTCATTAGTTTATTCAAGTGCATTGGGGTATGTAATTGATGAGTAATGTTAAGAACGGGGTGTTATTTAATTATAGCTAATACATAGCCATACATAGCACAAGTCAAATGTATAAAACCTGACCTGACACTAAGTTTAAATGGAGACCTCTACCTTTATCAATTCAAACGTATCATACCTTACCATTTTTATAGCTACCCCAGAACCCTACCTAACAAGAGTCCGAGTGTATCATCCCTTACCTGATCTTATAACTAATATACAGTAGGTCCCTTTCTATCGCGATGAAGACATAGCATACATTGCAATATGTTATAGGTACCCCCATATCTTACGTATCACGAATAAAACGTACATACCTTACCAAATGTTATAGCTAATTAAAAACCCTACCTTTTACGGGTGAGGCGTATTATTATATATTTTTTCCACCAACCAACTTCACTTCTAAACTCAATTAATGAAATCAACAAATACATGTGGCACTCCAAGGACTCGAACCTAGGATACTCACATCGAAATTCCGCGCACTTATACATTACGCTATCAAGACAGTTAGTATACCTTATGTGATTTTGTAGTTAAACCAAAACTCTTCATTTCACAACTCCGACTGATCATACCATACCTGATCATCCTCTACAACTACCTCAGAACTCAACCTACCACGAGTCAGAGTGTCTTCATCCCCACCTGATCTTCTAACTAACTCCAAACCCAACATACCCTGAATCAGACATATGATTAACCCTCCTTGCCTGGGCAGCCTTTCTAAATGACAGCGCTCGTGTCCGGGTGATCTGGCTGAAAATCAACACACATTAACAAAGGCCTATCTCAGTTAATACAATAGCTATAATATTCAAGCAAACGTCAAAATGTAGTACTTACCTTGTTGTGTAGACTGGCATTAAGTAAAGCTCTCTAGCTCAACTGGTTCAGGAGTTATGGCGACTTTAGTGGAGGTAACTTTTGGCGCATTGTAGCATTATAGGCACCAATCGATCAGGGCTAGACCCAGGTGAGGTTATAGGCATGTGATAAAGAGTCGCTGGAACTCCTGTTTCACTTGCTTGGCCTCTCTTACTGATTTTCTTTGTGCCTCATTTACACTGAGAGCAATCCAGCTAGCTCTCACAAACACCTCCTCCTCCTATCCACTTCACTACACTAAACATGCACACCACACTTCATTCTTCCACACCAAAATTAAAAAAAAAAAAAAAAATTATGAATTGTAGCCCAGCCTCGGAGTCCCCAGGGGGGGGGGACCATAAATGCCCCCTCACCCGACCGACCATCCCCTGACGACCCCACACAATTACCTGGACCTCGGCCTGTTACTCTTTCTATTAATTTCTGCAACATTCGCGGACTTTCCTCTAACTTTCACTCTGTTGAGCACCATCTCTCCTCCTACAAACCTGATCTTCTCTTCCTCACCGAAACTCAGGTGTCTGTAGCAACATCCAGCAACCCCTTCTCTGTATGCTCCTACTTTCTCTATCCTAGTTTCAAAGCCAAAGGCGGATGTTGTGCATATGTGCACAACAAACTCACTTGCTCTCGTGTTCCCGATTTCGACTCCTCTGAATTCTCAACTTTATGGCTCAAACTTTCCTGTCATTCTCTTACTAAATATTTCTGTGCTGTCTATCTTTCCCCTAACTCTACCAACTTTCCCAAATTCTTTGACTATCTAAACTCTACAGTGGAACACATTCTATCCATTTCTCCTTTCTCAGAAATCTCCATCTTAGGAGATTTCAACGTTCACCACCGCCATTGGCTCTCCTCTCACACTACTGATCCACCTGGTGAACAAGCCTACGTCTTTTCTATCCTAAATGACCTAGAGCAGTTAGTTCAGCAACTCCCCCGTATCCCGGATCGCATCGGAGATCGGCCCAACATTCTTGACCTGTTTCTAACTTCTAACCCTTCTTCTTATACTGTCGATCTTTTCTCTCCTTTGGGCTCCTCCGACCATAAACTTATCTCTGTCACCTGTCCTATCTCTCCAGTACAGCCACCCGATCCTCCTAGCCGGCGGCGCTTGTGGCACTTTGGCGCTGCCGACTGGGAGGCTCTTCGGCAGTACTTCTTTGATTTCCCATGGAATGATTTCTGCTTCCATGGCCGGGGAACCTCGGAGAGTGCTGAACGCATTACCGAGGTAATCCTATCGGGCATGGAAGCATACATTCCATTCTCTTTCTCTCAGACTAATGCTAAAAAATCTTGGTTTACTCACGCCTGTTCTACTGCTGTCCGCAATAAGGAGGAAGCATTCAAACGGTACCGACGCCTTAAAACTTAAGACTCTCATTCTTCATATGTTTCTGCCCGGAATCAAGCCAAATCTGTTCTTCGACTTGCCAAACACTCTTTCATCAATAATAAATGCACTGAACTATCCAACTCTAGCTCTTCCCAAGCTTTCTGGCATCTAGCCAAAAACCTCTCCAACAATTTCTCTTCCTCGTCTTTCCCTCCCCTTTCCCACTCTGATGGCACAACCATCACTTCTTCCTCTGACAAAGCTAAACTCTTCGCTCAAACTTTTGCTAGAAACTCCACCTTGGATGATTCCGGTGCTATTCCTCCCTCTCCGCCCTCCTCTCTCTTACTTATGCCTAATATCCTAATCTCTTCTAAAGATGTACTTTCTACCCTCTCTGGGCTTAACACTAATAAGGCGTACGGTCCGGACGGTGTTCCTCCTGTTGTTCTCAAAAACTGTGCTTCCGTGCTGACTCCCTGCCTAGGCAAACTCTTTCGTCTCTGTCTATCCTCTAACGTCTTCCCTTCATGCTGGAAGTTTGCTCACATTCAACCTGTCCCAAAGAAGGGTGACCTCTCTCAACCCTCCAACTATCGTCCAATTGCTCTTATCTCTTGTCTTTCTAAAGTTTTTGAAACTATTCTTGCTTCCAAATTTCTTAAGCATTTCTCTTCTCATAATCTGCTCTCAGATCTATGGCTTCCTTAAGGGTCGCTCTACTGGTGATCTTCTTTCATATCTTACTAACTCTTGGTCATCCTCCTTTCGGGACTTCGGTGAGACTTTTTCTATTGCACTAGACATATCGAAAGCCTTCGATAGAGTCTGGCATAAATCTTTAATTTCTAAACTACCCTCCTTCGGTTTCTATCCCTCCATCTGTGCCTTTGTCTCTAATTTCCTTTCCGGCCGTTCCATAGCCGCGGTTGTGGACGGCCATTGTTCACTTCCTCACCCTATAAACTCCGGTGTTCCTCAGGGCTCTGTCCTATCTCCTATTCTCTTTCTAATTTTTATAAATGATCTCCTTAACTGTACCTTAATTCCCATCCATGCATACGCAGACGACTCAACCTTGCACTACTCCATTATTTTTTCAGAACGCCCCAGCCAGCAATCCCTCAACGACAAACGTAATGAAGCCATAGAACTCTTAAATTCTGATCTAAATACTATTTCCAATTGGGGCAGAGAAAACCTTGTTAACTTCAATGCTTCCAAAACCCAATTTCTCCATCTATCTACCCGTCAGGATCTCCCAGCGGACTATCCCTTATTCTTCAACAATACAAAAATCAACCCTTCATCTTCTCTCAATATTCTTGGTGTCTCTTTTTCTTCTGCTCTCATTTGGAAGGACCATATTACCAGTCTTGCTAAGGCAGCCTCCCAGAAGCTGGGTGTGCTCAACCGCCTTAGGGGGTTCTTTTGCCCTGCACAGCTTCTTGCTCTGTACAGGGGCATAGTGCGCCCTTGTATTGAGTATTGTTCACATGTGTGGGGAGGTTCCTCTCACACTGCTCTCCTAGACAAAGTTGAAAGGAAGGCCTTTCGTATCATTAACTCCCGTCCACTCACCAACTCTCTGCAATCTCTCTCTCTCCGCCGCAATGTTGCATCTCTCTCGCTATTCTATCGCTACTATAATAATCAGTGTTCCTCAGAGCTATCCCAGTGCATACCACCTCCTTTACGTAGGGCACGTGGTACCCGTCTTGCAACTCAATCCCACCCCTACTCTGTGCAACTCTCCAACCCAAGAGTGAAACGTTACTCTCAAACTTTCTTCTACTCAACAGCTGAGCTCTGGAACTCTCTCCCAGAATCAGTCTTTCCCTCTTCCTATGACTTAAATTGCTTCAAACTCTGTGTGTCCAGGGATTTTGGCTCGAACGTCCCTTGATTTTGGCCCTGTCACTCTTTCAACTATGGGGGAGGCACTCGCTATAGGCAGTTATGCCTTTTGCCTCCCTCAATCACATAGACAAAAAAAAACAAAAAAAAAAAAAAAATGCGTCCGAACGCTCAACTGCGGCCCCGGCTACGACGCACTACTGCACTCGTCGCCCCACCCGCAATTATGCCGGGAAGCGATTTGAGTGTTATTATTGTTTATTCTGCATTTATTATAATTATTATGTTATTTTCACTCAATAAAGTTATTTTTATGAAGTTATTTTTGTGTCTCACTTGTACTTTTATTGTTATTATATTCTTAGTGTCACTTTCACTGGACTATGATAATTGATAGTGTCATTTTCACTTTTATGTATTGTTAGGTAAGCTATAATATAGATTTTATTGTCACTTTCACTTGCTCATATTGTTATGAAAGCACTTATTATTAGTTATTTGTGTCGCTTTCACTTTTACTCAGTTTTATTATTATTTATAGTTCACTTTCACTGGACTTGGATAATTGATAGTGTCATTTTCACTTATTTATTGTTAGGTAAGCTATAATGTAGATTTTATTGTCACTTTCACTTGTTCATATTGATATGAAGGCACTTATTATTAGTTATTTGTGTCTCTTTCACTTTTACTCATTATTTTATATTATTATTAGCCTACATTTTAGTGTCACTTTCACTGTCATTGTCACGGGCACTTCAATATTGGACTAGAGTGTGAAACTGGTTGAAGCACTGTCCAGCGCACAGTGCCACTTCACACTCGAGGCATTCCCATGTGGTTTTTGTGGCTTTACGGGGTCTGCGAGTTGTTTGGCTACACACATGGCACCTCTTCTGACTCCTAGCATTACCACCTGGTACTTTGGGAGGAAGGGGGTGGAGGTGCTTCCTGAAGTAGTCGGCACATGCCGTGCGGTCCAGCCGGCCTGGTCCTTGTAGTGGTCTCCCGGCTGTAGCATGTTTTCCCAGGAGCTCAAGTATCACCTGCTTGTGGAACTTGCGCAGGGACTTATACTTCTTGGCTCCGGGAGTATTCAGTCGGTAGATATTGTAGGCATTGAGGGCCGACATATCTACCGTATGCAGAACAAACTTCTTGTACCACCTGCAAGATGTTCGCAGGCAGTCGATGAAACCCATCTGCATGTCGGACTTATCGATGAGACGCATGTTGAGATTATAGTTCAGGACAGCAACTGGTTTCTGGACGGGGTTTTTTGTCTTCCGGTCCACTTTCCCGGTGGCGACCATCTCGGCTTTGTGGCATGTGGTGAGGAGGTTGACCTTCCGCTGGTCATGCCAGTGGATAGAGAGGATGGGGCCACTCTTCTTGTGGAAGACCTCCGTCTTCTTGGTCTTGGTCGGGTACACTGGCATGCCCTTCCTCTTTGCCTTGACTGTGCCGACAGTCCCGGTCTTGCGGTCATGGAGGTACTTGGTGAGGACGGGCGACGTATAATAATTGTCTGTGTACAGGATGTGGTTCTTGTGGAAGTGCTTCTCCATCATCTTCTGTACGACAGCGCCGCCAAATCCAATGTCGGGGTCAGTTACAATCTCGCCACCACTGCCGCTGTAGACCACAAAGTCCAGCACATATCCCGTCTTGCAGTCGCAGAGGACAAAGAGCTTGATGCCGAAACGGTGTCTCTTCGACGGGATGTATTGTCGGAAATGCAGCCTACCACGGAACAGGACCAGAGACTCGTCGAGGCACATCTTCTGGAATGGAATCAGGTAGGTGGTAAACCGATGACGTATCATGTCATACAGCTTCCTGATTTTCCATAGCCGGTCGGGAAGGTGGACATGCATGTTGTTGGTCAGGTGGAGATACATACATACAGTCATACATACATACGGGTTCAAAGATACGACAGGATGTCAAAATACAGTAGAACCTCGTTTATCCGGCACGAACGGGGGGCAGCCGATGCTGGATAACCCAATTTTCCGTTGTTTTGAGAGTTACTCCTAGGCCTAGGCTATAGATAGGCCCGTCATGCGCATCGTCGATCGCCGACACTCGGCGCCGTCTGCTTACTCTGCTTTTGCTAGAAGACATAGGCCTAGCCTATATATCTCCACAAAGAAATTACCTAACCTATGTTAGATGTATATCAGTCAGCAGAACTCACTGTTATCTCTTGTTTGGCTTTGTTTACTTCTGTACCGAACGGTCCACAACACACAAACATACACACACACATCAGCTGACTGAAAGCAGTGACCACGAGTCCAAAACAACTTTTATTATTTAGGTAAAAAGTTATTTCTGCCTCCTGATATATATCTAAGCTAGGTTAGACCATTTCTTGGTCTGGCTAGCTATTGACATGGCAACTTGTTGCCAAGGTTATGTTGTGACCAGTGGTACAAAACAACAACCTTAGCAACAAGTTGCCAAGTCACTAGCTAGCCAGACCAAGAAATGGTCTAACATAGTTAGATATATATCAGGAGGCAGAAATCACTTTTACCTAAATAATAAAAGTTGTTCTGGACCTGTGGTCACTGCTCAGCTGATGTATGTGTGTGTGTGTGTTTGTGTGTTGCGGACCGTTCGGCACTAGTAAACAAAACCAAACAAGAGATAACAATGAGTTCTGCTGACTGATATATATCTAACATAGGTTAGGTCACATCTAACCTAGGTTAGGTCATTTCTTTGTAGAGATATATAGGCTAGGCCTATGTCTTCTAGTAAAAACAGAGTAAACAGACGGCGCCGAGTCTGTCGGCGATCGACGATGCGCATGGCGGGCGGTTTGAATTAATTTTCGCCGCATTTTCTCTGATTTTATACCTAATTAATGCCTGGCTGATTCGTGCTGTTGTTTTGATGGTGCCGCTGTTCTGAATGCCGGATAAACAATGTTGTACTGTACCTGTCCCTGGACATGTATTTTCCGAATGCTGAGTTGTGATGAGGTCGGCAGTTATCCAGTAATCAGCCAGTGCATGTTTCCTGACGTGTGTCATCAGCATAGTCAGTGCCAGAAAAACATACATTTCTGACACAGTGACAGGTCGCCATGCCACCATCTTGGCACTTGTCTTCCTGCCAAGAAAGTTTGCACAGATGCTGTGATGGTTGTTGGTTTCCTCCACCAGGTATTCCATGACCTCGTTGTCATAGAAGCCACAAAAAAGTTCACTGGGGGTTGCATCTGGGCCACAGGTATTTGCTGCTGTCACCCCTGAGCCAATCTGCTCCTCGTCAAAAGCAGGACAATCTGGCTCGAAATCTGCCCTATCAGTCCAGACAAACAACTCCGATGAGCACACACTCGTAGGCACACGCCCAGGCCCACGCGCACGCCCACGCCCATGCCCAGGGGAAGCGGCGTCGGCAGGCTGAGCCGCACGCCCTCGACCTCGTCGTGTTGGTCTCTCCTCTTTTTCCACATCCTCTTCCTCCTCCTCCTCAGGTGATGTCAGGTTATCTGGGGCAATGTTGGGGTCGTCAACATCTTCTTCGGGGGACAATTCTGGCGAAGAAGTGACCGGGCATCAGCGGCGTGGGGGGCGGGAAGCTGCGGGGGGTGGAACAATGGGAGCCTCAGCCTCGGGAGTTGGACTCCTTTTGCGACACGCCGAGGGCTTCTCCGCTCCAAATAATGCTCTTCGATGTGAGGGCTGTGGCACACTGTGGGAGGACAATGCCGCACCACTAGTACCACTTGAAGAGGCCCTTTGCTCATCCTGAGGGAGAGATGAAGTCAAGGGCTGTGGGTGACCCGCACGGCGTCCCGGGTCAAGGCGTCGGGACAAAGGAATGCGGGTGGTCGCTAGACCAGGGTCGGCGTCATTGTCACTATCACTTTTATCGCCTTCCCTTGCTTCTTCTGCTGCCCTGCATGCTTTTTTAGCTGCACTTTTCACCAATGTTTTCTTATAAAAGTATTTGCCCACTTTCAAGGGCGTACGAGCAGGCAAGGGGGAAGGGGAAGTTCCCGGGATAGGCCTAGGCTGACCAAGCAAAGATGGCGGCGGGGTGGGCCTAGGCTCAAGCACACTCGGAAGTTCTATTTCACCTTCCTTCACCACTTTACACCAGGGGACTCACTACTGTCTCCTCCCTCAAACAAATCAACATTATCATCACCCTCAAACCCCACAAAATCATCATCTTCACTCGCACTCATGAATTGTTCTTTGTCGATCAAGCTTTCGCCACTGCTTTCTTCAGTCAAGTTGGCAAAAAGTTCTCTCTCTATCGCACTATCACTCAATAAAACCTTTGCTTTCTTACGTTCTGGCTTTTTCTCGCTTGTAACAGGCGTCGACGTAGCTAGTGGGGTAGCAGTTTGGCTCACAGGAGGTTGCACAGAATCGGACGCGTCGGAAGATTTTTTTTTGCTATAACTCGCTATGGCGGGCACGTACGAACTGATAACGGTAGTAGTTGAGGCTTGGTGGCGCTGCGATCGCCCCTGCAAAGGAAATTTTCGCCGTGCGGATTTAAAAGCACGCTTTCTAGCATATGGATTTTAAAATGACACCCGGGCTCTGGCCCCTTGGCCGCACTGTCATTTGAAAATGACACCCGGGCAGGAAGGGTTAAGTAACACCCCGTTCTTAACATTAATCATCAATTACAAACCCCAATCCACTTGAATAACTAATGAAAGCATATGGTCCTCCCGGGATTCGAACTCGGGACACCACACCCAGAACATAAGCATCTAAACCATTACACCACCAACACAGTAAATTATAAGGATACCTAACCATATGTTACAGCTAAACCAGAATCCTCACATACTGGTGAATTTGAGGTACCAGACACGGTACTATTAAGGGGAGATGGGTCGTTTTTCTGGCCCCCCCTTCTTCCTCATGTTTAACCCCATTAGTTTTCAGATTTTAAGACGTTCGGCCCATTAGTTTGACGATTTTAATACCTTTCGCCCCATTTTGTTGTCAATATTAAGACATTTTGTGTCATTTAGGTTTCGATTTTTTCCTGGCGAGCGATAGCGAGCCTGTAAATTAAGAGGAACCGGCCTTCGGCCAGGACATGTTTCTATCGAAAAATGTACAAATATATCTTGGGAAGTGTTTATTTAAGCTTGATGGAAGTCTAGGGAGGAACCTAAAAAGCTAATAAAAAGATACATAAATGAGCAAATAATTACGACCATCCCCTCTTAAGCCATTTTTATGCTGGCCCCATTCCTCCCCTTCTGTAATTGCCTGGTTTACTGTAATTTGTGGAGATTGTGGACCCATGCTAGCAAAAACCCCAATGCAGTGAGGAGGGGGGATACACAGGAAACACTCATTAGTCTAGCAACATCGATTATTCGTCTGGTTGACTAATTAGGGTTAGTCATGAAATCCATACAAATACCCGACTGATTTTCACTGAACTGGGCTAATCTGTGAGTCTTGCCACCACTAGACTGTTGAGAAATAGTCAGTTATAAGTTATTATAAAGGCTGAATGAAATATAAACATCTTTGCTAGACATCAGGCTGTTCACAGACTATTGGCACACATTCGCATTGTGCATACAAATGTGTTCGGAAATTATCAAATTATTTGAAGACAAAAAATAATACGTGTTCAAACTAATACTCGTAATATGTGTACCAGGTTTGCTATAGTCTATGTGTTTTCTTATGACAAGCTTATTTACAGTGACAGTATTTAATATGGCGATTAATGCAAAGACGTTGGTGAAATGTTCCCAATAAAAGGGTTGGTGGTACAGGTGAAAGGCAGACGCCATAAACCAAGATAAAACAAATATAGATGACAGCAAGTTGATTGATCTGTAATGGTATACGGTACACTATCGTATATATGTTTAACCCCTACAGCACGATGACGCAAATTATATCTGGTTAACACAAGACTAAGCTATAGAAAGATCTTTAAAAAATAATGGGCTACATATTACGTCAATTAACATCTTGACTCCATTTTTTGTTCTAAGCTGAATAAAATCGTCTAGTGATAACCAATAATACAGTTTAGCTATGTAGTTAACCTGTGTCCAAGCTTGCCAAAGTTATAACTATCTTGTCTTAATACAAATAATCAAGGAGGATTAAGTTTCATTCAGCCTTCAGAAAATCTCACCAGCTTTTAGGTAATTATGTCAACTTTGACTAATTTTAAAACAAACAAAACCAAGAGATTAGTGTAGTTCAATTGAGATTAGTCTAATATGAAAATGGAGTACTCGACTAACTCTTTGTGTGAGTAATATTTTATAATCACATATTACCACAATTACTAATACTTCCTTACATAATATAGAGCATATATCTGAACTCACTTAAGTTTTCGTTTAAGTATAATACTAAATAGAGGTCCACTTTCCGACAAGAGAAACGTCGGTGAGATAATTGACAGTGAATGATAATGAGCTTACTATGAATCTGTCAGGTATTTGGGAGTGAAGCGCCTTCAATGTATTTGGATTAAGTAGTAAGGCTTAAGGGGGGATGGTTGGTTTTTCTGGTCCCCCTTCTTCCTCATATTTAGCCCCATTAGTTTTCGAATTTTTAGACATTCGGCTCATTTAGTTTGGTGATTTTAAAACCTTCATCCCATTTCTTTGTCAATATTTAAACCTTTCGTGCCATTTAGGTGTCGATTTTTTCCTGGCGAGCGGTAGCGAGCCTGTAATTTAAGAGGATTTGGCCTTCGGCCGGGACATTTTTCTATCAACAAATGTACACATTTATCTTGAAGGCGGGTCTTGGTGTTATTTTGTTTAAGTTTGTTGGAGGTCTAGGGATGAAACTAAAAAAATATATACATCAAAAATATAAATATATAAGCAAATAAATACTGTACGTCCATCCATCCCTCCTTAAGCGGTGTTGGTAGTCATTGGTAAGTGGTTGTGGTAGTAAGCTGTGGCAAGGGTGATGCTTACTGGTAGTTTATAGTGGTAGTGATTGACATAATGGTAGTGGGTAAGTGGTTGTGGTAGTAAGCTGTGGCAAGGGTGATGCTTACTGGTAGTTTATAGTGGTAGTGATTGACATAATCTGTTGCAAGGGTGATGCTTACTGGTATTTTATAGTGGTAGTGATTGACAGAATGGTAGTGGGCAATGGTGGGCAGTAGTGGTAGAGCTGGTGAGTTATTTTGGGTAGTATCAAGTAGTGGAAGGTTGTAGTTGTGAATTAAATGTGTGTGTGTGTGTGTGTGTGTGTGTAATAATAATAATAATAATAATAATCGGTTTATTTCAAGCCGGCAGCCAATGGGGCTGAAAATACACAGACTTAACCTAGATCTTATCCTAATGGATCAACAAACTGATCCTGGCAGCTAACGAGAGCGCCTACATACTCCCAAGGGAGTAGGACGTGGGCAGGAGACTTTGTGGGTCCCCCGAGACGATCCGCCCAGATCTTGCCTTCACGGCCAGGGAAAGTTTTTGAGAGAACTTCCCCTGCCGGCGCGTGGGATTGAACCCCCGACACCAGAACTAGCGCTCCCAATACAGAGTACTAAGCGCGCTCGGCCACCGTGACCGTGACCGTGTGTGTGTGTGTGTGTGTGTGTGTGTGTGTGTTGATTCGTTGATATTAGTGAATGAGAGTCCGAACATATTATATCGACCGCCATTATATTATATAAAACAATTTATTGTTTGCATACCGAGAGAGTTTGCTTTAGGGAAAAATTGTGCAGTAAATACATTATTAATTTATACAGTCAGAAGTCATATGATTGTTATGCATTCCCGTATCGCACGTGTAAACAAATAAATATAGAGTAGGTTCAGATGTATTCTTACATAATCAACTACATAATATACAGTAGATTCGGATATATAATAGCGTACAGTACACGGGAGATACATAGGCTTAGGTATATAATAGTACTAAGGGTCATTATATAGGCTCTGATATATAACCGCACACTCGAACAACAGCTGGCGAGGATGAAATACCGTGTTAATTAAAGGGGTAGTGGTTACTTTTGCATCTATATATTTATGTATATATATATTTTCTAGTTTCCTCGCTAGACCTCCATCCATCTTTAAAAAATAACATCCCCTAGACCCCTCTTCAAAATAAATGAGTACATTAATGTGTACACTCTTGAAATTACAGACTCGCTTTTGCTCGCCAGGATTAAATCGACACCTAAATGGCAGGATAAGTCTGAAAATTTGACAACGAAATGGGGCTAAAGGTTTTAAAATCGCCAAAGTATTGGGCCAAGCGTCTTAAAATCTGTAAACAAATGGGGCTAACACACGTGGGAGAAGGTGGTCCACAAAAGCAACCATCCAACCCCCCCCCCCCCCTCTAAGTAGAGGAAGTCGCGAATTGGCCCGGGACACTGAGAAATTGGTCCCATTCCTTATAACAGTGGCGGGGGCAAGTGGTGGCGGCGGCGGTGAGGGATGTCCTGATTATAAGTTCGGGAATAAAGCTATTAGGGGGATTTACCGATTACAAGTTGGAGATGGGAGAGCTATTGGAAGTTGGGGAATGATGCGATTATATAAATTAGCGGATTAGGATTATGAATGGAAGAGATATGGCGATTTTTTACAATATTGTATTATGAAATATATGTTTATTAACACTAAAAACTCCAATATGGAGGGTTTTTTGTCAAGTAAAAGAAATGTATAATAAATATAGAGATATTTTGTATTTTTAAGATGCAATGGATAATTATTACAGAGTGAACACATTAATACTTTACAAAGTACTCTAATTCATAATTAAAGAAATATATATAATTTGGTGATAAACGATTGGGAAATGATGAACTGCCAGTGTTATCCGCTTACAAGATAAATACCACCACACTGAAAAACATTAAGATACATAGATAGATAGATAGAGAGAGAGAGAGAGAGAGAGAGAGAGAGAGAGAGAGAGAGAGAGAGAGAGAGAGAGAGAGAGATTAAGATATTTAAATCAGACATAAAGATAACCAGTTGAAGAATGAACACATTACATTATTATTTGGATGTAATGAAATTGTATTGAATGACATGTTACAAAACAAGGGATTTGGAGATTCCACGAATTACGATACCACAAGTGAAATACGGAGGACTTACACAAAATATTTGACTACTCTTTGGGTAATAAGATTAAAAAACGGATAGGTACGTAACAATAGGATTATATGACCCGAAAGACTACAAATCAGGGAAAGAATACTAAAAGAAAATATCACCTCAAATTATACCTCGGTAAATGTTGCGAAAAATTGTACTTCATTTGTCCTGCTATATAGTCCATTGTTGACTGTAAAATATCATATGTATCAAAACGTATATCAAATCATTGGGTATGTTGATAGTGATGTATAGCACAGTACCTCTCTATACATATGTTGATCACCACCTATATTCCTTTATGTGGCTATACTCTTATGGATATTTATATTTATCTTTCCATACCTTCTTTAACCCTCTCTGGTTTTTGTTTTCATTTTATCGTGGCTACTATTAAACGATTGTATTCAGCTTAGGAAGGACGACTACCAATTAATAACCAACAGGCTATCTCGATTAATCCTTTTAGCTACCATATATCCTTCCTAAGCTACATTGAATCGTCTAAACGTGGCTGAAATCCAATATATAAGACGTCACCGGAACAGAAGGGGTTAAACCCATAGTTATTTACAGTGTAGGGATGACATACACGGTTGTATTCTAAAGGGGGACCACATCGTTATATTTGTTTCTCTCTCTCTCCCTCTCTATCTTGGTTGTATCCATTCGTCCCCATTCAGCCTACTGTTTTAAGACGTTCATTCTCATCCAGGTGCCGACTTTTTCCTGGCGCGTGTTAGCGAGCCAGTATATATTGTTTAATGTTTTTGACAGCAGGCTAAATTTATAAATTTTTCGATATAAAAATGTCTCCGGCGAAGACGGATTTCTCCATACAATGCTGGCTCGCTATCGCTCGCCAGGAAGAAGTCGACACCTAGATGGGGATAAACGTCTTAAAACAGTAGGCTGAATGGGGACGAATGGATACAAGCCCGAGCAAGAGAGAAATGGAGAGAAACAAAGCAGGTGACCCCCCTTAATACAACCTAGACATAAAAAACGCCATCTTTTGAATTAATACAACACTTGTTCAGGCTGATAACATTTTAGAGATATATACTTGTCTTTGTTATAAAAACAGCTTGTATGACCGGTATATATATGTGTCTGTACATATGGGTGTGCAGTATGTATGCACTTATGTAGAGTAGTTATCTATAAATGCGTGTGCTGTAATTTTACCTATTTGTACTGTACTTATGTGATAGTTACGGTATGATTTGCAATGTTTCTATATTTAATCATCTGTATTTTCAGTATGTATGTATATATTTAGTTTCACTGCGTTTCAAATATTTGTTCCCACTCTTCAGGGACTTTATATGTATTTGCGTATGGCAAATGTATATAACATAATTTTTCGCCCGGTTCTCGCCATCGATAATGTGGACGTCCTCACAAGAAGAAGTCCATGATCGTGATACCCCCACCATAATACCTGCACACTCATTTAAATTATTTAATCTTAACCCCTTCTGTACCTGCGACGTCTTTTCTATATTATTTCAGCAACATTTAGACGATTTTATTGAGCTTAGGAACGATATATGGTTGCTAAAAGGATTAATTGAGATAGTTTGTAGCCTTTTAATTAGTAGACGTCTCTCATGAGCTGTACAAAGTCATCTAATAGTTGCCAGAATTTAATGGAAAATACATCACCGATACAGAAGGGGTTAAAGGCAAAGTTGTGAAGCCTCTGGGATATAACAGAACATTGGATGGTCTCGCTTGGGTTCGATGCAGATTCAAATGAGTGTGCAGATACTATGGTTCATGACAGTACCTCCTCCTCCTGCCCTTCCCATCCATTAGTATTCCTCCGTGGCATACCTGGGCAAACCACCACCACCACCCTAATTACGACCAGAAGGAAGCAACTCGGCAGGTAATGGGGGGGGCGGGGGAGAGGGGGGGGGGGGAGAGGGGGGGGCGGGGGAGAGGGGGGGGGGTTATTAGTGGGGAGGGATGGGGAAAGCTGGTGGGGGGATTAATGGGGAGGATAATTAAGAGGTTGATGGAGAAGAGGAGGCTTGCTGGGGTTGGGGATGGGATAATTTCTGTAGATTGGTGGTGGGGCAAGGAAGGTTGGGGGAGAGGATGGGGGAGGAGAGTGGAGAGGATGGGAAAACTTGAGTGGGGATGATTGGTGGTGGAGAATGAGGGAGATTGGTGGTGAAGAACGAGGGAGCTTGAGGGGTATTGATGGTGGAGAATGAGGGAGCTTGAGGGGTATTGGTGGTGGAGAAGGGTGTAGCTTGAGGGAGATTGGTGGTGAAGAATGAGGGAGATTGGTGGTGGCGAATGAGGGAGTTTGAGGGGGATCGGTGGTGGAAATTGAGGGGGATCGGTGGTGGAGAATAAGGGGGATTGGTGGTGGAGAATGAGGGAGATTGGTGGTGAAGAATGAGGGAGCATGAGGGTGAGGATAACTGACTTAATTCTCTATCCACTATAGATAATAATAATTAGTACCGTACTTTGTTATCTGAATATTTTAACATCCCCAAATTCAGGTTGGGACAATTAAGCCTTCGCCACGACTACCAACTGCAATTTAGGTGGACTTGGGGAATCTACCGAAAAATTGTACAAATGTATCCTGAAGGGGAGTCTTGGGGGGGGGGTCTTTTTATGCTTGATGGACGTCTATGGAGCAAATTACTACCCCCCCCCCCTCCCCCCCCCCCCCCCTCACACACACAGACACACACACACACACACACTTAACTGGTGAAGGAGAACATTAATGGTGATGGCAAGAAAACAATTATTGAATACAAATCGTAATGGGGGTAGACATTTGGAAAACATTGTGAATAAAGTTATAGGTAGAGAGAGAGAGAGTTAATTAGTGAATATATATACTAGTCTATTGGGTATATTTAGCACGGGTGATTAGTAGGTGATCTTTGGTTGGCTTACAAATTATGAAAAGAAAAAAATACAGAATATTCTAATTAAGAGGTTTGCAGTCGAAAATGATTTTTTGCGGAGGAATGGAAGTAAAACATAATTAGTTTTGGGAATATAAGTCGTAAATAACCATTTAATTTTACCTGTATACCCTATTAATATTATATTCTAGCTATTATTTGACGATTGTATGAGCTTCACAAGGGCCTGAGGCATTCAAAGAGGTAACTGAGAACAACTTTGCAGAACTGCAACAACTGAAATAGAAACGAGACACTATTATAACTATTATGTTCATCTATTAACTGTCTTGATAGCGTAATGCATAAATGCGCGGAATTTCGGTGTGAGTATCCTAGGTTCGAGTCCTTGGAGTGCCACATGTATTTGTTGATTTCATTAATTGAGTTTAGAAGTAGAGTTGGTTGGTGAAAAAATACGAATATGCATAAGTGTGTTGATTTTTGGTGTGAGCGTCCTGGGTTCGAATCCCCGGAGTGCCACATGTGTTTGTTAATTTCATTAATCGAGTTTAGGAGTAAAGTTGGTTAGTGGAGAGAACATAATAATTATTATTCATACACAAACAAAGACAGATATTGATAGAGACGAAAAGTGCTCTACAAATTGGAAAGCAGTGTGATCAAGAAGAGAAAGTACTTTGGTCTAATTTGTCCAACAGATGGTAAATTTAATCCCATAGCACTTGATCTCTCGATACATAATGAAATGCTATGAATCTACTATGTCTCTGCATCATATAAGTGCCAGATTTTCAAAATAAAGAAACATATTTCACTACAAAATCTTCGTAATAGCTGTTTAATGAAGATGAAAACATAGCAATTTACCCTCAGTTGGAAAAACCGAGTATAGTGTTGGGAGAGCTAAGAGAGGAAAGGAAGCGACTAATTGGTACGGGAATTAGGCAACTCATCATACGGGAATATTTTTGACACCAAGAGGCTGCGGGAGGCCATTATTTCCAGGGTAGGTGAGCAAGGAGAGAAAAACATAATTAATATATAAACGGTAATTACTCGGACATCCACAACTACAAATATAATAAGTTAAATAGCAACAATAAGTAATAATAGCAAAATCAACAACAATAAGAACTACTACTACGAACGCTACTACTACTACTACTACTGCTACTAATAATAATAATAATAATAATAATACGCTAATACTACCACTATTACTACTCTTACTAATAATAATAATAATAATATAAATAATAATAATGCACTACTACTACTAATACTACTACTACTACTACTACTATTTTTTTTTTTTTTTTTTTTTTTTAATATTGTACATATACATAGTATTGTACTAATACTACTACTACTACTATTACTACTACAAAAACAACAACAAACAATTTTTTACCATAGACGAAAATTGAGAATAACGTGATTAATGCCAGAGAGCTAACGGGGCAAAGGAAGCTACTAATTGGGAAGGGAATTAGGCAACTTATCATACGGGAATATTTTTGACCCTGGGAAGCTGGGGTAGGCTATTTCTTCCCCGGTGAGCTGAGCGAGGAGAAAGACAGGAACAAAGAGAATTGGTGGGAAGAAAAATAATAATTAAATGGAGCTCTAATTATGACTAGATAATTTATGGAAGGTATAAGTTGAGAATTGGGGGTTTAAGGGAGCCCACCTCGCTTTTTTTTCTCTTTCTCTCCCTCTCTCTTTGGAAGGGAGTTATTAACTAGATAATTCGTGGAAGGTATAGTTGAGAGAGCAGATTAATGGAGGAAGGTAGGCAGGTATTGACTAGATAATTAATGGAAGGCATAATTTGAGAATATGGGTTTAGTAGAGGAAGGAAGTTGGTTATTGGTTAGATAATTTATGGATGGCATAATCGAGAAGAAGATTTTATTAGAGGAAAAAGAGTTGGTACGTATTGGCTTGATCATTTATGGAAGGTATAATTGAGAAGAATAGTGTAATTGGGGAAGTGACTTGGTTATTGACTAGATAATTTATGGAAGATATAAGTTGAACATGTGGCTTAGTAGAGGAAGGGGGTTAACTATGCACTACATAATATTTGGAAGGTATAGGGATTAATGAAGGATGGGACTTAGAAATGGACTAGATAATTATGGAGGATATAAGTTGAGAATAGGGGTTTAGTAGAGGAAGGGATTTGGGTATTAACCCTATCTGGTCTGAGGGGGGGTCTTTTTGGAACTGTTTCGCTTTACTTCTTTGGAGATTTTAAGACGTTTCACCGCTTTCGTTTGGCGATTATAAGACGCTTCACCGCTTTCGTTTGGCGATTTTTGTTTCTAGGCGAGAAATAACGAGACCATACATTTGTCTATCGATGTTTCTATCGAAAAATGTACAAATTGGTTTCAAGGTGTCTCGGTGGGCATTTTCTAATCTGAAGGAAGTCTGGGAACGCGTTTTTGTTAAACTAGGGGACAAACTAAAATACATTGCTCGAAAATGGCTAAATAAATCAAAATCCTATATAATAATTAAACACAAACTCATAATATCCCACAAAAGGTCAGACTATATAGTGTTAATGCACAAACGTTAGCTATATTTAACCAGTTGAGTGTAACAGATCTTTCCCTAGCCAAATATAACATTTTGAGGATTATGATGCATTTTACCAGTTTATGCTGGCTATCTTCAGACGATATCCTACAATTTAGGAAGGATCTCTAGGAATGAAAAAAGGTAAATTCTATCTCAAATAACCCTCTGACTATTGAAATTCCTTTTCAAACAGAATAAACCCGTCTAATAATTGCCAGGATATACTGTCATAACGCTTCATAATCCTCAAGGGATTAATTGTATCGAAAGTGCTCAGAATAACCTATCAAAACGAGACATATTCATCGAGGGGTTAACTCCTTTGAAAAATAGCTTATTTCTAAAATGAACGAACATCTTTTGTTGGCTGTAATATTATAACATTAAGGAATATTCGGAGTGTACAAGCTAGTAATGAATAATTGATCTGGTAGGAATATGATTGTTAGGTAAACGAAAAATATATATAATAATAATTTGCAAGAATAAGTAGCTGTATGAAAAAGAAAAATGGAGAGGAAGAATTCGAGGAAGAGCTTGGGGTAAAGAAGTCACACGAACGCATTTTACGGCAATTTTCGGCGACCAACTTTTGTCTCAAACTATGTTGAGGCTCTTTAGCGTTGGAATCGGATACTGAATCGAAGGTAGATTAAGTTACTGTAGGTAGTTTAATTTGTGTGTAATCTTTATTTTGAATCAGCCAGACAACAATTGCCCGTAAAAATTGACGGAAAAATCGATCGTCTGACACCACCTTAAATGAGGTATATACTGTATTTTGATAAGAAATCACTTCTCCTGGTAATGAAGGAAGACGAATTTTGTTTAGGAAATGAAGAGACTTTCTAGTGGTATTTAGAACAAAATATATAATGATACTGACTGTATAGAAGAAATGATGTAAGTAAAAGAAAAAGTGAAAGGAAAGGGGTATAACTTAAGGGAAGGGATTTAAGGGGACGCTATTATTTATTTGTTTATCTTTAAATGTACATTATTTATTATGATTTTAGTTTCCTCCCCAAACCTCTATCAAGCTTAAAAACACACCCAAGACCCCAACTTCGAGATAAAGTTGTACATATTTTGGTAGGGCCGATTCCTCCTAAATCCTTGGTTTCCTATCACTCGCCAGGAGAAAACCGACACCTAAATGGCATAAGAAGCTTTCATGTTGTCAAAAATATGGGGCGAAAGGTCTTAAAATTGGCAAACTAATGGGGGCGAACGTCTCTGAAATCTCAATATTAATGGAGCTGAACATGAGATATAAGGAGGTCCAGATAAAAGAACCTCCCCATAATTAGAAGAACACTCATTAGTAACTCCTGTGTTTGAATATCATCTTTTACATCTCCAGCAACACTTCCTACTATTTCATATCCTATTAATTATGCACATTTCTGTTCAACCTGAGTCGCCATAAAAAACACATGCACGTTTCCAGCACAAGTTACTCTATCAAGGCTGTTCACGTCTCCTCCAAACATAATATCAACTTTTATTACAAACATCAACTAATGTACTGTGCATAACAGAAACAAGTATTTGTCATCAAAACCACCGAATACATAATGAAAACTACCCATATCTTCATAACAAATCAACCTTATTTAACTCAAACCTATCAAATGACAACTTTTTATACTTCCTCAGCAGCATCTCAGTGTCTTAAGGAGCAAATTAATGGGGCAATTAAAGAGCAGCATACCAGTGTTCAAATCCAAGTTATACAGAACAACAAAGCTAAAAGCATTCCCATCAAACACCCATCACGCCCCCCTCAAAACTGTTCCCCTCTACCTCCCCTACAGCACCTGTATACTTCAGTAGAGATTTAAGGGTGCAGTGCAGAAGTCATAACATATCATCCTAATCAAAATCACATACAGTA
Source organism: Paralithodes platypus (assembly GCA_032716605.1). NCBI lineage: Eukaryota > Metazoa > Arthropoda > Malacostraca > Decapoda > Lithodidae > Paralithodes > Paralithodes platypus. Next base: position 52,233,039 of record CM064480.1, on the reverse strand, counting down.
CATCAAAGTCACTAATAACATGTCTTACGTTACTCTCAAAAAAAGTCTCTTCTACTTCCTCAGCAAGACTATTTTCTTCCATATAAATGTAAGGATTCACTAGAAATTTAAGGGGGTAATGAAGGAGTAACTTAGATCGTACAACCTACTGTACATACGCTACATGCAGTGCATCAAAAGAACTTGCATCGTATTAAAATACCCGTCACACGTCCTTCTAAGTCAGCCTCTTCTAGTCCCTCCATAACACTTAATTGTCTTCAGCAGTGGCTGAACTGGGTAATTAATTTCAAAGTTACAGAAATTAAGTTGAAGAAACTTACATATCATATACTAAAAACACTTACTTTCCCACCGATTACCCCTTTACCGTCTCCATTATGCACCTCTCACTTCTACATCAAAATCAACCTCATTTACTCCATCAGTAACACCCAATCTTTGTCAGTAGAAATATGCTGGCGCAGTGAAGGAGTAGCATTATGCAAACAACGTAACTATCATAAGTTATATCAAAGCCAAAACATCCTTATCAAACAACCATTTAAAATACCCTTAAAACCAGCGTCCTCTACTCCCTCAATAGCACCTTGTCATCCTCAATAAAAACTGTGCTGTATGTGATCAATATACAGTATAAGTCTCATACGGTACACAGAACTTCAATGTCACTTACAACTCCAAAAACATCTTTCATGTCTCCCACCAGAGCAGACTGGTTTACCCCCTCAGCAGCTTCCCATTCCGTCTTCGGCAGCAGCTCAGCGGGGGAATAAAGGATCAACATTAAACCATTTATAAGCTGGTATCCCACGAGAGCTTTTATAGTCAACATTCGATAGTCAACATTTTCCTGGCAACATTTATGTAATAGTTTACAACGGTATTGGAAACTAGACTGATGATAGATGAAATTAGGCAACCGAAATATTTTATACGTTGACCACATAAGCTGCCACACCAGTGTTGAGGATAAATGTTGAGGGAAAAAGCACTCGTGTGATACCAGCTTTAGCAAAGTCATAATTATACAGTTCAAAAAACCCACTAACAATCCATCACAACCACCCAAAACCCGCCTCATCTACTCCCTCAAAGCAGCCCCATTCACTTCCTCTGCAGCAGTCTACACCGTTATCAGTAGCGGCTTAAAAGGGTGATCCTTTTCAAAGTCACATACGTTACGTAAATGCTTCTTACATAAATATAATACAGCCACTTACATCTTAATCAACCTCCTTTAACATCCCCATCTAACCCCCATCACGCCTCCCTCAAAGCTATCTATCTATATATCTATCTAATCAGGCCCAATCTCCACTTTTCCTTTTCCCCTTTTTTTATTTTTTTGTTCAGTCATTCTACCAGCAGCCGCCCTACCGTCCTCAGCAGCCGCCCTACCGTCCTCAGCAGCAGCTCCAACAGGGTGGTTTAGGGGATAGTATTAAGGGAGCCCACCTCGTTTTTCTTCTCTTTCTCTCCCTCTCTTTGGCTTGTATCCATTCGGCCGCATTCAGCCTACTGTTTTAAGACGTTTGCTCCCATCCAGGTGTCAATATTTTCCTGGCGAGCGGTTGGCGAGCGGTAGCGAGTCTGCATACATATATTTTTATTTTGACAGCAAGATAAATTTTTACATTTTTCGATAGAAAAATGTCTCCGGCGAAGCTGGATTTCTCCATACAATGCTGGCTCGCTATCGCTCGCAAAGGAAGAAGTTGACACCTGGATGGGCTTAAACATTTTAAAACAGTTGGCTGAAGGGGGCCTAATGGATACAAGCTAAAGAAAGAGAGGAGAGAAAGGGAAAACAGAAGGTGTCCCCCTTAAACCATCAGTATCTAATTTAAATGTGACAAATCAGTTTTACTCCCACCCGATCGATCAAACACCCCATCACATTCCCCTCAAAATCATCTTGGTCTATTCCCTCAGTAGCAGCCTATACCGATCTCAGTAACGAATCAGCAGGGCGATGTAGGAACAGTACCAAACCCCTCACACCTAACCCTGTAAATCATGTACAGTCGCCCACATAAGCTATATTCCTCGTCGTGATCTTATGTATGAAAGTAAAGTTAGTATGGATGAATTGTAAGTGTGATCTCATTTAATCATAAGTTGACTAGTCGGATGCATTATCCACTACATAAGAAACTATACACTCATATTTCAATCATGCGCAATATATTTCCATGTATAAGATCACGGAGAGGAACATAACTTATGTGGGTAACTGTACATACGTCAATAGCTAACTCGCTTTCTATCTAACACCTTTCATAACTCCCTCTAAACCCGTCCAATCTACCAATCTACGGTCTTCAGCAGCGCCTCAACAGGGGAATGATGGATCAGCAAAAAAACAATCTTATCAAAGCCAGATACAATATAGACATTATAGCCACTAACCCATCATCAAACCCCTTTAAGGGGAAATGGGTAATTTTTTCTGGTCCCCTTTCTCCCTCATGTTTAGACCTATTAGTTTTCAGATGTTATTATGTTTGCCCCATTAGTTTGTCGATTTTAAGACGTTTCGCCTCATTTCTTTGTCATTACTAAACTCCTTCGTGTCATTTAGGTGTCGATTTTTTTCCTGACGAACGATAGTGAGCCTGTAATTTTGGAAGAATCGGCCTTTGGCCGGGAAAATTTCCAACCGGAAAATGTACAAATTAAACTAGAAGTTTTTTGTTTTCTTGTTTTGTATTGAGGTCTAGGGAAGAAACTAGAAATGTTTTACATAATTGAGCAAATAAATAAGCCCATTCCCCCTTAACATCCGCACCATTCACCCATCACATCTCCCTTCAAACCCCTCTCCTCTCCTCCCTCAGCAGCAGCCTATATATACCGTCTTCAGTAGCGGCTCAGCAGGGGAGGAGGGAGGGTGCAGCAGCTGGCAGTAATGGCCGGGGGCTAATGAGCTCACATTCAGCGGCCCACTTTTCATGGTCCAGACTCGACCAATTACTGAGGGTTTTGCTAGAGTCCGCCCGGCTCAAGGCCCCTGCACTTTGAACTCTACATTAATTACTGGATCAGTCACGATCGCCGATTTTAGCTTGTCACGTCAGCGTAATTATTCATTTGGGAATTCGTAAGCAATATGTAAGGAAAGAACAAAATATGAAGCAAATAATGATTAGCTTATATATATATATATATATATATATATATATATATAAATATATATATATATATATATATATATATATATATATATAAATATATGAGTAGTTCATACTGATAACTGAGGCATACAAAATTACATTGTCATAACCAAAATTAAGTGACAGGCATTAATTATAAAATATTCTCTATTAATTACCAAGCCAGTCAAGCTTCTGTTAGGATATTTTTCATTACCTGTCGTTCTGCATTACAACATTACTTTTTGGAAATATAGAATATGTATTTTAAGGGGGGTCACCTGCTTTTTTTCTCTTTCTCTCCTTTTCTCTCTTTCTCTGGCTTGTAACCATTCGGCCCCATTCAGCCAACTGTTTTAAGGCGTTCATCCCCATCCGGTGTCGACTTCTTCCTGGCGAGCGAAAACGAGCCAGCATTGTATGAAGAAATCCGGCTTCGCCTGAGAAATTTTTCTATCGAAAGCTGTACAAATTTAGGTTGCTGTCAAAAAAAAAATATATATATATATATATATATATGAAGGCTCGCTACCACTCGCCAAGAAGATATTGACACCTGGATGGGGGTAAGCGTCTTAAAACAGTAGGCTGAATGGGGCCGAATGGATACAAGCCAAAGAGAGGGAGAAAACAAAAAAAGCGAGGTGGGCCCCCTTAAATTACCTCAACATATTTTTAAAGGAGGTATGAATTATGCTGCTTAGAGCTGGATTGCATTCAAAACCTGCAATATTCTACATTTATTTACAAACTCAATTTTCGTCATGGATTATCTCTAAGACTAGTTGGTCAAGTTAACATTCTATTATTTGGGTGCTATTATGAAACTAATATTAAGTACAATATTATGCAATCTAGAGAAAACTGTTTGTATACAGTTACTCTTTCCTTTAGTATCTGGCGTTATCAAAAATATATAAACGTTTACAATGTGAAAGTGGCAATAATCATGATTAATTATAATTGTTTGTTGCGTCCTTCCGAGCGTAATGGAAAATTATATCCAGATGTATTAGATTAAAGTTTCTCGGTTGAAGAATTTACCCTTTCCGAATAGCATACCGCATTTCTTCATATTTTTCTGGCTATGATTAGAAGTGTGTTTCAGGTTGGGAAGGACCTCTATGGATGAAAAAGGTAAACATTCTCGATTAACCCTCCGACTCTAATGAAATCGTCTAATGATAGCCAGAATATGATACATAAATGCGTCGTCGGGCTTCCTGATGAGTTTAAGATGTTTACAAAATAATGAACATACGAACATCTAGAAAGTTCGCTAACTTCTAATTTATTTGTTTTTCATTATGCAATTAAATGTAAGTAGACTAAATTATTGATTATTCGAAAATTACTGTACATAAATAATAAATCCATATCTACCATAGTTCATATAAATTATATTACATGCATAAATCAATCCCAAGAATACAGAAAAACATAAGAGGTCCAATTTTTGTTTACAAATGACTGTACTTAATTATAAATACTTAATGAGCATATCCAACAAGCTATGAGAGAGAAGGAAAAACTTTACAGGCTCCCACCCCCCCCCACCCCCAAAAAAAACACGCTTATATATGTTTTTAGCCTCGAATGAGAGAAAAACAAACATGTCGCGTCGAAATAAATTAATTTGCATTCAAGAACTTGAGTGAATAAGAATAAAAACTGGGAGGTTAAATATGCGTTTCTCGGAAGGTGGGTGGGTGGGAGGAGGGGACGGAGAGTCCAATAAATTTTGCACAACTCCCCTGAAACGATTCCGGCGATAATAAGCGTTTTTTGCCGTCTTAATGTTGATAAAGTTTAGGTATTAATGACGGGGAAGTTTGGTGCAGTCAATAAGTCGCCCCCCTTGCCCCCCCTCTCCGCCCCCCGCCAGCCACCGTCCCTCTCTTTCTCTATCACCCCCACCTCCCTCCTCTTTCAATCCTCCAGGCCTCCTTTCACCTCTCTCTCTCTCTCTCTCTCTCTCTCTCTCGCTCTTATTAATTTTACTTTACTTGTTTTCCTCACTTCATCACGACGCTTAATAGGCATATTTCTTCTTTCTTCCAGCTACTTCGTTATTTCTTTTCTCCCAACAATTGATAGGAATCCTGGCTTATAATATTATTAGTCCTACCTTATAATTACCACGGCTAAATTATTCACCAAGTTTTATTAGGGTAGTTATTGATTACACTGCGCCTATTATCAACGTATTCACTCATCATATTGTACATAATCAAGCTCATGAAAGAAAAAAAAAGGGATGATATCTGACATAAGTGGACCTGTATGCAATGTCAGTTAAGGGGAGATATATATTTACTTATTGATTAATTTAGTATTATTTGTGTATTTATTTATTCCAAATAATATCCTCTTTTTTCCTCAGTGTCCTCCCTAGACCTCCATCGAGATTAAAACATACCCCAAGACCCCCCTTCAAATTAAATGTATGCATATTTCGGTAGAGAAATGCCCAGGGCAAAGGCCGGTATATCTCTAATTGCAGGCTTGCTATCGCTCTCCAGAAAAAAATGGACACCTAAATATCACGAAAGGTCCTACAATTGTCAAGCTAATGGGGCGAATGTCTTTAATTATCAATACTAATGGGACCAATCAAGAATGAGACGGGGTTCCAGAAACTCTCCCCCCCCCCCACTTGGGAAACCAGAATTCGATCCCACTCGAATTTAGTTTATTTTATTTTGTGTTTATTTTGTTATATTTGTTATATTTGTAAGTTAAGTTAAGTTAAGTTAAGTTAATCTAATATAATATAATAGTTGTACATTTGAGGGGCGGGGCCAAGGAGACGCACAGAGCTGCCTCCAGCGCCTCCCCTAGAGACCCTAGAGTAACAGCATCCAACCTCCGCCATCTTGGTAACCCTTGGTAACCCATCTTTCACCCTGGTGAAATGTCCCTCTCTTTATACTTAGATATCTCCATACCCATAATATACATTTGGGAATACTGGTACAGGATATATAGTTTGGTGTTTGGATATGTATTCTACATGATCAGAAATAAAATTAAACCTCGTTCTTTGATAATTGAAGCACCTAAATGGCGTCCAAAGAAAAGATGGTCATTCTCTCTTACTACATGATATCTAACCTGACCACAGAATAGAAATAACTAAGGTCCTTTGGAGACTAATAGAGCGCATTTGTAATTTGATCCTTGAAATGACTATATTCACAGTATGTTTATGCACTCAGGCTTGGTACTCTACGAGGAATTGAGTTCTGTTTAGTGGGCCATCATAGGTTTTAGTGAAATTAGAATAGGTGAGGCACTCAAAGGAATTGCTTGATTGACATGTGCTTTGTTTAATTTTGTTTTTGTAATTTGATTAAATAAGTTAAATAACTAAATCATAACCTTGGAAATTTGACAATACTTTCATCTTATGTCTCAAGCTCATTATCCTAGTTAACCCTTTTAGTGTACGAAGACGTGTTTCTTCCTTTAGTACAAGATATTACAAGTTTCTATTCACTTTAGGAAGGAGTTTTGAAAGGCGGAGAGTTAATTGAAATATTATATACCTACTTAATTCCTAGAGATCCTCTTAAAACTGAAATACAATCGTCTAATAGTAGCCAAAGTATAATGAAGAAACGCGTCATCGTATCCTAAAGTTTATATTTGTGTATCCTTCCCATAAACCATTGTATATTTATTAAGATCCCATTATATATACCCTGAGTCGGTTCTATGTACAGACACAACTAGTTTTTAGCCTATTTTACCTGTCATTGTCATGCTTATATTTATATAGGCAACACAAGATCTAACATTCGAAACGATTAATGCAACAAGTAAGATTATGTTGAAAGGTAAAATCATATATTTTATTAACTTCACACGCCTAAAGTTTTATATAACGTCGTGAAATGTTAAGGGCGAAATGTTCTCCTCATATTACCGAATTAACTATTGACACAACTATGAAGAGCATCCTGAATATCAGACTCTCATTAATACATTCCCTTTCTCGCAATTATCAGATTACGATAAACGAAATACTATATTATGACACCAATGGTAAAATTCTAAATACATAGCATTTAGGTCAAGGGCATGTAATATTATTGTTATATAGATAATAATAATGTAACTGTACGATAGCGATGATATTCCCTTGTGACAACCTACACATACCAGGCGCTTTCAGTAATACAATATGTAATAGTTCTTAAAATAATTTCAATTTACCAAATATTGAAACACACATTTTTACCACTTAAAGTGCGTGTCAGCATCCCAAGGCAACAGTGTAACGTTTCCCTTATTGTTTCAAATATATTTAAATATTACCTAGAAATGGTGATTAACATTTCTATATATTTCTCAAGACTACTTGTTTGTGAAGCTTCGGTATGTGACAATGGATAATAAAACAAAAATGCCACTCGCCATCAACTAACCTCCACAAATGCCACTCGCCATCAACTAACCTCCACAAATATTTAGTAGTATGAAATGTGTGAATAAGCCACGATGCCACATGGACAATCTTATATGGAACTTCTAGGAGGGTTAAAAAGATCTAACGGTATTACTAACAGCATAATATGATGCAAGTACAGTGAAATACAATTATTCATTTCACCAGCGCTTAATCTGGGAGATTGCATATCCTCCTCAGTCAGGTTAGAAAAGGACGGCAAGTCTATACAATCTGAATAACGGAAAGGGTGTGTTACAATCTTTGTTTTCCCAAGTAATATAAGGATACTAAAATGTATGCAGTACCCTAAGAAAGCAGACATTAATTCTAGATTTAATTTGTAATATGACACAAGCGAAAACATTTGAGCTATAGATAAATTCTGCAATCAGCCAGTATACACATAAAGTAATATCAAAGTACATATTCTATAATTATAGATGGCAAGCAAGGCAACAGCAAAGTTAATAATCATCAGATAGAAGGCGAAAGTAAGTAGACAAAATATCAAAATCTCACAGCCAAGTGAAATGTCTAACCAAAATCCTATTAAAGCTTTATATATATTAACAAGTTAACTATAAAAATATTACCCATAGGAGAAAAAACGGAAGAAAGTTCTCCAACCAGAGAGACTAATAAAGTCTGGATATGCACTCATAGCAGACAAAAAAATAAAAAATAATACTAAATAATTAAGTATATTTCCCGGAAACATAAACAGTTCATAATAACGAAATAAGGCGAGGGAAACAAATGAGTAAATCAATAAATAGCACGGAAACAGGAACAGATTATATTGATAAAAATAAGATACACCGAATACAGAAAAAGTAAACTCCCGTGGCCGTAGGAATAAAAAGGGCGAGGTACCCAGGTGACGGTGGTGGTGGACCTATAGAACTCAGGCACAGGACAACTACTTACCAAGGGCACCATATTAGAAGACTGAACATTCTGACTTATAACAGCATACATTTTAAACTTATGTCAATTCTTGTTTTCTATTTACTAATTTTTATGTTTTGTTTTATCTTTTTATTTTTTGAATATTATATACTGACCTAGAGATGCTTCAGTAAACATCGGTTAACATTGTACTCATCGAATCAGAGTCTGTGTAATTGCATCTCTAGGACTGAGCCCAAAGTATTGCATATCATTCAATGCTAAGAATCCAAAGCACGAATCCTTAAAATAAACATCTTAATACTCATAGCAGACACCAGCATCCAGTGTAAATCCGCCAATAAAGTTGATCGTGTGATGGTGACCAAATGCAGAAAACAAAGTGTCAGATGTGATCGAGTTTGACGAACTTACAATCATAAGACATAATAGTTGTTCACCCATTTGAGTCACTGAATCTTTAAAGCCAATTTTCAAGCATCTGGGATATAATCAACAATGGGATTGTCTCGTTTGAGTTCGACAGATTGATATGAATGCGTAGCTATTATGTTTTGTTGATTACTCTGTGACAATCATCATTCTGGTCATTAGGCAATCCTACTCAGCCACCCTAACCCTCCTAACTGGGTGTTGCCGCTCCCATACCTCCACTGTGGAAGAGCCGCGGTGACCAAGACCGGAAGGATAAGTGTCCGAAGTGATCTGTTAGTTCGTTAATTAGTTAAAATAGAACTTCAGAGGCTCTCAACCCTATTGGATTATTTAGCCATGCTACTTAAAGTCAAGAATAACGTCAGGATTGGAACCCCTTTTCGAGAACTCCAGTCCTTTGGAAGTGACCTGTTGCCGACTCCATACTTAAGACACTAATGCTCACTTAAATTTTTCGATGGAATTTCGGACTGAATTGAATCTGCACCTATTATATACATTTCGGAGGCTCACTGAAGCAGTTCGAGGAGTCAAATAGGCCAAAAGTAGTGCTCAAGAGTTTAGTTAAAATAGGACTTCAGAGGCTATCAACCGTTTTGGATTAATAAGCCACCACACTGTAAGTCAAGAATCGCGTCAGGATAGGAGTCCCTTGCTCAAGAGTGTATTATCAACGACAAGAGTTCGTTTCACCAACCTTCCACTGAGCGAATCCGAAACACCTGGAGGTCAACAAATGAAGCATCTGAAGAAATGTCATTTACTCCCAATAAATGCTTCGTTTTTCGACTCAAGGTGATTCGGATTCACACAGAGGCAGGTTGAGGGAATTAAATTTTGTCGTTGATAGTACTCTAAAAAAAATATGCTGACCAAATATGAGCCCTCAAACAGAACCAATGACCTTCTGATAAGCATAAATTATCTAAAGTATTAATAAGAAGTCCGGGATAACTTCGCAAAATATCTTGGGCGGCATTAGTGTATTGATGTCTACAATCGCCTTCTGAGAAAGGTGGTACAAATTTGATTGAGCAATTCTGACGCGCTGATGAAATATTTTGAAACCTTTCCTTTATAAATATTCCCACATCAGTGTTTCCACTCATCTCAACGTAACTGACTCATATTGATTATATACTCGTTTACCAACTGCGTGTGCGGGCGAGTTTACAAAATGGTGGTGGTTGTCCAGTGTATGTATTCTAAAGTGAGAGTATGCCCTTGGTGGTGGTGGTGGTGGTGGCATGAATGGGCGCCCCACCACCATTGGCCACGTTACCGCTCAATGGCCTCTTGGTGGGCGTAATGAGGGCGGCAGTGAGGCGCCCGCATCAACATTCACGCTGCCAATACCGCCCATCCCACGCTAATTTCACCCCCAAAACTCCAAATTAAGGGGGCGAGGGGTTAGTCCTTTGAGGCTTGGTTAACTCCCTCCACTCTTTCTTACTCTCTCTCTCTCTCTCTCTCTCTCTCTCTCTCTCTCTCTCTCTCTCTCTCTCTCTAATATTAGTGGGCATAACCCGGGGTTTACATATTAAGGCTTAATTGGAGTATATCTCGAAAAATGCATGACAAAATTATGCAGATATAACAGGGTAGTCATAATGTAATCCTTCACTCTAGTAATAATTTCCGAGGTTTCTGAGGCTAAAACTCTGAACTCTAAGTCCCTCAAACTAAGAAAAATAATATAGGATGTTATCCTGTTCAACTCATTCAGCACGATGACATAATGTTCACCATATTCTGGTTACCATTAGACAATTTAATTTGGCTTATAATCTCTAGGACACACAGGGGTAAATACAATTATATAAAACCGTCTGAATATCATAGGACCTTCTTAAATTGCATGAACTCGTCTAATTTCAGCCACAATCAAAGGTTTAAAGGCTCCATCGTGCTGAAGGGGTTAATATGTAGTATACGTATAAGTAGTTTATAAAAAGGCATGAAATGGTATGCAGGTAAAATCGGTCTGAACAAAGTACAGCAATTCCTTCACTAAAATTCCCAAAGTGATGTAAGACAAATTACACCCCCTCTAAATATAAGTTTTCAGGCACTAGTAGACAAAAAAGTGTGTTTGTTTTATTTATGTATTCCTCTTAAGGGGAGACTGACCGTTTGTTTGGTCTATTAACTTAATTCAATTATTCATATTTTTTTTTTAGTTTCCTCCCTAGAACTCCATCAAGCTTAGAAAAACACCCCCTAGATCCCCCCTTCAAGATAAATTTGTACATTTTTCGGTAGAAAATGTCCCGGCCAAAGACCGGTTCCTCTTAAAATTTCAGGCTCGCTATCGCTCGCCAGGAAATAATCGACACCTAAATGGCACGAAAGGTCTTAAAATTGACAACGAAATGGGGCGAAAGGTGTTAATATCGCCAAACTAATGGGCCGAACGTCTTATATTCTCATAACTAGTGGGGCTAAACATTAGGGAGAAGGGGGTCCAGAAAAATGGTCTGCCTCCTCTTAATTAATTATAAAACATATCGTGCGACAGGTTCATGAAATAAATTATAAACCCCTTCAGTCCGATGACGCCTTTTTACCTTTGATTTTGCCTTAAATTAGACGATTGTATGCAGTTTGGAAAGGTCCTATATTATACAGAGGGTATATTGAGATCGTGTTTACCGCTCTAAAACCAAGAGATAGAATATAATTATGCCAAAGAAAGTCATCTAGTGGTACCCAGAATATGAATAAAATTACCTTATCCTGCTGAAGGGGTTAAGAAGAAATACGTCCAGCCAATCTATATTATATAAACATCTATTTATTCCATTACTGAATAACTCCCTCTAAAACTCTTTCACTAATTAAACTTACGTGGTGTAGTAATTAAAAGCTTATTTACATCGTATTAAGGGGAGGCAGACCGTTTTTATGGACTCCCTTCTCCCTAATGTTTAGCCCCACTAGTTTTGAGATAATAAGAAGTTCGGCCCATTAATTTGGCGATTTTAACACCTTTCGCCCCATTTCGTTTTCAATTTTAAGACCTTTCATGCCATTTAGGTGTCGATTATTTCCTGGCGAGCGAAAGCGAGCCTGCAATTTTAAGAGGAACCGGCCTTTGGCCGGGAAATTTTTCTAACGAACAATATACAAATTTATCTTGAAGGGGGGTCTAGGGGGTGTTTTTCTAAGCTTGATGGAGGTCTAGGGAGGAAACTAAAAAAATATATGAATAAATTAATTCATAGACCAAACAAACGGTCAGTCTCCCCTTAACACAATCAGGTTCGACATTTTGTGGGTTATTATGATATTTGGATTACTTATCATTGAGGATTGTCCTTGTTTTTCCCAATTTCGAGCAAAGTATTCTAATATTTCTCCTAGACTAACAATAACGCTTCCCCAGACTTCCTTCAAACTATAAATAAAGGCCCACCCAGAACCCCTTCAAGCTAAATTTGTACATTTTCGATAAAAATAATGTCCCGCCCAAAGGCAGACTTCTTCTAAATTACAGGTACGCTATCACTTGCCCAGAAAAAATCAACACCTGAATGGGGTGAAGCGTATTAAAATGTCCAAACTATTGGAGCAAAACAGGAGAGATCCATCAATACCCCCCTAGGACCAAATAGAGTTAAGGGGAGGCAGACTAATGTTCTGGAACCCCTTCTCCCTAATGTTTAACCCCACTAGTTTTGATACTATAAGACGTTCGGACCATTAGTTTGACGATTTCAACACCTTTCGCCCCATTTCGTTGTCAAGTTTAAGACCTTTCGTGCCATTTAGGTGTAGATTTTTTCCTGGCAATCGATAGCGAGCCTGTAATTTTAAAAGGAACAGACCTTTGGACGGGGGTCTAGGGGGTATTTTTCTAAGCTTGATGGAGGTCTAGGGAGGAAACTAAAAAAATATATAAATAAATGAATTAATAGACCAAACAAACGGCCAGTCTCCCCTTAAAAACACCTTACGAGCTTTGTCAGCTTTACCTGGAATAAATGCCTTTACTTTCCATTAATTATTCCCTTTTTATTGGCAAAGCTTTCTTGTTTTCGTAGTCTAGGCTTTGCAAATGTTCGCAAAAAGGAAGTATTTAATTAGGAGTATATGTGTGATAACTTATAAAGATTGTATAAAGATGCTCTACATTCCACAATCATTGTTTTTAAGTGAAATATAGCTTACTTCTTATCAAAACTACAAAATACTAAAATGAGAAGTCTTAGATTGTATTGTATCTTAGTGCATGTCTTGTGACACTAATGAAAAAGTATATAATTTTCTTGAACTATTATGAACATCAATTATTCAACTAATATACCAAAAATATATTGTATAAAATATACCGTATATATATATATATATTGGGAGTTAATCAACCTGCAATTAGAAATTTTAGGTAATTACTTCTGCCAACGAATTTGGATGGAGGTTATGTTACTGCGTCCGTTTGTCTGTATAGGTTTGTCTGTAAACAAGAAATCTCAAAATGTCATGCACCAATGTTCACGAAATTTGGTGGGCAGATATAGTATATTCGCTGTAAGTAGGCGAGAAATCATGACCTCTAACCTCTGTAACTCAAAAACGACTAGAGTAATCGAGCTAATATGTCTACCATTTGTGAAGAGTCAGTCAAGAAATAGGTGTGGATATTTACAGCCGAATTACTCTAGCCCTTTTTGAGTTACAGAGGATAGAAGTAATGATTTATCGCCTACTTACAGTGAATAGACTACAGTATATGCGCCAAGGAAGAAGTTATTCAATTTAGTAGATGATCGGTAGAGCACATACCTCCACCAGCGTAAGCGGAGGTATGCACTTTCCCAAGTGCCCCTCTAGTTTGAGACTGGGTCAGTTATAAGCTTTATATACAAAATAAAAATGACAACATAATTAATTTGCAATATGGTGAAGAACGACTGTGTGACTAAATGTGGGTTTTATACTTCTTTTTCTTAATTCAAATTTAAGGGTGATGGCTTTTGTTTATTTTATCAGTTCGAACATTAGGCTTCAATCCATTGAATAAGGCAATAAAACATTTTATAAGATCGTTAGCTTACCTTTTGTTCAATAACGTTTGTTTCATACCTTAGTTACATCACGATGGAGTATAGAGATATTACTATACTTGTTTTAATAATTCGTTTAATCAGATTACGTCCTTGATGATGCTATATTGTTGATTGCACACGATTATTGTATTATGTTTGTTATGATCAGTATGTTTTAAAGGCAACAGGTTTGTATTTTTAAGAATATAAAGTAAATAATCATTCAGATTTTACGAAGTTTACAATATACATACTGGCAAAAACAAATCGGAATAACTTCAAACTGCAGCAGTCGCCCCTCCACTAATAGTGATGCTGAACCTGCTTTTTCCACAAATCAAAATATTACTCTAATGAAAAAACTGATCCAAACAAATGACCCGTCTACCGTGCTAGTGTGGACCATACATACTCGGTAATTAGAATGGGTAATATAACGCAATATTGAAGTGATTGGTGGCGGTGGTTGTTTATATGTGCGATCTATTTCACTGTGTATGCGCTTACTGGCGTTTTGAATTACTGTAGTTTGTTGATATAATTGTATTTAAGTATTCCTTGTTTTCTTATATTATGCCTGTATTGTAAGTTGTATTATTTGCTTAATGTGATATTATTCACAGGCATTCATGCTGTTTTACTTGTGTTTGTTGTTTAATGTGCATGTTATCTTTAAATACGGAAATTAGAATGGTTAAAATAACTTAGTGCCTAAGTAATTGGGTGATGCTGTTTTTTTATTTTTTTTTATTTTTTTTTTGGTCATTCTGTAAATCTTGTATTGTTGTTTATAACTATTCTTGACAACAGAAATATAGAGTGTAATTAGCACGGGTAAGCTAGTTCAATATTAAAGTTATTTGCTATTTTTGTCTGTGTGGGTGTTTTAATACTGTATATACAGTACTGAGTATATACATTCAATTGTGTTGGTGTTATTGCCTATTTTGTTAATATAAATGTATTTGGGTGTTAGTGGTTTTATCATATTACTCCTGTACTGTATTGTTGGTTTTTATACTTCGTGAGATATAATCTATTGCATTTATTGTATTTTATGTGTGATTCTGTATGTTCATGTTATCTCTTATTACGGAAATTAGAATGGGTAATATAACACAATTCCGAAGAGTTTGGATGTTGAAGGTGTGTGTGTGTCTGTGTGTGTGCGTGTGCGTGCGTGTGGGTGTGTGTGGTTCTTTTCTTTTCCTGTAAAACATAACCTATAGCACTCAAACATCCATTCAAGTAACTACATGAACCAGCATCAGTATTTACATAAGATAATTAACATACTAGTGTGAGCCTACGAGAAAAGCTTCTATAATTATCCTCTTAGCATCGAGATGTCAATACTATAAGAAATAAAATTACTTATACTCTGTTTCTTTTCAGCTGGCGATAAATTGAATCCCTTAGCAGCGATTTATCGCTACTTAATGGGAAAATATACTGCTACGTGTCTGCATCATATTAAGAACAAGTTTATATAATTAACACCGTATTTTATTGCAAAATCTTCAAAATAACTGAGAAATCTTGATGGGAACTTTGCAATTTACCGTCAGTTGAAAAGAAACCGACTATAGTGTTAACCCAAATAAAATATATAACACTTAATACACTGACAAACATACTGAATAGAGGCATTGTTGTCTTGGTAATGAAAGGGGATTTGTAGGATTAAATAATATAATTTATATAATTAAACTAAAAACGTTGTCACAATGAATGGGTTTAAGGGAAGATGGGTCGTTTTTTCTGGCCATCCTTTCTTCCTCATGATTATCCCCATTAGTTTTCAAATTTTAAGACGTTCACCCCATTAGTTTGTCGATTTTGAAACCTTTCCTTCAATTTCTATATCAATATAAATACCGTTTGTGCCATTTAGGTGTCGATGTTTTCCTGGCGAGCGGTAGCGAGCCTGTAATCTTTAGAGAAACCGGCCCACGGCCGCGAAACTTTTCTATCGATAAATTTACAAATTTACACATTTATCTTGAAGGGGGATCTAGGGAGTGTGTTTTAAGCTTGATGAAGGTCTAGCGAGGAAACTATGAAATATAAGAATATATATATAAATAGACCAACAAAAATACCCAGTCCCCTTAAAAAGCCTACTATGAGGTACAGCCGTGAGCACGAAAATGGTTACACCTACTTGAATCCTTAAATCTTTATTTCCAAGTTCTGAAACATTGGGGACATAATAATTTTAGCATAGTATTGTAAATGGGGATATATTAAATTATAGTATTGTAATTGGTGATGTAATGAAGCACAGTATTGTAATTGGTGATGTAATAAAGTAGAGTATTGTAATTGGTGATGTGATAAAGCACAGTATTGTAATTGGTGATGCAATAAAGTAAAGTATTGTAATTGGTGATGTAATAAAGTAAAGTATTGTAATTGGTGATGTAATAAAGCACAGTATTGTAATTGGTGATGCAATAATGCATAGTATTGTGATTGGTATGTACTAAAGCATAGTATTGTAATTGGTGATGCAATAATGCATAGTATTGTAATTGGTGATGCAATAATGCATAGTATTGTAATTGGTGATGCAATAATGCATAGTAGTGTAATTGGTATGTATTAAAGCATAGTATTGTAATTGGTGGTGTAATATAGTATGGTATTGTAATTGGTATGTAATAAAGCATAGTATTGTAATTGGTGATGTAATAATGTATAGTATTGTAATTGATGATGTAATAAAGTATAGTATTGTAATTGATGATGTAATAAAGTATAGTATTGTAATTGATGAAGTAATAAAGTATAGTATTGTAATTGATAATGTTGTTGTTGTTGTTGTTCCCCAAGCTGCCTGGCCGAACAGCCCCAAGGCCCCGAGCAAGGCCAAGGCCATAGGTGTGCGCCCCCACAGAACCCTCCCTGCCGACCACAATAAAGCCTGGGTGACCAAAGCCACTCCATGGCGGGGAGCTGAGGAGGGTGCGGAAATGCCCGGGAAACCAAAGCCCCACCCAGGGCCCTGTGCCCCTCAGCAATTATGAAGAGAAAGTTGAGGGGCAAAGGAAAAATGTGACGCTTTGGCTTCCAATCTTGGTAGATTGGAAGGTCAATCCACGGAAGAGACGCCGTCACTTGAGATCTAGAAAATATATAAGTAAAAGGAACAGTCAGAGTAAGCTATGGGTATGGCAGAGATCGCTCAGTTCTCACTCCGATAGACCAGCCCATCACCAAAATTGATGATGTAATAAAGTATAGTATTGGAATTGGTGATGTAATAAAGCATAGTATTGTAATTGGTGCATAGTTACTATTGCGCACGTCTGTATAAGGCAATGCATTATTATTAAGGGGGAAGCTATTGACAATCTCTCTCTCTCTCTCTCTCTCTCTCTCTCTCTCTCTCTCTCTCTCTCTCTCTCTCTCTCTCTCAACAATATAGTTAATTACGGTTCTTCATTAAAAAAGATGATGGTCTTTATACTTCGATATCAACCTATTTCATAATAACTACCAAAATATATGTATTAATTTGAGCCTAACATTATAAACTTTCTTATGTAACCCGTTCAATTATTTCACTTGCAACCATGTTACCATTATATAATACTGTAGTTAATCAGTTATTTTTTTCTTTAGATTTTTAAAATTATTTAATCGTGTATCTACTTGTTTTGGTGTCTTAACAATAAAGTTATATTTTCTTCATTAACGATTTACCAGTGTTTGAAATGTTGTCTAGCTATTAGCAGAGTTCAGCAAGCTAACGTAGTGAAAGCTTAATATACAATAGTGTATCACATTATATATTTAATCAAATTTCCGCAACCGTCCGACGATATCATCTATTATTGTAAGAAACTTTTTTCTAAATTGGTTAAAATATAATAATAGCCTACCTGCTGACCTTTAACCCCCCCATTCACCCTGTATAAGAGATTGTGTTTCTGGCATTATTCCATTTTAATACCAATGGAAATACTAAGACTCGCTGAAAAATTCATCATTCTACGCGCGCGCACGAACGCGAATTTACGCATTATATAAACTAAAATTGTAAATTCATTCAAATATCGCGCAATTTTGTTATGGCGTATTCTACAATCATCACCTACAACTTGCTGTGCTCGCTTTCATATATTGAAAAAGACAAGGTGCTGAAAAATATACATACAATATATATATATAAGTTTTTGGTGCAAAATTAAACATTATATATTTCGAGACAAGCCAAAATATCAGAGCATCAGCCATATTGAGCACGCTAGTATACTCCAGTATACTCCCACATATAGTGTATGCAAGGGGAGCGAAGCAGAGTGTGATGTTAACCACTCCGTTAGAACCGCATGACTTGTCCTACAGTGACTCGCTAGGATCGCCAGGGCAGTGGATGTGGTTACAGTTGATGTATTATTGTGTGCTTTATTTCATATGAAAGCTCGTGTCATGGGCAGTCCAGAAAGGCTCTTTGTTTTCGCCCATGTCAAGGCTTTATATATATAATTGCAAAGTATATGTTTTATCATTAAGTAGTAATGATAGGAATTGAGAGAGAGAGAGAGAGAGAGTAGAACAGAGTGAGAGGAGGCACGTAGTGTTTTGCTATACTCGATGATGTCATAGCTGGCTGGCCTCGTGGGGATTCGTTGAGGGAGATTTTTACCATGCTTTGTGACGTCATGTTTGGCTGGCTTCTTTAGCATTGGTTAGAGGACTTGTTACCGTTTTTTTCCCACGCGGCTCGAGCTAGTGCTAGTATATATACAGTTCCCTCGCCACTCTCTCCCTCAGATCTGGTTTCTAGAACGCATCCCTCTTATCCCTTTGATATCTGTTCCCCTCTCCGCACCTGAGAACCTTTTCCTCTGCCTATCTCTCTCATTTTCCATATCTTTCACCACCTTTTATTAATATTATACCCCCTCTGGTTAACTCTGCATAATCAGCTTCATGCTGGCCAGTTGTATTGTGCGTTAAGGTCTGATATAACCCATGTATGTTAGTTGTTAAGATAAGTTGATCACGAAGCATTGGTTGGCATTCATATTGTTTAGTACCGCTTCCTATAATTATTAGTGTTCTGCTGGATTAGATAATGCTAGACTAGGAGTCTGATACTATAAGGTATTGTTTCCGATGGGTGCTGGCTTTAGTTAAAAGCTGCACGACATACCTGAGAACTGGAGTTGATTGGGTAAATTCTAGTCTGTGTGCCATTGAGAATAGAACATGCACGAATGCGGGCTTTTTGCCTATACCATTCTGCACTGTTCTAAGCTCGTTATTTGTCTTTGAGGTACGCCAGGAGAACGCTTAATACTTCGGTGTTAAGGTTTCTCAAGCGAGCTACCCTTCCCTATAACGTAATATTTGACGCACAGACTTGAGATTTGCACTAGGCTATGCGGCATGCCATGAGCACCAGTATCTCGTATCATTGACTCTAGCTAGACTTTATCAGTTATAGTAGACATTAAGTATATTAAACCAATTACTCTTTTTATGCATACCCGTTTATGATTACACAAGCATTTCGCAGCCTAGTTTGATGTATTGAGACACAAACGACTTAGGCTCTTTTTGTTGATAGGAATACTGCATTGTCGTGGCGATTATTATTAGTGTTGTAGCGTTTAGGATATTCTTGGCTCCGACTGCATTATATCTCCTGCCTTTTTGTGTGCATAGCCTGCTCGAGCATTGTTCCGCTGCCTGCCTTTTTGGGTTCCATTTCCGATTCGAGCATCTTGATAGCATCTAACATATAAAGAAGATTCCTTGTTGGTGTTGAAGGACTTTAGTGCACTTTCTTTCATGCAGGAGTGCCTGACTTTTATTGATTAAAGTAACGTAAGCTGTAACTTCCCTTACCACCTTACTTTGCATACCATAACCAAGCACCTTCGGTTATAGGTAGTAATAGGCTGTTTTCACATAACATTAAGCCTAGAGTAAACGCACATTTATTGAGAGTTTGATAACCTATTATTGCATATAGAACTCTGGAGAGTATTTGTGTTCTTTGTTCACTGGGAATATACATCAGAGGTTGGATCTAGCACTTTCCGTTGTAGCATTTATGCCATTACTAGTCCAATGAATAAGAACCCTGATATATTTAAACCTCAGTCGTAACAAATGGCGACCTTACCTAGGATTTGGTGAACCTACATTTATTAGCAGGGAACATTTGTTGTTTTGGGGAATATTTTGCGGGGATCAGCAAGAATATTTTTTTTTTTGCAACATAGTATAGCCCTCGAGTATTTCCGAGAATTTGTTGTGTATATTTAGGTATAAGAGTTTGGGGTGCTTCTTTTCTGAATATTGAGGTGGGAAATTTTTGTGAGCATCATGTCTTATACCGGATCAGAGGAGAATGGAGACACAGTACGTAATGTCGAAACTGAGGAACAGCAGCATGATGAAATGGTTAATCAGGTGAACTGTGAGGAGGATGCTAGGATATTTTTGCAATGGCCTGTTACTGCCGAGCGGTTGGAGGGTGTGAATCGGTACGGTCTTCAATGCCTGGCCACAGCTATCGGTCATGCGGGTACTAGCAGCATGACCAGGGATAACTTGATAACGTGTGTACTGGGCAGGGTGACTGGTGAGCGAGATGGGTTGAGTGCTCAGAGCCCTTCGGCCATGCTTCCCCTACACTCGACTCCCAGCCATCCCAGTGGTTTGCCGACCCCGGGTACACTTCCACAGGTGGGTGGTGACTGGCAGGGTGGGTTGCCCCTGGGGGGACCACCGGTAATTTCAAACATTGTAGCACCTTCACCTCCTCAAGGGTTAACTCCAGAATAATTGCTTCAGCTCGAATTAGCTCGAATTAGCTAAGCTTCAGCAGCAACAAAGGGCATGTGAGCTTCAGCAGCAATTAGAATTAGCCAAGATAGAAGAGAGAAAAACTATCAGTCAAGCAAAAATTCAAGCTGAGTCGACTAGGTACTGTGCCGACAGGGACGTAGAGAAGTCGCGAGTAGAGACAACGGGACAGCGACTTGGGGCTGGTAACCGTGCTCATGATCAATCTCTCTCGCACTTATTGAAACTGGTTCCGGTGTTTGATGAGAGTGGTGTAACAGAATTTTTCGCACGCTTTGAGAAGAAGTGCCAGGAACACCAGTGGCCAGAGAATAAATGGGCAGCACTTGTATCCTCTAGATTAATAGGCAAGGGTCTTAAAGCCTACGATGCGTTACCTTTGGAGTCATGTATTGTGTATGAGGATCTCAAGGAGGCTGTCCTGAGGGCTTACGAACTGCAACCAGAAACGTACCGTTTGAAGTTCCGGGGTGTAACTAAGGGAAGAGATAGCACCTTTTTGGAACAAGCCCGGGACTTGTCCGATGCTATGGGGAACTGGCTCCGATCTGAGAAGGTAACAACATTTGAAGGAATTAAGCAGTTAATGATGTTGGAGCAGTTCTTTAAGAGCACGGGCGGTGATCTAACTTTGAACTTAAAGGAGAAAAACCCAAGAACTCTAGTCGAAGCAGCAGAAATGGCTGATCGACGGCTGTCGTTGATTCGGGGTTTCGGGTCCTCACAGAAGTAAGATGCAAGTGCTAGGGACCGTAATCCTCCCCCTCCCCGTAGCAATGACACATTTAAACAAAAGAGCAATGAAACTAAAACTGAATCCAAACCTAACACCACGCCGTATGAGAAAAGTCAGGGGCTTTTTACATCACAGTATAAGCCGAAACCGAAATTTATGTGTTTTAAGTGCCACCAGGAGGGTCATAAGGCAAATGAGTGCCCTAGTCGACCTCCTCCGGCAGCCGTGTCTTTTGCTCACGGCATTGGAGTGTTCAAGAGGACATCGGAGTTTGTTAGAGGCAATTCTTCCGAGGTAAATACACTGCCAGTGCAGAAGGATCCGGAAGGCTTATTCCCTGTCCGTGATAACTTTAGTGACCACAGGGGACTCGGTTGTGTGGAGTGGGGGAGTAGAAGACATGAGGTGAGAATTTTGCGTGACACTGGGGCATCGCAAACACTGTTGAGGAATTTCACTGGTAAACCTGTAAATACGGCGTGGGTGGTTGTGGTTCAGGGAGTTAATGCAACAAGGTCATACCCGCTTGTAAGAATGAAGATGGAAGTTGATGGTGTGACTCGTGACCTGGATGTAGGAATTGTGGAGAAGTTGCCTGTTGGGGGCGTCGACCTCCTTCTCGGCAACAACTTTGCGGGGCCTACTTCTGAGGCTCCACCCTTGGTCGTTGCCGAGAAGCCGGCCGACGTGAGTAGGGAGGAGCAGGAGTGGGTTGAGAAATGTCCGGTGCAACCTATGCAGTGTGTTGTCACCAGCTCTTTTGCGTCCAGGGAGTCACATTCTGGTCAACAGTCTTTAGACAAGCGGAGGAAAGGTACCGAGAAGGTGTTGAAAGTTGATGCGGTTGAGAGTTTAGTATCAACGGACATTCTCGGGGACTCATTATTAGGACCAATTTTCGAGTCTGGAGAAGACCCATTAACTGTTACTAAGAAGGCAGAGGATGGGCTTAAAAAAACGAAGAGACAGCAACGATACACAGAGAGAGAGCAACGGGAGGCTAAATTCAATGTAGGAGGGGGGCATGAGTTGTTTCGCAAACACTTAGATAGGCTTGCTCCTTCGGACATTTGTAAATTGCAATTAGAAAACCCGGAGGTTCTTGATTGTGGTACCGGTGCTGTCGAGTTGAAGGAGGACAGTGATGCACAGTCGGGAGATTTTTCCAAGTATCCCCTGACCATCATGGAGGTAGCAACAAGGTACCCTGACACGTACCCTATGAGAAATGGGTCAGCGAAGACGGTGGTCCGAAACTTGCTAGAGTATTTTTCCCGGTATGGTTACCCGCAGGGGATTCAGTTAGACCAAGGATCCAACTTCACTTCTAGCCTCTTTGTTCGAGCAATGCCGCAGCATGGGATTGTTACGGTTGTGTCATCTGCGTATCATCCGGAGAGCCAGGGTGTGTTAGAGCGATGGCACTCAGCCTTAGAATCTGTGCTTCGTTATTGTTGCTTTGAGAGTGGGAAAGGTTGGGATCTTGGCCTGCCATATGTTTTGTTTGCTGCACGGGAGGTACCTGGGGAAAGTTTGGGATTCAGCCCTAATGAGCTCGTCTTTGGACACCGTGTCAGAGGGCCTCTCCATATGGTTAAAGAAATATGGGAGGGTGCAGATAAACCTTGTTCTATGCTCAAGTATGTCCCAGACAGTCGAGAACGGATGTTGCGCAGTCTGGAGTTGGCTGGCCGTAATTTGACTAGCTCTCAGGTTGAGAAGCTATCGGACCTGGATTGCTTGGTGGCCGCTCCAGACAGACGTAAGCGCAATCAGTTATGTCACGTTTATCTCATGAAGGAGTATGTGAGGCACCCCCCTGAGCCTCTCACTGTGCCTGTGATGACGTTTAGCAGTCAAGGTGGAGAAGGAGAAAGGGACAGTCAAGCTCAGGTGGAGGATAACTGGAAGGATAAGAAAGTCAAATGGGCGCCTGAGTGTGAGAAGGCGTTTAGAGTAGTAAAACACCTGTTGTGCACTCACCCGATCCTCAGGGCCCCTAACTTTAGCCTACCTTTCCAACTAGCAACGGATGCTAGTGGTGTGGGGGCTGGTGCCGTCCTTGTGAAAAAGGACGATGATGGGCTGGAGCATCCTGTTAGTTTCTGCTTGGAGAAGTACAATTCGGCCCAGGGGAGCTGCTCTGTTGTCGAGGAGGAGCTGCTGGCGGTTGTGCTTGCGCTGGGGCATTTCGAGGTCTATGTTCCAGCCTATGGTCCGGTCGTTGTAGTTTACCCAGATCATCACCCTCTCAAGTTCTTGGACCAGTTTCACAATCGGAATATGAGGCTGACCAGGTGGTCGCTAAGGTTACTGGTATATAACCTGGACATACGCCATATTGCCGGTTGTGACAACGTGGTTGCAGATTGTCTTTCAAGGGTATATGATCCTGGGTAGATTGACACACGGGTAGCCTCCTGCTTTAGTTTGAATAGTATTTTGCGCTTGGTGCTTGTTGGCTCGCGGTTGTAGCCCAGCGTATTGGGTCGTAAAGCAGGAGTTGAGCGTTTGGTATAGAAGAAAAAACTAGGCTTGCCCCTATAGTGCAGCCGAAATAAACAAATTAAAACATAAAAATCAAATAAAAACTCTTTCTTTGATAGTTGAATTTTTTCAGTATGTTATAGCAGTAATTCTGAGTTGCACTCCTCTCAGAATGCTGGGCTAGAGAAGCTCGCTCTTGAGGAGCATAACTACATATGATTTAACCTATTGTGTTGGGGAGGGTTATAATTTTGTAAAATGTTTTGTTGAAGAACTGTGCCAGATATTTTACTGCCGCTGGGTGATGGGAAGTAGAGATATAGTATGGATTCTAACAATCAGATTTTTGCGAGCCTTGGGCCTCTGAGAAAAATCTTGGGGGGGTGTGACGTTAACCACTCCGTTAGAACCGCATGGCTTGTCCTACAGTGACTCGCTAGGATCGCCAGGGCAGTGGATGTGGTTACAGTTGATGTATTATTGTGTGCTTTATTTCATATGAAAGCTTGTGTCATGGGCAGTCCAGAAAGGCTCTTTGTTTTCGCCCATGTCAAGGCTTTATATATTTTATGGCTAATTTAGATAAGTGGACTGTATATTTGATAATGAAGAAGTATTAACCATATAGAAATATAATTACCCTTAGATGAACTCAGCTGGTGATTGGATGATGGCGGAAAATATGCTAGATAACTGGAAGTGGTTAGTATAGTAGGCCTAAACAAAGTATGAAAAGAGGCTACAATAGGCTACAATAGGCTAGATATTTACGTTAAGTTTGTGCTAACTAACAAAGATGATGATGTAATGACTATATGGAATATGAGATGAAAGTGAAGCGAAAACACCTGGTGAAATAACTAGGAGAAAGAAGGCTTAGCGTGTGTAGCTGGGACGGAGGTTGGTTGGAGAGTGCGCGAGCGCGTTATGTTTGTCTCTGTCGTGACATACCGCGCACGCGCATAACATATGGAAAATGTATCCCATCTTTACAATGAGATACTTATGAACAATCGTAAATAATACAAATATATATATATATATATATGGGAATTATAATCCTACAATACTTTCCCATATACAACTATAGAATAATATATTCTACCCAATCATGGAACGTTCGACCAAGGTTATGGAAGCGTTCAACTTAAGACTACGGAATGATACGTAACGCTACATCAACCCAGATTACGTAACATCGAGACTGTTCATACTAGTTTGAGTACACTAAGTATGGACATATTCCCACCAACAGAAAATATACAAAATTTACATGATTAGATTTGCCCGGAGGCAATCTTATCCCCCCAAACTTGGGAGGATATCTGGGCTGCCTGTTGACGTGGGCGTCCGCCGGACGCGTCAACAGGCTGCACCGAAGTAGAAGCCAGAGAGGGGACTTCAATGGATAACTGATCCGATGGGGTGTCCTTGCGATCGAGGTCACCCTCAAGAGGATATAGTCGGACTGTTGGCCGTGTGATTACTCCAGTCCTGGTGCGAACCTTTGCTACCCGAACCTCACCATCACGACCTGGCAATAACTCCTCTATCCGACCCAATTTCCAAAATGCGCGCGGGCCCTCCTCATGGATGGTTACCACGTCCCCTACCCTAGGCCAATGACCTTTTAATGGTGTTAGTTTATTCTTTTGCGCTTCCCTTAAAGTCACCAGATATTCTGTTGACCAGTGATGCCAAATATCTCGCGATAATTTACGAATGTATTTGTAGCGGGCCGATATCACTTCCTTACTTATGTAGTCTGGATCTTCCATAGTATCCTCGTCATGCTCTTCAGGAAGATCCCGCAGTCTGTATCCACGTACCAGTACTGAGGGTGTGATTGGGGTAAGGTCTTCCAAATCACCAGAAGCATAGTATAGAGGGCTATCATTTACGGTGGCTTCAATCTCCAAGAGTATGGTGTTGAGTTCCTCAATCGAGATGAGAGCTCTACCCAACACCTTCTTCAGACCCGCCTTCACGATGCCTATGGCTCTCTCCCATATGGCGCCAAACCAAGGCGCTCTGGCGGGAATGAAACGCCATTCGCATTTTACATCCGCTAGGCAGGTCTGAATCTTAGGATTGTTGCTCACTTCTTTGAGATATGTAGATGCCCCTATGAAAGTCTTTGCATTGTCACTCAGCATGATACGCGGATATCCCTGTCTACTGCAGAATCTTCGGAAGGCATGTAGGAAGCTATCACAAGTGAGGTTGGTGACCAGTTCCAGGTGAATTGCCCTGGTAACAGCACAAGTGAAAAGTATCATATACACCTTAAGATTGGGTGAATCTTTCACAGGGATTGCTCCACTGTAGTCAACCCCGGTAACTTTGTAAGGGTCACCTGGGGTAGTTCGCAGGTTTGGTAAGGGAGGAATTCCGACGGGATCATAAGGTGTTCCCTGTACTCTTCTACACTTTAAGCATTTGCGAAGGACTTTCTTGACCACCTGCCTGATTCTAGGCACCCACCATCGTTGTCTTACATAGGTGACTATATGACCAACCCCATAATGACAACAGAGTCGGTGACACCTATCGATGATAAGATGGATGAGGGGATGATTGGGGGGCAGTAGTATTGGATACTTACTTGCCTCAGAGAGGGCTGCCAATCGTAATCTGCCTCCGCAATGTATCAAGTCCCCCTTCAAGTGTAAGCCCAACTGGTTGATCAGGTTATTTCTAGACTTTGTTCCCTTAACCAGTAATTTATATTCCTGCGTATATATTTCTTGTTGACAGAGCTTATGTAATAATTGATCTGCAATTCTGATCTCCTTCACATTGAGGTAAGCACTACCTGTGGGCGGTGTGCCTTTAATTTTTGCTTTTACATTTTCTACAAATCGTAACACCCATGCTGTAACACGTTGTAACTTTTCATAGCTGCTGAATCTATCCCAGTCCATAACCGTGTGTCTTCGTCAGGCACCGAGTCAATTACCGGTGCCACAATAGCAGTGTGTTGCTCGCTCAAATCTATATTCTCTGGCCATTCGTTGGGATCATTAAGCCAGCATGGGCCATTCCACCACAACGCAGAAGATTTGAGAAATTTAGCAGAGACACCACGAGTAAAGCAATCACTTGGATTCTCTTTGGTAGACACATACCGGAACTGTGCGGTTGGGAGCAGGGTACGAATTTCGTCGACACGGTTGGTGACGTACACTGGCAGCTTCTTACGGCTATGTGACCAGTAGAGCGTAATTTGGCTGTCACTCCATATAACTGTCTCCGAGATATTTAGCAAATTTTTAAAAGTTTCCTCTACAAAGTGAACGAGTCTAGCAGCCAACAGAACTGCAGTCAGCTCTAATTTTGGGATGGAAAGGGATTTGATCGGGGCGACTTCCGCCTTCGCTATGACGAGACGGCTGCCACTTGTGTCAACAAAGTATATGGCGGTGCCGTACGCGACCTTGCTAGCGTCTGAGAAGGCATGAATGGAAATAGGATGGTCCATGACAACTCTCCGAGGAAAATTAAAACCCTTACAGAGACGAAGATCCGAAATAATGTCATCCCCCTCCTGAACCAGATCGCCAGTCAAAACCTCATCCCATCCTAATTTTATCCTCCATAATTGCTGAAGGAATAATCTCAATTTGATCGACACCGGTAGAACTATCCACAAGGGGTCAAAAAGTTTAGCTGTCCTACTCAAGCAAATTCGTTTTGTAATCTGCGAATATTGCGCGTACTGAACGCCGAATGAGAGGGTATCGGTGTCCGTTTTCCAAAACAACCCTAGCACTCTAACATGTTCCTGCTGTACAGCCGCCACACCATCCCGTTGCAGTACAGTCCGTAAAACAGAATTATTAGTCGCCCATTCACGCAAATGTAGATGGGCGTCATTCATAATCTCTCGGACTACAGCGTAGGTATCAACCAGGAAATCTTCTTCATTTCCTGTACCCAGTAAATTGTCGATATACAACCCTGACCGAATCTGATGAATAATCTGCGGATCTGCACTGACATAAGACAAATGTTTCAAAATGGTGGCGTTTAAAAGGAATTGGGAACAAGTCGCTCCAAATAAAACTGCCCGGAACCGGTAACAAATTAGGGGGGAATCCAGTTGCCCCGGATATTTGGGCCACATAAATCGCGTATAGTCCTGGTCGTCTTCATGGAGTCTTAACATTAGAAATGCCTTCTCAATATCAGACACCCAGGCATACTTACCGAGTCGAAACCGAAGCAAAACCTGCGCCAAATCTGGCACCAGTGAGGGTCCAGTGTACAGGCAGTCATTAAGACTAGGATGACGTTCACTCATCTTGGCGGAACAGTCGAAGACAATACGCACTGGCGTAGTTTTGCTCTCCTTGACTACACCATGATGAGCCAAGTAATGCCCGGTATCTGATGTATCAAAAGGCACCTCTTCTATAAAACCCCGGGACCCCGGGACACCTGTTCCTTTATGACTTTTGAGTATTCCTCGCAAAAGTCAGGCTCCCTGAGGAATCTTTTCTGAAGTCCCCGAAGACGGCCTATGGCCAAACCCTTGTTAGATGGCAGCTGATCCTTGGAATTGTTCCAGGGCAGTCTCACTTTATACTGTTGGCTGTCGGGATCGTAGGTAACGGTATCCTCGTACGACGATAGTGCTTGACGCTCAACCAGTGAGTATTCCTTAGGGGTTATCCCGATATGATCTAATTCCCACAAAACATTTAAGTCATTTTTGCATGGTGGAATATTTCCAGTGGACATGTATTCGTCCATTGGTGTTACTGCTACTTTCAATACAGTAATTACTTCTGTGCTGGAGCTGGTAGGCTGTGTCACATATGAACCACTGATGGCGTACCCGTACTTGGTAGGAAGCAAAATTAGGCTACCTGACCTTTTATACCCAGGTCGCACTATATCGTAGTAGTGATCCGCACCGATGAGCAGCTCCAGCTGATCTGTGTCCGTTGCGTGAGGATCGGCTAATTTTATGCCTTTACTTTGTAAACTAACCAGTTTAGACTTTAGGTTAAGTTCACCTTTATGTTCTGGCAATTCATCAACCACTATTGCGTCTAGATGATGAAATTTACCTCTGTGTTTGTATTGCAGTGCCACAACATTATATTCCCGAGAGGCTTGTTTTCCGGTAAATCCGTGAAGACATAACTCCTCAGTTCCTTTAGAAATGTAGGAAAGGGAGGATAGAACAGAAGACTTCACAAAGGTCCTCTGAGAACATTGGTCAAGTAGCGATCTGATTTTAACACAATTATTATCCTTACCCTTTACCGGCAGCTGTACGGTGGGCAAGATTACTGTATTTTTACCTGTGGCAATGGACATTGTAGTTGAAGTAGCAGCAGTATGCTCTCTCTTGGTGTTATCCTCCGCTGGTCTACTTTCTTTCCCTTGTTTTTGTGTACACAGGGAATGAAAGTGTTTGCCCTTACAAAACTTGCAGCTTCTTACGTTAGGATTAGTACAACCTGAATGGCCATGGTCTTTTGACAAGCACCCAGTGCAGAGACGTAGTTGACGGGCTCTTTTAACTTTAAATGTGGTCTTATACTTCATACACTTGTACCATAAATGATTGGTGCCACTACACAGAACACAGTTGAATTTCCTGTACTCACTCTGGGCGGTAAATGTTGCCGTAGCCATGGGTGTACCCCCTACTCTGTCTTGACCCGCCATATTGTACACTTCAGCCTGGAGGCAATGAGTGAATTTCTTATAATCCAGGCTCGAGTCTCCCATTTCCCGTTTTATGGTTTCTTTTAGTGGTGATGGTAACTTATTGACAAGAGTCACCACACAAAATTCCTCCAAACAAATACCATGGCTAATGATTGACCTCATCACACTCTCTGTATTGGCATAGAAGTCCTTCAGGTCAGCTGTTTGGTGTTTGGGTGACACTAATTGATTGAATTTGGTAACATAAGCTGCCTTGATTCGATCTGGATGCCCATAGGTCTCTTGCAGGAGCTCAATTGCTGGGGCATAGCTTGCACTTTCGATTATGAATCCTTCGACTAGCTTATGTGCATCACCCTGAAGCTGACCCTTTAGATAGGTGAAGCGTTGTATATCTGTGAGGTCGGGATTGTCATGGATGGTACACTTGAACATCTCCCAAAATCCCGACCACATGGTGGCATCACCTTCAAATTTTGAGAGAGTAAGATGTGGTAATTTGACTGCGGATTTCTTTGGCTCTTTCCTGACCTCCTTCTTGACCTCTGTAATCAGGATCCCCTTCAGTGTGGCAACGATTACTTTTATGCCCTCCATATATAGGGTATCCTCTCTGATCACCTCGATATACTCGGCGTCCTCGCAAGTGTCGGCCAGGTCCTCCTGTGTGACCTCATACTTGTCAAGTTGCTTTTGAATACTGAGCAACCTGGCCTCCACCTCCACTCTAGACGCCGAATCAAGGAATCCGTCAATATCAGAGGTCAAGACCGTCAAAGAGCCCTTAAGTCCAGCCCGACGCTTTTGTACACTTTTAGCCATGATTATACGGGAAGGAAATCTAATGACGTTAAATCAAACTATCAATGCCAGACCGAATAAGTTGCGGCCAAGCATACAGTACTCCGAGAAATCAAATAAATCGCGAGCCGAAAATAAAACACCCTCACGAAATGCGGAATAAGAATTGTGCGCAATGTAGACTAGCAATCTGGAGATTTTCAATTTAACTCCTTACATAATAGTTATGAAATTATAGAATCATTACACCATAAGTTAAGAAAAGCCGGGAGGGAAATTTAGTACAATAGAGTATAGGCCAAAAGTCTCCAGATGTCAAAAAGAGAGGTACCGTTTAAAGTTATAATAAATTCAAGAATTTTAAGAGAGAGAGAGCCTATAGGTTAATTGAAACAGGCTAAACTCAATGGGTACCGCTAATTTTATATTAATAAATTTAATAAATGTGAAAATTGTACACAAGAAAAGTTCATCTCAAGAAGTCACAAGGAAAAAAGTTTTGAGTTGGATTAACACACACTTAGCCTATCAGCTATCATATTACCCCGCCTTCAGGGCACACGACGAGAGTAGAATTTAGAAAGATAGGTGAATGAATAAACTTTAAATTTTAAAGACGTTATTTTTCAATATAATTTTGATCTAGATATAAATTAAATCTAGATTAAATTTAAAATACAGTACAGTATGAATTAATTTAATCTTAATGTGCAATATTTTCTAGGGCTAAAGTAGTTTTAATATAATGTAATGAGCCCGAAAAAAGCATTTAAAGTAGGCTAATTATTGTTTTGAGTACTGTACTGGATCAGATTTATAACTTTCATTCTGGGTAAAACTCCCGTCGCAGCCCTGACCTATCCACTAGTTTCCACATCCTGTCCCACTGGTGGTCAGGCACCTGGGCCGGCCAGAGCAAAGAGCGGACGAAAAAAAACCGACAACCCCCATGGGGCCAAAAAGACCGGGGCCAGGAGGACGTAGTACACATGACAAAAACAGGGATAGCCCAGCCCCACTCCAAGCAAGGCTACTACCGACTGCCGAATAACACCCAAAAAAATGGGGGGGGGGGCTACCTAGTGAAAGGTTTAAGGACCAATTATATGGCTAATTTAGATAAGTGGACTGTATATTTGATAATGAAGAAGTATTAACCATATAGAAATATAATTACCCTTAGATGAACTCAGCTGGTGATTGGATGATGGCGGAAAATATGCTAGATAACTGGAA
Organism: Paralithodes platypus; assembly: GCA_032716605.1. NCBI lineage: Eukaryota > Metazoa > Arthropoda > Malacostraca > Decapoda > Lithodidae > Paralithodes > Paralithodes platypus. Next base: position 52,201,269 of record CM064480.1, on the reverse strand, counting down.
GTGGTTAGTATAGTAGGCCTAAACAAAGTATGAAAAGAGGCTACAATAGGCTAGGATAGGCTAGATATTTACGTTAAGTTTGTGCTAACTAACAAAGATGATGATGTAATGACTATATGGAATATGAGATGAAAGTGAAGCGAAAACACCTGGTGAAATAACTAGGAGAAAGAAGGCTTAGCATGTGTAGCTGGGACGGAGGTTGGTTGGAGAGTGCGCGAGCGCGTTATGTTTGTCTCTGTCGTGACATACCGCGCACGCGCATAACATATGGAAAATGTATCCCATCTTTACAATGAGATACTTATGAACAATCTTAAATAATACAAATATATATATATATATATATATATATATATATATATATGGGAATTATAATCCTACAATACTTTCCCATATACAACTATAGAATAATATATTCTACCCAATCATGGAACGTTCGACCAAGGTTATGGAAGCGTTCAACTTAAGACTACGGAATGATACGTAACGCTACATCAACCCAGATTACGTAACATCGAGACTGTTCATACTAGTTTGAGTACACTAAGTATGGACATATTTAATTGCAAAGTATATGTTTTATCATTAAGTAGTAATGATAGGAATTGAGAGAGAGAGAGAGAGAGAGTAGAACAGAGTGAGAGGAGGCGCGTAGTGTTTTGCTATACTCGATGACGTCATAGCTGGCTGGCCTCGTGGGGATTCGTTGAGGGAGTTTTTTACCATGCTTTGTGACGTCATGTTTGGCTGGCTTCTTTAGCATTGGTTAGAGGACTTGTTACCGCTTTTTTCCCACGCGGCTCGAGCTAGTGCTAGTATATATACAGTTCCCTCGCCACTCTCTCCCTCAGATCTGGTTTCTAGAACGCATCCCTCTTATCCCTTTGATACCTGTACCCCTCCCTGCACCTGAGAACCTTTTCCTCTGCCTATCTCTCTCATTTTCCATATCTTTCACCACCTTTTATTAATATTATACCCCCTCTGGTTAACTCTGCATAATCAGCTTCATGCTGGCCAGTTGTATTGTGCGTTAAGGTCTGATATAACCCATGTATGTTAGTTGTTAAGATAAGTTGATCACGAAGCATTGGTTGGCATTCATATTGTTTAGTACCGCTTCCTATAATTATTAGTGTTCTGCTGGATTAGATAATGCTAGACTAGGAGTCTGATACTATAAGGTATTGTTTCCGATGGGTGCTGGCTTTAGTTAAAAGCTGCACGACATACCTGAGAACTGGAGTTGATTGGGTAAATTCTAGTCTGTGTGCCATTGAGAATAGAGCATGCACGAATGAGGGCTTTTTGCCTATACCATTCTGCACTGTTCTAAGCTCGTTGTTTGTCTTTGAGGTACGCCAGGAGAACGCTTAATACTTCGGTATTAAGGTTTCTCAAGAGAGCTACCCTTCCCTATAACGTAATATTTGACGCACAGACTTGAGATTTGCACTAGGCTATGCGGCATGCCATGCGCACCAGTATCTCGTATCATTGACTCTAGCTAGACTTTATCAGTCATAGTAGACATTAAGTATATTAAACCAATTACTCTTTTTATGCATACCCGTTTATGATTACACAAGCATTTCGCAGCCTAGTTTGATGTATTGAGACACAAACAACTTAGGCTCTTTTTGTTGATAGGAATACTGCATTGTCGTGGCGATTATTATTAGTGTTGTAGCGTTTAGGATATTCTTGGCTCCGACTGCATTATATATCCTGCCTTTTTGTGTGCATAGCCTGCACGAGCATTGTTCCGCTGCCTGCCTTTTTGGGTTCCATTTCCGATTCGAGCATATTCATAGCATCTAACATTTAAAGAAGATTCCTTGTTGGTGTTGAAGGACTTTAGTGCACTTTCTTTCATGCAGGAGTGCCTGACTTTTATTGATTAAAGTAACGTAAGCTGTAACTTTCCTTACCACCTTACTTTGCATACCATAACCAAGCACCTTCGGTTATAGGTAGTAATAGGCTGTTTTCACATAACATTAAGCCTAGAGTAGACACACATTTATTGAGAGTTTAATAACCTATTATTGCATATAGAACTCTGGAGAGTATTTGTGTTCTTTGTTCACTGGGAATATACATCAGAGGTTGGATCTAGCACTTTCCGTTGTAGCATTTATGCCATTACTAGTCCAATGAATAAGAACCCTGATATATTTAAACCTCAGTCGTAACAAGAGCAATATATAAATTACTAGATTCACTTTGAAGTAGTACTGTGGGAAATTACATCTGAAATATTTGTGTCATTATAATTGGATCTAATGAAATCTTCCATAGTTACCCGCGCTAACCCTGCAACTAGATTTTCTCTGTTAAGTAAAAGAAAACTATGTTTTGGATCATATTGGATGGTAGACTATGATTTTGTTTTAAAAAAAAATCCAGATATCTATACATATATCTGATTGGGGGGTGGTGGTGGGGGGGTGGTTAGGGATGTCCTTTTGGTTTTTATTCCCTCCTTTGCTAGTCTCCTATGTTTAGAGAAGCATTTAAGACAATTTTAGAAAGAAAACAAAATTGCCCAAAAAAGCTCAGCTTCCCCTAATTGTTCCACATATGCTTACACAAAATACTAAATAGCAATATTTTGCTAACTAACTCGATGTTCTCAGGTTTTCACCAGGCATTTAGAATAGTAGCAGAGGCAAGGCATATCTCAGTTTCAGTAGGGGTAAAAGTTTACTAGCACCAGATGTGTGTGTGTGTGTGTATGTTTATGTGTATGTGTGTCTGTGGTGTCTGTGTGTGTGTGTAACTCAAGGATAGCTCCTTCTGCAAATAGTCCTAAACATATACATAATAAATTAAAATTAATGTTATGCTAGTGATAATGTTGTTAGAGGGATGATCAAATATTGATGCATACGTATCTCAGTATGTGTGTGTTATTTTAGTGAATGCATATTTGTTTATGCTGTTACGACTGAGGTTTAAATATATCAGGGTTCTTATTCATTGGACTAGTAATGGCATAAATGCTACAACGGAAAGCGCTAGATCCAACCTCTGATGTATATTCCCAGTGAACAAAGAACACAAATACTCTCCAGAGTTCTATATGCAATAATAGGTTATTAAACTCTCAATAAATGTGCGTCTACTCTAGGCTTAATGTTATGTGAAAACAGCCTATTACTACCTATAACCGAAGGTGCTTGGTTATGGTATGCAAAGTAAGGTGGTAAGAGAAGTTACAGCTTACATTACTTTAATCAATATATGTCAGGCACTCCTGCATGAAAGAAAGTGCACTAAAGTCCTTCAACACCAACAAGGAATCTTCTTTAAATGTTAGATGCCATCAAGATGCTCGAATCGGAAATGGAACCCAAAAAGGCAGGCAGCGGAACAATGCTCGTGCAGGCTATGCACACAAAAAGGCAGGAGATATAATGCAGTCGGAGCCAAGAATATCCTAAACGCCACAACAATAATAATAATCGCCACGACAATGCAGTATTCCTATCAACAAAAAGAGGCTAAGTCGTTTGTGTCTCAATACATCAAACTAGGCTGCGAAATGCTTGTGTAATCATAAACAGGTATGCATAAAAGAGTAATTGGTTTAATAATACTTAATGTCTACTATGACTGATAAAGTCTAGCTAGAGTCAATGATACGAGATACTGGTGTGCATGGCATGCCGCATAGCCTAGTGCAAATCTCAAGTCTGTGCGTCAAATATTACGTTATAATGAAGGGTAGCTCTCTTGAGAAACCTTAATACCGAAGTATTAAGCGTTCTCCTGGCGTACCTCAAAGACAAACAAGGAGCTTAGAACAGTGCAGAATGGTATAGGCAAAAAGCCCTCATTCGTGCATGCTCTATTCTCAATGGCACACAGACTAGAATTTACCCAATCAACTCCAGTTCTCAGGTATGTCGTGCAGCTTTTAACTAAAGCCAGCACCCATCGGAAACAATACCTTATAGTATCAGACTCCTAGTCTAGCATTATCTAATCCAGCAGAACACTAATAATTATAGGAAGCAGTACTGAACAATATGAATGCCAACCAATGCTTCGTGATCACCTTATCTTAACAACTATCATACATGGGTTATATAAGACTTTAACGCACAATACAACTGGCCAGCATTAAGCTGATTATGCAGAGTTAACCAGAGGGGGTATAATATTAATAAAAGGTGGTGAAAGATATGGAAAATGAGAGAGATAGGCAGAGGAAAAGGTTCTCAGGTGCAGAAAGGGGGACAGATATCAAAGGGATAAGAGGGATGCGTTCTAGAAACCAGATCTGAGGGAGAGAGTGGCGAGAGAGCTGTATATATACTAGCACTAGCTCGAGCCGCGTAGGAAAAGCGGTAACAATTCCTTCAGCCAATGACAAAGAAGCCAGCCAAACATGACGTCACCAAGCATGGTAAAAAAACTCCTCCAACCAATCCCAGGCCAGCCAGCCGTGTGACGTCATCAAGCATGGCAAAAAACACTGCGCCCCTCCTCTCACTCTGTTCTACTCTCTCTCTCAAATCCTATCATTACTACTTAATGATAAAACATATACTTTGCAATTAAATATATAAAGCCTTGACATGGGCGAAAACAAAGAGCCTTTCTGGACTGCCCATGACACGAGCTTTCATATGAAATAAAGCACACAATAATACATCAACTGTAGCCACATCCACTGCCCTGGCGATCCTAGCGAGTCACTGTAGGACAAGCCATGCGGTTCTAACGGAGTGGTTAACGTCACAATGCGTACAAACGTCAATACATATTAAGCATCGAGTGTGTCAAATTGGGTGTACTTGTGACAATGTGTGTATATCTGCATCATTGTGTGTGTGTGTGTGTGTGAGTGTGTGATTGCATGCGCATGAACGTAGAAGAACTGAAGCAGCATCAATAGCTTTACATTAGTGGGGGTGTGTGGGTGCGTGGCTATAAGTGGCCAAACTTTAAAACTCCACCACCACCACCACCACCAACACCACCACTAGCAGAAACAGGAATCACCAATAACAGCAGCAGCAGGAGTAGTCTAGTAGTAGTAGAATAGCAGGAGCAGGAAGAGTAGGTGGAGGAGGAGGAGGGTGGTTTATGTCAGTGTAAGTGTGCGTGTGTGAGTGCGAGGAGAGGGGAGGAGGGAGAGAGAGAGAGGGAAAGTGAGGGAGGGCAGAGAGGAGAGAAAGAAAAAAAGGGAGAGGGCAGAGGAGATGGAAGGGGGAGGAGGGGAGAAGAAGGCAGAAGGGGAGAAGATGAGGGAGGGAAGGAGTGTGAGGGGGACAGCAGAGGGGAAGGAGGAAGGGGAGAGAGGAGAGAAGGTGAGGGGAAGGGAAAAGGGGAGGGGGAGATAGATGAGAGGAGAGAGGATGGGAAAGGGGTAGATATAGAGGAGAGGGAAGAGAGAATAGAAGGAGGGGGAAGGAGGAAAATGGAATGGACAGGAATGGGAGAGATGTAGAGAGAGACAGAGTCGAAGGAGGAGAGAGAGGGAAGGAAAGAGGGGAGAGAGAAAGAAGGGGGGAGAGAAGAGGGAAGGGAAGATAAAGAGAGGAAAGGGAAGGGGGAGAGGGAAGAAAGGGGGGAAGGGAAGAGAAAGATAGGAAAGGGAAGGGGAAGAGAGAGAGAAGGGGGGGGGAGGGAAGAAGAGAGAACGGGGGGAGGAAAGGGAAGAGAAAGATGGGGAAGGGAAGGGGGAGGAGAGCGAGGGGGAAGGGAAGGGGGGGGGGGGGAGGAGAGAGAGTTGGCTGGCTGGCTGGTCCTTCCGTGATTTCCCGGGTGGCCGTCCTCCCCCATTTAGCTGATTGTTTCTCCATTGTTTATCGCAGTCATACCTGGACTACCTCTAAACCACCGCTGCTGCTGCTGCTACTGCTGCTGGACTTACACGCACACACACACACAGACATACACATGCTAACACACACACACACGCACATTCACTACCACACTCTCTCACACTCACTCACTCTCACTCTCTCTCTCTCTCTCTCTTATAACATAATTGGCCCCAGCCAGAATAAAAACACGCAACCAAGATGTAAGCCAATATTGAAAATATTAACACTAGTTGTCCTACATGTAGAAATTTTCCACATACAATAGTTGCTCTACCTTGAACAAACCTCCCGCGCAAAATACACGTAACTTATCAGTAGGGAAGGTTATGAAGAGGGTTGATGGGTTTTACATACCATTGATACGCTTGCGTTCTTAACCCTTTCAGTACCAGTGCCGTCCTTTTAACTTGACTCTGGCAGTCTGGCTACTATCAGACGATTATATTCAGTTGATAAGGGGCCTCCAGCATTTAACAGTTGATAAGGGGCCTCCAGCATTTAACAGTTTATAACGGGCCTCCAGCATTTAACAGGCTTCGAACAATCTCACTTAACCATTTGTATTACCACAGGAGCTGCTTAAACTGCACAAAACCATATACATATAGCTAGAATAAAATTAAAAAGATTTCACTGGTAAAGAAGGGGTTAAGTAATTATTTCCTTTCGCAGTGCCTGATACCAACCGATAGTTGTTTGAATGTTGTTGTTTACAGAGAGTACACGGATTAACATGCCCTTCTCTAAAGGTAACTTCATATTTCATATTATATCGTCCATGAACGACGACGAGAGGGCAAAGAATTGTTGAAGAATACAAGAGATAGATTTGTATTTAATTATTTTGTTTAGCAATCTTAAAAGCTCCCTGCAATTCATTCTCTCTCTCTCTCTCTCTCTCTCTCTCTCTCTCTCTCTCTCTCTCTCTCTCTCTCTCTCTCTCTCTCTCTCTCTCTCTCTCTCCATGCCTAAATAACCTTGTCTCTATTTTGAGTCTTAAACGCTATCTGGTCCGACGTCTTGTGAGTTATATTTTGTTTAATAGTATTAAGGATTTTGCTTTTTGTTTTGCAATTGCCAAGCAGTATATCTTACTTTATCCCCTAGGCTAATACAAAAACGTCTTTCCAGACTTCCTTCAAGCTGAAAACATGTCCACCCAGACCCCCTTTAAGCTAAATGTGTATACTTTGTTATAGAAAAAGGTCACAGCCGAAGGCCGATTAATTTCTAATAAATTACAGGCTTGCTATTGCTCGCCCAGAAAACAATTCGATACCTAAATGGAGTGTCAATAAAGTGCTCCTCCTCATATGGTGAATATTATTCATTCTGTCAAACTTTCTGAGTTTACTTTAATCAACTAAAAATAACCATAAAATATGTTAATGGTTGCTCTTACTTTTTTCGGATTATGTTATGTTTATTGTTGTTGTTGTTGTTGTTGTTGTTGTTGTTGGATATTATCAAACAGGTGTAGCTGGCATTCTGTACTTCGAGGACGAGTTATTACAAAGGATTACAAAGGTGAGCAAGCAATAATATAACCACTAATCCTCATTAAGATGCTTGTTGAAGGGCGAGGACTGGGTAAGGAACGATTGCCACGGAAATGAAAAGGCAGGTACAGTAGTGCTAATAAGTGATGTCTCGGCACCAAGTATATTTCGATCAATAATTGGTATCAGCAATATCTAAACTTGATTTATTCATTTCGAGTGTGATTTACCAACATGTTCCTATACTTACCCACCTTATTCAACATCTGACAGACATTAATACAGCACAGAGAGAGACAAACGTAATAACAGGTGAGACATGACTTATTAGCGCCACTGTACAGGAAAGATTAGTATGATAGGGGTGGGGAGTAGGCTGGAGTTTATGGCTGACACTCATTTACCCCCAGAGTATCCGAGAGTGAAATAATATCCCAGCTCATGTAATTAGTATTCCCACTCTTGATACTTTTCAAACTATGATCACCACACAATATCTATCTAATACTAATCTTTTTTCCCTCGATCTTGACCCCAATCCGTCATACTGCCACATCCCGTGCACATTATGCCGCCCGAAAGCAGCCTTATGCAGGTCCTCAACGGAAACGGAAACTGGCTTTTATTTAGTTGTTCCGGACATAAGCAACGAGGTAACACAAATCAATCTTCACAAAACTGGAGTGCATGAGGTTGTGGTTGCCGCATGGGTTTTGCCTTTTTCCTTAGATGATGAAACAAGTAATGGAGATGATAATTTGAGATAAAAACCACTGGTAATGATTATAGGATTCAGAATCAGAATTATGTTCCATTTTACAATTATTGTTCTCTGGTACATGGTTACAGTAGTTATAAAATAAAGAGTAAATTTCATATCATACATATTTACCGTATGTACGGTAGTCAATTAAACAAAAGATCTACTATATCAAGAAAAGAATGTATGATATTTGTTTGTGGTCTGACAAAGTAACTAATGGATTATGTCATTATGCTTCGTGAGTTAGAAATGACTGCAACAAAAGGGAAGCCTTTGTTCAGCTCTCTATTGTTGCAAGGGCGATTATTCAGGTAACCATATAGAATATTTTTGCAACTACCTTCCAATTTCACAGATAATAAACAACGGCAATAATATACACCCGGCAAGATTTCCAACTGGCCAAGGGCAATTATATTTATGCTATTATATAGAAATAAAGCAGAGCAAAGACAAACAACATATACAGACTTAACATGCCCACTGGTTTATATATTTCTGTCTTTTGCATTTCTCAATTTTTGCTTTGTATATAGCTTAAATACCATAACTACCATAAATAAATAATAAAGAATAAAAAGCCCTGGGCCAGATGGATATCTTGCCGACTATACCCACATTGATAACTGTGGTTAGTACCCAAATCTGCTTTATAACTTATTTCCGACTAACTTCATTGATTTTGAGAAATTTAGTAATCTTATCAACATTAATATTGGCCACGAAGTTCATGGCTGTTCAATATAATCGTTAGTCGCTAGCTACTTAGCATAATTGGTCTCTCTCTCTCTCTCTCTCTCTCTCTCTCTCTCTCTCTCTCTCTCGGCTAGTTTTATCACTCCCTAACTCGTAATGGCGCCGTAAAAGCCATAATGCACCTTGAAATTGGCGTTTAATGATGGCACACGGGCGTCTTCAAGAACCCCCCACCATTGTTTAATGATGGCACACGGGCGTCTTCAAGAACCCCCCACCATTGTTTAATGATGGCACACGGGCGTCTTCAAGAACCCCCCACCATTGTTTAATGATGGCACATGGGCGTCTTCAAGAACCCCCCACCATTGTTTAATGATGGCACATGGGCGTCTTCAAGAACCCCCCACCATTGTTTAATGATGGCACACGGGCGTCTTCAAGAACCCCCCACCATTGTTTAATGATGGCACACGGGCGTCTTCAAGAACCCCCCACCATTGTTTAATGATGGCACACGGGCATCTTCAAGAACCCCCACCATTGTTTAATGATGGCACACGGGCGTCTTCAAGAACCCCCCACCATTGTTTAATGATGGCACACGGGCGTCTTCAAGAACCCCCCACCATTGTTTAATGATGGCACACGGGCGTCTTCAAGAACCCCCCACCATTGTTTAATGATGGCACACGGGCGTCTTCAAGAACCCCCCACCATTGTTTAATGATGGCACACGGGCGTCTTCAAGAACCCCCCACCATTGTTTAATGATGGCACACGGGCGTCTTCAAGAACCCCCCACCATTGTTTAATGATGGCACACGGGCGTCTTCAAGAACCCCCCACCATTGTTTAATGATGGCACACGGGCGTCTTCAAGAACCCCCCACCATTGTTTAATGATGGCACACGGGCGTCTTCAAGAACCCCCCACCATTGTTTAATGATGGCACACGGGCGACTTCAAGAACCCCCCACCATTGTTTAATGATGGCACACGGGCGTCTTCAAGAACCCCCCACCATTGTTTAATGATGGCACACGGGCGTCTTCAAGAACCCCCCACCATTGTTTAATGATGGCACACGGGCGTCTTCAAGAACCCCCCACCATTGTTTAATGATGGCACACGGGCGTCTTCAAGAACCCCCCACCATTGTTTAATGATGGCACACGGGCGTCTTCCAGAACACCCCCACCATTGTTTAATGATGGCACACGGGCGTCTTCAAGAACCCCCCACCATTGTTTAATGATGGCACACGGGCGTCTTCAAGAACCCCCCACCATTGTTTAATGATGGCACACGGGCGTCTTCAAGAACCCCCCACCATTGTTTAATGATGGCACACGGGCATCTTCAAGAACCCCCCACCATTGTTTAATGATGGCACACGGGCGTCTTCAAGAACCCCCCACCATTGTTTAATGATGGCACACGGGCGTCTTCAAGAACCCCCCACCATTGTTTAATGATGGCACACGGGCGTCTTCAAGAACCCCCCACCATTGTTTAATGATGGCACACGGGCATCTTCAAGAACCCCCCACCATTGTTTAATGATGGCACACGGGCGTCTTCAAGAACCCCCCACCATTGTTTAATGATGGCACACGGGCGTCTTCAAGAACCCCCCACCATTGTTTAATGATGGCACACGGGCGTCTTCAAGAACCCCCCACCATTGTTTAATGATGGCACACGGGCGTCTTCAAGAACCCCACCATTGTTTAATGATGGCACACGGGCGTCTTCAAGAACCCCCCACCATTGTTTAATGATGGCACACGGGCGTCTTCAAGAACCCCCCACCATTGTTTAATGATGGCACACGGGCGACTTCAAGAACCCCCCACCATTGTTTAATGATGGCACACGGGCGTCTTCAAGAACCCCCCACCATTGTTTAATGATGGCACACGGGCGTCTTCAAGAACCCCCCACCATTGTTTAATGATGGCACACGGGCGTCTTTAAGAACCCCCCACCATTGTTTAATGATGGCACACGGGCGTCTTCAAGAACCCCCCACCATTGTTTAATGATGGCACACGGGCGTCTTCAAGAACACCCCACCATTGTTTAATGATGGCACACGGGCGTCTTCAAGAACCCCCCACCATTGTTTAATGATGGCACACGGGCGTCTTCAAGAACCCCCCACCATTGTTTAATGATGGCACACGGGCGTCTTCAAGAACCCCCACCATTGTTTAATGATGGCACACGGGCGTCTTCAAGAACCCCCCACATTGTTTAATGATGGCACACGGGCGTCTTCAAGAACCCCCCACCATTGTTTAATGATGGCACACGGGCGTCTTCAAGAACCCCCCACCATTGTTTCCCTTAAAAGGGAAGATAGGCCGGTTTTCCGGACCACTTTCTGCCTCATGTTTAGCCCCATTAGTTTTCAGATGTTAAGATGTTTGCCCCATTAGTTAGTCGATTTTAAGACTTTTTGCCCCATTTCTTCGTCAATATTTAGACCTTTCGTGCTATTTAGGTGTCATTTTTTTCCCTGGCGAACGATAGTGAGCCTGTATGGTTGGAAGAACCGGCCTTAGGCCGGGGCATTTTTCTACCGAAAAATGAATAAATTGATCTAGAAGGGGAATCTAATGGATGTTTTTTTTATTTTTATTTGATGGAGGTCTACGAAGGAAACTAGACAAATAATTAATACATGCACAAATCGACCAAAAACTGTGCCTGCAGGAGATAGGCACTGGATCACGGGCGGACATTTTGGGACTTACATGTCAGGCTCTTTCTGACTCCTCCTACGGCTGAAACGAACCCATGAAGTGGAAATATTAAGTAAACAAACGATAAATTAATACCGATTTATTTCGCGGAAGCTTCGATATTTAAAAGTAATTATTTATGTCTTAGACTATACTTTCTAGGACATAAGCCATGACCCTTTCCGACTCTTCGAACTGCATATATGAACAACTAATATGCATGTATAAATGTGTAAATAATTAAAAAGAAGAATCAATGTAGTCAGGGATAGCTTCGAACAGTTATTAGTGTCAATAGTGTTTCCCTGGAGGCCCTACAGGAAACGGACGATTGGGCGACTGGCAGACACTTTGTACTGTACTGTACCTTGACTATCACAAACCACCATCAACACTGGATGATATGTACACTCGGCTGCACAAGTAACTGTATCAGAATTATGATATCATTCAAACTGAGCATTAGATAAAGGAACACACTGATACAGGTATGTATGATTGAGAATGTTCCGAAATATTTTGTCAATGCGCCAGAATTTGTTTTAATTAAATATGCACCATTTATCATTGCCGGGGATTGTGGTACAGTCGCGATCACAAAACACATCGCAGCATATGAATTAGTATCAATCATAAACGAAACAATACACTGTTTTGTTAGATCCCTAATGATTCAGAAGCTTTAAAGGTTAAAATATTCAAGTGAGTGTAACCTCATAAGTTCTAAGGTAATGGCCTAGGGCAGTCATTTGCTAGTTATCTTATAAAAAATCCTACATTATTTTTGTGAAATATGCTTAACTCCTTCAATAATAGTCATTTAATGTTTTGGATAAAATCAGACAACTATGTATAAAGAAGTACAAAGGAAATCAAGCAACAACAGATCTAGTGACCCTTCTAGGTTGCTTGTCCTCCAAAACACTGAGGATCAAGTGTCCAAACAGTGGTTTAGAGTGGGTAAGGGAACATTGGAAAGGGAATTACTGCCCTGGAACTAATGTCTGTGGCAGGATTTGGAAGTTAGTAGAGGACAGATGGGTTAGTAACTGAGGGGGGGATAAAATAAAGTTATTCATTTACAAACGCAGTCAGTCGCGGGTTTGATGCGAGATATTTGTCTAGGCGGAGTTTAACCCTCTCACTACCATAGGACGCAGAGGTTGCCAGATTAGCAATAAGAAATAGATTACTCTCACTGTTATAATTACCTCTCCAAAATTAGTTTTCTGCCCACAGCTAACTCAAAGACAACTGCAGAGGTTGAAGTAAACAAATTAAAGGTTTATAGATACCCTTGACGGTAACAAAGGCTTTAAAGTATCCCTAATAGGCTCAAAAATCGCGTCCGGATGTGAGAGGGTTAAATGAATCAACGGTAATGCAGTCTATAACGTTTCGGGGAAGCCCATTCCACAAGTTGACAACTCGATTGAAGAAGAAATTCTTACATTCGTGTGAGTTAAAAGATTTATCAATAATTTTGCAACCGTTTCCCGCGTGTAATTAGATTGATCGATAGTGAAGTACTTACTACAGTTCATATTGTCGATGCCTTTGATGATTTTGAACACTTGAAATAAGTCACCCCTTAATCTGCGCTGGGTTAAAGGAAATAGATTTAATTCTCTAAGACGCTCTTCGTATGGTTTGTTCTTTAGGCTAGGTATCATTTTGGTAACTCTACGTTGAACTCGTTCTAGCTTGTTTATATCTTTTTGGTAATAAGGGCACCAGGATTGAACGCAGTATTCCAGAAGAGGGCGGACTAAGTAATTGTAAAGGGTTAGAATAACTTCTTTGGATTTATGCTCAAATGACCTGCCTATAAAGCCAATTATTTTGTTTGCCTTCTTAACAACTTCTGAACATTGTTGACTCGGTTTTAGGTTACTCGATATTGTTACTCCCAGATCGGTTTCTCTGTTTACATTCTTAAGCTGAGTGCCATTCATCGAATAGTTTGCTTTCTCATTTAGGTATCCGATATTTAGTACTTTACATTTATCCGCATTGAAACTCATTTGCCAAATTTGGGCCCAACATGACAATTTATCTAGATTGTGTTGCATATCGTCAACTTGTTCTTTGGAGAGTACGCTATTTGCAATTTTTGTATCGTCAGCAAATTTTGAGATTGTACAGGTGAGACTCTCATTTATGTCGTTGATGTTAATTAGAAAGAGAATTGGTCCTAGTACCGATCCCTGGGGTACCCCGCTACTTACATTGGTCCATTTAGATGCCTTACCGTTTATGACTACTCTTTGCTTTCAGTCGCTGAGCCAATTTTCTATCCATTTCAACACACTGTCTTGTATTCCATGCGCTTTTAGTTTTAGAAGTAAACGTTTGTGGGGAACTTTGTCAAAGGCCTTTTGAAAATCAAGGTATATAATATCTACAGCTTTACTCTCATCGTAGAGGTTGATATCGTGGAAGAAGTCTAAGAGGTTTGTTAAACAGGAACGTTTTTTACGAAAGCCGTGTTGAGTATGTTATTTTCCTCTAAGTGATTTACGAGTCTGTCTCGTATGACCGTTTCTAGCATTTTACATACAACTGAGGTTAAGCTAATTGAACGATAGTTACTTGGTAGGGATTTGCTGCCTTTTTTGAATATCGGTGTTACGTTGGCTAGCTTCCATTGATCAGGCATAGTTCCAGACTGCAAGGATTTATTGAATAGTAATGTCAGTGGTTTGGAGAGCTCATCCTTAGCTTCCTTTATAACTCTAGGCGAGATTGTATCAGGTCCAGGCGTTTTATTTACCTTGAGTTTATCTAAACAATTCAATACTTCTCTCTCTGTAATGGTGATATTGCTTAGAACATCTGAATTATCAATCTGAATCGGCGATGGTGTAGGGATATCACTGAGGTCTTCTGTTGTAAAAACTGATGCAAAGAAGGTATTGAGGGCATTACTCATTTGTACTTCGTCTTTGGTGTATTCTCCATTTTCATCGACTAACGGTCCAACAGTTGAAGTAACTACTTTATTCTTTCTGATTATAACTATAGAATGTTTTCGGGTTTGTTTTACTTTGATTCGCAATATGTAACTCTAAGTTCTTTTTACTTTGCATAATTAACTTTTTGGCTTTGCGTCGTAGCTCTACAAATTTCACCCGTTCTTCGTCATTTTGTGAGGATTTTAATCTATCATTAGCAAAAATTTTAGCAAGCAGGCAGTTTGAAATATCTTTATTCCACCATTTGGGCTTATCATTATGGCCTGGACGCCGTATTTTCGATGGTATGTAGTCTTGCACTGCTTTTAGGTAAGTGGTTTCGAATAACTTCCAAGATGTATTTATGTCGTTATTGTTAATTAAAAAGCTCCAGTCAGTTTCTTTAAACATAACTCTAAGTTTATGGAAGTTTGCTTTCTTGAAATTAGGGACTTTTTCGATGCTACTATTTAGTTCGTTACTAGTAAACTTTAAAGTTAAAGTTATCGTACGATGGTCGCTGTTACTGAATTCATCACCAACATTCAAATTCTCTATCAATTCTTCTTTTCTTGCAAGTACAATGTCAAGAACGTTATTATCATAGTATCATAGTATCATAGTACCATAGTATAATCAACTTAGGAGAATCGTCAGGGATTCAAATAGGTAACATCTATCTCAATTAGCCCTGACTCCACAGATCCTTCCTAAGCTGAACACAATCGTCTACTAATACCCTAAATGAAATACAGAAAAAACAACACCGTACTGAGAGAGTTAGGACATGTACTGCTGTTTAAATGCCAACAATATCTTCCATATGAAGAATGGTTGACATAATTTGGCTTGCATTAGGGAGAGACTTAAAGTTCGAGAGAATATGATAAAGGTGTTTAAATGGGTACGTGGAATAAAGAAAGGGAACACGAAAGGTCTACTGAAGCTCAGTGATAGCACGAGAACTCAAGCAAATAGATTCAAATTTAACAAATTTCGTTTCAGGGAAGATATAGGCAAGTACTGGTTTGCTAACAATCAATCAGTGGGGGCATATGCCCGTGACAGCGCGTAGCCGCACTCACGTGTCCTAGGGTAAGGGAGTTCTACATTTGTTGTATAGGCAACCGCGTGCCATAGTAAGATCAAGAACCATAAAGAGCTTCAAGATAACATTAGATAGGCACATGGACGAGATGAGTTGGGTCTGGGTGTGAAGGAGAACTGCCTTGTGTTGGCAAGTGGGCTTTCTTCAGACACCTGTTATCTTATGTTTTTATGTTATAATAGAGCATACAGAAAAGCTGTCCAATTCCTGTGTTCTTAAGGGTTTATTTACACCCTCATTTACCCACCCGTCATCAACGAAGTCATTTTGTTTTTCACCATTATTTACACTTTGTCTTGCTTTGTATCGCTTCTTTTCCGCCTCTCTTTCTCTCTCTCTCTCTTTATCTCTCTCTCTCTTTATCTCTCTCTCTCTCTCTCTCTCTCTCTCTGTCTCTCTCTCTCTCTTTCGTTTATTGGTGTAGCCATTTATTTAGTTGTCTGTCTGGCTTTCTGCTTATCTATCTAGCTGTAGAGCTGTCTATTAATCTACCCATTACTCCTTCCTTCTTCCTTATTTCCTCCCGTCGGCTATCGTCGACAAATATATCTCTACAGTACTTCCAATCATTCGTAAATTAAGAAGTCATTTTTGGCACATTTCATGAAACTCAATTCTACTGCCCACTGTTCTTTATATTATTCCCTCTAATAGTATTCTACTGCCCACTGTTCTTTATATTATTCCCTCTAATAGTATTCTACTGCCCACTGTTCTTTATATTATTCCCTCTAATAGTATTCTACTGCCCACTGTTCTTTATATTATTCCCTCTAATAGTATTCTACTGCCCACTGTTCTTTATATTATTCCCTCTAATAGTATTCTACTGCCCACTGTTCTTTATATTATTCCCTCTAATAGTATTCTACTGCCCACTGTTCTTTATATTATTCCCTCTAATAGTATTCTACTGCCCACTGTTCTTTATATTATTCCCTCTAATAGTATTCTTACCTCGTATTGTCTTCTTCAAATACGATCAGAACCTTCCCATATGCAATGTTGTTTATATACCGCATTCTCTTTATATATATCAACCCGTATTACCTTTCCTCCTTAAATACAGTCAACTCACTCCTCTGTCCACACCGTATTTGGTATATTAAGGGGGAGGTAATTGATTGTTTTCACTCATGATTAGTCCCATTAGCTTTTACATTTTAAGACGTTCGTTCCATTAGTTTGGCGATTTTAAGACCTGTTTGCGCCATTTCTTTGTCAATATATAGACCTTTCGTGCCATTTAAGTGTCGTTTTATTTCCTGGCGAGCGATAGCGAGCCTGTAATTCTGTGAGGAACCGGCCTTCGGCCGGGAAATTTATCTACCGACATATGTACAAATTTATCTTGAAGGTGGAGTCTAAGGAGTGTATTTTTCAGCTTGATGGAGGTCTAGCTAGGAAACTAAAATAAATACATAAATCAATATACTGTATACACCAAAATATAACCACTACCCCCTTAATATCCTCATTCCGTATTACTTTCTTCTCCTTATACAAGCAAATGATTCCTCTATCCATTTTTATTTACGTTCTGCGCTCCATTAATATCCTCAACCCGCATTTCTGTGTTTCTTCATATACAAACGAATCATTCTTCAAACCCATTGTGGTTGTGTTCATTCTTTAATGTTATCCTAAACTTGTATAGCTTTTTTGTTTCAAAGTACAAAAAATCATTCCTAATACAATTGTGTTGTTGTTGTTGTTGTTCCCTAAGCTGCCTGGCCGAACAGCCCCGAGTCCCTGAGAAAGGCCATGGCCACGATCGGGCTTTCCCACAAAGCTCTCATTGAGTGTAGATTGTGTTGTTGGCGTAAGTGGTTGTGTGAAATGCAGTCTTCTATGATGTGTTTAATGGTATGGGGTGCTGTGTTACATCCCGGGCAGGCGTCGACAACGGAGTCATCCAGTCTCTTCTGATAGCTCAGGAGAGCTGGATGGTGTCCGCATCTCAGCCTGGCCAGGTGGACTCTGTCCTCGCGAGGAAGGGAGGATTCGGAAGGATGGATTTCGGGAGGTCGTGCATGCAGCTGCGTGTTGTCTGTGAGTGAGTGGATGGATCAGTGAGAGATATGAGTATGGATGTGCTTCTGGAAGTTGGTTCGGGGTGGGCAGGGAGGGAGAGAGGACAATAATTGTGTGTGATACCATGTGCTGGGTGTTGTTTTGATATTTCTTGGTGTCTGTGGGTGTGTTGCCATGTAGTTTAGTGGGTGGTCTTGGTTCGTGGAGGCTGCTGCCAGGAATTGAGTGCCTCTCATGTCCAGATGGTCTTTGACTTTGAGAATTTTGGTTTCTTGATGTAGGTGATCTGTGGGTGAAGTAGCTGTGCAGCCTGTAATGATCTTCAGGGCTTTGTTTTGAATAGTCTGTAAGGTCTTATGATGTGTTTCAGCTAGGTTAGAAGCCCAGGCTGGGCTTGCGTATTCCATCACTGATCTTATGTATTGTTTATATACTGTGGTGGTAGTTTCTTTGTTGTGTCCAAATTTTGTGTGAGCAAGTGACCTGAGGGCGTTAAGTCTGGGTGTCAGTTTCTTTTTAATGTTTGTGGTGTGCTGTTTGAATGTCATATGAGTATCATATGTTACTCCTAGGATTTTGGGTGTGTGTGTATGTTAGGGGTGTGTTGTTTATGGTGAGTTGAGGGATGTATTCGTGTTCTCCTGTCCAACTTGTGAGCAGGGTTGCGGTGGATTTGGCTGGGGCTAGATTAAGTCTGTTTGTAGTGCACCAACCATGTAGTGTGTTGAGATAGGGTTGAAGGAGATCTGTTGCTCTTTTTGGGTCATGGTGTGTGCATGTGAGTGTTATGTCATCTGCATAGGAGGCTAAGTTTATTTGGGGCGTATTGGGTGTAGTTATATCGTGCATGTACAGATTGAAGAGTGCGGGCGATAGGACGGATCCTTGTGGGACTCCGTTTGGAAAGTTTCTGATTTTAGATGACTGACCGGCAAAAGATACGTGTGCACATCTGCCTGCTAGGAAGTTGGCCAGCCACCTTTTTGTGTTGTTGTGCATGTTTGTGTTGTAGATTTTGTTTGTTAGGTTGTGGCGGGGGATGGCATCGAAGGCTTTACTAATGTAGAGTGTTGCTAATAGTGATCTGTGTGGTGGTCTAGCTGAGTTGATGCCGTTGAAAGCTCTTTGTGTAAGGTCTGTGAGAAGAGTGTTTGTGGAGTGCAGTGGCCTAAAGCCATGTTGTGTTGGAGCTAGGGGTAGGTCAGGTGTAATTAGTTGTAATACTAGGCGTTCCATGACTTTGGAGGGGGAGCAAAGAAGTGTGATGGGGCGGTGCGAGGAGGGTAGCGTGGGGTCTTTGTTGGGTTTGGGGAATGTGATGATGATACCATGCTTCCAAATGTCTGGTATTGTGTTGTGTGAATAGCTGTAGTTTGATATGTTAGTGAGTGCTTGTATGCCTTGTGGTCCAGGTGTCTGAGGTGTATGTTGCTTATGTGTCTAGGCCACAGGCGGGTGAGTGCTTGAGATTGTTGATGATCTGCTTTGTCTGGTGATTGGTGAAGGGTGTATAGTCAGGGTCTGTGGGGAATTGTCTCTTACGTCGGATGACACGTCGGTCGTCTTTGTGAGGTTTTAGGTGGCTGACATGTGAAAAGTGATTGATGAGAGTGTTTGCTTGTTGTTTACATGAAGGAGTAGAGTCTGTTGTTGTGATTGCAGCATGTGATTGTGTTGTGTTGCTGTTGGAAAGTATGATGCTGTTTAGTGTTTTGTAGAGTTTTTTGGGGTTTGTTTTGTGATCAAGTGTTTGTAGGAAGTTATTCCAATTTAGTTTTGTTGCTCTTGTATTTTGTTGTTAGTTTGGGTGTTGAGTGCTTGAATTTGTTGTGTGATGTCTTGGGTGTGGGGTGCTGGGGAGTGTTTCAGTATGTCGCGTTGTCTGATGAGGTTATGAATTTCTGGTGTGAAGTTGGGGTTGTGTCTTTTCCTATTACCTCTTGGAATGTGTTTCTTGTCAGCGTTTTGGATAGTTTTATTGAGTATGTGTACAGCATTGTTGATGTTAGTGATGGGTGTACTGTACTGTTTAGAGTTGTGAAGTGTTGTTCTGTCTCATTTGTGAATGCTTCCCAGTTAGCTCTTTTATAATTGGTGTATGTGTGTTTGTGGCTAGCTGGGGTGAGTCTGGTTTTGGTGGTGATAATGATCGGGAGGTGGTCAGAGCCTAAGGTTCTGACCACCCTCCAGGATGTTGTGGGGGCGAGTTCTGGGGAGCAAAAGGTGATGTCAGGAGATGATGGGTTATAGAGGGCTTGGTGAGGAATATGGGTATGTTGATGGATGTCGTTAAGGATGATGAGGTTATCGGTTTGGTTTTGTAGTACCAGCCCTCTGTCTGTGTCGGGGTTGTCGACAAACCAGGCCGACGTCTTGGCGTTGAAGTCACCACCCAGGATGATGTGTGGGGTGTGTGGGGTGTTTGTGATGTGTTGTAAGTGTGGTCTGTATTCATTTGGTACTGTAGGGGATGTTTGGGGAGGGATGTATGTGTTTATGATGGTTATGTTGGAGTTGTTGCCAGTGCGTATTTTAATTGATTGTATTTCTGTTGTGTTATCATTTGGGGGGAGGCGGGATTTGGTTTGTACACTGGTTACTATGTATGATATTTCTTTGTGTACCAGGGTGATGAGTCCACCGCCCCCGCCGACAGCCCGGTCTTGTCTGATGGTGGTGAAATTATGAAATGTGGGTGTTTTTTGTGTTTGTGCGGAGTTTTGTTTCTTGTAAGATGGCAATGTGTATGTTGTGTTGTTTGATGAAGTGTGAGAGTTCGTGTTTCTTTGTGTTGATGCCATCTATGTTCAGTTGAAGAATGTTAATGTTATGTGCACGATGTATGTTGGGTGCTGCTGCACGAGGATGGGGTGGGGGTGGGGGTGAGGGAGGGGCTGGGGGTTGGGATGGGTGAGGTGGGGGTGGGGATTGGGGAGCAGGAGATGGGGGTTGGAATGGATTAGGATGGGGTGTGGTGTGTTGAGTTGAGGATGTGGATGGTATGGGAAGGTTAGGTGGGTTAGGGAGGAGAGGTGGACGGGTTTTAGGGGGGGGAGTGGATGATATGGGAAGGTTAGGTGGGCTGGGGAGGAGAGGTGGACGGGTTTTAGGTGAGGGATTTGACTGGGAGAGGGAGGGGCATGAGGAACAGGTCCAAGTGTTTGTGTAGTGTTTCTTGGAGGCAAGTGTTGTGCAGGTGAAGTGGGTCCAGTTCCCGCATGAATTGCAGAGAACTGAACCCTTAGTATGGCGACTCGAAGTGATGGGTTTTGAGCAAGTTGGACATATGTATGTGTACGTGGGTCCTGGGTTGCTCTCAATGTCTCCGGCTAGAAGAAGTCTTCGAGAAATGACAGCCGGAGAGTCATTTCTCGGTGTAGGAAAAACTGTGTGATGTGTGTGGTGTGAGAGGTGTGGAAATTCCCGGCGCGACCGAAGCCGCTCCAAGGACCCGTGCCCCCAGGGAGGGGGCAGGGGATGGTTGTGACGGTTTGGCTCCCGAAACTGCTCCCCGCGGCCGGCATCCGGTTTTCCTCCACTGGTCGTTGATTTTGTCTTCGGCCGTGGAGGGTCGGCAGCCATCCGCGGTTGGCAGCCTCGGGAGGTGGCCCCACGGCGTAGACGCCGCCACATCAGGACCTTAAAGCGGGGTCGATCCTGGGCTGAGTGAGGTTAAACTCCAAGACGCTCTGCACTTCACCAACCAGCCGTTATCTTATTCTTTGTATTAGTATTCTCAATCCGTGTTTTCCTTTCTTCTTTACATACAATTCCTTCATCTACCAATTTATATTTACGTTATTCCCTCTATGAATATTCTTAATCCGTATTACTTTTCTTTTCCACACATAGACAACTTAAAAGTTATTCTCCTACCCAATAATATATACCTTATTCGCTCTATTAACTCTTTCAAGTTACGATGACGCATTTCTGTCCTGTGTTATGGTGGTCTTGCCACTGGACTGGTAATCCAATGGACCCGGGTTCGAATTCCAATTTGTCAATGGAAAGGTATTATTGGGATGGAATTTGTGCTGTACCTAGTATCAGTGCATTACCACAGCACACCGAAATGCCAAAACAAAATACACTCATTGTTCCCTGATTAAATAGCACTGTATGAATATTGCCATATTCAAAATATGCTACAGGGGGGCAATGCCTAGTGAGTTAATTGCTCAATAGGTGGCGTTCTGAGAGTGAGGGTCCGAGCCTGGGGAGTGAGACTGTGAGGCGCAGAGGCGAAGCAGCTTCAGAGATGGAGTTGGGTTCGAGCCGTGAATGGGTGCTTCGCATTTCTCACTCCCTAGACTGGAACAAGACATCACGGGCCTCACTGTGTTCAGCGGTAGAGTGTAAAGGCTATCAGCCTATGCCCGAGAGAGAGTAATTGGAATATAGAAAAAAACAAAAAATTTTTTAGGAAGGGTACATGGAATTCAGATGGTTAGTTGGACCAGCCTTTACTCTTTTAACTCCCACAGATTCTTCCTAAGCTGTATAAGATCGCCTAATGATGTACGTATGTATGTATATACTCAGGCACATACCCCATAACTGGGGGTGGCCAACTTGAGACAGAGCCCAAACAGGGCCAACACAACGCAACACGAAAAGCAAAACACGCAATTCATACACATCTAGGTCACCCAGGAGAAGAACCAGAGGCCAAGGATCTCTAAGGGCCTCCAGCACTCCCCCGATCCCAGACCTCCCGGAGAGATTCCGGTCTCAGCAGACAGACACGCAGCGAAGCCCCACCACCACAATGCCCGCCCACCTCACATCAAGGCATGACCCTTCATATACATCGGATCCCCAGGCCAGGCACCTGACAGACTATTATCTCGTCCAACTGGCGCCCGACCCCCTCTTCCTACGACCGCGTGATCACTCATTTATTCATAAGCATTCTCCATTCATTCCTCTTCATTACCACTTCTCTTGCCTGTTCTACAGTCATCCCTCTACCTTCCTATGCTTGTACTACACTGTCTCTCCATTTCAACCGAGGTCTTCCTCTCCCTCTACCTCCCCTTGTACCTGACTCGTATCCTCTCTTTGTAAGCCTTTCATCTCCCATTCGCTCAACATGTCCATACCAGCACAGCACCCTTCTGTCCACTCTGGCTGACAAGGGTTCCTGATGTCCCACTCTCCTACGTACCTCTTCATTCCTCAATCTGTCTCTACGCGTCACTCAACACATACTCCTCAAGCAGCTCAACTTAATCACATCCAACCTTCTTCTCTCTTGTGCCTTCAGAGCCCATGTCTCAGCCCCATACATCCTATTTGGTACAACTATTGGTACAACGCTGTGTCATCAGCAAACAGAAACTGATTCAACTCCCAATCTCTACCATTCTTTCCTACTAAACCCAATTCTCTACCATAGTTCTCATCATTACCTCCCTCACCACACCATCCATTTTGTTTGTTTATATATATATTCCAACTACTCCCTCTCGGGCATAGGCTGATAGCCTTTACACTCTACCGCTGAACACAGTGAGGCCCGTGATGTCTTGTTCCAGTCTAGGGAGTGAGACATGCGAAGCACCCACTCACGGCTCGAACCCAACTCCATCTCTGAAGCTGCTTCACCCCCGCACTTCACAGTCTCACTCCCCAGGCTCGGACCCTCACTCTCAGAACGCCACCTATTGAGCAATTAACTCACTAGGCATTGCCCCCTGTAGCATATATTGAATATGGGAATATTCATACAGTGCTATTTAATCAGGGAACAATGAGGGTATTTTGTTTGGGCTTTCGGTGTGCTGTGATAATGCACTGAAACTAGGTACAGCACAAATTCCATCCCAATAATATCTTCCCATTGACATATTGGGATTCGAACCCGGGTCCATTGGATTACCAGTCCAGTGGCAAGACCACTCTGCCACACCTCCTCTACATACTGTATATACATTAAACAACCACGGTGACTTTTCACAACCCTGTCGCAGACCTATATATATAACTGCCTAATGATAGCCAGAATATAATTATTGTCAAACCGTGTCATGATTCTCTAGGTGATAATATCCTCACCCCGTATTTTCTTCCCTCTTCCAAAACTATACTCCGTTTCTTTTCAGTTGACGATAAATTGAAACCCTTAGCAGCTAATTTCTCAATTCTTACTGGGAAAATATGAAGCTTCTATGTCTCTGCATCATAATAAGACCAAGTTTATATAATCAGCACCATATACCAGTACAAAGTCTTCAAAATAACTGAGAAATCATGATGGGAACTTTTGCAATTTACCGTCAGTTGAAAAGAAACGGACTTATAGTTCCTTTCAATCAATATCCCTTCCTCTCCTCTGTTCCCCACCAGGTCCCTTTAATTTCATTTCAATACGCAATTTTTTCCTTACATGTTTTAAAACTCCGACTTTTTTTACCCATATCTGACCATTCGCCTTTTTTCTCTCTCTTATACACTCTATTGTTGTCCTTCAATTAGGGTAAACTGGTAAATCTGTACAGGGTTATAACAGTGTACAGATTTACCATTATGTATTCAAATGTAACCAAAATTAAACCCATAATACGTGGTTTCATTGTTTAACCGATATGATTTGAATGGATAGTCTAAACCGACTATAGTTCAGTCATTATAAGCAGGCCAACAATCGCAAACTCTAACCTCTGGTCTATTAATTAATGTATTCCTTTATTCTTCAAGCTTAGAAAAACACCCCCTAGACCCCCCTTCAAAATAATTTTATACATTTTTCACTATCGCTCGCCAGGAAATAATCGACACCTAAATGGCACGAAAGGTCTTAAAATTGATAACGAAATGGGGCGAAAGGTCTTAAAATCGACAAACTAATGGGCCGAACGTCTTATGATGTCAACACAAATTAGTCTTAACACGAGGGAGAAAGGGGACCAGAAAAACGACCCATCTCCCCTTAACCTTAACAGTCCATCAGCCTCCCCTTAAGTCTGTGAGAGTTCCCCAATTGACCACTTGCGTGTTTCGTTCTATAAGGAAGTTGGAGCTGTAGACATCGATATTTAGCAGAATTCCCCGCTAAATTGTGGTTGTAGTACACTTATACCTGTAGATACATACAAGCAAGTTCAACATACTTTGTGGTTGTAGTACACTTATACCTGTAGATACATACAAGCAAGTTCAACATACTTTGTGGTTGTAGTACACTTATACCTGTAGATACATACAAGCAAGTTCAACATACTTTGTGGTTGTAGTACACTTATACCTGTAGATACATACAAGCAAGTTCAACATACTTTGTGGTTGTTGTAGTACACTTATACCTGTAGATACATACAAGCAAGTTCAACATACTTTGTGGTTGTAGTACACTTATACCTGTAGATACATACAAGCAAGTTCAACATACTTTGTGGTTGTAGTACACTTATACCTGTAGATACATACAAGCAAGTTCAGGGAAAGTATTGTAGCCATTATATCTGGAGGCCGTTCGCGAAAACATATCACGTGAAAATGTACCAGCTTATCCAGATCAGTACCATGTATCCCGACCATCACCGAACCGACTACAGTATGTTCGTTTAAAGGGAGATGGCCCGGTTTTTTTAACTACTTTCTCCCTCGTGTTTAGCCCCATTAGTTTTGAGATTTTAAGATGTTCGGCTCCTTAGTTTGACGATTTTAACACCTTTCGCCCCATTTCTTTGTCAATTTTAAGACCATTCGAGACATTGAGGTGTCGAATTTTTTCCTGGCGAGCGATAGCGAGCCTATAATTCTAAGAGGAAGCGGCTTTCGGCCGGGACATTTTTCTACCGAAAAATGTAGAAATTTATCTTGAAGGGAGGTCTAGGGTGTGTGTTTTTAAGCTTGACGGAGGTCGAGCGAGGAAACTAAAAAATATATATGAATAACTGAATAAATAGACCAAAAGATAAGGCACTATCCCCTTAACTATTGTATATGAATCTCTGCTCCTACCAAAAGTTCCTATCTCAGAGTATACCTTGTGCTCCAATTACTTATCACTTATGCAAGTTCCCAAGTCACTCGGTCAACACCCAGTACCCTTGTCAATTCTAATTTCATATTTAATAACTATAATTTGTTCATATTATTCTCTATACTCCTCCTAAATACTCCTACATTATACTTCAATACCATTACCTATTATCCTATAATTATAATGCCCCTAAAGTTGGTCAATATCCAGTATCCCGTGTTGATATCCCTTTCATCTCCAATCATCAAAAAAAATTGTGTGTAACTTTATCAGTCTCAATTCTCATATTAAAAATGTCCTAACTCAGCTTATACCTTAGCTATTTATTACCTATCACCTATACAAATATCTGAGTTACCATATTTCAATCAATACCCAGTACTTCTTGCCAATCTCATATACTTCTTGACAATAAAAACGAAAAATCCTATCTATAATAAAACTCCATATCCTTGTCAATATTTCCCTGCCTATCTACTGTACAGTGGCGCTAATAAGTCATGTCTCAGCTGCCATTACGTTTCGCTCGCTCTGTGATCTATTAATGTCTGTCAGATGTTGAATAGGGTGGGTAGGTGTAGGAACATGTTTGTATTCCTCACTCAAAAAGAAGAAATCATGTGTAAATATTTATAATCCCATCTATTCATCAAAACATAATTGGTGCCAAGACTTCACTTACTTGGCCAACTGTACTATCGAAATAACCAAGCTAGCATATGCCGATCAATACCCAGTATCCCTTCCTTACCTAGTACCCCCCTGCCCGACAGAGAGCGCCCCGGTAGCGTTAATTATGTCAATCCCTGCACCGGAAGAAGAGGTCGCCGGGAGACTGTCTGGGAGCTACTCAATTTCCGCTCTTTACAAATGAGACTCTGAGTTAGGCTGAGATAGAGAGAGAGAGAGTTACATAGCTATACCGACTGCACAGACCTTGCGGTCCCTACTAGGCAGTCCGGACTTAAATCTAAAAATAAATGCTACTAAGTGGAAGGTAAGGCTATAGCAAAACAGAAGAGAGAGAGAGAGAGAGAGAGAGAGAGAGAGAGAGAGAGAGAGAGAGAGAGAGAGAGAGAGAGAGAGAGAGAGAGAGAGAAAAAAAAAAAGAGAGAAGGGGCGCTACGTAGAATAATGAAAGACAAGGAGGTAGGTTAGGTAGGTAGAAAGAGAGAATGAGTCAGCGATGCATGAATGATAACATACAGTATATGAATGATTTAGTTAATGAATGAATGAATCAACGAATAAATTAATATCAGCAAGTGAATGAATCAGAATATGAGTTGATGAATCAGTTAATGAATGAATGAGTCAGCAAATTAATTAATGAAGGAGTCAAATGAATGAATGGGTGAACAGAGAATGAATGAATGAGTCAGCTAATTAATTAATAAATGAGTCAAATGAGCGAATAAGTGCGTGAATACGATTGAGGTATTGAATTGATGAGTAAGATACAAAAACAAACAGAAACAACAAAACACCCCCTAAACTAACCACATAAACAAAACGCTCAACAACAAAAAGACACCAACATTAACAACAAACCATTAAAAAACAAACAAAAAACGACCGAACGTATATATACCACCAACTCTGATTATGCAAATACAGACGCCCCGCTTATGGAACCCTTTTTTTTTTTTTTTTTTTTTTTCTTTTTTTTCTTTTTTCTTTTTTTTACCCCGAAATATATTTGGGGGCGATATAAATTGAGCTTTGTGAGGCGGCCGCTTCCTAAACACGGTCCTCTAATTGTTCAGCTTGTCCACAAATGCCGCGGTGATGATAATTGTTTATACTGCCATGGGATTTAACCCCTTCTGTACCAGGGACGTTCTTTTCATCATATTCTGGCAATTAATAGACTATTTTATTCAGCTTAGGAAGGACCTCTAGCAACAATAAAAAGGCTTCAAACTATCTAAACCGACACTTTTAACTACCACAGATCTGTCCTAAGCTGCATAATATCGCCTAAACCTAGCTAGCATATAATATAACACGTCGCTGGTACTCAACGGGTTAAACGTGGGACCTTAACCCCTTCTGTACCGTTGTGTTGTATATTATTCTAGCTATATTTAGGCGATTTAATGCAGCTTTGGAAGGATGTGTATAGTTAAACGAGATGATTGAGATATCTCGAAGCTTTATAATTGCGAGAGATCATTCCTAAACTGAGTCAAATCGGTTAGTAGTAGCCAGAGTAAATTTAAAGGGATGTCGCCGGTACAGAATGAGTTAAGGGGGTAGTACTCGCTTTTTCTGGACCCCCTTCTCCCTCATGTTTAGCATATTAGTTTTGAGGTTTTAAGACGTTCGTTCCGTTAGTTTGGCGATTTTGAGACCTTTCGCCTCATTTTCTTGTCAATATTAAGACCGTTCGTGCCCTTTAGGTGTCGATTGTTTCCTGGGAGCGATAGCGAGACTAATTTTTCTACCGAACACAAATTTTAAACTTTATCTTGAAAGGGGGTCTAAGGGGGTGTTTTTCTAAGCTTGATGGAGGTCTAGCGAGGAAACTAAAAAATATATTAATAAATATGTAGACCAAAAACCAAGCACTACCCCCTTTACATATTGTCTGTACTATAGGGCCTCGGTTCAATGGATTTATTAGTGGGTCTTTGTCATCTCGTTAATCCATGCATATATTGATTAACCCCTTAGGGATTATGATGCATTTTGGAAGTTTATTCTGTTGACCATGAGACGATTATAGAGATAAGGAAGGATCTGTGAGAGCATACACAAATAAAGACTCTAAATTATACCCCTGACTTCCACATACCCTTCTTAATCCGAATACAATCGTTTAATAATACAAAACAAAAATATATATAATATATATATATATATATATATATATATATATATATATACACACACACACAGAAAAGAAATACGTTATCGTTTCATTAGAGGGTTAAGTTCGTCATATGGTGGAATAAAATCGTCTGGCTGTGATAGATTTTAGAAGAGAGTGGTGCTAGGTAGAAGACAGCACTATATAAGGACAGAAGGACATAAGTACATCATATTATGCTCAATGGGATTGAAATGTTGGACCTTAAGGGGGCACACCCTCTTTCTCTCTGGTTTGTATCCATTCGGCCCCATTCACCGTACTGTTTTAAGACGTTTATCCCCATCCAGGTGTCGATTCTTTCATGGCGAGCCAGAATATTTGTTAAAATGTTTTTGACAGCAGGCTAAATTTGTAATTTTTTCGATAGAAAAATATCTCCAACGAAGCCGGATTTCTGCATAGAATGCTGGCTCGCGAAGAAAATGGCACCTGGATGGGGATAAACGTCTTAAAACAGTAGGCTGAATGGGGCCAAATGGATACAAGCCAGAGAAGGAGAGAAAAGAGCAGGTCACTTCCCTTAACACTTAGAAGATACGATGACTCATTTCTTTCTGCTCTCTGGTTATTATTAGGCGATTTTATTAAAAGTAGGAAGGATATATGGAAGTCAGAGGGTTAATTGAGATAGTCTTTACTCTTTATCCTTCCCAAATTGTATAAAACCGTCTAAAGAGAGCCAGCATAAACAGTCAAAATATATCATGATCTTAGAGGGGTTAATATAGTGTAGTCTACGGTCGCACTAATAAGGCATGTCCCAGCTGTCATTGCATGTTGCTTGCTCTGTCCTGTATTAATGTCTGTCAGATGTTGAATAGGGTGGGTAAGTGTACGAACATGTTTGTATATTTCATTCGATATGAAGATATGAAGCTTAGATATTGCTGATACCAATTATTTATCAAAACATACTTGGTGCCGAGCCATTACTTATTAGCGCGACTGTACAATATAACATGATTAGTCTAATGACACGACTATTATATAATGAACTCCAGATAATAGCCCTGTGTGTGCCTTTGTAACTCATCTTTGGGGAGTAATTACCATAGCCAGCATGCATCTGTTTGGCAATGGATAGAAAGAAACCTAAATACTCCATTGTGTTAGCAAATTGAGAACATTGTGTTGTGCTGTGGCCTGCGCACAATGACTGTATTAAAGGGGGGATGGCCCTATTTCTTTGCTCATTTATATAGCTTTTTAGTTTTTTTTTTTTTCTTAGTTTCCTCCCTAGACTTCAATCAAACTTTAAAAACACCCTCCCAAAACCCTCCGTCAAGATAAATTTGTACAATTGTTTATCGACAAATTTTCCGGCCTAGGCCGGTTTCTATTAAATTACGGGCTCGCTATCGATCGCTAGGAAAAAATCGACACCTAAATGACACGAAATTCTTAATATTGACAAATAAATGGGGCGAAAGGTCTTAAAATCGCCAAACTAATGGGACGAACGTATTAAAACCTGAAAATAATGGGGCTAACCACGAAGAAGAAAGGGGACTAGAAAAATTACCCATCTCCCTTTAAGGCGATGTCACACCGACGCTTTTTCAGGCAATTTTCGGCGAGCAAAATTCTATCTAGCATTATTACGGGGTTCTTTGGCACTGGTATCGCAAACTAAACGGAAAGTAGATTATATATAATTACCAAGTGGCTGAATTCTGGTCAAGCTGAGATTTCGAAGTGGCCAGATTTACTAATGCCCGACCCAATTGCCACCTAAATCGCTCGTGTGACACCGGGTTTAGAGAGACCATGTGGCCGAGAATTATTGGTCATTGTGGTTATCTCGTTACACAGGCAAAACACTTCATTAGGAACAATGTATCATTAAGGGGGAGGTAGTCGTATGTTTTGGTTCCCCTTCTGCCTCATGTGTAGCATATTAGTTTTGAGATTTGTTGACGTTCGTTCCATTAGTTTGGCGATTTTGAAACCTTACGCCTTATTTTTGTGTGAATATTAAGACCTTTCGTGCCATTTAGGTGTCGATATTTTTCCTGGCGAGCGATAGCGAGCCTATAATTTTAGAAGGAAACGGCCTTCGGGCGCCACATTTTTCTACCGAAAAATGTACGCATTTATCTTGCAAGGTGGTCTAGGAGTTTTTTTTTAAAGCTTTATGGAGGGCTAGCTAGGAAACTCAAAAATAGATTAATAAAATATGCATACAAAGAAGAAACAAGCACTACCCCCCTTAAACGTGGCTCCCTTTGTCCAGGTCACATTATAAGTGGTCATTGTGCTTATCTGGTTAGAGGCAAATATTTTATTGATCAGAGTCAAATTTAATTAAATACGGCCCTTCAACCCTGACCACTAATTAATCATCGTTACTACTTGATCAGTTTATACCGGGCAAAATTAGGTCAATAATTACTCCTAATTGAGGATTCATGTAATGGGCTAGGAAAAATAACTGAATAATGTTCAATGTTTATGCCTAATTATATCCAATGGGGTCATTAAATGTTGAATATATCGTAAATACTATGCATTATTCCTACAGTATATAATTTCCCCCTGCATATCCTTATGCAGGGGGAAATTAGCTAGTATTATTTAATCACACAGTATGATGGGCATATATATTTTTGCTACCTATTGACGATTTTAAAACAGAATCATACGTATTTATATATATATATATTTACCGGTATATATTTTGATTTATTTTATTTACTTTGTATTTATTTTTATTTGTTTTATTCTTCAGGGCAATATATTTTTGACAATTGTGGTGTCGTCATTTCTACATTAAAACTGTATAAGCATTCTTCCCCTCTAAAGCAGCCTATAATTCATGCATCATATGTAGGCTAAAAGTCGTGACGTCTAACCTCTGTAACTCAAAAAAAGGCTAGAGAAAAGGGGCTGTAAATTTCTACGCCTATTCCCTGGCTGCCTCTTCCCAAATGGTAGAATTACTAGCTTGATTACTCTAGTCATATTTTACTCAAGAGAGGTTAGTGGTGGTCAAGATGTGTGGCCAAATTTCAATGAACAGACTATAGTTTCCGAGACCAATGTAGCAGCCATAAAATTATGTTATAAGTAATTTATTAACCTTCTGAAAAAATTTGACGTATTTTGACCGTTTATTCTGGCTATCATTGGAAGATTTTATACAATTCAGGAAGGATCTGTGGGAATTGCAAAAGTAAAGACTATATCAATTAACCCTCTAACTCTCATACACCCTTCCTAATCTGAATATAATAGTCTAATAATAGAAAAACAAAATGCGTATCGGATCTGCTAAAGGTTAATACAAAATGATGGAAAAAACGTTCCTGCGACACTGACCAAACAGCTAACGTTAGGTCATTCAGTATCAAGTAAGCTAACGTTAGGTCATCCAGTATCAAGTAAGCTAACGTTTGGTCATCCAGTATCAAGTAAGCTAACGTTAGGTCATCCAGTATCAACTATAGCTAACGTTAGGTCATTCAGTTTCAAGTAACCTAACGTTTGGTCATCCAGTATCAAGTAAGCTAACGTTTGGTCATCCAGTAGCAAGTAAGCTAACGTTAGGTCATCCATTATCAAGTAAGCTAACGTTTGGTCATCCAGTAACAAGCAAGCTAACGTTTGGTCATTCAGTATCAAGCAAGCTAACGTTTGGTCATCCAGTATCAAGCAAGCTAACGTTTGGTCATCCAGTATCAAGTAAGCTAACGTTTGGTCGTCAAATAGAACAATCTTATAGTCTGTTTCTTTTCAACTGACGGTATATTGCAAAGTTCCCATCAATATTTCTCAGTTATTTGAAAGATTTTGTAGTCACATTTCTCCATTAAGTATCGATAAATTAGCTGCAAAGGGATTCAATTTACCGCCAGATGAAATGAAACAGAGTATAGTTACCTAGTACCCTTTCAATTATGGACGTAGGCTTACCAGCATGGGTTGTCTCTTCGTCTCCACCCTCATGCTTTGCCCCCATTAGTTTGCCTATTATAAGAAGATTCGCCCCATTCAAGTGTCATTTTGGTCTGGGCGAGCGATAGCGAGCCTGCAACTTGAGAGATACCTGCCTTTGGCCGTGACATTGTTCTACCGAACTACCGAAAAATAACACAAATATTACTTGAAAAGATCTAGAGACGCTTTATGTATTTATCTATGTTTTATTTCAATGTTTATATTGTTTGTATTTATTTATTTTGAATTTGTTTATTATTTAAATTGAAGGGGATCTGGGGAGGCGTTTCTTTATAATCTCGGGGGCAAGCTAAAATTAAATTGCCCTAAAATTACAAATGCAATAAAAAAATCTATAATAATTAAACAAAGACAACACAATAACCCTAACAAACTTCGGATTATTTAGTGTTAAGAGAGCCCACCTCGCTTTTGTTTCTCTTTACCTCCCTCTCTCTTTGGCTTGTATCCATTCGGCCCCATTCAGCCTACTGTTTTAAGACGTTTACCCCCATCGAGGTGTTAATATTTTCCTGGCGAGCGGTAGCGAGCCAGCATATAGCCTTTTTATTTTGACAGCAAGCTAAATGTGTAAATTTTTCGATAGAAAAAATTCTCCGGCGAAGCCGGATATCTCCATACAATGCTGGCTCGATATCGCTCACCAGGAAGAAATCGACACCTGGATGTGGATAAACGTCTTAAAACAGTTGGCTGAATGGGGCCGAATGGATACAAGCCAAAGAGAGAGAGTGAGAAAGATACAAAAAAAACGGTGACCCCCCTTAAGAGCAGCCGGCCATGTAGGAATTAATGAGCCTTATAATAGGAATGTGATCATTGAAAAGTTCATTGTTTGGGCACTGCGTTATAATGTGAAGTAGGTCACATAGTTTAATTAATATGACCGCGTTCAGGAATCGCATAGCACAGTTTCTCATAATTCAATTGTTCACTTAATGAGATGATTCGTCATATATTGAAAGTCAGGTAGAGAACATATTAATGGGAGATAAGTATAATTTTTAGTCGATTACTTCATATCTATCTATCTACAGTATATATATATATATATATATATATATATATATATATATATATATATACTGTATATACTGTATATATATTATTTCATTTTTATTATTATTTTTGTTTTCAGTTTCCTCCCTAGATCTCCATCAAGTTTTAAAAATATCCATAGATCCCTTCTACATTACTTTGTAAATTTTTCGGTGGAAAAGTGCCCCGGCCCAAGGCCGATTCTTTCAAACTTTTAGGCTCACTATCGTTCGCCAGGGAAAAAACGACACCTCTATAGTACGAAAGGTCTAAATATTTTACAACAAATGGGGCGAAAGGTCTTAAAATCGCCAAACGAATGGGCCAATCTCTGAAAATCTGAAAACTAATGGGGCTAAACATGAAGAAGAAAGGGGACCAGAAAAACGACCCATCTCCTCTTAAATAACACAGACTATAATATGTTTACTTCTGTGTGTATAGTCGTGGTCAGAAATACGTGAACACTTTTTTAGGGTAAAAACTAGACCGAGAACATTGACTTGTGAAATCTTGTACAGTTGGCCAAATAAGTGCTGTCGCGGCACCAAGTATATTTCGATCAATAATTGGTATCAGCACTATCTAAGGTATAAATCATCGTTCAGAGTGAGATATACAACCAGGTTCCTATATTTACACACCCTATTCAACATCTGACAGACATTAATACAGCACACAGCGAGCAAATCGTAATGACTTATTGGCTGACTGTACTATGATACTTATGGCGACATCAGTTTTTCCAATTGATTCGTCGGAGTATGAAAAATTGTCTACAAAATATTGTTCAGAATTTCCTTACCACGACTGTACAGTTAGACAAATAAGTTGTGTCGCCATTGTCATTAAGTTGTGCTCGCTGTATGTTGTATTAAAGTCTGCCAGATGTTGAATAGTGTGTGTAAAGATAGGAACATGTTTGTATACCTCACTCGAAATGATGAATTAATTCTTAGATAGTGCTGATACCAATTATTGGTAGAAATATACTTGGTACCGCGCCATCACTTATTTGGCCGACTGTACCTAATAAAGAACAAAACATTTCATAGTAGTAAGCACAAAGAAAATATGACTTCAACTGTAAACGTTGGACCATTCATGTACCAGTATATGCTATAGAAACGTAATATTTAATTAATATAACTCAGCTAATATATTAATGCGGTTTATGCAACGAATTCGACTGGATTTGTTTTGTATAGGTAGAGTTCCTCTGAGTTTGGCACTTGACAATTATGTTATTAACCCCTTCAGTACCGGCGACGTCTTTCTTATTTTATTCTACCTATATTTTGAGGATTTTGTGCAGTTTAGGAAGGATCTCTAGCAATTTTAGGGCTTCGAACTATCTCAATCAACCCTCTTCACTACCAGCTTCTTCCTAAACTTCACAAATCTTCTTAATATAGCTAGAATAGAATTAAAAATACTTTCGCCGGTACAGAAGGGGTTAATGTTCTGTACAATGTCTATATTATCAATGCTTTCACATGTAAACTATTTAAACATTCAGATGTTGCCAATGTTGCAAATAAAGTTAGCCCTCCATAGTAAACGCAAGAGACTCAAACTACTCATGTTAATAGTAAAAAAAAAAAAATCAATTCTGGCAAAACAATTTTAGGTCAAAATACATTTTAGGTCACGTATGGGTTATTTGTATTATAATTCTTTTTCTCAACAGTTCCTTCATGGATTAGTGTGTTTTAAAGAGTTTTTCCTTCTGCAAATGCATTTTTCCCATTACTTAGCCCCCCGAAAACCTTATTTTGTCATGACCCTAACCTAACAACCTAATCTAACATGGGGGCTGCCGCCCCCAGACCCCCGCTGGGTTAGCTTTGATATAGAAGATGACAAAATACTAAAAATACGGTAGAAACATTAAAAATAATAGTTCTCCACTGATCCAAGATGGCTGCCATTTTTCCTTCCACCCTTATTTAACCCACAAAGTCTAATGCAAAATAATTTAATGTGCAGCGGTAAAGACATATATTGTGGTGACTAATACTGTAAGACAAAGCTAAAGAAAATACAAAGACAATTATATCTCATACATGACCTAAAATGCATATAGAATAGAAAAAGGTCTCTGGTGAAGCCGGATTTCTCCATAAAATGCTGGCTCGCTATCGCTCGCCGGGAAAAAATCGACACCTGGATGGAGATTAATGTCTTAAAAAAGTAGGCTGAACGGGGCCGAATGGATACAACCAAGAAAGAGATAAAGCAGGTTACCCCTCCTAACCTCAAGTGAAGAAATGCACTCTAGGACACGTGAGGCGCTGAAATGTTAGAACCTATCTTAATCCTTTGCCAGGTATATGCAATTTGTGGGTTCATTTAAGCACTTTAAGGATTTATAAAGGACCATGATTTGTGTCCTAGAGTGTACAATGAATAGACCCCTTAGCTTAACCCCTTCACCACCATGACGTAATTTGCATCATATTCTGGTTACCATTAGACGATATTCTTTAGTTCACCTTCTACCGCTACGACTCAAATGGGTAAATACGATCTCGATAAACCCTCTCAATAACACAGGTCCTTCTTCAACTGTATACAAATCGTCTAATTTTAGCCAGAATCAAAGGTAAAAAGGAAAGCGTCATGGTGTTGAAGGGGTTAATTGGTTGAGTAGTTTTATGAGATATATAACCAAGTCGTGCTTAATCATTCTTCCCGGAACTGGAAAATTAATCAGGTGGTCCCCATAAAACCTTAAGGGGAGAGGGTTCGTTTGTCTGGACCCCATTCTCCCTTGTGTTTAGCCCCATTGGTTTTGAAATTTTAAGACGTTCGGCTCATTAATTTGGTGATTTTAACATCTTTAGCTCCATTTCGTTATCAATTTTAAGACCTATCGTGCCATTTAGGTGTCGATGCTTTTCCTTGCGAGCGATAGCGAGCCCTTAGTATTAAGAGGAACCGGCCTTCGGCCGAGATATGTACAAATATATCTTGAGGGGGGGGGGGGGGGATCTATGGGGTGTTTTTCTATGTTTGAGGGAGTTCTAGCGAGGAAACTAACAAATAAATGAATACATGAATTAATAGACCAAAAAAACAGCCACTAGCCCCTTAATAAGTTTGCAGAGATGGCAATAAAATACGTGTTGGTCAAAGTTTTCCCCCGGGATGAGAGTGACGGGGAAGGCGATAAATCTCCTCCCTTCTATTGATCCCCTGATGATGGATGGCCGCCGCTGACCACAGTAATACCCTAATAATGAATTGATCACCCAGATAATGGCCCTCGTTGCAAACAATCCACCAACCCCTGTCACACACATTATGCTATCACACTCGTCCTTTTTGCTTTCCTATTTTCATGTTATTCAAAATAGGACTTCAGAGGCTACCAAACTTACTGGATTATTAAGCCAGCACACTGTAAGTCAAGAATAACATAAAGACTGAAGCCTGTTTTCGATAATTTCAGTCCCTTTTTTCATATTCCAACTCTCCGTACACATATAGGTTTTCTATATCCTGTAAATTCGATAATTGGATACGATGAAGGCTGGAAGTCTTATTCCAGATGACGAGTTTTGCAACAGGCTCGACGTAGTCTTACTTCCCGGAACACCTGCCTTGGCTGTCTCTTGCTAGCTCGGTGCAATTTACCTCTCCGAACCTGCATTATCTATTGTCTCGTCATCTCAACCTGTCATCTTGGCCACACTGACTATAGTCCGTTCATTCTAGGTTGGGCAGAAATCGTAACCCCTAACCTCTCATAACTCAAAAGGGACTAGGGAATGTGTGTATAAATTGACAGCTCATTTGCTCTATCCCTTTTTGAGTTGCAGAGGTTAGAGGTTACGATGTTTGCCCAACTTAAAATGAACGGACTATGGGCACTGTACCCGTTGCTTATAATGAATATGGGAATATTGATACACTGCTGGTGTGTTGGAATCAACGGGTGTGTGTCTTATAGTGTGTCGTTTGGCTTTGTGGTAATTTGATTAAAACTAATTATGACACAAATTATGTGTATATGATATCTTCCCTTGACACATCGGGATTTGAACTCAGGACCTTTGGATTACCATCTCATTATCAAAACCACTCCACCACACCTGCCAGTCACTCGCCAGTACACATGAGACTATACGACTAAAATCATGTACCGGCATTTCAATCCGGATCGAACCCAAATGAGGCAACACAATGGCTTACTATGTCCCAAATGCTTTATAACTAGAGGCTTTAAAGATACAAATATTTAAATGGTAGTATACTTACTATGGTTCACGACTGCACACCAATGAACGATAATTATGATACAAATGGAGCACAGTAGATAGCGTGGTGGACTGCATACCAAGTAGACATAAGTTTCAGTCTTCATCAAACGTCAGGAGTCTTTCTGAGGTGATCTAATCGTTCCCACAGGTTTACAAATATCCTTGCTGCACCGACACGTCAAGAAAATACCCCTAATATATAGTCACAAATTTATAAGGAAGATACCGACCATATTCGAAGATGCTATTAATGACGATATAGCTGCTCTCTCCATATCACGTGACATGTATAAATAAGGTGTCGTCAGACAGAAAGGAACCAACACCTCGAAGTTCCACTGTCACCATATAGTGCTACACATATGAAGCACCCAACACCTCGAAACTTCGCTCGATAAGCTTGGGGCCTCACAAGAGTTACAGGCTACTTAATAGGCTACAGTCCCGAGGCTTAGGCATATAAAATATTATGAACCCCTCGAACTGCCTATACCAATCTTCAAAATGTGTAGATAGTTTAAGAGATCCAATCCATTCTAAGATAGCTTTCATAAATACAGTATACGGAAACATTAATGACCTTGGCTGCACGGTCCTGTTCATGAGCTTATGCAAAGGAAACATGTAATGAAAAACTAGTGTAAAATAACGAATTAATTGAAAATATAACAATGAACATTTCAATGCTTTGACGTAAATTAATAGAATGGAGCGAAGTTTTGAGAGTGACTTCGCCTCTAGTATAAGGAACATTATCAGCTAGTAAAATAGAGTTACAATGGTCAGTTGTAATTGATAAATAAATATTTGTTTTAGTCACCAAACTGGCATAATGATGACAAATGTTTTCCACCTGTATTTTGAATTATTTCTCGTTTAACCATGGGTTTGGCAACAGCGCCGCCCAAATGACCCTCATCGGGAGATTTGCCCCGCACCCCAAAAATTACAGTTCCATGTATTTTTCGGAAAAAATGCCACCCCCGTCACTCAATATAAACAAAAACATATTTAGCTAATCCATTTAATCGCGCCCTGATCAGCTGTGATTTGCGAGGGTCCAATTGTAATTTGTGTTGGTAATGAAAGATTTGGCTGCGTGATGAATCGCATTATAGAAATATCTAAAAATGCCGGGATGACACATTTCCCGAACCCTATTTTGTATCAGGCTTGGACCAGGACCGGCAGCCAGGCGCAGGGGGGGGGGGATTACTACAATACTACTACTACTACTACTACTACTACTACTACTACTACATTACATAATTATTATTACATTACGGTTACTACTATTACATAATTAGTTAGTTAAAATAGGACTTTAGAGGCTATCAACCCTATTGGATTATTAAGCCAGCACACTGTAAGTCAAGAATATTGTCAGGAGTAGAGCCCCTTTTTGAGAACCCCAGTCCCTTCACTATTATATACTACATCCTACTTTTACATACTACTGTACTGGTATACTACTATTATTACATACTACTACTACACATACTAATACTTCTACATACTAGGACCATTAGCCTTGCACTGAGAGGAGATTACATATTCACCTTATACAATATTACTACTACATATTACATACCACACTGTAAAACAATTATGGGTATGAAGAGGGTAAATAAAGTGAACATAATAATATAAGCTTATAAGTGTATACTGGGGTTAATAACTCCATTGCATTGAAATATAGAATGGTAAATTACTATCAGTTTGTCCAATGATTATAAATACGATTAATTGTTATATATGTTTTCCAACAGTGCATGACCTCCAGCCTTACCCTCACTACACACACCATACGTACACACACCATACGTACACACACCATACGTACACACACCATACGTACACACATACATACTCAATGCTCACTATACACACCATACGTACACACATACATACTCAATGCTCACTATACACACCATACAGTATGTACAAAAATACTCCTACAGACTACATACTCACTACACACACCATACGTACACACATACATACTCAATGCTCACTATACACACCATACAGTATGTACAAAAATACTCCTACAGACTACATACTCACTACACACACCATATGTACACACATACTCATACCACTATATACTCACTAGACACACAATACATACACATAATTTTACTACTTCATACTCACATACTCCTATATTTTCACTACACACATCATACGTACACACATACGCTTACATGCTAACTACACACACCAGACGCCCACACATACTCCTACATACTCACTACACACACCATACGTCCACACATACTCCTACATACTCATTTCAAACACCATATGTATACACATACTTCTACTACTACATAGGTCTACTCACTACACACATCATTTGCTTACATACACCTACTGCATAATAGTACGGAGAGTGGGGGGCACCCGCCTTTCAACACACTCCCACCCCTATTATATCCAACTCTCTAAACCAAGATTGAACCGATTTTCTCAGTCTTTCTTCTACTTAACATGTATGCTTTGGAAAGCTCTCCCTCAATCTGTCTTTCCCTCATCCTACGACTTAAAATTCTTGAAGCTCCGTGTGATTCTAACGTACTTTGAATTTGGCTCTCCATCACTCTTTCAACATTGAGGGAGACACTGGTTACAGGTAGCTTTGCTTTGTGTGTCCTTCATACACATGGACAAGTCACTACACACACCATTCACACACACACACACACACACATAAGTACTACTCAGCTAACACAAAACACTTAACCCTTTCAAGATGCGAGACGCCTTTCTTCTTTTTATAATTAAAGAACACCCCGTTCTTAACATTTATACTCCATTACAAACCTCCAATGCACCAGAATAAACTAATGAAAGCATATGATCCTCCCGGGAGTCAAACTCGGGACACCACACCCAGAACATAAGCATCTAATCCACTATATAATCCATTTTATAATAGTAGACCATTTTATTCAACTTAGGAAACAATAAGCAGGAGTCAGAGGAATGAGTAAGACAATTTTTACCCCTTTGATTCATAACAGGCCTTCCATAACTGAATAAAATCGTCTAGTGATGGCCAGAATAAACTGTTAACCCCTTCTGTACCGAGATGTGTTTTTAGTTTCATTCTAGTTATATTTAGACGATTTTGTCCAGTTTAAGAAGGATCTGTGGTAGTACAAAGGGTTAAGTGAGATAGTGTTAAGCTTGTTAATTGCTGGTTGCCCCTTTTTAAACTTAATAAAATCGCCTAAAAGCTGCCAGAATAAAGTGAAAAGGACGTCGCCGGTACAGAATGGGTTAAAAGGCGTCCTAATCCACTCGTGAGCACTGATGCTGGAACACTTGCGCATGGAACTGAGCACAAATGCAGTATACAAGACCAATACATATTCACTCATTTTGTACTCAACATTCTTCCTTGTTTTCTCTCACTTCCTCATACTCCCTCAATCTATCTGTCTCTCATCCTACGAACTTAAGGGGGTAGTGCTTGGTTTTTGGGCTCTATATTTATTAATATATTTATTTCTGAGTTTCCTCGCTAAACCTCCACCAAGCTTATTAAAATACCCCCTAGACCCCCTTTCAAGAAAAATGTGTAAATTTTTCGGTGGAAAAATGTCACGGCCGAAGGCCGGTTCCTTCTGAAATTACAAGCTCGCTATCGCTTGCCAGGAAAAAATCGACACCTAAATGGCACGAAAGGTCTAAATACTGAAAAAGAAATGGGGCGAAAGGTCTCAAAATCGCCAAACTAATGGAAAGAACGTCTTAAAACCTCAAAACTAATATGCTAAACATGAGGGAGAAGGGGGTCCATAAAAAGCAAGTACTACCCTCTTAAACCGCTTCAAGCCCCGTGTGTCCAGACATTTCGACTCGAACGTACAGAACCTTGAATTTGGCACTCTGTCACGCTTAGTTTTTTGAGAGGGGACACTCGTTACAAGCAGCTTTGCCTTTTGTCTCCTTCTTATGCCGGTATGACGCTAATGGTTTATTTTTCCCTTACATTTTTCCTCAACACTGGTCTGGCAGCATATGAGGTCAACTTTTAAAACTATGTTTTTGCCTAAATTAACTTATCACTAGTCTAATTTCCGATAGCAGTGCAGAAGATTCCAGAAATATTGCCAAAAAAAAATTGAGGACGGATTGTTGAGGGTAAAAGCGCTCGTGTGATACCAGCTTTCCACATAGACCAATACTGCGTCCCAAATACCGATATATACTCGGATGTTAATTAGTACTGTACACCTGGTAACAGAGAGATCTACTACACAGCTCATTTTGTTTATGTTAATTTAAGGGGAGATTTCCACTTGAGGGATATTGTTCTTCACCCCTTTCTCCCTCATGTTTAGCCCAATTGTTTTGACATTTTATGACGTTCGCCCCATTAGTTTGGCGATTTTAAGAACTTTCGCCCCATTGTTATCAATTTTCGGAACTGTTGTGCCATTTAGGTGTCTATTTTTTCCTGGCGAGCGATATCGAGCCTGTAATTTAAGAGGATCAAAATATGTGCGAATTTATCTTAAAGGAGGCGGGGGGGGGGGGGGGGGGGGTGCTTGATGGAGGTCTAGGGAGGAAATTCAAAAAAACATTAATAAAAGATATATAAATGAGGGAATAAATACGACCATCTCCCCTTAACGGTTTCGTACTATAGTCGTGGTGGTCATGACTACTTTAACTTCTCCTTATCATAAACACAAGACGGTGATCGCTAACCCCTTCAGTACAGGGTTAACTAGTGAATCCCAATAATATAATTTGTCTTGGCTCAAACAGTCTTTCAAATTAGTTCGCCCATGTATCATAACTGTGCTTCCAAAAACTGTCCAGAAGTTTTTGACCACGACTGTACATTTTGTTTTCTATGTGAGTGAGGGACACAAAAGACACAACTGCCTGTGTGTCTCCCCCAAAGTTGAAAGTGACAGGGCCAAAATCAAGGGACGTTCGAGCAAAAATGCCTGGACACACTGAGTTTGAAACAGCTTAAGTCATACGAAGAGGGAATGACTGATTCTGGGAGAGAGTTACAGAGCACAGCTGTTGAATAGAAGAAAGATTGAGAATAAAGTTTCACTCTTGGGTTGGAGAGTTGCACAGAATAGGGGTGGGATTGTAAAGACAGGTGCTACGTGCTCTACGAAGAGGGGGTGGTATACACAGAGAGCTCGGAGGAACACTGATTATTGTAATAGTGGTAGAATAGTGAGAGGGATGCAACATTGCGACGAAGAGAGAGACTGAAAACAATTGGTGAGTGGACGTGAGTTAATGAGACAGAAGGCTTTCCTTTCTACTTTGTCTAGAAGTGCTGTGTGAGAGGATCCTCCCCACGCGTGTGACCAATACTCAATACATGGATGCACTGTGCCCATGTACAGAGCAAGAAGATGTGCAAGGGTGAAGAAACCCCAGAGGCGGTTGAGCACACCCAACTTCTGGGAAGCTGTTTTAGTAAGAGTGGTAATATGATCTTTCCAAGAGAGAACAGAAGAAAAAGAGACACTGAGAATATTAAGAGAAGATGAAGGGTTAATTTGTATGTTGTTGAAGAGTAAGTCATAGTTTTCTGGAAGAGGGGGACGAGTAGACAGATGGAGAAATTGAGTTTTGGAAGCATTGAAAGTAAAAAGAATTTCTCTGCCTCAATTAGAGATAGTAGAGAGATCAGAAGATAGGTGCTTTATAGCCTCCTTACGTGAGTTTTGGAGTTCCTGCTGTGAATGATGTTGTGGAAGGCTAGTGGAATAGTGTAATGTAGAGTCGTCAGCATAATTAAGGATGAATGGGGCTGGAGGTGCAGTTGAGAAGTTCTTTAATGAAAAATTAGAAGAAAATCGGAGATAGGACAGAACCCTGAGGAACACCGGAGTTGATAGGTTGAGGAAGTGAACGGTGGCCGTCCACAATCGCAGCTATGGAACAGCCGGAAAGGAAATTAGAGACAAAGGCACAGATGGAGAGATAGAAACCGAAGGAGGGTAGTTTGGAAACAAGGTATTTGTGCCAGTCTATCAAAGACCTTCGATATGTCTAGCGCAACAGAAAAAGTCTCACCGAAGTCCCGAATGGAGGATGACCAAGAGTTAGTAAGATAAGAAAGAAGATCACCAGTAGAGCGGCCGTTAAGTAAGCCATACTGGCGGTCTGAGAGTAGGTTATGAGAAGATAAATGCTTAAGAAATTTTGAGGTAAGAATAGTTTCAAAAACTTTAGAGATGCAAGAAATGAGAGCAATTGGACGATAGTTGGAGGGTTGAGAGCGGTCAGCCTGCTTTGGAACAGGTTGAATGAGAGCGAACTTCCAGCAAGAAGGGAAGACGTTAGAGGAAAGACAGAGACATAATGGCAAACAAGCTATACAGCCTGAGAAGATGGGTAGACTCGGGTACTGCATACGCTGTGGGAGGGAGAAATTGGGGGA
The DNA here is from genome assembly GCA_032716605.1 of Paralithodes platypus. NCBI lineage: Eukaryota > Metazoa > Arthropoda > Malacostraca > Decapoda > Lithodidae > Paralithodes > Paralithodes platypus. The sequence goes on along the minus strand of CM064480.1, from coordinate 52,157,066 downwards.
ATCGCTGAGGTGGTCAGCTAGTAAAGTTGACATAGTATACCTTGAATTTCAGAAAGCCCTTGACAAAGTTCTCCATATGCGTCTCCTGATAAAACTAAAAGCTCATGACATAAAAGGGAGAGTGCTCCACTGGATTGAAAACTGGTTAACTGGACGAATGTAACGAGTAGTAATAAACGGTTATGCATCGGACTGGACTCGAGTCACAAACAGTGTACCCCAGAGGTGAGTGCTCGGCCTGTCCTGTTCTTGAATGATATAAATGACATTGATGATAGTCTTTCATGTAGTATTTCAAAATGTGCAGATGGCACACAAATAGCAATCACGGTAGTCTCTCCAACTCAAATACAATACATCCAAAATTATTTAGATAAACTGTTAAACTGGGTTCAGACCGGACAAATGAGCTTCAAAATCGATAAATGTAAAGTACTGCACTTATGTTGTAGGAATAATAAGGCAATGGGCGTTATTCACCTCAAAAGTGTCGATAAATATTAAGAAACTTATTTAGGAACAACAATTACCAATACTTAAAAACCGGGCCAATAATGTCCTGAAGTTGTAAAGAAAGCAACTAAGATTATTGGATTCATTGGTAGAATTCAAATACAAATCCGAAGATGTTATTTTCACCTTATATAATTCATTGGTTTGACCTCATCTAGAATACTGCGTTCAATTTTGGTCTCCTTACTATCAAAAGGATGTAGAAAAACTTGAAAGAGTACAGCCAAGAATAACAAAAACAAATTTCCAGACCAAGAAATAAGCCACATGAAGAACGTCTAGAAGAATTAAACTTTTTCAACTTGACTAGCGCAGACTACGAGGGGACATAACTTAAGTATTTAAGATAATTAAATGTATTGACAACATGGATGGAAACAAATACTTCACATTCGATTATTCATAATGCAGGCGAGGGAATGGCTGTAAAATCATCCGTAAGCCCTTTCACTACCATGAAGCAAAACCTTTTTTTTCTTCAACAGGGTAGTAAACTTATGGAATGGCTTACCTAGCAATATTGTAGACTGCAACACTGTTAAAACATTTAAAATTAGCTTAGACAAATATCTCTCCCTTAATCCCCGACTGACTGCGTTTATAGATGAATAACAAGACATGCCTACATTACCTCTTTTGGTAAGATGTTTCTATTTAAATATTTTCCTGTCGAGTAACATGTCAGTTTATGCACTCTGCCTGGAAAAGATCAATCCTGCCCCTTCTAAGCAATTTGTCTCTCTCCTATATATTAGTCTAGGTAGTTTAGATACAAGCACCCTCGTAAGGATCAGTAGATATGTTGTTGCTTGTTTTCCTTTGTACATTAACAAAGGTGGCAAGGATATTTAGTGTTGTTATAATAATAATATTATAGTAGTAGTAATATTTGTATTATTATTAGTAGTAGTAGTAGTAGTAGTAGTAGTATTGTTATTATCAATATTATATTAATTATTTATTTTGTTATTATTATTATTATTATTATCATTATTAATATGAAAGTTTTGTTTTCCTCTTGCACAATCCAATTTGTTTAGAACGAAACAATTTAGTAATATCTACTTCAAATTGCTACACCATAACACTAATAATTGTGGAATTTGCTTCCAGCTATTTAATTTAATTTCCAGTGGTTTCAGCGTTCACTTAAGAATAAATTGCTTCTCCAATGTATTTTTCTGCTGAACCAATTCTTTATAATTAGATTGGAACCATTTTAATTCGCATTGCATCCAATCATATCAACATCCTCCACATTATTAAGTTCGCCTCTCTCTCTCTCTCTCTCTCTGAACAAGTATCACCATTGCTAATTTCCCTTCATGCACCTCTCTCTCTCTCACTCTCTCTCATCTCCCACCTCCACTATTTTGTTTTTTCCTCTCTCTCTCTCTCTCTCTCTCTCTCTCTCTCTCGCGCTCTCTCTCTCGCGCTCTCTCTCTCGCGCTCTCTCTCTCGCGCTCTCTCTCTCGCGCTCTCTCTCTCGCGCTCTCTCTCTCGCGCTCTCTCTCTCGCGCTCTCTCTCTCGCGCTCTCTCTCTCGCGCTCTCTCTCTCGCGCTCTCTCTCTCGCGCGCTCTCTCTCTCGCGCTCTCTCTCTCGCGCTCTCTCTCTCGCGCTCTCTCTCTCGCGCTCTCTCTCTCGCGCTCTCTCTCTCGCGCTCTCTCTCTCGCGCTCTCTCTCTCGCGCTCTCTCTCTCGCTCTCTCTCTCGCGCTCTCTCTCTCGCGCTCTCTCTCTCGCGCTCTCTCTCTCTCGCTCTCTCTCTCCCATCCCCTCCCCTCGCTCACTCGCACTCTCTCTTCAATCTTAAATGCATCCAAAAATGCTTGCATGCACTTTCATTCTTCATGGGAATTTGATTAAGTTTGCATGCAGGGATCCGTAATGTGATTTGCCCGTGAAAAAAAGGGTTGAGGGGTCTAAAAAACTGGAGGCAGGCGGGTATATTCTCTCCCCTCTATACTATTGTCATCTACCCTATATCTATTATTATTTTGATCTCCCATACAAAAGGCTAAACTAAAATATAAAAGTGTTAAAATAAATCCTTTTAGTGATCCACAACGTACTTATAAGGACAAGCAGGTGTGCATGAAGTTGCTTAGCTCCTTCTGTTCCGGCGACGTCTTTCTAAAACAAATTCTAGCTATATATAGACGATATTGTCCAGTTTAAGAAGGATGCGTGGTAGTATAAAGGATTAAGTGAGCTCGTTCAAAGCCTGTTAATTGATGGAGGGCCTTTGTAAACTGAATACTATCGTATACTAATAGCCAGAATAAAGTTACAAGGACGGCACCGGTACTAGAAGGGTTAAATTACAAACATACAGTAGATAAACAATTTCATTTATGCGTGAAATCCATTTTTATAGGTAGTTTATCAACCTTCTGATTACAAGCTTTCCTTCCTAAGCTTAACAAAAACAGCATGGCTGAAGCTAGAAATGGGTTGATAGGTCTAACAAACTGGAGGCAGGCGGGATATTCTGTTCCCTCTACACTACTTCCATCTACCCTATATTTTTCCGGTACAAGGCTAAAGGAAAATATCCAAATTTGTTGATATACTGGAAATCCTTAAAATTATCCGCAACATGCCAAGGACAAAGAGATTTTCATTAAGTTATTATTGTTTACATATATAGATACACAATTGAGGGGTGAATATAGCTGTATGCAGGCGGGTTTATTCTGTTCCCTCTATACCTCTTTCATCTATTCAATACTTTCTCTCTATATAAAGTTATTACCATTTATTCCTATAACGATCGACTACATGCCAGAGGCAAATATGTTTCCATAAAATCGGTAATATTTACATAATATATAGATACACAATCCAACTTATGAGTGAAATTATCACTATTAAACTGTAGATATACACTCAGTATAGACTGACTCTGAACGTCCATCCTAAGCTATAATTAAATCGCATAGGTGAAACTAAAACTAAAACATTTAAATTAATTGCAAGGCATGGAGTAATACTTGATATTGAGTCGACTTTGAGAAGTCTTATGATGGTAAATAGAGTTTCTTGTGGATCACGAGTCTATGTTGCTACATTCGTCATTGGAATGAAACAAAATATAAGTAATTTATTAGATGTTAACCGAAAGTGGGATATATTTTGTTCTTGCTATAGCACAATTTGACTTCAAAAAGCTTGTAAAAGCTAAACATCGTTCACTACAATATAAATCCAATCACGGTCTAATCATGTCAGTACAATTAATCCCTTTAGTACAATGACTCCTTATCTACCACCTATTTTCACTAACCTTAAACGATTTTATATACCATAGCTTAAGAACGTTCAGTATGATTCTAATGGTTTTTGAGACAGTATTTACCTTTTTGAGTCCAAATACAACGAAGTCCAAATACAACGAAAATTACGTCATCGTTCTGAAAGAATGTTTATAGGTTCAATGATGAAATAATAAAACTGCCAGAACCTGCAATAAAAGAACTCTAATCTATTCGTGGAATGAGATATATTGCATATATGTATCGTTCAGAGCTTAGTAACTTATGGTTTCGTAAATATGACTTTCCGTATAATCATCCCTTATTACAGAAACTATTAAGCCTTTCAATAAACGATGACGTGTTTCTTTCATTTATTCTGACGACCATTCGTCTATTTTTCAACTTTAACCCCACAATTTGCCGGAGGATAACAGGTTTTTCACAATACGTAGACGGAGGTCTTTTTAAACAAAAATTAGGAAGGGCATGTGGACGTCAAAGCTATTAATCTATAGAGCTTGTACCCCTCTGATGACTAGAGATCCTTTTAAAGCTAACTAAATTAGTCTATTGTTAACTTAAAGATGCCTCAATATACGAAGAGGTGAGAGACATGCCAAATCAATATATTAACCCCTTCTGTACCGGCGACCCCTTTAATATTACTTTATTTCAGCTACATTTAGACAATTTTATGAAACTTAAGGATAATAGTAGCTCAAAGGATTAATTGAGATAGTCTGTAGCCTTTTAATGGATATACGTCCTTCCTAAGCTAAACAAAATCGTTTAATAGTTGCCTGAATATAATTAAAAGTACATCACCGGTAAAGAAGGGGATAACAGGTTATTCCTTTCCCACGACATCATAACTGGCTCATACTAAAAAAATAGACTTACAAGTTAAAATACCCAGTTATGACATGTATTTGAGTATTAATGGGGAGGTAGTTACTTTTTCTGGACCTCTTTCTCTCTCCTGATTAGCCCATACATTTTTAGATTTTATGACGTATTTACTTGCAAGATATTAAGTATTTACTTGTGCACATAAATAGTTTTGACCATGACAAAAAGCAATATTTTTTTCATTCTCGCGGTACATAATAAATATTCGTTGCAAAGCCGATCCTAAACTTAGCCCAAAGTGAAATTCATATGACTCATAATCTCACCCTTTTTAGAGTAAGTTAATAAAGAAGCCAGCTATATTCTCCCCGGTGCATGTTAGCAATAGCGCAACACACATGCAACACATTAGACCGATGAAGGGAATCTGGCAGCGAGCAACGCATAAATATACATTCCTTTTTATAAACGTCCTAACGTATAATATACCCCGTCTTAATGCGGCCAATCCCATTCCATCCTAGGAAAAAGCATCACGAAATCTTGTTACACATTCGACAATCCGCGTATTACAAAAAGTTAGAGTCGGATTAGCAGGTGATATGCTGCTCTGAGGCGCCTCGTTTGCTGCTAAATTGGTTCATTTTTTAGGAGGATTAGGGATTTCCTTCAACGTGTGTGGGGGGATTGATCGTTTGGAGCCGGCCCACATAAATCCGAGGCTTGTCGAGGTGGTGTGCTCAGTGGGGGGGGGGGGAGGGTGAGGGCTGTGTGGAGGGGGGATATGTTGGGGGGGGGGTGGAGAGGGAGAGGGAGAGAAAGAGAAGGGGGGAGAGTTAGGACTGTGTGGGGAGGAGAGGTGTGGAGAGGACAGGAAATTAGGGAGGTAATGGGGAGATTAAGGACGTGTGGGGGTCTGTGGGGAGAAAGGAAGTTGAGAAGGAGAGGAAGGTGTAGGGAGGAGAGAAAGTCAGGGAGGGGTGGGGAGGAGAAGTTGGAGAGGTACGGATAGGAGAAAACGTTAAGGGGGGTGACCTGCTTGTTTTCTCTCTTTTTCTCTCGCTTGTATCCAGTCGGTCCCTTTCAGCCAAGTGTTTTAAGACGTTTATCCCCATTCAGGTGTCGATTTATTATCGCGAGCCAGCATTTCATGGAGAAATCCGGCTTCGCAAAATGTAAATATTAAGCCTGCTGTCAAAAAAACTTTTAAATATACTGGATCGCTACCACTCGCCAGGAAAAAATCGACACCTGGGTTGGGATAAACGTTTTAAAGCAGTAGGCTTAATGCGGCCGAATGGATAGACCCCCAGAGAAAGAGGAAGAGAGAAAAAAAAACAAGGTGGGCCCCCTTAAGCTGTGGGAAATTTCTTGAGGTGTGAGGGGAATGGAAGAAGTTGTTTGAATATGTATTGAACTAAATATCGTAATTTATAGGGCATGAATTCCTTCGGATTTTGGAGAATCAAAGAAAGCAAAGGCTTGGATGATAATTTTGTTGTGCACATAGAGTTGGAAGGCATTACCGGAATGGAGTTTGGACAATATCTGAAAATACTATATAATATAAAAAGGAACATCAGATTAGGGGAGTGAAAATATGAATTGCAAGCTAGGGAAGTAATATAATGTAAACAATAACTAGTAATGTGTAAAAATAGAGTATGTGGGAACTGTAGATTTGCTATTGTTTTGAAATTAATGAATACAAAGATATTACAATGTTGTAGATATTTCAACATGAATGGTTTGTGTTCAGGTGTTAAAGGAAAATTAGTGAAGGAAATTAATATAATACGGAATGTTTGAACGGAGATAAAACCACAACCAAAACGGTCACTGACCAAAACGGCTATCCATTCAACCTAACATAAATCAAGGTAACGTAGCCAAATTTCATCAAACCTAAAGTAACTTTATCGATGGTAGTTTTGGTTGTGGCAACTAACGTTCTCTAATCTGTGGTAGTCTTTTGGACCATCCCTGTTTCTGTCCATCAGTTGGCTATTCATTGCATATCATCTTATTAGTTTAGTGATTATATAATTTGTAATCACATCCAGGAGTCGATATGGGGGGGGGGGGGGGGGGGCGATAGTGAGCCTGCAACTTTGCGGAAACCTGCTTTCAGGTTAGGACATTTTTCTATTGACAAATGTATAGATATAACTTGAGGGGTCTCTGTGGAAGCGTTAATTTAGTTTAGGGGGCAAACGAAAAATAGATTGCTCGAAAATGGGAAAAAAATACAAACCCTAGATAATAATTCAATCAAAGCACCATAACGAAACTCCCGAGGTCGGCTGTGATAGCATTAGGTAGGATTTGTGGTGTGAGCAGGACTAAGAGGCGTGGGTAGTGTTATTGGGTGTACAGAAGATTAACGGGATGAGGAATTATTTTTCTATTGGGTGAAACTATAGGTGAGGGAAGCAAGTTTTACGGTTAATAAAGACCAATAAATTGAATAAAAAGTGTACGGGAGGCCTATCGGGAATTGTTTTTATTTGCATGCTTATGGGAGACATTGTTTAAGAGTAGGGTCTAAATAACAATTAGGTAAAGTATCTATGGTGCCAGCAGAAACAATATGTTATGAGAGAAAAGTGTGTGGTATAAGAATGATAAATTGCATCATATCTGGAATGAAATGGGCCGTGTGAGATATTGAAAACACAAATTAGAGAACACTGTACAGTATTTATGAATTTATGTTTATACTGATTTAATTATGTATTTTGTATGTGCGCTAACCAATTATTGATGATTTAATATAGTACAGAAATGTGTATATAAAGTTATTTATATATACTGTACATTGTGTGCTATTAAGTGAGGAACAGAGGCCTTCTAGTGGGACACATTATTGTATATCGGTGATGAGTGTGCTTTTAGTAGTAGGTAGTAAATTACCATGTCCCTATATTAATTACTCGGCTATTATAGATTTATAGCAGTGCATATGTAGATACATACAGTATAATACCTGGCTATAATGTAATGCATGACAATAGCTGCATATGTTTCCCTTAAGGGAAGGTTTTCATTTTTTCTAAACCACCTTCTCTCATGTTTAGCCCCGATAGTTTTTAAATCTTAAGACGTTCGGCCCATTAGTTTGGCGATTTTAAGACATTTCGTCCCACTGTTTTGTCAATAAGATCTTTCGTGCCATTTACAGGTAGGTGTCGATTGTTTCCTGGAGAGCAATAACGCCCTGTAATCTAGGAGGACTAGCCTTTGGTCGGGACATTTTTCTTTCGAAATATATACAAATATAACAAAGGGGTTCTTTGGGGTGTCCTTTAAAAGGCATGATATAGATCTAGGGAGCAAACTAAAAAAACAAATATCTTTATGTAGCAAGAAATCTGCGAAAAGAATAAAATTGTCCACAAGTCTATGAATTAGAGGAGATATTCGGGGTGTGGAAAACCTATTAATTGTGGTATATGCCTGCTAGAATGTGGATGAGAGTGTGGGATATTACCTAAGTGTGTACAAATCTTGTCCTTTATATCCTACTCTTTTATGAATTCATGTATTATTTTTTGGACATTCCTGTGTTATATATATATATATATATATCCCTTTTCGATTGCGTTGTATACAATATTTACGTTAATTAATAACATTGTATTTTACTATTTAAGTTATCTACGAGGTTTCTTTAAAGCATGTATGTATTTATAATTTTCTAAATAGTTTAGATAAGTAGAAAGGGCAAAGGTTATTCTCGCATGATCCAATAAATATATACACCATTACTGTTCGTTTTATCTACATAACTGCTAGCTCAAGTTAAATCACTGTATTAAAGGGTAAATTAAAATACTTCAATTACCGAGACAGATTAGTAGAATAAACTATTTAAGCTGTGATTTCCTGTCGGTCCTCACAAGCCAAGCAACAAAGGAGGCCCGATCCACACAGGTAAGCTAGCATGATTACCTTACTCTAATTGAATGCAGATTTTATTACCAGTTTTGTGTTAAGGGGGAACACCTCGCTTTCTTTCTCTTTCTCTCCCTCTCTCTTTGGCTTGTATCCATTCGGCCCCATTTATCCTACTGTTTTAAGACGTTTACCCCCATCCAGGTGCCAATATTTTCCTGGCGAGCGGTAGCGAGCCAGCATATATATATTTGTGTTTGGTCAGCTAGCTAAATTTGTAAATTTTTCGATAGAAAAATGTCTCTGGCAAAGCCGGATTTCTCCATACAATGCTGGCCCGCAATCGCTCGCCAGGAAGAAATCGACACCAGGTTGGGGATAAACGTCTTAAAACAGTTGGCTGAATGGGGCCGAATGGATACAAGCCAGAGAAAGAGAAAATGAGAGAGGAAAAAAAAGCAGGTGACATCCCTTTAATTATTACACCTAAGCTCGCAGATATTATTACGACGCGGGGGTTTAATTTTCCGGGATATTTATTAATAGTCTGGCGTGGCGCAAATTATAATTGTTGTAATGCCCTGCTGCCCCTCACACGATAACAAATATACAGCATGAGGGAAAAGGTAGGTTAGGGTTGAGTGAAAATAAAGAAGTCAAGTTTAGTAATAAGTTAAGAAATACACTGTATATATACAGTGTATATATATATATATATATATATATATATATATATATATATATATATAAAACAATAAGGGAGTGAAAATATAGATGTCAAGTGAAATAATTTAAGTATAGAACATTAATATTTGTTTTGGAAATTCCGATAGAGAAGAGCAGATGATTCACAATACAGTATGTAAGTAAAACAAAGTAGATTAAGAGATTGTAAATAAATTTGCACAAACTATTAATATAAAATAAGAAACAGATTAGGTGAGTGAAAACAAGAATTGCAAGGTAGGGAAACATATAATGTAAACAGTAACTAGTAATTTGTAAAAGTGCATAAAAACATCAGATTAGGGGAGTGAAGTAGAAATCGCAGGCTAAATTAATGTAAACAATAGCTTACATACTTACATAGCTTAATTACTTAGATACATACACAAAACATAAATAAGAGAAGAAAACAAATCAGAACAAATACATGAATAAGATCAAAAGAATACATAAGAAATAAAATACATAAATCAGATAAAATATATATATATATATGATATAAAATACATTACAAAAATACATAAGAAAAAAATACATAAGATAAATAAAATACATAAGAACAAAATACATAAATCTGATACAAAATAAATAAACCAGGAGATTATGGGGGTAATAATAAAGCAGGAGATTATGGGGGTAATAATAAAGCAGGAGATTATGGGGGTAATAATAAACCAGGAGATTATGGGGGTAATAATAAAGCAGGAGATTATGGGGGTAATAATAACCAGGAGATTATGGGGGTAATAATAAACCAGGAGATTATGGGGGTAATAATAAAGCAGGAGATTATGGGGGTAATAATAAACCAGGAGATTATGGGGGTAATAATAAACCAGGAGATTATGGGGGTAATAATAAACCAGGAGATTATGGGGGTAATAATAAAGCAGGAGATTATGGGGGTAATAATAAACCAGGAGATTATGGGGGTAATAATAACCCAGGAGATTATGGGGGTAATAATAAACCAGGAGATTATGGGGGTAATAATAAAGCAGGAGATTATGGGGGTAATAATAAACCAGGAGATTATGGGGGTAATAATAAAGCAGGAGATTATGGGGGTAATAATAAACCAGGAGATTATGGGGGTAATAATAAAGCAGGAGATTATGGGGGTAATAATAAACCAGGAGATTATGGGGGTAATAATAAACCAGGAGATTATGGGGGTAATAATAAACCAGGAGATTATGGGGGTAATAATAAAGCAGGGTATGTGACCGTACCACAAACCCCACAAATTCCCTTTATTCTGGTCCCCCTTCTGCCTCATGTTTAGCCTCATTAGTTTTCAGATTTTAAGACGTTCGGTCCATTAGTTTTTGCGATTAGAAGACCGTTCGCCCCATTTCTTTGTCAATATAAAGACTTTTCGTCACATCTAGGTGTATTTTTTCCTGGCAAGCGATAGCGAGCCTGAAATTTATGAGGAACTGGCCTTCGGCCAGGAAATTTTTCTATCAAAAAATTTACATATTTATCTTGCAGGAGGGTCTTGGGGGAGTCTTTTTTAAGCTTGATTGAGGTCTAAGGAAGAAAGTAAAACAAATTTATATAAAGATATATAAATTTGGGAAAAAATACCCCCATCCCCCCTTAATTCCTACAGCACGGCAGCGGCGGCGGCAGTGGTGGCAGCAGTGGTGGTCGGTGTCTCACGCAGCCCCAGTAATAATCCTAATTAATCCCTCCAGAAGCGGGCATTATGGCGATCAGGATTAATCTCCTAAGTGCATGTTCAACCAATAAATTCGAATTAATTCATTTTTTTCCCTCGCCCGCCGCCATTTTTCCCCCCGCGAAAGCCTCTTGTTCCCCTTAACGAGGTTGTGGTGTAACAGTCGCGGGTATTATTTATGAGTCATGTAACGTGCATTAGCGATATGAAGGGTTCGCCTCTAGACAGTGCCAAGCCGGGCTGGAGCCGTATGGTCGGAAACCCACTTTACCAGCAACACGATTCCCGCCCTTACGATCAGGCCTCCCTTGCGGCCCGGCGGTTCTGGGGCTTCATACGGTGGTGGTCGAAAGCCTTGAAGGTGTGTCGGACCCTAAGATGCATTTAAAGATTAAAAAATGGAAGTTTTCGCGCCGATGAGATGGGATACAAAAACAAGAACCGGGAGGAGAACAAAATACAGTGGCCCTCCTCTCCCTCACTCTCTCGGGCGCCGGAGTCCTGGTTCGTCACGATAGATGGCGTCTCCTGTCAATTCAGAAGAGAGGCTTTTATAGGAAACAACGCAATCTTTATTACAGCACCCGACATGTTGCCTACCCTGAATAGTATGCCATCAAATGCGTAAATAAAGTAATGCATAACTATTAACCTCTCTTATCCCTGTATAATGTCACGTTATCACTTGCATGATGTACATCGCAAATATTGTGCAGGAAATCAGGCAAAGAATAACGCGAGGTATACAAAATGTCGCATATTATAACACATATGTAAAACTCTCCCTCTTCAGAAGCTACAAGGCGAACGAGAATACCCTCCTCCTTTTTCCCTGTCTTGTTTTTTCCCTCAATTTTTCACGCTTCCGTGCAATTACCGAATGATGAAATATGACCCGGACAATAAATTGGAAGTAAGCGAGAAACAGGAATATCGATGCAAGAGCCATGATAAGGTGATTAATGGAATAATTAAATGCGGGGAAGTGAGAGGAGAGAAAGAAAAAAACACGAGCAAAAAAGATTGGACTGGGTTAGGAAAGAAGCTATTTATATACCAAAAAAGTAAGGAATATATAATTACAGTGAAAAAGAGCTTGTTCATCAGATCACATATATTTCATGCATGCAATCTTTGAATAGATCACAAGGGACTGGAGTTCTCGAAAAGGGGCTCCAATCCTGAAGTTATTCTTGACTTACAGTGTATCGGCTAAATAATCCAGAAGGGTTGATAGCCTCTGAAGTCCTATGTTAACTAACTAACTTGAATAGATGGACAGAACTTCTATTAGTGTACGTAACAAAAATGTGATTACAATAAAACAAATAAAATGGTTCAGTAGATTATATGTTTCTATCATGCATGCAATACTTGGGAGCAGTGTTGCATACAGTCACCACTAACATTGACATTCCCTAACTTCCGCTGCCATCCCCCAAACCTTGAAATACCTTTTTCTTAAATACATGCATTGGTTTCATTGATTTCATTAATAAGGTTTATTTGTAAGTTAATTGGTGGGTTGGTGAATAAATATGAATGTAATGGCATACAAACTAGGATGCGAATGTCTTTACTATAATGTTATTGCTAATATGCCGGTATTATATTAATGCTGTCAATATAGTCCATGTCATGCTGTCGTTATGATCTTATAATGATGTTTTGCTAAACAAAAGTTTTTGGATAGGCCTCCACCGTCATTGGCTTGATACGATCGTTACTAATTGTTGAGCATATATTATTCAACTAATTATATTATAGTACATAACGTGAATGCATAAAATTGTGACCCCTAGCCTCCTGTAACTCATGGAGGGTAGGGGCAAACGGGCTGTAAATTCCCTACCTACTCTCTGCTTGACTCTTCAAAACTGATAGAATATCATGATAAAGGCTTTTTACATCTAAGAATATCTTCCAACACTCAGAGAAAACAATCAGACGCATGGGAAGGTCAATTAAGTGAATAATCAGACACTGAGCTAAGAATATGTAAACTAAATATAATACGTACATTATTTACAACACATGTGCAAGAATCTGAAGTCATAGTGGAGAATATCGAACAACTAAGCCAGTAGACTATTTCAGTCAGTGGATCTCAACTAGCACTAAATCTACCCTGGCCAAATAAATCATTGCAAAATATTAAAACACCCTAAATCAAAACCAACCTAACCTAAATGGTTGAGCTGTACAGGTTGAAATGGTCTACTGGTTAAATTGTCTGGTCATCCTTATACAGTATATAACGCAATGGGCTCTGAAAAGTCAAGGGTTCAAATCCCACTGGTAAGTACCGGTAGTTGATTTTCGGATAAGCTATTGCACTATTGCATGTTGCAATATTCCAGTTCACGGCACGAATACTAAAACCGTTGTTAATTATGAATAATATATATAAACAACATACAGCGAACACTAGGAGTCATACAACGAAAACAAACGCAATATGGCGAATGAAAGAATAACAGGAAAATATTTGATGACAGCAATTACATAACATAACAATACACAGCAAACACTAGTCATAAAGATAACAAAAGCCAAAAATTACGTCCCAGTGCAAAAAGTTAGGAGGGAGAGAAAGAGCTGTGTAGGAGCAAACAAAATCAGGGCCGGAAGTTGAAGCCGAAAGAATGACCATCAAAGCAAGTTGTATTAGCAAGATTATGAACAGGGGGTAAAATGAAGCAGGTAAATAGAGGTGTAAAATGTACAGAAAAAAAAAGCAATATAGGATAGCAAGATTAAGAACAGGGGTTGAATGTAGGAACTAAATAGAGCAGGCATAAAAACCTGCATAAACAAAAACGGGCAATATAGGATAGCAATATTTAGAACATGGATAAAATGTATCAAGTAAGTAGAGCTGGCAAAAATAAATAAACAAACAAAAGCAATATAAGATGGCAAGATTAAGAACAGGGGTTGAATGTAGCAACTAAATAGGACCGGCATAACAACTTGCAGAAACAAAAACGGGCAATATAGGATAGCAATTTTAATAAGAACAGGGATAAAAGCAAGTAAATAAAACCAGAAATAAATAAATAAATAAATACAAAATGAAGCAATATGTGGAACTGGACTGGAGCGGGAGTGTGAATTGACCACATGCGGGTTCTGGTTACAAGGAAGTTGGAGTTATAAACTTCGATATCTAGCACAATTACCAGCTAAAATACGAATGTAGTACATAATACATCAAATCAAATCTAGTAAACTTTCTATAAACTCTTAATATTCTCGTAGTTCTGCTAAAGTTCGACGTTTGCAACTCCAACTTCCTTTTACCCCGAAACTCGCAAGTGGTAAATTTTAACAGGGAGATAAGCAGGACAAGGAGAAACTAATATAATTATACAATGAAAAAGACGTTTTAACAGGATATAAGATGATACGCAGCGGTCTATATTAGTGCTTTTAAATAATTGAGGTCCTAGAGGGATCGAAAGAAAGGCAGCAGAGGATAAAGAAAGGCAGCAGAGGATAAAGAAAGGCAGCAGAGGATAAAGAAAGGCAGCAGAGGATAAAGAAAGGCAGCAGAGGATAAAGAAAGCTATAAGGGAAGCAGTAAATAAAAGAGACTAATTGATAGAACAAAGCAATTAAATAGCAATACAACGAAGATTATTAGCAAATGTTGTCAATTGTTACGCAGATAAATGATGGACTAGACAATGAATAACATATCAGTTATTGGCAAATAAAAGTAAAAGGAGTAGATGAAATAACATGCAATATAATAATAACTATAAACAAACGTAATCACCATGTACAGAATCATGAATAACATTCAATTATATAGTACAATAACATACAATATACAATTATATATATATATATATATATATATATATATATATATATATATATATAAATATATATATTATACACACAAACACATTCACACATACGCACAAACACAAAAATAATTATATAATAACATACAATGGAGAAACTAGTATCACCAAATACAATCTCCATGAACAGAATCATGAACAACAAAGAAATGAAATCGGGATGGTGGTGATAGAACTGATAGAACAGGAGAGAAAAGAAGCTAATAAATACGACAAATCCAGTGAATGACAGCGAAATTATGAACAACAACAAAAATCAATAGGCAAAGCATTTATATGAATTTGAAAATTACGAAACAAAAATAAAATATATGAATAAACATAGAGCGAAATAAGAATCAGGAGTGTGAATAAATAAATAAATCTAGGGAAAAAAAGGTGCAAGAATAGAAAAAACAAGGAGTGGCATTCATAAACTAATCTTTCCCTTCGCACTGTGATACCGAACGAATGCTGTGGGAATGAGTGTTGTTTACTAAGATTAGACGGATTAGTATAGTCATTTCTTAAGATAACGTCATGGTTAACGTTATTTCGTCCATTTACAGAGCTGCAAAGGGAAATATGTTTAAAAATACTATAGTCCATTCATTATAAGTAGACCAGAAATTGTGACTCTTAACTTCTATAACTCAAAAAAGGATAGGACAAATTGATCGTACATTTCCAAACTTATTCCCTGGATGACTTTTCCCAAATGGTATAAATATTCGCTGGATTACTTTACTAATTTTTGAGTTATAGAAGTTATTGTTCAAGTTTGTTGGCCTAATTACAATTAATATATTATATTAAGAGACTTTTCCAAACGATAGAAGCTTATATTAATTTGCTACAAAACCTGTGACGGTCAATGAAAACGGGGTAATCTCTTAAGGGGGGTCACCTGCTTTTTTTCCCCATTTTTATCTTTCTTTTCCTTTTATCCTTTTGGCCCCATTCAGCCTACTGTTTTAAGACGTTAATTCCCATCCAGGTGTCGATTTATTCCTGGCGATAGATAGCGAACCAGCATGTTATGGAGAAATCCGGCTTCGCTGGAGACATTTTTACATCGAAAAAGTTACTAATTTAGCCTGCTGACAAAAACATAACAAATATGCTGGCTCTCTACCGCTCGCCAGGAAAATATCAACACATGGATGGGGGTAAAAGTCTTAAAACAGTAGGCTGAATGGGGCCGAATGAATACAACCCAGAGAGAGAGAGAGAGAGAGAGAGAGAGAGAGAACAATAAACGGGGTAACCTCTTAACACTAATTGGCCCGACGGATTATCTTTTTGGTTTTAGTCAGATTCGCTCATTAGTTTGGAGATTTTAGGACATTTAACACCATTAGTTTGGCAATAATAAGACCCTTCACCCCATTCAGGTGTTGAACTTTTCTGGGCGAGCGATCGAGTCGGTAACTTAGAAGAAATCGGCTTTCGGTCGGGACATTCTCTTATCGAAAATTTTACAAATTTAGCTTGAACGAGGGTTTTTTCCTTTTATTTATTTTGTCTTTGTTTTTTGTTTTACCCAGGGAGCAAACTTACAATACATTGCTCAATACGGCAACAATAAGGAAAATCCTCAACTGATAAGTAATCACAGTACCAGAAAAATCCCCAAAAAATCAGTGTATTTGCTTGCATGATCATTTAACGACATTACCTTCTGTGCTATCCTTGTCTTCCACTTTCCTTTATGTAGGGTTCTGACGTCTCCACTAGAATTAAGTCCTGACCACCTCGTTTGAACCGTAAGCTCCATGTGGTCAGTGTAATTATGCAAATCTATGTGAATCAAAGCAAATATATGTATATGAAACAAGTTAACTTAAAGAGTTAACACTACCTGGTCCGACGTCTTGTGGGTTAATACGATATTTTGTTTAAGGGGATAGTGCTTGGTTTTTGGTCTATGTATTTATTTATTTAGTTTTGAGTTTCCTCGCTAGACCTCCATCAAGCGTTAAAAACACCCCTAGACCCCCTTTCATGATAAATTTGTATTTTATTTTATTTTTTATTTTTTTTCGGTAGAAAATATCCTGGCCGAAGGCCGATTCCTTCTAAAATTACAGGCTCGCTTACCAGGAAAAAATCAACACCTAAATGACACGAAAGGTCTTAATATTGACAAAGAAATGGGGCGAAATGTTTCAAAATCGCCAAACTAAGAGAACGAACGTCTTCAAATCTCAAAACTAATATGCTAAACATGATTGAGAAGGGGATCCAGAAAAAGCCACTACCTCCCCCTTAATTGCATGTTCTTGCCAGTATCAAGCAATGTAGCACATGTTAGTTTGTCGCGGAGGCTGACAAAAACGCCTGGCCCACCTAGACCCCCTTCAAGCTAAATGTGTACATTGTTCGATAGATGAATATTTCGACCAAAGGCTGATTTCATATTCTATGTCACAGGCTCGCTATCGCTCGCCCAGAAAACAAAAATCGACACCACGGTGGTGAAGAGTTATTATCGCTAAACTAATGGGTTGAAACGTCTTATAATCTCCAGAATAAGAATAATGAAGCAAAACAGGGGTGGTCCAAAATAAACCTCTCTGAGAATATAGGGTTAATCCAAATACAGCGCAAAATATGATGTATCGGTAACTTGTCAATCTGATGAGGTTGTAGGTGTATTAGAAGACGAAGACGAAGAAGAAAAAGAAGACGAAGAAGAAAAAGAGTGAGAGATAATAATAACCACAGACAGTTGACACGATGGAGATTATAGGAAGAAGGAGAAATGGCAGACACAGAAAGTTGACACAATTGAGTGATAAAAAGAAGAGGTAGACATGGCAATCACGGAAAGTTGACACGACTGAGTGATAAAAATAAGAGTTAAAAATTACAATAACAGAAAGTTGACACGATAGAGATTATAGGAAGAGGTAGAAATGGTAGGCACAGATAGATGACACGATAGAACGATTATAGAAAGAAGTAGAAATGGCAAACACAATGCTGTGATAGAGTCAAAGTAAACAACAATAGTTATTAAAGCTCGAAGCATACATTATATTACAGTTTTCTGAGTCAAATAGTAAAGCTGAGCCCATTAAATCAAGACAAAAAATACGAGCTAGAAATATATTTTATTAATAATTATTATGGAAACTAGTACAGTGAAATTTCAACAAATAGTAAAGGTAGTCCAATGGGATAGTTATATAAATAACATTAGCAGTAAAGAGCGTCTATAGGAAGAAGTAGAAATAGCTAACACGAAAGAAAAGCAGACTTAGGAAGTAAAATAGACAGCATATACAGCAGAGACCATATAGTTATTAAGGAACACCCCATTCTTAACATTAATCCTCCATTACAAACCCTAATGCACAAGAATTTACTAATGAAACCATATGATCCTCCCAGGATTCGAACTCGTTACACCACACCCAGAACATAAGCATCTAAGCCATTACACCACCAACACAGTTAACCCCTTCTGTACCGGCGACGTATTTTGTATTTGATTTTAGCTACATTTAACCGATTTGTTTAAGCTTAGGAAGGATACATGATAGCTAAAAGGATTAATTGAGATAGTCTGTAGCCTATTAATGGGTAGACAGTCTTTCTAAGCTTAACAAACTTGTCTAATTGTTGCCAGAAAAAATGTAAAGTACACAATGACTATTAATATCCATTTTCGAATTCTGAATATTAATCTAATCATGTACTTAGACCCAACTGCATTATGGAAAACTTAATGTTTCAGTGAGAGGGAAGAACAATGAATATCAGAAATTGGCCAACCTCCCCAATCTTGGTGCCACTGGTGATATTTTCCTCTCTTAAGGGGAGGCTGACCGTTCATTTGACCCCGAAGCCAAAATTTCACGATATTTTGTTTTGTTTTGTCTAAAATGCTTCTTTTAACATAGAATAACATAGGAGGGCAAAAACACCCATATCGCATCCCTAACACCCCCCCCCCCCCCCCCCCCCAAACAAAAAACAAAAATATATATATTTTTGTCTAAAATGCTTCTTTCAACAATAGAGAATATCATATGAGGGCATAAACACCCATATGACATCCCTAACCCACCCCTTACACCCCGATATAATATATATATATATATATATATATATATATATATATATATATATATATATATATATATATATATAATAATGCACCCATAGGCCAAACCCATAGGCCTATAATATTATAGTATACCATAAAAAAAACTCTGGCTGCTATAGTTTTCTCTTACAACTACATTGTAGAAAACGCTATTTTAAGAGTACCTACACCATTACTTGCTAACAAATATACCTTTCATCTTTCCTCTGCGATTTCCAGAAATCATATATTGGTAACTTTAAATTGAAACTACTAAAATGTATATTGCTCTGCTTCCTTCCCCTTCTACACACTATATATGGGACTATATGGCACCTGTTTGGTGCGCTCAAACTGGCCGCTCCTCTGATATGTTCCCTGAATCTACCTATTTTATGTCGAATATTGCGCCACAAACGTATATATATATATATTTTTTTTTTTTTTTCAGCACCTTCAATTATTCAATATGGGAAAGCGAGCATGCTAAGTTGTAGGTGATGATTGTAGGATCCGTCATAAAAAAAATGCGGGAAATTTGAATTATTTTTCGATGTTTTGAATATTCTTACATATACAGTAATGCGATGAAATTCGTGTGCACGCATAGTGATGAATTTGTTAGCGAGTCTTGGCATTTCCATTGGTATTACTGTAAAATGGTATAATGCCAGAAACAAAATATCTTATACAGGGTGAATTGGGGGTGTAAAGGTCAGCCTCCCCCACTCATCTTCATACCCATAACAAAGATTTAGGAATACTATTACAGAATGTTCTAGTGGACAGGGAAATATTGAGACAGCCGGATAAGTGGCAGGAACAGGCATCAGCTACAGAGAGAAAAACAAACAACACAAATGGGACGTAATATAGATAATACCAGAGATCGGCCAACCTACACCAGTTTGGTTGCACTGATGATATTTTCCTCTCTTTACTATGAAAAAATATGATACAAATATGAATACAATATCTCCATACCCATAATCAACATTTAGTAATACTGGCAGAGAATATATAGTTTGGTTTTGGATGTACCTTCTACACGATTAAAAATAATATATTTTATTCTAATAATCGAGGCACCAAAACTGCATCCAAAGAAAGAGATGACCACCCTCTCTTACTACAAGATTTCTAGGCAAAGTACCACGGCCCAAGTGTTGCAGAGCGGGAGTTGCTCACACTTCCTTGAAGGTTGGGAGGGTATTGGAATAATTAATCCGGTGACGAGGGCGACAACTGAACACCAGAACCCGGTCAAGATAACAGGATCTTTCACATAACATAAGAACATAAGAAAATGGGAGTCTGCAAAAAGCTGATCGGCCCATACAAGGCAGATCCCTGTCACACCCAACCCCAATTACAAGGCCCAATTATAGGCCCAACTCACTAATACCTTGAGTACTGCCCCCACCAAAATGGTCAGGGATTAACACAAGATTACGGGGGTCTGCTGAGCGCGGATTGGCCCACACCTGGTAGATCCCCCTCACACCCAACCCATCTCGTCCATATGCCTATCTAATTTTATCTTAAAGCTCCCTATCGTTCTTGATCCCACTATATCACTTGGTAGCCTATTCCATCCATCTAAAACTCTGTTACCAAACCAATATTTGCCAATATCTTTTCTGAAACGAAATTTATCTAATTTGAAACCATTTGTAAGAGTTCTTTCGCTATCACTGAGCTTTAGTACATTTTTCATGTCCCCTTTATTAATCCCACTAACCCACTTGAATACCTCTATCATATCCCCTCTAACGAATGTAAGCCTAATTTCTTCAACCTTTCTTCATACGGATAATTTCTAATATTATGGATCATTTTTGTCATTCTATGTTGTACTCTCTCCAATGAATCTATGTCCATTCTGTAATAAGGACACCAAAATTGAACAGCATAATCCATATGGGGTCTCACTAATGACAAGTAAAGTCTTCTAGCACAATATTCTGAAAGTGGAGTATAACAGGCAGATATTTACAACATCAGAAAGACCATAACATCAGAGGCATAATTAACAGAAAAATGACATGGTACAGTTGATGCAGACAAGAAGACAGCATGCAGTCTTCGCCATAACAATATTAGACCCAATGGTCACTAGCTACAGCGAGCTGTCTCTGGAGGCTGCACACAAGAGGAACGAATAAGAAATAGTCAGGGCATATGGGGAAAGGATCCTAGATATTCAACAAGCAGCTTTACCCCAATATTCTTCACCACATATGGAGGGATGGGACCCAGGGTTCAGTACGATTTAGTCTAGGCTAGCAGAGATCATCGCAGAAAAGAAGCAACAGCCCAGGAGTCAAGTATTGGCCTGGATGAGGAGCCAACTATCGTTCTCGTTGCTCAGATCTGTACTGCTATGTTTAAGGGAAACAAGACTGTCTGCACAGAAACCAACGATAGTAGCAGACACGGACTATGAGGCAATAGTAACAGAGTTGCATGAATGGATTGAGGTTGCATGGCATAGAGTAGTAGTATAGTAGATAGTAGAGTAGTAAATATAGAGTAGTATATCATGTTTATAACACCTATAGTGTAAAATGTAATGGATTAATAATTTTAAAATAGAATAAACGAAACAAATAAGAAAAAATAGATCAATGAGGATGAATATGAGTGTGGACCCTGGAATAGAATGGGCTCCTGTACAGTACATTGATGACTGTTCCTACCTTGTCTATGATCCAGAGAGTGGACACCAAGGCTGAGTAGATTACTAAATGTTAGTAGTAGTAGAAGTAGTAGTAATGTAGTAGTTGTAATAGTAGTAGTAAATGAAACCGAAAGGAGCAGAGCAGGGCAGCACCCAAGGGAGACCACATAGTCATATGATAAGGAGTTGCTGGAACTCCAGTTTAATTTGCCTGGCTTCCCTCACAGTTTCTATTTGTGTCTCGCCTACACAGAGAGTAATCCAGCTAAGTCTCACAAACACTTTCCCCTCCTTTTCATGTCATTACACCTAACATGCAAACCACACTTCTTTCCAAAACACCTAAATTACCTCAAACGTAGATTTTGGCTATCTCACTCGTTCAACCCTTGGGAGACACTTGCTACAGGCAGCTTTGCTTTTTGTCTCCTTCATGCACATACAAACACAGAAAACAGAAAAGAAAAAAGGAATGGTAACAGATAGAAAACACCAGAAATTATAGCCAAGACAAAGACACTGCTGTAGCAGCAGCATTAACAGCATTTTGAAACCTGAATAATATCAGTAACAGGTGCAGTAGTACAAAGTTCCAGCAGTACCAGAAATAGACAGGAATAATATTAGCATCATAAATAAATAGCAAGAGTAGTAACAGCAGACAAGCAGACTAATAGCAGCAGAGAGAGAACAATACCACCGGAAGTAGAGAGCAGTATCAGTATCAAGAGATAAATCCAGCGGTAGTGGTATCAGCAGAAGAAAGGGCGTTACTTGTGATAGTGGAGTTCGTACTAGTGCTGATATTGGTAGTGCCAGTGGTGATAGTGATAGTGCCAGTGTTGGAGGTAGTTCCAATGGTGAAAGTAGTGCCAGTAGTGGAGGAAGTGGTGGAAGAGGTTATGCCAGTGGTGGAGATAGTGCCAGTGGTGGAGGCAGTGGTGGGGATAGTGCCAGTGGTGGAGAATGTGGTGGAGGAGATACTGCCAGTGGTGGAACAAGAGGCACCACCACCACCACCACCACCAACCCTCGGCTTCATCAGAGAGAGTGCCCGCCAGCGGTATCTGGACCACTACACTAATAAAAAACACATATGCTGGCTACATCGGCTCTTCGCCCAAATGTACATTAGCCGCGTATTTCATACTTAACCACGTGCGCTCTCTGCCGGGAGGATATAAGATGCATTTCATCCCTAATCTAGTTTATGCCACAAAGAAAATGATGTGTCTATCGCAATGCCGGCCATCTTGGCTCATATGCGAGCTTCATGGGAGATTAATTCCATTACTAGAATAGCTTATGCCAGGAAGCACTATGTCTAACGAAATACCAGCTGTTTCTGCCTTGCATGTTAGCTTGATGGGTTATTAATTACATTAACTATATTCCTCATACATGATATATCACACATCAAATATTAGGCCTCTTCCCTATACACTAGCAATCTCTTATTGATTAATTTAAGATTAAATAAATGAACAGCTTTTCCATATGGCTGATGTATTTTCTGAATTCTGGGCTTTTTTGTAGAGTCATAGAAGGTAAATTCATGTATAACTAATGCTAATAAACATTGAGCACAATGTACATCACAGGTTCCATATCTATAACTTTAAGGACGTATTTCAATTTAACCCATTGAGGATCATGACGCGTTATAGCAGTTTCTTTTGGCTATTATTAGACGATTGTATACAGCTTAGGAGAGACTTCTAGCAATCAGAAGGGTAAAGTCAATCTCAAATAACCTTGTGACTCACGCAGATCCCTCCTTTACTTAAAATAATCTTCTAGTAATAGCCAGAATAAACTGTCAAAATGCGTCATAATCCTCAAGGGGATAAATAGATGATGAATTTCATACATGAACTTCTTCATGACTGATAACTCTGTCAGTATATGAGAACTCATTTCTTTATTATAGTGTGGCTATTATTGGACGATTGTATGCAGCTTAGGCAGGATACTATAAAATCAAAGAAGCAAAAGTTATTTCAATGAACTCTTTAACAACAACATGTTCTTCCTAAGCTTAATGAAATCGTCTAATGATAGCCAGAATATACTGTCAAAACGCGTCATGGGGTTAATAATGCGCATCCACTTTCTTATTGGTGAACCGCGCCATGCAGCTTAGTGGTAGATTAACCCATTCAGTACCGGTGACGTCCTGTTCATTATATTCTGACAACTACTGTATTAGAGGACTCAATTAGCTTAGGAAGGACCTCTAACCATGAAAAAAGCTACACACTATCTCAATGAATCATTTTAGCTACCACAGGACCTTCCTAAGCTGAATAATATCGTCTAATAGGTACCAGCATATAATGAAAAGAACGTCACTGGTATTGCATGGGGTTAACTTTATCTACAGTATGAACCACAAATTAAGGGGGTGGTAGTCGCTTTTTCTGGATCCCCTTCTGCCTCGTGTTTAGCATATTAGTTTTGAGATTTGAAGACGTCCGTTCCATTAGCTTGGCGATTTTGAGATCTTTCACCCCATTTTGTTTTCAATATTAAGACCTTTCGTGCTATTTAGGTGTAGATTTTTTCCTGACGAGCGATAGCAAGCCAGTCATTTTAGAAGGAATCAGCCTTTGACCGGGACATTTTTCTAATGAAAGGGTGTCTATTTATTTATTTTTTAAACTTGGAGGTCTAGCGAGGAAACTAAAATATATATATATATATATTGATAATTAAATACATAGACCAAAAACCAAGCACTACCCCCTTAAGGAAAAACTGTGACTATTGAACATGGAAGGGGATGTATGGTGGAGTAGGCTAACCTTGCTAATGGTAGCTGGGAACCTTAGGGGGGTCACCTGCTTTGTTACTCTTTCTCTTCTTTTCTTTTTTTCTCTGGCTTGTATCCATTCGGCCCCATTCCGCCAACTATTTTAAGATGTTTATCCCCTTCCAGGTGTCTATATCTTCCTTTCGAGCGATAGCGAGCCAGCATTGTATGGAGAAATCCGGCTTCACCGGAGACATTTTTCTATCGAAAAATGTACAAATTTACCTTGCTCTCAAAACTAAAATATATATATGCTGGCTCGCTACCGCTCACAAGGAAAATATTAACACCTTAACACTTAACTTTCGGTGAGACTTTTGCTATTGCACTAGACATATCGAAAGCCTTCGATAGAATCTGGCACAAATCTTTAATTTTTAAACTACCCTCCTTCGGTTTCTATCCCTCCATCTGTGCCTTTGTCTCTAATTTCCTTTCCGGTCATTCCATAGCCGCGGTTGTGGACGGCCATTGTTCACTTCCTCACCCTATAAACTCCGGTGTTCCTCAGGGGTCTGTCCTATCTCCTATTCTCTTTCTAATTTTTATAAATGATCTCCTCAACTGTACCTCAATTCCCATCCATTCATAGCAGACGACTCAACCTTACACTACTCCATTAGTTTTTCAGAACGCCCCAGCCAGCAATCCCTCAACGACAAACGTAATGAAGCCATAGAACTCTTGAATTCTGATCTAAATACTATCTCCAATTGGGGCAGACAAAACCTTGTTACCTTTAATGCTTCCAAAACCCAATTTCTCCATCTATCTACCCGTCAGGAACTCCCTGCGGACTATCCCTTATTTTCAACAATACAAAAATCAATCCTTCATCTTCTCTCAATATTCTTGGTGTCTCTTTTTCTTCTACTCTCAGTTAGAAGGACCATATTACCAGTCTTGCTAAGGCAGCCTCCCAGAAGCTGGGTGTGCTCAACCGCCTTAGGGGGTTCTTTTCCTCTGCACAGCTTCTTGCTCTGTACAGGGACATAGTGCGTCCTTGTATTGAGTATTGTTCACATTTGTGGGGAGGTTCCTCTCACACCGCTCTCCTAGACAAAGTTGAAAGGAAGGCCTTTCGTATCATTAACTCCCGTCCACTCACCAACTCTCTGCAATCTGCCGCAATGTTGCATCTCTCTCGCTATTCTATCGCTACTATAATAATCAGTGTTCCTCAGAGCATTCCTAGTGTATACCACCTCCTTTACGTAGGGCACGTGGTACCAGTCTTGCAACTCAATCCTAGCCCTACTCTCTGCAACTCTCCAACCCAAGAGTGAAACGTTACTCTCAAACTTTCTTCTACTCAACAGCTGAGCTCTGGAACTCTCTCGCAGAATCAGTCTTTCCCTCTTCCTATGACTTAAATTGCTTCAAACTCCGTGTGTCCAGGCATTTTGGCTCTAACGTCCCTTGATTTTGGCCCTGTCACTCTTTCAACTATGGGGGAGGCACTCGCTATAGGCAGTTATGCCTTTTGCCTCCCTCAATCACATAGAAAAAATAAATGGATGGGGGTAAACGTTTTAAAACAGTAGGCTGAATGGGGTCGAATGGATACAAGCCAAAGAGAAAGAGAGAGAAAGAGAAAAAAAGCGAGGTGGGCTCCCTTAAGCACAGGCGCCTCAAGAGTGGAGAATGTGTGTAGGAAGAGAGATCAATGCGCGCGTTTTCTAAGAGTCAGCCTACCAGTATATACATAAGAAAATGGGAGTCTGCAGAAAGCCGATCGGCCAACACAAGGCAGATCCCTACAATAGTGATGTATTTTAGTTTGTCCCCTAGGCTAACAAAAACGCCTTCCCAGACTCCCTTCAACTTACAAAATGCCCAGCCAACCAAGCACGCTGCAATCTAAATGTGTACATCTTTCGATAAGAAAATGTACCAGCCGAAGGCCAATATCTTGAAAGTTACATCCTGTTATCGCTCGCCCAGAATAAAATGAACACCTGCAGGGGTTGAAATGAACACCTGCATGGGTTGAAATGAACACCTGCATGGGTTGAAATGAACACCTGCATTGGTTGAAATGAACACCTGCATGGGTTGAAATGTTTTATTATCGCCAAACCAATGAAGTGAAACATCTTAAAATCTCCAAACTAATGGAGAAGGTCCAAAAATGTCTCCCTCTGACCAAATAGGGTTAAAGGAGCATGTGGTGGTTAGTATAGCGCAGTATAATGTATCGACCTTGTACTGTATATACTGGAAGACTGGCTCGTAAAAAACGTGCGCATTCATCTCTCTTAATACACACATTCTCCATTCTTGAGGTGCCTGAGCCCCAAATTGCGATGTGTCACAGAAGGATATTATTGTGCTAGCATTTATGTTGTCAATGCAGTTGCTGACTCGCCATACATACTCTTGCGGTTGACAATACATACTACATTAGTATAATAGGAGTATTTCCGTATGTATTTCCATACTCAAAATATTCAGTACTAGCAGGGGTACCCGGCGTTGCCCGGGTAATCACCATAATCACCATCACTACTACCACCACTACTACTACCATAATCACCAACATCAATCACTACTACAATCATCACAATACTACTACTACCATAATCACCGGCCTCGACCTCCCCGTGCCTCATTAAACGGCGACCTCGATTTCGGCCGCTAAATGACCTCCGATTTTGGATCGGACCTCATCCGTTTTGGGGGGCTGCGAACAACTTTCGTTCCATACACCTTTTCGATCGGAGGCCTCCTTCTGCCCCAAACGGCAATTTTTCCGATTTCGCGCCCATTTTCTCCGTCCCTTTCACCCTGTGAATTCAATTTTTTTCACTAAAACCTGCCTAGGGACCCCCTTACTATGCATACCAAATATGAACGCTCTAGCTTAAAAATGTGGTAATGCATAAAGAACAGACACACACACATACAACCGAAAATATTATATAGATTTTTAACGTTGTGCTTAACACCAATCGGGTGAAATAAATGAAAGAATGTGATTCTCCCAGGATTCGAGCCCAGTATAGTGGGGGGCAAACCTTATGTGAGAAGCTAATAGATGGCATGAGAACGAGCCTGAAAATCTGAGACTTTGGCGATGCTGGTTCGAGAGGCTGAACTAGCACCGAACTAACTTCTAGAGAACCAATATGACTATAGGAAGCCCATTTCTGGAGGGAGAGTTGGAATAGTCATTATTCATAGATTCACAGATGTATATCATTCTTGATCTAGTTAGTGCCAGAAATACACTCTCTCTCTCTCTCTCTCTCTCTCTCTCTCTCTCTCTCTCTCTCTTATTCCCAATTCCTAGTCGAGATTATGGTCGATCGCAAAGCCCACCTCCTTTCTTAAAGGTTACCCATCTTTGTGTATAGCTTTCGTGAAAAAAATAAAAAAAATATATATACACGAGTATATGTATCATCTTCTAAAAGCCCGAGTCACAGAAAAACTAAGCGGATATTTTACTTTTCACAAAACGGTTGATATTAGGGAGTGAATCTGTTCCCGGTTACACAAAAGCGGGCTGGCAAAAAATGTGCGAGGAAGGGCATTGTTTGGGTGGGCAGGACAGTGGGATATACTGGGAAAAGTCGGAGGCAGGGGGAGGGGGAGAGAAAGTGAGAGAGGGGGTGGAGAGTGTGAGAGAAGAAGGGGATGAGAGGGAGGAAGGGGGGAGTGAAGGTGCGAGAGAGAGACAGGGAGGAAGAGGTAAGAGAGAGAGGTAGAGAGAAAATCCTGGCAAAAGGAGAGCCAGGAAGGGCATTGTTTGGTAGGGCAGGACAGTGGGATAGGCTGGTAAAAGTCTGAGGCAGAGAGAGGGGGAGTGGGAGAAAGTGAGGGAGGGGATGGTGTGTGTATGAAAGAGGGATGTAATATGAGAGTGAGATGGATGGTGTGAGAAAAACAGGGAGGTGTAAGAGGGGATGGTGTATATGAGAGAGGGGGGGAAACGAGAGATAGGGATAATATGAGACACGAAAGCTGTGAGAGAGACAGGGAGGTGTGAGAGGGGAAAGGTGAAAACGTTGGGGAAAGTGAGAGGGGGTGATGTGTGTATAAGAGAGGGGGTAGCGAGAGATAGGAGTAATGTGAGAGTGAGATGGAGGGTGTGATAAAGACAGGGAGGTGTGAGAGAGTAGGAGAAAGTGAGGGATGGGGTGGTGTGCGCATGGGAGAGGGGGTGGCGATAGATAGGGGTAATGTGCGAGTGGGATGGAAGGAAGGTGAGAGAGAAGTTGACAGAGGGAGGTCTGGTAAGTAGAGTGCGAGGAATAGCATTGTTTGGGTGTGCAGAACAGTGGGAATACACCAGGAAAAGTCGGAAGGGGAGGAGAGAGAGAGAGAGAGAGAGAACATAAGAAAAAAGGAAATCTGCAGAAGGCTTATTGGCCCATACGAGTCACACCCTCTTCTTCCCTACATCCTTGTTAGTTCTTTCTATACTGAAATCATCTCCCACTACAATCTATATCCTCTACACTGTATCTGTATTTAGCTACCTAAAAACAAATCTCACTACAAACTATATACCAGAGAGAGAGAGAGAGAGAGAGAGAGAGAGAGAGAGAGAGAGAGAGAGAGAGAGAGATTAACAAGGAATAACTAGTATCTCGAGCTCTTGCGGTCCATGTTGAGAAGATATTTTAAATGGGAAGAGATCATGTGAAGTGCACTACATTCAGCGGATAACGTGTAAAACATGTGTACTGTTTATTTTGTTTCTAGAATTTCTCTATTTAAGAACTACTATATTTACAAGTGTTAAAGGAAGTTTCTTTCAGGTAGAGATATAGATTTTTACATAAATGTACTGAAGGTTTATGGGTAAATATTTAGGTCAATATTTACCTATGTTCCCGTTAAAATATCCTCAAGTAACCTACTAAAAACTGTTCAGGGGACTGGTTAGAACTTGTAGGATGTTTAATTGAAGTGCGGAAATCAGTATTTACTGAGAAATAAGTCTTAAAATGCGCTATGGGTCACCCAGGGTCCCAGGTAAACAATGACTAGTTCAGGCAAAAATGTTATGTTATGTTATCTTATATTATATTAGAGTTAGGTTGGGTTAGGTTAGGTTAGGTTAGGTTAATCTAATCTAATATAATATTTGTACATTTTTGCCTGAACTAGTCATTGTTTACCTGGGACCCTGGGTGACCCATAGCGAATTGTAAGACTGTTGTTTTTCAGTAAATACTGATTTCCGCACTTCAATTAAACATCCTACAAGTTCTAACCAGTCCCCTGAACAGTTTTTAATAGGTTACTTGAGGATATTTTAACGGGAACATAGGTAAATATTGACCTAAATATTTACCCATAAACCTTCTGATCCAAACGAGGTGGTCAGGACTTAATCGTAGTAGAGACAGCAGAACCCAAAATAAAGTAAGTGGAAGACAAGGATGGAACAAAAGAAGGCTCTCTCCCCACCCCAGTTCAGGAAAAAGCCCTACAGGGAAGGTAGTTGGAAATAAATGCCCTTGCAGAATTTACAGAAAGTACAGTATATAACCCTGAAGGATTTAATAAACATGCGTGTATACCTTATTTTTTTTTTTTTCCTAAGCTCTCCTTACCGCAGATTCGATTTTGTCAGCATTACAAGACTACGACACACCTTTCTCTTTAAGATATATGTCTAGCCATTTCTTGAATATGTTAATTGTGCAGCTATATAATATTTTATTCGGAAAACAGTTTAATTCATTATTATTTATGCTGCAGGTGAAGACATTTCGGTTGTGTCCAAGTTTGGTTTCGTGCTTAGTTTTAATTCATTTCCCCTTGCGATTGTTGGCGTTTGTCAATAAAAACATTCAAGATCTTGAAGCATTCTATAAGTTGACCTTTCATTCTCCACTTACTTAGTGAAACAAGACTGAGTTCTCTTTGTAAAGTTTATGTTTCAGGGACGGGATGAGTTTTATTGCTCTACGCTGAACGGATTCGAGATTTTCTACGTCCTTTGAGAGGTACGGCGACCAAAACTGCACAGCATACTCTGTATGAGACCTTTATGTACTTTTATATAATGGTAAGACTATATCTTACCGAGATAATGAAAATTTCTTCTGGTGAATACTAGTGCTCTATTTGTTTTGTTTGCTGATGTTCTACATTGCTTAGTTGATTAAAGATTTTAATTTATGAGGACGCCAAGATCTTTCATGTGATATATTTTTCATATTATTTATCCGTTCATGTAGTACTCGTATTCCATACTCATATAGCCTATTTGTACAGTAATATCTGGCATATATTTTCATTGAAATGCATTTGCCATTTTTCGGCCATTCCATGATCTATCGTTTTCTGAAATTACTGCATTTCCGATTTTAGTGGCGTCTGCGAATTTGGAGAAGATATTGTTAATGTCATTGTCTAAATAATTAATATTAGTAAATTGTAAACAAAACTGGATCTAATACTGAACCTTGGGGGACTCCAATAGTCAATAAGGTCCATGATGATTCTATCCCATTAATGAATCCTCGCTGCTTTCTCTCTGTTAACCAATTTACTATCCATTCGTGTGTAATACCCTGGATACCTAAGGCCTTGACTTTCTCCAACAATTTGTTATGTGGGACCTTGTCTATGCCCTTCTGAAATTAAAGATATACTATATTGAGATTTGTTGTGTCATTTTTGGATATGAAAGGACGTTCATAAAATTCTAGTAGGTTGATTAAGTACGACCTCTTAAGAGCTGAAACCTTGTTGGCAATTAATTAGATTATTATTCTCAATAAACATTACTACGTCGTCCCTGATGATCGTTATTAATAATTTGCCAATCACAGAAGTTAACCCTATGGGTCTGTAGTTGCTAAGTAATGTGTTGTCCCCCATATTAAATATAGGAGTTATGTTTGCAGTTTTCCAGAAGTCGGGTAACTGACCAAGTTGGAGTGACATGTTAAACATTTAGGTCAGAGATTCGGCTCCTTCGTTTTTAAATGTATTTTGGATTTGTGGGTATAACATATCGGGACCTGCTGATATATTTATGCTCATGGAATAAAGTGTTCTCAAGGAAGAGAAGAGAAGAGAAGAGAAGAGAAGAGAAGAGAAGAGAAGAGAAGAGAAGAGAAGAGGGCCTCGAAAGACAAGGGCAGTAGGAAACAAACCGATTGCAACCATCCCTACCAGATTGACACTCGAGACCCGGAAAAAATGCGTTTGACTCATTCACCAGGGAACCCGAGATAAAAGGAAAGGTATTGAATATCATCTTGCTGTCCGAGTATAGGGTTTAATATCCATAAAGGGAAGGGGCGGCAGAGAGGCCAGTCGGGAGGGTGGAAAAGGAGTGCAATATGAATCAGCGACGGGAGGAAAGGTCAGGGGATCGAGCCTGCCTGCCTCTCTCTCTCTCTTTCTCTCTCTGACGTCATGAACCTGGAGAACACATGGGAACGAACACATACACGTGCACTCGTGCAGTCGTATATACACATTTGGGTACATTTCTATAATTGCACTTATACGAGCTAAAAATATATTATTGTATTTAACAGGAAGGTACAACGAGGTAAGTGATGTGGTATAGGTGGCAATATGCGGAAATGGATTATAAGGGCAGTCCGCCCCCTCTGACAAAAGTCTATCAATCTAGATGTGACACTTTTACATTGTTTCAGAGAGACATTAACCTAACCTAACAACCTTACCTAACCTAACCTAGCCTAACGTAAGGGGGTAAGGGGGGGGGGGGGCCTTATAATCCATTTCCGCATATTGCCACCTATACCACATCACTTACCTCATCATACCTTCCTGTTAAATACAATAATAATTTGTTAAGCTCGTATAGGTGCAATTATAGACCTATACCCACGTTTGTACTTACACATATAATTGTACACACACGGCATACACATACTCACACACCTACAGACATACTGTATACTCGCGCACAGGCAAGCACACTTTGACATATACATATTTGCACACATACGTATTCACCTGCCTATACACAAATACTTGTCCACACACACACACACACACACACACACATGCACAATAACATACATTCTTGCACTTGCACGCTGCCTCACATATTTATTCACGCCCTCACCCTACCTTCCACACACACACACACACACACACACACACACATACTGACACATAAATACACACATGCACACAAACTCATATTTGTTTGCCATATACTTCGTTGTTTAAGTGTAT
Organism: Paralithodes platypus; assembly: GCA_032716605.1. NCBI lineage: Eukaryota > Metazoa > Arthropoda > Malacostraca > Decapoda > Lithodidae > Paralithodes > Paralithodes platypus. The sequence continues at coordinate 52,124,524 of CM064480.1, read as the reverse complement.
GTTATTGATTCATTAAGAATTATGCCTCCGTGTTAATTTGACCATATGACATTCTTGCTGGTGAAAAAATTAAATCACTCTCACTGCTTCCTTCTTTCGCTATTTGCTTAATTTGTCTATCACTGTCTTCTTATGTGCTGTCTTGATGGTGTAATGGGTACTTATTACCGAAATTACCACTAATTATTTATCAATATTAGAAGGGTATAATAGAATAAGGATGTTGCAAAGATCATAAAATGTGTTTCAACCGCTGCAGATACATTTTATGTGCACTACATAAAGTACCGTAAAAACAAAAACTCTCTCCCTATTGACAGCAGTGAAACTCTTATTAAGCCCCTTACTGTTAAAATAGATGTCGATTTCAATAAATCATGGGGGAGGGGAGCATAACCCCCCTCAACCATATTTTATCCAAAGGGAAAACAAATTGTAAATATACTCTGAAAATTACTTACATCCGAGTGTTTTAAGATCGTTGGATAATGGGAGAAATAAAATTTTCCGGAGATTGTAACTAATTTCAACTACTGTATTATGATGAAAACTACCTAAAACCAAAAAGAAAAACCATGGGAAACTACCACTAATTATTTCTCAATATTTGAAGGCTATTATAGAATAAGGATGTTGCAAAGATCATATTAAAATGTGTTTTAACCTCCGGAGATACATTTTATGTGCACTATATAAGTACCGTAAAAACAATAAAATTCTCCCTATAAATCTCCCTATTGACGGCAGTGAAACTCTTATTAAGCCCCTTACTGTTAAAATATATGCTGATTTCAATCATTCATGGGAGGTGAGGGGGGGGAGGGGGGGCAAAGCCCCCCCTCAACCCATCCTGTATCCAAAGGCAAAACATATTGACCAAATATTGTATATTTACTCTGAAAATTACTTACAACTGAGTGTTTTAGGATTGTTGGATAATGGGAAAAGTAAAATTTTCCAGGGATTGTAACTAATTTCAACTACTGTATAATGATGAAAACTACCTAAAACCAAAAATAAAACCATGGGAAAATTAATTGTAGTTTCGGTTATATTTTCCATTCAATCATTCCTATAAATGTCATTACCATCGGAAATTAGTATTTACAAATTATCCACCAAAGTTAAGATGATAATCTTCAAGGACACTACATCCGCCTTATTAGAAACAATTTATTAGGGGAAATAGGCACCAACAGATTCGCCATATTTTTCTCCATATTGTCCGCATGGAGGATTTTCGTTATCGACAAATTAAAAAAATACCCTTTTCACAGAAAGGGGGCGGCAGCCCCCACCCATAATACTAGGATAGGTTAGGTAAGGTTGTTAGGTTAGGCTAATGTCCTTTCAAAGGGGTACAGGCTAGTAAACACTAGGATAGCTTATACCCGGTCAGAGGTAAGAAGGAGAAGAAGAAGAGTCTTGATGTAGTCTCCTTGAATGCTACCGTTAAGATATGTCCCCCGAAAACCATATTTGCCATTAACATAACCTAACAACCTAACCTAACCAGACACCCGCTGGTCTTAGCATTGATGTAGAGGATGACAAAATACTAACAAATTAATATGGTTGACAAATGAAGCAAGTTAGATATCCACTTGCTTCCACCCTAATATACCCAACAAAGTCTAATGAAACAAAAAAAATCCGATGGTAATATCTATGGGAATGATATATGGGTCATAAAGATTGTATGACATAACTATCGAGATGTCTGAATTAGTGACACATAACCTTGTCCGTATTTTTTACCAAAAAATTACTGGAACAGGAGCAATATATATCGAGAGAAACAATAATTGGCATTGTTTTCCAAATTGTTGATGTAGGTGTCATTCCCAGGAAACTAACATAATACATATTATATGGATATTTACGTTTTAAGGCTTTGTTTATACTTCTTCCTTTTCTTCTTCTGGGAGAGCTGTTTTGCGTGACTGTCAGTCAACAACTGAGACATCTGGTGGCGAATGCAATGAACTATACTGCTGGCGAGAGTAATGCTCTCATGGCAAATATAATTTAGTTCAACCAATTACGATGTAGTCCACTGACACTGATGTCTATCGACCAATCAGGTGATGCCAGGCTTGGATACACAGGTCCTGGATCTTCAACTCGGTCAGTCTGAGGATGTGTACAGGGTGGTGAGGAAGGAAGTGTGCGAGTTGACAGTGCAAGAACGAAGTCTCTCGAGGTACTTACTTTGGTAATAGACAATAAAGACAAGCACTTTCCACGATTCGAGTTTGCTGTTGTCCAGAAATGACCCTTTGGACTTGCAAACACTATAATTGCACAACTTTCTTTTATCTCGACAACCCCCGCCAGAAGCCATTCAACCCGACGACTCTCCGCATAACTAGCCTACCCTCAGTCTCAAGCCACTCAACCCGACGACCCTTAACTCACTACATCCTGTGCTCATTAAGGTTAGTTGGTTAAATACACCAAACATCAGTAAAAAAAGTCAAATAGCGGGGGTGTGGGGGCAGCAACCCCCACCCATAATACTAGGATAGGTTAGGTAAGGTTGTTAGGTTAGGCTAATGTCCTTTTTCACAGATAAATACACCAAAAATCAGTAAAAAATGTCAAATAGCGGGGGTGTGGGGGCGGCAGCCCCCATCCATAATACTAGGATAGGTTAGGTAAGGTTGTTAGGTTAGGCTAATGTCCTTTCAAAGGGGTATACTAGGCTAGTAAACACTAGGATAGCTTATACCCGGTCAGAGGTAAGAAGAAGAAGAGTCCTGCTGTAGCCTTGAATGCTACCCCCCATTCTTACTAGGTTAGGTTAGGTAAGGTTGTTAGGTTAGGCTAATGTTAACCCGATTCTTACTTAGTTAGGTTAGGCTAATGTTAACCCTATGAAAACCCAAACAAAGATTTTATTAGGGTTACTGTGTAATTTTAACATGAACATTATTTAAATCCCAGCCAAGTTTCGTCAAAACTTGGCTCGGGTTTTCAAAACTTCAAGTTTTATGGGTCTGGAATTTGACAAAACCCGAGCCAACATTTTAATAAGGTTACTGGGTTATTTTCATTTTTAAATTAGTCAAATCCGAGCCAAGTTTCGTCAAAACTTGGCTCGGGTTTTATGGGTCTGGAAATTCACAAAACCCAAGCCAAATTTTAGTTACAAATGTGTATTATCGTGTTCTATACGCTTTTTACCCCTCAATTTCCCTGATCTACATAGCCCTCCCCACTATCGGGGGGGGGGGGGTCGTGTCTTGAGATTGATGGATAATGGGTAAATGCTTAATTTCCATTCAATTTCATCACTTAGATTCCACTAAAACACCAAAAAGACAATCAAAATACCAAAAAAAATACCTGAAAACACGTTGTTGCGTCTCCTGTATATTGACCTTTAAATTATTCAAATCGCGAGCCAAGTTTCATCGTCAAACTTGGCTCGGGTTTTATGGGTCCTGGACAACCCTTCAACCAAAACCCAAGCCAAATTTTAGTTACAAATGTGTATTATCGTGTTCTATACGCTTTTTACCCCTCAATTTCCCTGATCTACATAGCCCTCCCCACTATCGGGGGGGGGGGGGTCGTGTCTTGAGATTGATGGATAATGGGTAAATGCTTAATTTCCATTCAATTTCATCACTTAGATTCCACTAAAACACCAAAAAGACAATCAAAATACCAAAAAAAATACCTGAAAACACGTTGTTGCGTCTCCTGTATATTAACCGAGAGCTCTATCCCTCAACTTTTGTAATACTATCACGCCATCTGCCAATCCTCATTGGAAATACTGAGTTTCATTTCCTAACTCCTGCGCAATACGTCACGAGACACTTCTGGATTCTTGTTGGGATTTTTTTCTGACCACGTCATTAAACTCATAGATTCCGTCACGCATACAACCAGCAACCTATCAGGTGAGTTTATTGACCTTGATTACGTCATTGCACTGAACCAATCACAGATACACACCTTCATTTAAGTCTCTCCTCACTTTAGTCATGGACGCCGCTTGTAATGGTTGTTCACCCCTCCCACATTCAGTGATTATTGACACTACAAGGAACAATAGTGCAGCCCTTAAGGTTTTTACTGACCATGGTTGTTTGCCTACCTCTGTTTCCTGCAAACTCTGCTCAAACGAATGTTACTATTATGAACTGTCAGACCAGTGGCGATGCGGTCATTATTGTTTTTAAAATAAAACCACTACTCGTCGTAACTGTGGTTTTCGCACTACCCACAGAAAAGGGACATTTCTGGAAAATTTTCATCTTGAACCATGGCAAATTCTGGGATATATAAATTTGTGGCTAAACAAAAACTTTGAGCACTGGGGGGGCAATTATGAACTTGGGAATAACTTATACTAGTGTAGATTGGCTAAGTTTTTGTAGTGAGGTGACAGGTGCTTGGTTTGACAATCAGCAGCCCATTGAGGGGCCAAATATTGTTGTCGAGATATATGAAACATTTATTACCAAGGCAAAGTTTCATGTGGGACGAGAACTGGGCAAGAAACAGTACTGGTTGTTTGGGGGCATCGAGCGAGTGTCGGGGAAACGCTTTGTGGTGCCACTGATAGATGACAACTTTGACCCGCTCCCACGTAGTCGAGATGTTTTGCTCCCACTAATAAACAAATTGATTTTGCCCGGTTCCATTATTTACTCGGATTGCTGGAGGGCTTACAGCAGCATTGGTCAGCATGGGTATGAACACAGAACCGTCAACCACAAAGTCAACTTCATCAACCCTGACAACAAAGAAATTCACACGCATACAGTTGAGTGCCTATGGAGAGATCTGAAGGAGTATATTAAGAAGTCTGGCATCCGTCTACATATTTTACAGCAATACCTTGCAAGATATCTGTTTCTTAAGTCTTATAGCCGCCGTAGAGCACTTCACGCTTTTCTCATTGAGGCTGCTACCCAATAACCTAAATGTATTTGGGGGCTATTAGGTTAGGTTAGGTTAGGTTTTTTGGTTAGATTAATGCTAAAAAAAAAAAAAAAAAAAAAAAAAAAAATCCGGTGGATAAAAAGTATATAGCAATGAAGCATAGAATGATAGGAACCCAAAACTACCGTTAAAAATGAGATCCCAGCTGTGGTGCGACTCTTAAATATTGACCGAATATAGTGTTTAATTGTTGTTTATCATGGTTTGAGTGCAGGATTTACATTAACTTACCCATTATTCATTAATCTGAAGATACTCTGTCAAATGGCGCCAAATGTTTTTTTCTTTGATATACAGTGTTGTTTAATACCAAGGACTGTCGCATTTTACTATTTTCCCATTATCCATCAATCTTAAATCACGGCCCCCGATAGTGGGGAGGGCTATGAAGAAGATTGCGGGGTAAAAGCCGTAAATAAAGGGGTAACATTGGAAGAACTCTGAAAATACAATATTGAAAAGTAACAAAACCTGAAAATGGAAAAACCCGAGCCAAGTTTTGACCAAGCTTGGCTTGGGTTTTTCAATTTTTCAGAGTCCAAAATCACAGTAACCTCATTTCGAAAGTTGGCTCGTTTTTTTTTTTTTTTCAACGTGGATAAAGCCAGTAAGAATGTGGTTAACCTAACCTAACCTAACCTAGTATAATGGGTGGGGGCTGCCGCCCCCACACCCCCGCTAAATCCATGAAATCCGAGCCAAGTTTTGTCATTAACCTAACCAAATAACCTAACCTAACCTAGTATTATGGGGTTAACATTAGCCTAGCCTCACCTAACCCGCTAAATCACTTAAATCCGAGCCAACTTTTGCCAAAGATAAACGAGCCAACTTTCGTAATGAGGTTAGGCCTAGGCCTACTGTGATCTTGGACTCTGAAAAATTGAAAAACCCGAGCCAAGTTTGGTCAAAACTTGGCTCGGGGTTTTTCTATTTTCAGGTTTTGTTACTTTTCAATATTGTATTTTCAGAGTTCTTCCAATATTACCCCTTTATTTACGGATTTTACCCAGCAATTTCCCTGATCTTCATAGCCCTCCCCACTATCGGGGGCCGTGTCTTAAGATTGATGGATAGGCTAATGGGAAAATAGTAAAATGCGACAGTCCTTGGTATTAAACAACACTGTATATCAAAGCAAAAACCATCTTCAGACTGATCCGGTAAATAAAAATACCAAAGTACAACAAATTACCTGAAAAACTCGTAGCACATACCACCACGACCTCCATGTTAGGGTTCCATCTTCAAACTGAGCCCGCCCGGCGCCCGGGCCGGCGAGGGGCGTGACGTGACGATTGAAAGACTGTGTGATTGGTTGATAATTTGATGGAAGGCTGTGATTGGTTCATGCTATGGTTCATGATTCATAAAAAGACCGCTAGGTGTAGTGACGTTCGACTGAAAGCTTGAGGGTAAGAGCTCCCGAACGACAGCCATTGTTTTTACAGTTTCTCGTATTTCATTGATAACGAATCTGCGACGGTAAGTACATGTACACCAACAAATATCGTTCATGAAAGTGATAACACAATAATAATCATCGATGGGGCCCGTCACTGGTTGTTGATAAACATAAACCCAAATATTATATTACATTAGATTAGATTAGATTAGATTAGATTAGATTAACCTAACCTAACCTAACCTAACCGTAATATAATATAATATAATATAGTTTTTGTGAGTAACGTTCAAGCCATTTATTGGGTGAATCGCACTCACCGCATCTTTCAAAACAAGAAGAGGACCCAGGTCGAAGGATTCATTGGGTGCAATGCTTTGTTTACGTTCGGGACATTATTTTAGTGTTATTTTTCGGTGTAATCGGGTTTTTTCAAGTGTCGATAACGAAATTCCTCCATGCGGGCTATAATGAGAAAAATATGGCGAGTCTATTGGTCCCTATTTTCCCTAATACATTATTTCTAATAGGGCTGCGAAAGAGGTCTTGAATATTATCTGAACATGTGTTAAACCCTCGGAAAAACCTAATATAAAAGTAAGGTATTAACATTTAATTTTCGTAACAAGGTTGTCAATATGGTACTTTCCCGTTTCAATGTACAATCAAAGCTGAAGATTGCAGCGTAAACACCGTAGACTTCATCGACTTTCTTTCACCTTCGTATAATCGACAGCCAATTTTTTTGTTTTATTTACTAAGGGATTTGTACTCAACCAGCGGGGATGTGGGGGCAGCAGCCCCCACCCATACTACTAGGTTAGGTTAGGTAAGGTTGTTAGGTTAGGCTAATGTCTTTTCAAATCACTATCGGGGGCGTGTCTCAACATCGATCAATAGGCCTAATGGGAAAAATAGGTTTTCCCGAGACTTCTAATTAATTACAAACACTATATATTGATGCAAATGAACATTTGTTTTTATAAAAAACACTCGGAAAATTCGTGGTATTAAAATAAAAAAAATCCAAATTGGACTTCAGAGGCCATCAACCGTATTGGATTATTAAGCCAGTACACTTAAAAGTCAAGAACAACGTCAGGACTGGAGCCCGTTTTCGAGAACTCCAGTCCCTTGTTTAGACAGCGAAGATTGAACGAGGGAAAACACTGAAGCAAACATGTGCTTAGAATATATATTCCAAATTATTCTAATATGGTGTCCAAAATATTCAATACAATCTTTACTACCTTCGATTACCGTCGATTGTACTGTACACTCGCAATCACAAGTTCAGGTCAAATGCTTACAGACAATATTGACAGCCGCGACTACACACGGTGAAGGAATGTCTGTTACTGATCGCTTCACACATTATCTTGAGACTGACTGATTGACTGCTTCATTGTTGTGAAGCCTGAGGGAGCTAGCCTCTTTGAATCTCCGACTCCATATTATTCTCTCAATGTGTCATATGTTCATAAGGCTGCATTGTTGTATAAAGTTTTTTTTATTTATATAGCAAATTCACACTTCAATAGATTCATTACTGATTCATTAATTTATCGATCACAAAATTTTCTAGCTTACGAATCAATCGCTATATATAGGCTACAGTAATTCAGACAAACTTTGAAATTACGATAATTTTGTTGTCCGATTCAATATCTTTCTCATTTCAATAAGGGCTATAGAATTGGGTAGGCCTATCTTATGAATATTAAAGAACTATAATATATTTGTATAGGATATTTATCAGGAAAATCTTCAAATTAAGAATATGATCTAGCCTATCAATCGGGAGTACTACTGATACTATTATGATACCCCAGATGCATGATAAAACGCTTACGCGTAGCACATGTTCGTTTTTTTTTTTTTTTTTTTTCGCCGATTCGTTTGATTAGTGATTGGTGGTTAGATATGGGCCCTAATGGTAACTGCAAAAATCTTGCCAGGGCCTACCAATGTCATAAATAATCCTTACTGTTTCTACCTGTTGATTTTTGGATGACGTAATTGAGGAAATGTACGCTTTTAAAGGAAGTTAATGGGTAGCTGTGACCAATATCAAGCCATTTATCACAAGATCCGAACACAAGATCCCCGCATGTATGGGTTCGCCTATTCCGCGAGTCTTCCAACACCCGAGGCTGTAGCACAATCCCATACATTGATAAGTGGTATGCATTTTATGAATAGTTTTGGCAGGATGATGTAATTTTTAGAATCAGCCTCAGTAGTCACATACCCAAAGTCAGTGTTTTCCTTTATGCAATATTCACTGTCTCAAGTTTATCATATAGCAGCGTACACTCTAGGGCATAAATCATGGTTTTAAGTCATCGAAGCAATCCTGGGCCGGTTTTCTGGACCACTTTCTCCCTCATGTTTATCCCCCATTAGTTTTCAGATGTTAAGATGCTTGCCCCATTAGTTAGTCGATTTTAAGACCTTTCGACCCATTTTTTCGTCAATATTTAGACCTTTCGTGCTATTTAGGTGTCGATTTTTTCCCTGGCGAACGATAGTGAGCCTGTAATGTTGGAAGAACCGGCCTTCGGCCTGGACATTTTTCTACCGAAAAATGTACAAATTAATCTAGAAGGGGGATCTAATGGATGCATTTTTTAAATTTGATGGAGGTCTAGGGAGGAAACTAGAAAAATAATGAATACATGCAAAAATCGCCCAAAAAGTGAACCATCCCCCCTTAATGGAATCTTTGTATTCAGTTGTTACCTAACATTTACAACTTGAAGGTTCGTTTTGCTGTTCCAGGGTTCATATTGAGGTAGGATCTATATCTTACAGTGTGAAGTCAAAATCAATAATTTTCCGTAAACTGCATGATTAGTTGTGTGTAATCTAGACAGAGGGACATTAATTCGACACTTCTATAGCTTGAAACAAATAATAATAGTTTCGTGCTATTAGAAAAACACATCGACTGTCATGGAAAAGATAATGTTTACTTGCAGTTCCACAGATTATGAACAAATTTCTCGGCGAACTATAGATTTTCACTGTGCTAGAACTACAGTACACTCAACGATATAAGTTAGGGCCTAAGTTTTCGAAGCTATCCCAAACAGAATCGAATCATCTCATTAATTTGTTTACCTAATATTTACATTACGGAGGTTCATTATGCAGTTCGAGAGTGCATATTGGGCCCAGATTTATGTTGTTGAGTGTACAGTCGGTCACCTTTCCGACTGGGCCACCTATGGTAATTTCGCTGGGAGTCTTTCGCTCTGATATTAGTAAGATCGCTCACTCCCCCCACCCTGAATCTGTTGCCTATTATGTCCCATAGATGGCGTAGTTAGATTTGCCGGGGGGTGGGGGGGTGGGGGGGGAGATTATTGTGTAGGAAAGGTTGGTTATACAAGACAAACAAACAAACAAACACAAATAGTGTATTAGCCTTTTGTACAATTTAATCATGGGCGATTTACATATTAATCTTATTTGATATACAGTATATATTTTACTATCATTTAACTTTTTACAAAGCAGTTTACAAACATTTACTGGCCATGAACCTTTGTTTATTTGGCCTATGCCTATTAACTCAGATAATCGTATTCCGAAAGTAAATTAGTTGACGTAGTTAACGTAGTTATATATAATAAAGAAAATGACCGGCATGTATTCTATGCCATCCAGGAAAATTGGTATGTCAAAAATTAAAATAAAGCTGGCAACCGTATTTTATGATTGATTGCATTAACGATCTATTGCACAGCTATATAAGGACTGAAATACTCTGCATCATCAAACTTCCGTTACCTCACTGTAGACGTGTATGCTATTTTGACCTCTTTTTGTCTCATGACAGAAAGTTGAAAATGGTATGGCTCAATTCCTCGCCACCCTAACACCTCTGAAAATGCCACACTTACAGCTGTTCAGGCATGCCAACATGTGTCACGATATCAATATATACCCTCTATCTTTACTGTCCTTAACAATATAATGGTTTTGACCCATCTGCGTTATCTAATAACAGGTGCTTGATGTGCTTCTTGTGAAGTTGTTTTGATTAGAAAAATGTGCAGAATATAACTGTTGGTATGCCTGGAGACAATATATCCTCGTGACTTGCATTGGAAATCATTATTATAGTTATACTTATTAAAATACAAAGGATTACTGTGGTAATTTGATTTGGAACTTTAATAAATACTATATTCAAATAAATATATATTTCTGTTCATACAACATAACTTATATGTATATATTTCTGAATTATAATTACTACACTATAACACGCCACAAGCATATGCAAACAAGCAGGCATGCACACACGTACGCATACGCAAACGCACATAATGGCTATTGTTATGTCCACCCACTATTACATGAGGTGTCACGCAATATATGCTTATGATATATATTTCAATTGTGTAGCATACATTTAGTAGTGTTGCTAAATAATGACTTTGCCAAAAATAATTATCTATAAAAAGCATATTCACTCCGATAATGCTTATTGAGGCACACAATATTCTGAGTGTGTGTGTGTGTGATTTTACCATTTATGCCAAGAGTAATGCTTAGTTACCGTAGTTTGTGTTTCCGAGGTTAGAGAGTGATGGTCGACCAATGACTATCACTGTTGTCAATTGCATGAGAATATGTTATTAGTTGTCTGAGATTGCACAGAATATAAAAAAAACAATGCTGTATTAGTTTAAATTAATAGTACATATAAAAAAATAACAAATGTAAGGTAGCTTTCTGAAGTCATAAGAGTAGGCGAAAATCTATACTATATCAGTAATTATGCATACTTATCCCCACGACTTATGTGACACCAAATGATAATATGGATTTTAAACAGGTTATAATTATATAGGCCAATAGTAGATGCAAGTTATCAAATATGACAACATTCGATGGCGGGTCACGCAAGTATAATGTGTCTAACACAGAAGAAAAAAAACAAAGCCTTATATGGTGATAATGACGTTATATGTGGACTTATTTTACTCCATATCATTACATGTGTATCTGATCTTTTGCAGTCATATTTACAAGCAGCCTCGTAAGGATCAGGAGATCTGTTGTTGCTTGTTTTCCTTTTTACTTATTTGTTAAACATGACATGTTGGGTACACTTACACAAATTGTGTCACAATCGTATGATAATAATCAGATTATTTCCTTGCTCTACCATGGGTCACACCTATCGATTACTTTACATAACCCGTGCCCGATCTATATTTATGAAAATGGACTGAAACTTGTATTTTGGCTAATTATTTTGCATTATGCTTATAATCCTGGTAACAATATATTTTTGTCGTGCATAACTTCACATTTTAGCATGTAAGCACATTTAGCATTTTAGCGTGTAACACCATACACTTACCTAATAAATATGGCAGTACAATTGTTAAGAGCAAACCTGGTGGTCCCTCGGATATCCACCCCCGGCAGGGTTGGGTCATTGACACAGGGCCCTCCCAGTCGTCATCATGCGACTGTGTCATGAGCATTGCAACGTCCCAAAGCTGCTCGTCGGTGCAGCTTTTTCTTTAGTAATATAAGGGGACTTCACTCTAACATCAATTCTGTACACCAATTTCTTCAACCAGAATCCCCTACTCTCCTTTTTTTGACAGAGACTCAAGTAACATCCACATCTGACACGTCTAGATTTAATTTTCCAGGTTATCAACTGCTCCAAAATCTCAGACCTAAAGGAGGTGTATGTTGCTTCGCAAAATCTGAAATTGCCCTGGAGGAAGTTACTAGTTTCAATTGTCCCTATTTTGATTATTCTATATACAAATTAATTTCTGCTGCTGGTAAATTTAAATACATATGTTGCCTCTGCCGTTCCCCAAATACTCCTCCAGAGCAAAGTCTTTTTGATTCTCTGTCCTCACAACTCAGTGTCCTCAACTTAAATGCTTCTTCTGAAATCACTGTGTTGGGTGATTTTAATGTCCATAATGTTGAATGGCTCACTCATTCAGCCAGGACTGATGATGCTGGTCTTGAATGTGAGCTATTTGCAGACTCATTTAATCTCACTCAACTAGTCAACCAACCCACCCGTGTACCAGATAATCCTAATCATAATTCCCACCTACTGGACTTATTTTTAACAACCAATTCAGAAAATTATGATGTTACAGTGAGGTCCTCGCTTGGATCTTCTGATCACTGTCTGATACAGACCACCTGTCTATCACCTACAACACCTTCCCACTCTGAACCTGTTTTGGTGACTAAATGGCATTGCGATAGGGAAGACTGGGAGGGTCTTCAAGGTTTCTTTATTGATATTCCCTGGACCTCTTTCTTTTCTAATGATGCACACTCCACCTTGAGCCACATACAAGATTTTGTAAAAATTGGAATGGAAACTTTTATTCCTCATCAAAAGTACAGTAAAAGATCTAATTCACCTAAATGGTTTGACCATAATTGTGCTAGAGTAACTGAACAAAAAGCAATAGCCTACAATGCATACACAAGATCAAAAACACATGAAGCCTTTAATTACTTTAGAACCATCAGAAATCATGTCAAAACTGTATTAAACCTAACTAAATCAAACTTTCTCCACAAGCAGGCAAATAAACTTCTAAATAATCCAAATGATAACAAAATATTTTGGTCTACTCTTAACTCATTCAAATCCAACTTCACTACTGCTTCATCCATTCCACCATTAAAATCTCCGACTGGCAATCTTGTAAGTGACCCACGAGGTAAAGCTAACCTTCTTGCGGATATTTTCTCCACCAACTCAACCTTAGATGAAATAAATCAAGATGTCCTTGTACTTAATTTTAATTCGCCTGAAATTCCCTCACTTAAGATCCACACCAGACATGTCAAAACTGTTTTGCAGAATCTCTCAGTAGATAAGGCTCCTGGTCCAGATGAAATTCCTCCAATTGTACTTAAGAATTGCTCCTTGGTGCTCGCTCCTGTATTGGCAAAATTTGTCCGTCTGTGTACTCATACCTCATGCTTCCCAGTACCCTGGAAAGAAGCAAACATCCATCCAGTTCCTAAAAAAGGTGCCTCTTCAGATCCATCAAACTACAGACCAATAGCTATAACTTCCACTCTTGGTAAAGTCTTTGAAATTATATTAAATAATCACATAATTAAGCATCTTGAGAATAATAAATTAATCAGTGATAGGCAATATGGTTTTAGACGATGTCGATCAACTGCAGACATTCTTTGCCTTCTTACGCATCAAATCAACCAAGCTACAACCAAGCCGTATGTGGTGAAACACATACAATAGCACGGGATATATCAAAGGCATTTGATAGAGTCTGGCATCAATCCTTATTGTCGAAGATGTCACACTACGGCCTTGCATCATTAGTTCCACTAATTTCTTCTTATCTTCATAACAGAAAAATATGTGTAATGGTAGATGGCCTTTATTCTCAATTTCACTCAATAAATGCTGGTGTTCCCCAGGGATCAGTTTTGGCCCCAACTCTGTTCCTCACTCATATCAATGATCTCATATCTACCACTCATAATCCAATACATTCCTACGCAGATGACTCAACACTCCACAGTTCCTTCACATTTACCAATTCTTTCACCCAACCCGATCTTATAAATTCAAAAAATAAACACTGCAATTTCTCTGAACCAGGACCTTTCTAGAATTAATGAATGGGGACAAAAGAATCTAGTTTACTTTAATGCACAGAAAACCAAGTACATTCAATTTTCTAACCGACAGAATCTCACTGACTCCCATATATTTTTTAATGATGTAAATATTCCCACTTCCCCTAGTATTGACATTCTCGGTGTAACATTAACTACTAACTTGAGCTGGACACATTATGTTAGAAGCATTGCTAAGAATGCCTCTAAAAAACTGGGACTCCTGTACAGAGTTCGAGAATTCTTCACTGACGAGCAGTTGGCCGTAATATATAAAAGTCATGTGCGTTCTCAGATGGATTTGGCATGTCCTGCTCCAGCAAAGGCAGTAGCTGGTTGGGTGATTGCACCCGGTACCGACATTGACCAGATGTTGCCCTAGGGGTGGGTGAAATTTCCCTGGCTTGCCACCAGGGTTCAAGTAGCCCAGGAGTGTTGAACAAACTCCATTCCCTGTCAGTTCCGTCTCACTCAGACGAAAATGAGTACCTGGATTCATGGTGGCTAAAATTAATTCAGGGGCCTGATTGGTGGCTTCCTACAACCAATCAACACACGAGACTGAGAACTTAGTTAGCCACCAGGATTGCTCAGTGGCCATTGGGCAGGCCTTCTCTCGTGTTCGCCTCGTCCCACCCATACGTTAAACTGGGTACCTGGAGTGTAAAATCGGCCTTGGCGTAGGTCGTATCACTAGGGTAAATTTGATTACTTGCTTCACCTTTCCTATATACTTCCATTCCCTATGTGTTGTCCGTCCTGTCCCCTCTCGAAAAGTATCCTCCAACTGTCTCTCCAACAAAAACCAGCTCACGCAAGTTGGGTCAAGCCCCGACGCCTTCATCTCCTACTAAAATTCACTTCCTCACCCCCTACTACTTCCTCTGTACCAACTCTAGTATTCGAAGCATAAGAGTGATCAAAATTATTACTTGCTTCACCTTTCCTATATACTTCCATTCCATTCCAGATGGATTACTGTTCACCTCTGTGGGGTGAAAGTGGAGTGGTTGCATTGAGGCAGTTGGACAAAATTCAAAATAAAGCTATTAGATTAATAAATAACCCTGCAATCACACAGGACCTTCCTACATTATCCATACGAAGAAACGTTGCATCCCTTGCATTATTCTACAGATATTTTCACAGCAATTGTTCCGAGTGTTACGTCCTGGGATATATAAACACTGGGCTCTTTCTATTGGACTAGGTATGCGGCAACAAGCAACAACGGAAAACGCTAGATCCCACCCTTATCTATAAACCCAGGCAACAAACCACCCTAAACCGTCAAGAGTCCTGCCTGGACAACAAGGTATCCTATGACTCGGTTACAGGGTGCACGCACTATAGACTGCTGATAGTCAAGCAGGCTATATAAAAGATCACACAATTAAGTTGACTTAAAGCTTCAAGGAAAAGATAGATAACGGAATTAAATTGCAGAAACAATTTAATAACAAACTAGAAGAAAGTACATTTAACGTTACGTTAATTAATACAACTAATCACCCCTGCGTGAAAGAAGGTGAAAGCAAACAGTCCTCAAAACATCGTACAGGTAGACAAGATGCAGGTTTCTAAACTGCATGTGGCTACTGTAGGATCTGATGCTTAGCAAAGAAAGTAAGTTACGGATTTAGAGAACTCTTAACTCATAAGCAGGAATAAATACTAGTGATAGGCCATACAGTGTATAATGGCATAGGTATAATTAAATAAAGGCAGCAACTCGCAACATAACCACATACAGGTGTGCTACTCACTCTTAGCCAGGCAAGCCTGCTCGGACAGAGTCTCTAAGCCACACCCTGACTCACAATGCTCACAAAGACGGTAAACTGTGGCACAATAACAAGCATACAGATATAATAAACCGCTAGCTGTTAATCTGCCAGGTGGCAGAGGTCTAGCTGGAAGGATATAGGCTTCGGATACTCGGGCTGAGCCACCTGCTCTAGCCTAGGGACGTTCCGAAGTCTGTGCGCCAAGTTACTCTAATTGAAAGGGTGCTCTCTTGAGAGACTCAGATCCCAAGTATCTGACTCTCTCCTGGCGACCCTAAAACAAACGCAAGATGTGCTAGCGCAGTGCTGAATGGACTAGGCAAGGGCCCTCACACAACACAACACTAGACACACAGGCACACAGAAAAGAAAATGCCCCCAGACTCCCACGGGTATCCTAGTAAAGTCGTGCAGGTCCACAGGACTTGCACCAGCAGACTTTACTTAAAGAATCGCAAAAAGCCCCCCTCCGGTCTAGCCCCTGCTCACCTGCCACAAGAACACCCTAGCAAGCATGAAACCACCAAATATGAGACAACAAAAAAGCTTCCTAGGTCTCATTAACAATTATATCTCTGCATAAGGCCCAAAATCCTATCTAGTTATCTGAGAGCTCGTCGTTAATACAATGATAGATATAAGGTCTATCAAGGGGATGGGGTAATTAAATAGACTGGTGAAGTAGTGGAAAGAAGGTATACAAAGTAAGAGAGAAAGTTTCTAAGTGGGGTTGAGAGGGATAGATATCAAGGGGGTCCGAAGGGTACGACAGTGAGGTGAGCTCTGAGGAGAATAGCTCCTCTGGACCCCTCCAGGATCCCACACAAATGCACGGTGGTCAGCCAATCACAGGCCGCTACGTCACCCGGCAGCAGGCCTGCAGAAGGCGCCAGGAACCACCAGCCAATCAAAACCGAGAGAAAAGACCATGCGGCGACCAACTCCTCCGGGAGGGAGGAGGGAGGAGGAAAAGCAACACTCACCTTCCCCACCCTGCTCGCTCGCTCTCTCTCTCTCTCTCTCTCGTCTCCTCCCACTCTCACTAGACTTACATCTTATATATTATAATGAAACAATCAACTATCGAGAATAAAATATACTAAGATGTGTTGGTTAAGAATAAGGGCAGTTTCAAGCTGTGAAACAACATAAGAATATCCCAGACATTAGTTACATTGTTGTAGGATATATACTAAGGAAAAGCCGGTCAGCCGACTGCCGCCAGCCGACTGCCGCCAGCCGGTTTCTAAACGGCTGGGCAGCCGACGCACGCGCCTGCCCGCACGTGGCTACTATGCAGGAGCGTCACACCTCCCAAACATAATAGTATAATTTAGCCTACTATGCTCCCTGAGCGAGCTTCACAGAGCCCAGCCTCCTAAGTGAAAGACAGGTTCAACTTAGGACTTTAGCTATAACATAGGCAACTTACAATTAACTATCAAAAGAAAGAGTTTTTATGTGATTTTTTATTTTTAATATGTTTATGGCAGCTGCACTTACAGGGGCAAGCCTAGTTATTCTCCACTCTCAACACACACTGACTGAACGGCGAGGGTTCTCCTGCAAACAAACCCTCCCGTGACAAACAATCAGCCAAAACATTATCAGTGCCCGTAGCATGCTACACATCCAACTTGTGTTCCGGCAGCACAACAACACCTGACACTGATAAACTGCCCAGTTCATCACAAGACTGGCATTTCTCTTCGCTCTTTCCGGCAAACGGGACCTGCCAAAAGCCTTTCACTAGTTCTACCTTCGTAATAGGCGATGCAGCCCCGAAGCGGTCTATGGTGTCGTCAACTCTCGATAAGGTATAGGCGTCTGTCAGGGATAATGCACACACTCTTTTGCAATCAACACACACACTGATCTTGCCACTTAACACAGGTTGCAAAGTTACAGGCAACGACCACTCACGACATTCCTTATCCCTCAGACCCTTCGTCAACACATAATCCAGCTCTGCTTGCACCACAGGCTGTCGAGCAGGATTTATACGGTAGGGAATTAAACTGAGCCTAGCACTGTCTCCAGCCTCCATGTCGGATTCTACCCCGTACATCAGGCCTGGAGAAGCAACAAACATGCGGATGCACTGCCACAGCCTAGTAAACAACTTATCTCGCAGAACAACATGCCTAGTGCCCTCCCACAACCCAGCCGAGACCGCAGCTTCCAACCTGTAATCTCCCTCCTTCTCCACCTTCGTCCCTAGAACAGCCAGGTCATGAGAGGGACAATCAGTACCACCTGTGCAGTCACTCCCATAGTTCATTATTGCTAAGGCTTCCCCGCCGATACCGTACATGCGCACCCCCGCATTCCTTGCAACTACATCTGCCTGCGCAGCATTACCGCTTTTAGCGACATGGCCAGATACAGTCGATCTATGGTAGGGCTGTTGCATTTGACTAGAGCAGCATTGGGAGGCTATGCGACGACCGGGCACATCCACTCCACAGCCAACCTCACCAATCTGCTCAATGTCCTCCTGACCACCACCCTTGGCAGCCATGGGTCGACCTTGACCTGACAACCATGTCCAAGCCTCGTCGCCCACCTTGAACCACCGAAACAACGAGGCTAACGGTCTCCCAACATGCACGTGACCTGCCCGCGGAACATCTTGCACCGCCTGAGTTATGAGGCTCGGGTGCTCGGAACGACCAGTGGGGTATGAACCGAGCTGGTGCTGGAGCGCTGCACACTGCTGCTCAGGCAGGTGCTCTAGCGCTTCCACAACCACCAGACTCGTGTCCCCCGCCCACTGCTCCGCCGAGACATGACAATCCCTACTCTCCTCCACCTGTGCCCTACTGCCCCCCTCTCCTTCTCCACCTTGGCTGCTGCAGACCAACGCAGGGACAGTAGGCTGCTCAGGTGGTTGCCTCACAAACTCCTCCAACAGGTTCACATGACATGTTTCCCCGTCCTCGTGTTTGATCTCGACAGCACCATTACCACACTTCTGAACTTCCGGATCCTCCAACTGCAGTTTACAAATATCTGAGGGAACCAACCTATCTAAATGCTTCCGAAGCAACCCAAGTCCTCCCCCAATATCAAACTGAGCAACCCTTTTTTCTCTCTGTGTGTAACGTTGCTGCCTCGGGGTCTCTTCCTGCCCTACCTCCTCACTAGCTGTGACAGGTCCTGGGGCTTCTCCAGACTCCAACAATGGTGCCAATACTGAGTCGCCAAGAAGCGCTGCTGGTACTAAACTCTCCAAATTTTTACCAACATCAGCTGTCTTCTTCCGACCGTTCCTCCGCTGATCAGAAGACTGAGGAATAGGCTGTGACACTTTGGATGCAAGAGGTCTTGTAACAACGCACGCCATAGGTTGTACTTGACACTTCTCTACCCACTCCTGTTCCTCACTACTCACGTCGGCCGGCTTCTCGGCAACGACTAAGGGGGGAGCCTTAGAAGTAGGCACCGCAAAGTCGTTGCCGAGAAGGAGGTCGACGCCCCCAACAGGCAAGTTCTCCACAATTCCCACATCCAACTCTGTGTCACACCATCTACCTCCAGTTCCATGCTGACCAACGGGTATGACCTGATAGCATTGATA
The DNA here is from genome assembly GCA_032716605.1 of Paralithodes platypus. Lineage (NCBI taxonomy): Eukaryota > Metazoa > Arthropoda > Malacostraca > Decapoda > Lithodidae > Paralithodes > Paralithodes platypus. The sequence goes on along the minus strand of CM064480.1, from coordinate 52,105,128 downwards.
CCTTGCACCACAACCACCCGTGCCGCATTTATTGGTCTACCAGTAAAGTTCTTCAGTAAAGTCTGAGAGGCACCCGTGTCTCGCAACAGCTCAACTCCATGCTTCTTACCAGCCCACTCCACGCAGCCATGCCCTCGATGGTCTCAAAAGACATCGCGGACAGGGTTCGAGCCTTCCGGATTCTGCTCCACTGGCTGTGTCCCAGCCTCTGACGTTATACCCCGGGCAAACTCAGACGACTTCGGGGACACCCCAATGTTGCGAGCCAAAGACACAACTGCATTAGGTAGCTTGCTTGGACAGGCTCTTGCAAAATGCCCCTTCTCATGACAATGAAAACACTCTAACTCCCCCTTGAGCTTCCCATGAGGTGGGGAAATGCACTGACCCTTCTTAGGTTTATGGTCAGTTTTGGTGTCGTTGCTCTTGTTCTTATTGTTATAGGGTGTATCACTGACTCGGGGGGGGTGGAGTGTTGCGCCCCTTGTTACCTGCATCGTTCCGTTGTGCAGACCCGCACCCATGAATCAGCGATAGCCTACGGTCAGCCATCTCAGCTGCCTCCTGAAGAGTTTTCGGGTTCTTTTCTTTAAGATTCAACGTCAGATTGCCGCCCGTACACTTGAAAAATTGTTCTAGAAGCATCAGCTGTTTCAACTCCTCAAACGTCGATGCCTTCTCAGAACGCAGCCAGTTTCTAAATGCATCGGACAGATCCCGGGCATGCTCAAGAAAGGTGCACTCACGACCCTTCGTTACACCCCGGAACTTCAATCTGTACGTCTCTGGTTGTAACTCATATGCCCGCAGGACAGCCTCCTTCAATACCTCATAATCGATGCAAGACTCCAAGGGCAACGCATCATATGCCTTGAGTCCTTTGCCAACCAACCTAGAGGAAACAAGGGCTGCCCACTTAACCTCGGGCCATTATTGCTCCCGGCACTTCTTCTCAAAACGCATAACAAATTCGGTGACACCCGACTCGTCAAATACAGGTACTAACTTAAGAAGGTGCGATAAAGACTGATCAAGACCTCGATTCCCAGAACCGAGACGCTGCCCTGTCGACTCCACCCTAGACTTCTCAAGTTCTTTGTCTGCACAGTACATGGACTTTCTCTCCTCAGACTGAATCCTGGACATCTCAATCTCAGATTCATGCCTTCGTTGCTCAAGCTCATATCTGGCCCTTTTCTCCTCAGCCTGAATCTTAGCCATCTCAAACTCCCGCTGCTGCTGCTCAGATTCCCGTTGCTGTTTAGCCATCTCAAGCTGGAAGAGCATCTCTGCCGTCAAACCTTGAGGAGGAGGAGATGCAACAATTGGAGACTCACCCAAGTGCAAACCACGCTGCCAGTGACGATCGGCTGGCGGGAACGTACCCGGCTCCGGAGCCCGAGGGGGCGCCATGGTAGGAGTCGAGTGGAATGGGGGCTGGGCCGAAGGTGCCCCAGCTCCCGCTCAACCCGAAGCCCCACGCACCCCGCCGAGCACAAAGGCCACCAGGTCACCTCTCGACATGCTGCTAGTACCCACATGCCCCATGACCGTGGCCAAACACTGGAGACCATACCGATCAATCCCCGACACCCGGTCAACAGTAATAGGTATCTCCAGAAACTTCCTTGCATCCTCCTCACTAGTTATGACTCTAATGCCTTCGGACAAACCCCGCTGCTACACCTCAGAGTCTGTTTCCCGTACTGTATCCCCACTGTACACTGATCCGTCGTCCGACATATTGTCCACCGAAAATTCTCAACGTTTATCAAAACAAAAAGAGAAGTACCTAAACTTTTATGTAGCACTATTCACTCAAAAATATAAAATGTTTGAAGACTCTTAAGTGTTATACTACTTGCCAAAAAAAATCCACGTGTCCACTATATTCCTTTAAACAAAAACAAATGACCACAACACTCCTGCAATATTTCTCTAAGTTCACAAAATCCTAAGCAAGATCGCCATTTGTTACGACCGGGGCTCGTATAAAACAAGGGCTCTTAATCATTGGACTAGAAAGGCACACAGCCACAACGGTAACACTAGATCCAACCCTCGAACTTATAATGCCGGCGCACAAAAACACCTATACCCTCCAGAGTTAAATCTGCGATAACGGGGTATCCTATAACTCGGTATAAGTGCACTACTACTACAGGCTGATGATCTCTGATACAGCCTGATCACAACAACATACAATTACGTTAATAAGGTATACAAGGAAAAGATAGAGATCTTAATTAAATCACTGCAATGATTTAATGCAAACTAGAAGAAGGTATATTTAAAGTTACTCTAAACAATAATGAACTGTCACTCCTATACTAAAGAAAGTGAACGAAAGTCCCAAAGCATCGAGCAGGAATCTTCTGAAGAAAGTCTGATGCTGGGGTAAGATGATCGTATCGGATTTTGAACTGTTATATAAAGCAGGGACAATATAGGACAAGTGTAGAGACAGACAGTGTCAACTGACACGGGAATAACGATAAATGCACACTAGTATTATCTCCAACAACAAAAGAAGTCCTTCGTCAGGCAACTCAAAAAACCTGCTCAGGTTGTGCAACTCAACAACAATCAAGGCTTACGGTCAACGTGAATAAGAATGCTGCATACATAACATAAGAGCTTATAATTCTAAACGGGTGTCTGCTAGGTTAATAAAGTCTAGCTGGGATGTCGTAGGCTAGGAAACAATGGCTGAGCAAGCGGCTCGTATCCTAGCGAGGTCCTTAAGACTGTGCGGACAAATTACGTTAATTGACGGGGTGCTCTCTTGAGAGATCCAGATCGCTAGTAACTGGTTCTCTCCTGGCGACTTTCGCAAAGTCAAAACAAAACGAGTCAGCACAGTGCTGGGTGGCAGAGGCAAAAGCCCTCACTCGCAGCACAGTGCTAAACTCACAAGGTACACAGTCAGAAAGACCACCTAGGCTTCCCACGTCTCCGTTGCGATTGTACAGGTTCAACAAAACCTGTTACACATCGGAAATCACAACACAAGTAGCCTTACCCCAGTCTAGCATTAAATAGCCCAGCAGACAGCCAAGGAATAGGCAGGGAGACACTGTGAGTGTGTCGAACCTCTACAGACAAAATGGTAACCCCTCCAAAATGCCTAACAAAACATATAATATCTGAGAGCTTCAGCATATAATACGATGGCCGATATATGAAATCGTGCAGAACCAAAGGGGAGTTATGATATTAAATAGAGAGGAAGAATGAGTGGTAAGAAGTTGAGAGAGAGAGAAAGTGCTCTATAGGTAGAAGTCGGGGACAGGTGGCAAGGGATATGTTAAGGTTATGCTGGTCAAGCAAGCTCTAAAGAGAGTAGCTCCTCGGGACCCCTCCAGGATCACACACAAAGGCATGGTGGTCAGCCAATCACAGGCCGCTACGTCACCAGGCAGCAGGCCTGCAGAAGGCGCCAGGAACCACCAGCCAATCAAAACCGAGAGAAAGGACCACGCGGGCGGGAACCTCCTCCGGGAGGGAGGAGGGAGGAGGAAAAGCAACACTCACTACCGTCTCGCTGTCCGCTCGCTCTCTCTCTCTCAACTACACTACAATGCATCTTATGTTCAACTCATGATATAAAATATAATGCATTGTCACAGGCGAAAATAAAGACCACTTCTATACTGCCTGTGACATGACGATTCACAAGAAAGAAAGTACAACATTGTAGATAGACTGTAGCCCATTTCACTGCCCTGGCGAGCGCTAGTGGCTACCGGGAGGCGATTCTGCCAACGCTGGCAGGCATCACACCTGTTACACGTTCTGTGGTAGCATTAGCATGACCAGGTGCTGTCTGTTATACACTAATGACTATACTGTTTCAGCGACCAGGTAGATGTTAATAGTTCCAGCTGATTGACTTGTGCGACCGTGATTATTTAAATCTTTAAGAATTAATAATTACTAAAGGACGAGACATTGAACACTATCGCAAGAGCCAATCAGCTAGACTTATTGACATCTCACCTCAGCATCACTGAAACAGAGTATAGTGATCCAGCAGCCCACATAATGGACACATTAACAATACCCAACAGGGTTTTACAAACTAATGGTCCTCGGAGTCACCGTCCTACAGATATTATCTGCCATCACTCACAGTGGTTACAGGAGAATTCGCCCCGAAACCAAGTCGCCCCGCTCTTGGACAACGAGTTCGCCCCGTTTACTTCTCCACCATATTGTCTACAATCTCTCCACATTGTGAAAACTGCATGTATATTACTGTTATGCCATTATTATAATCAGTGTTCTTCACAGCTGTCCCAGCGTATACCTCTCACTCTGCAGAGACAGGGCCACCCGCTTCGTAACTCATTCCCACCACTTTTCTGCTCACCATTCAAAGCCAACAGTTAACTTAAATTTCCCCGTAATTTTTCAGCTCAACAAGTAAAGTATGGAATTCACTCCGTAAATGTGTCTATTGTGTCAAGCGTTACGTGTCCTGCAGTTACATTCCAGTGCACCTTGAATATGGTTCTGTACTAAGCATTCTGTTCTGACTGGGGTAAGGGGGACAATAGGACGTCAAATTGTTTATAAGTAGTTTTGCCTTTTGTCTCTTTCATACGCAGAGAAACAATTTATTAGGTAAAGGGCAGTGGAGAACATCAAACCTTTGATTGTCATATCGAGGAATTGGGTTGCTTGTAATGGGAATTTGCATTACATAGGTGAAGTGGCTCTGCGGATCATTGTTTTCATATGTTTAGATGAATATATAGAGTAAACATTACCGAATACTAATTATTTTGATTAATAAATACTCTATCCACAGATATTAGAGTCAAGCTTTCGTGTATAAGTCTCCTCGATGTATTCGTCCATTTAGTTCGTCTCTCCCTTTCCTTCTCGCTCTCTCTCTCTGAACGGTTTAATTATATTTGCATTGCTATCCAAATGTATATGCTAATAACAAACACCTTTATCATACATATCAACATTGAGGAATGCAAACCACTAAAACTTCTCTGGGGCTACTTTGAAAGTATATAGCGTTTGCCAACGACATTTTAGTAGGACCTATTTTTCTTATAAGTTATAACGACTTTGAAGTTTGTAGCACTTATTTCCGAGCAAATCATTTATTTGTTTCTATTTAAGTAGGTTACCAGTTCTAAAGTCTGATATTTTTGTACTGTATTTTAGTAATATATATATTTGTTCTTCTCCAAACCCCCTTCTCAAACACAAAATACACATCTGGAGAATATCATATTATATCGATATATATTGCACTGCTTTTATTGCTGAATGACCTATTTTCTCTAACAGTGTAGGATTCTTTGGTGTAGGAAAAGCGACTAGTTATGAAAGCTGTTATTTTGGTATGGGAATTTTACTAATGACGACTAGATGGATATGGATATGCAATACATTATGTTATTTTAAGTAACAACACAATGCTACACATAATGCTGTATTTGAAGAAAAAGGCATGAGACAGAGAGGTATGAGGAGCCCCAAAACAAATGCCGCAAATCGACAATACGGGCCAGCCCGGGACCTCAACCAAAATTAAGAGACCAACATTAACCCAAAGAAGAGCAAATGAACATCAGCTAAGGAAAAGAATAATCTATAATGTGGATAGATATAGATAGATAGATACATAGATAGTGTGAGTGAATAAGTGAGAAAGAGCTGTCTTACTAAATAGATAGTGAATCTAGCAATCCCTACAAGTTGGTTTGTAAACAATAATTACACATAAACATATATTTCTTAAAGGCTGATTTCACTAGCAAAAACTATTTACATCTTAATTAATATCAAGAGATAAAACAGTAACCATAACACTGGTGAAATAATTCACGTAACCCCCCTTCCCCACCCTACATATTTCCAACTTTCCTTACACAATAACCCCCCCACCCCCCTCTCCGTGTAGCCCACCCCTCTCCTTCCCAGCAAATCTAATGACGCCATCTATGGGACATAATATGCAACAGATTCAGGGTGGGGGGGAGTGAGCGATCTTAGTAATACCAGAGCGAAAGACCCAGCGAAATTACCATTAGGTGGCGCAGTCGGAAAGGTAACCGACTGTACATCCAACTTGTTTAATCCGCACTCCCGGATATTTTAGTTATGCATTTTTTGTTTCTTCAGATTACTGTACGAAACGGTATTGCTTATAAATGTCTTAATTCATATATTTTCCATTTTATACATTGCACATTTATTTTATGCATTAACTTTTAAGCTTTTCATAAACCTAAACAATATTCTGAGACTGCGGATTATACGAGTTGACTGTACACATGTGAGAGCGATTGTAAATTCTTTCACGGGGCTGTTTACGCCTTCTGTTACTAATGATATGGGAGATTATTTTATTCTCGGATGCTACTGGCAAATAAATGTTTCAATACGTCGGAGTCTGCCTGATAAGTGTGGTGCTTTCGGCTATGGTTGTTATAATTAAAAATGGAAATGCATGGCAGATGACGGAATACGAATGTTCAAGATTCTGTGCGCTGAGCAAGTCATACGATAACAAATTATAGTAATATTGAATCTATTTTTAATATGAATTGTAACAAATTGATGCTAGTTTACTGAAAAATACAGAACAATATTAATACCATTTTTAAAGTTAAATAACTATTTTATAAACCGTACCGGGATATCTCGTTTACTATCTTTCATTATTCCATATACATTATAGTTGTATTCTTTTATAAACCCTTCATGAAGTATACTCTGTAAGTCTATCAAAATATTTAATTATTAGATGTGGGATCTTTCAACTGGCTATTGCAAGGTAAAGCCTACAGTATATTACACTGTACTAATCCCGCAACTTTTATCGGTAATTCTAGTTTTACAATATATAAATCGAAGTTGCATAAGAATTCATGAACTTAAACATTTCTACCTTTAGATCCCAGAAATGTTGCCAGGTAGTATTTTACTTTCGAAAATTGACGATGAAATTTCTCGTGTACTACCTACCCCCTTAAGCCCTTCTCTTCATTGCCTACTTCCAATTCATATAATGTTGTAGCAAGGGCAATATATAACTCTACCTAAATTTTCCAACAGAGAAATTGATAGTAGCAGTAGTAGTAGTAATATTAGCAATATTCTATAATCGTTATCATTATTATTATTATTATTATTATTATTGGAAGGTAAGTTATCCTTCTCATTAGCTACTTCCAATTAATGTAATCCTGCAAGAAAATTTATATAAAAGTCTAACTATATATGGCATAATTAACGTGGGGGTACTTTTAGCCGTGTAGAGCAGAGTGAACCCTCCTCCTTCTCATTAGCTACTGCCACACTCCGCTAAGAGACCCCGGACTAAACTGCCTGGGGTCCAGCTGAGCCTGGAGCCGGCACTCAAGTCTTGCCTCGTAATCAAAAGCAACTCTTAACGTGATGAAAACTGCCTGTGTAACACCCTTAGTTCGCCTCTCCTCCTTTGTTCTCTTGCTAGGGTGGGTAGTGGTGGTGGTGGGGGTAGTGTGTTCCTCGTCTTGCACCGGGGCCCCTCCTGCCTTCCTCTATCACCTCTCTTGCTCCCGATTTATATTGTATTTTTCTTATCCAATCATACACTATTATACTCTACCTCCTCGTTCAAAAAGCTGCTTAGAGCAATGTTTTCTTTCTATCATTATTCGTGCATCAGAGTTCTTCTTTCTATCATAGCTCTTACAACCCCCTGCTATATGTTTATCTCTTATATCCAATCACATACACCACCCTTACTTTATCTCCTCCACTTATTTGTACTTCCACTTACATAATTCTTACTTTTCTTTTCACACCAAATTCCTTCCTTCTGTTATCACCTCTCTTGCACCGCCTCTACTGCTTCTATCTCTATCCAATCATACTTCACCCTTACTGTATGTTCTCTACGCCTATTCCAACATTCATATGTACTTTGTTTTCGCTTTCGTTAGTTTTGTACGAAATTCCTGCCTCCTTTTATCAACTCTCTTGCACCACCTCTACTTACCTTACCTTACCTTACTCTGTCTCCTCCACCCAATTCTAGTTCGTATCTTCTATTAGGCTTGCAATAGAGTCATCCCTTCTTTCCTATATCACCCTACTTGCACCATATCAAGTGTCTCTCTTACTATCTAATTATACACCACCGTACTCTGTCTCCTCCATCCATGTCTAGTTATTCTGTAACAGAGTCCTCCCTTTTTCCTGTCACCTCGCTTGCACCATTTCGTAACGTGTCTCCTACTGTATATCCAATCATACATTATCCCTACTCTACCTCTTCATACACCTAGTTAAAGCATACTATATATTATTTAATTAGTCTTGCTCCAAAGTCACCCTCTACAGTATATATCTCTATACTCTCTGTTACGCTACCAAAATTATGCCTCCTCCACGCATTGCTATAGCCTTACAGCAATTTATCTTGCATTAACCTTGTAGCATTGTCCTCTATATGTCACCGTCTTACACTATTTGTAATGTATTTCTTCCACTCATTCAAATACCCTATTAATGCAATGTATCTTCTCTTACACCACTGTCCTTCCTCTTATACCACTGTGCTCCCTCTTACTCCACTATCCTCCCTATTACACCACTGTCCTCCCTCTTACACCACTGTCATCCCTCTTACACCACTTTCCTCTCTCTTACACCACTATCCTCCCTCTTACACCACTATCCTCCCTCTTACACCACTGTCCTCCCTCTTACACCACTGTCCTCCCTCTTACACCACTTTCCTCTCTCTTACACCACTGTCCTCCCTCTTACACCACTGTCCTCCTTCTTACATCACTGTCCTCCCTCTTACACCACTCTCCATCCTCTTACACCACTGTTCTTCCTCTTACACCACTGTCCTCCCTCTTACACCACTGTCACCGCTCTTACACCACTGTCCCCCTCTTACACCACTGTCCTCCCTCTTACACCACTGTCCTCCCTCTTACACCACTGTCCGCCCTCTTACATCACTGTCCTCCCTCTTACACCACTGTCCTCCCTGTTACACCACTGTCCTCCCTCATACACCACTGTCCATCCTCTTACACCACTGTCCTCCCTCTTACACCACTGTCCTACCTCTTACACCACTGTCCTCCCTCTTACACCACTGTCCATCCTCTTACACCACTGTCCTCCCTCTTACACCACTGTCCTCCCTCTTACATCACTGCCCTCCCTCTTACACTACTGTCCTCCCTCTTACACCACTGTCCTCCCTCTCACACCACTGTCCTCCCTCTTACATTACTGTCCTCCCTCTTACACTACTTTCCTCCCTCTTACACCAATGTCCTCCCTCTTACACCACTGAACTCCCTCTTACACTACTGTCCTACCTCTTACACTACTGTCCTCCCTCTTACACCACTGTCCCCTGAGATGACGGGGTTGCAAAAAGCCAAGTTAGCAACCCCATCAGATGTCCTCACAAACCATGGAGAGGCATAACAAATAAAGCCAGACTAGCAAACATCAAGGACAGAAAAAGAACAAAGCGAAGGGCACAGACACGAGCAGAAAAAGAAACAACGCAGTCTACCATCATCAATCAACGTCCTCTATGGTGTCAAGAAACAACGCAGTCTACCATCATAAATCAACGCCCTCTACCGAGACCTACGGGAAATGTAGGGCCACTCGTCAAGGATGACCTGGTTCCGGGGCAATCACCTGGGCCTCTTCCGGGCCAATCACAAGGTCCGAGATACGGGACAAAGGCGTATCCAACCCAAGAACCGGATTTGGATTATAATGAAGAGGAGTTTATGCTAATTCCTCATCAACATCTGATGTCTATTTCAACAGATGTGACCAGAATAACCACCTCTACAGTGCAAAAGGTCACCTACAGTATATTAACAATAGCAGATCAACGGAGAGTAACGAAAGCTTTGCATACAACATTGAAAATAGATGAAAGTACAAATCAATGCAAAGCAATTATCCTGCAACCATGCCTGTTTTCTAGAATATGAGTTTAATTTTAAGAAATACAAAATAACAATACCCATGTATTCCTATGTCGATTATATTTTTAAGGCAATTATTAACTTCACAATAATTAAAAGATCAAAATCCACATGGCCCTACTATTCCAAAATGAATGAATCAAGACTCAATTTATCAACTGAATATTACCTGCCCGAATTATATGATCGATAGGCAAACACGAGGTAATACCTTCCACTAGCTTTCGGGCGATCAGTGGGTATATACCAGTGTCGGAGTTACTTCCGAATAAGGCTAGCCAATTTCTCTATAAAAAGTTCGACGAGTGTGGCGACCCGGAGGTGTGTTAGACGAGCTAGAAGTGACCTTTTCTAGTTGTGTGTGAGAGCGACAGTTCCCTCTTGTGCCAAACAGAAGGAGGAACTACGAATCCTACGTCGACCAGATTCCCTCTCATGGATCTCACTTCTCATCACCCCCAACCTAAATGTCTCTGTGTTACTGAGTTTTGGGAATTATTGTGAAGGTTATATAAGATAGGTTAGTGTTCAATTTAACGTTATCATAGATGCCTATTCTGGACTCTCCTTGTCCAAATTTTTCTCTCGCATTGTGAGAACATAACACTCAGCTGTGCAGGTTAATTATATATATAATATTCTTGATTAAACTGATTTAAATTCCTCATCAACGTCATATATAATTTTTACCTACGATATACAGTATACCCTACACTACACGTAATAATTAGTGAACACTCTCACTCGGAACTTATTAATTTGTGTTATTATTTTATCGAGTGTCCAAGTTCGTAGTGGAGTGTACAAAGAGAGCATAATTTTCTTTTTATATTTAATCTCAAATTCCGGACAGTGCTACGTCCATTTTCCGCATGAGATCAATTAGAGTACAGTTTCTCCAGTGTTAAAGTAAACAAAAAATCCGTTGAGTGTGTGTTAAATTATGTTCAATATTTCTAATCCATATAAGTTCTTGTGAATAATTCGATCAACCATGTTACATGGTTAAAATATTATTTCACAGCCAGTTTGGGAATTCACATTTTTCCTCCCTGTGTTTCATCAGCCTTTACTTTCGGCTATTATAAGTCACTACGTCGTTCTGTGTCTTTATTTTATTTTATACTTTATCAGCCTATATTTTGGCTATTATAAGTTGCTACTTCGTGTTGTGCCTTTATTTTGTTATATTTCATCAGCCTTCATTTCGGCTATTAACAGTCACTACTTCGTTCTGTGTCTTTATTTTATTTCCAGTAGTTTGTTAACTTATTCAAACTTACTGTATGTCTAGCTAATATTTCAGCTATATTTATTCACTACACGTTTTGTGAATTTGAATTCCTCATTAACTGTGATTCTAGTTCATTTACGACTATAATTATATTTCGTATCTCGTGTGAATGATTATTCACCAGTGTTCTATTATAGTTAAATTACAAATCTAATTGTCGTATCACCAGGATTAAAGTCAAATTCATATCATGTCATCCTGATTTAACGTTGCACTAAATCATATATTTATTCAGGCCGACCGCAGTAACTTTGACTCTAACCCCTCGCGCGGCAGCCTTTGACCACCTACCATAACTGGTGACATCTTTATTTTTCTAGCAACGCTTACCTGCGCACACCTGAGTACACGATCTCAGTTGTTGTTGTTCCCCAGGCTACCTGGCCGAACAGCCCCAAGGCCCCGAGCAAGGCTAAGGCCATAACCGAGTGCCCCCACAGAACCCTCCCTGCCTACCACAATAAAGCCTGGGTGACTGAAGCCACTCCATGGCAGGGAGCTGAGGAGGGTGCGGAAACACCCGGGAAACCAAAGCCCCACCCAGGGACCTGTGCCCCTCAGCAATTATGAAGAGAAAGTTGAGGGGCAAAGGAAAAATGTGATGCTTTGGCTTCCAATCTTGGTAGATTGGGAGCTCAATCCACGAAAGAGACTCCGTCACTTGAGATCTAGAAAATATAAAAGTAAACGGAACAGTCAGAGTAAGCTATGGGTATGGCAGAGATCGCTCAGTTCTCACTCTGATAGACCAGCCCATCATCACATGACTAGAACCCAATCCTCTCAGTATCAGCTAGGAAAGGCCCTCAAAAGCCGTCTTTGGCGGGGGGATAGCTCCCCTATTTCAACCCCTTTCGGGGTTGAAACCCGCCTCCACGATCTCAGTTGTCCACATTTGTTCATTTTTATTCCACTCTGTGTACACGTACCACATATATATATTGTCATCATATTTTATGTTTTGTCTTGTATAATTTATATATTCCATGTTTGATGTTCTGTAAATGACACATTTATTCATGAATGAGTAAAATATAGTGTCACCATTTATTTGCTATTGGACTTTTACTTTTTAGTTAAGATCCGGATGTGCGATGACCCTGTATTTAGTGTTTTAGAAATAACAACTAGTGTACTTACTAAGTGTATTTATTGTGTTTGGAGTGTGATTGAGTAATCTATAATTATTATTAATAATGCTAGTTGTGCTCTTGTCGAGCAGGATTGTGTTCTCAGTATCCTAAGCAAGGAACTTATGAGAATAAACGTTAAAGCGAGTTGGATTACAACGGCGCATAAAATCTCAGCTCTCACATCACTCTCCTCCCTCTTACACCACTGTCCTCCCTCTTATACCACTGTACTCCCTCTTACATCATTGTTTCCCCTCTTACATCAATGCCCTCCCTCTTACACCACTTTCCTCCCTCTTACACTACTGTCCTCCCTCTTACACCAGTGTATTCCCTCTTACACCACCTCCCTCGCTCTTACACCACTGTCCTCCCTCTTACTCCACTGTCCCCCGTCTTACATCACTGTCTACCCTCTTACATAACTGTCCTCAATATTACACCACTGTCCTCCCTCTTACACCACTGTCCTCCCTCTTATAGCACTATCCTCCCTCTTCCACTACTGTCCTTCCTCTTACACCACTGTCCACTCTCTTACACCATTGTCCTCCCTCTTACACTACTGTCCTCCCTTTTACAGTACTGTCCTCCCTCTTACACCACTGTCCTCCTTCTTACACCACTGTCTTCCCTCTTACACCACTGTCCCCCTCTTACATCACTGTCCTCCCTTTTACACTACTGTCCTCCCTCTTTCACCACTGTCCTCCCTTTTACACTACTGTCCTCCCTCTTACACCACTGTCCTCCTTCCTACACCACTGTCTTCCCTCTTACACCACTGTCCCCCTCTTACATCACTGTCATCCCTCTTACACCACTGTCCTCCCTCTTACACCACTGTCCTCCCTCTTACACCACTGTAATTCCTCTTACACCACTGTCCTCCCACTTACACCACTGTCCTCCCTCTTACACTACAGTCCTCCCAATTACAACACTATCCTCCCTCTTACATCACTGTCCTCCCTCTTACACCACTGTCCTCCCTCTTACACCACTTTCCGCCATCGTACGCCACTGTCCTCACTCTTACACCACTGTCCTCCCTCTTACACCAGTCATCCATCTTACATCACCGTCCTCCATCTTACACCACTGTCCATTCTCTTACACCAATGTCCTCCCTCATACACAACTGTCCTAACTCTTACACCACTATTCCCCCTCTTACAACACTGTCCTCCCTCTTACACCACTGTCCTCTCTCTTACACTACTGTCCTCACTCTTACACCACTGTCCCCCCTCCTACATCAGTCCTTCCTCTTACACCACTGTCCTCCCTCTTCCATCACTGTCCTCCCTCTTACATCACGGTCGTCCCCCTTACACCACTGTCCTCCCTCTTACACCACTGTCCTTTCTCATACACCACTGTCCTCCCTCTTACACCACTGTCCTCCCTCTTACACCAATGTCCTCCCTCTTACATCACTGTCCTCCCTCTTACACCACTGTCCATCATCTTACACCATTGTTCTCCTGCTTACACCACTGTCCTACGTCTAATGCCACTGTCCTCCCTCTTACACCACTGTGCTCCCTCTTCCATCACTGTCCTCCCTCTTACACAACTGTCCTCCCTCTTACACCATTGTCCTCCTTCTCACACCACTGTCCTTCTTCTTACACCACTGTCCTCTCTCATACACCACTTTCCTCCCTTGTACACCACTGTCCTCCCTCTTACACCAATGTCCTCCCACTTACACCACTGTCCTCTCTTTTACACCACTGTCCTCACTCTTACACCACTGTCCCCCCTCTTACATCAGTCCTCCCTCTTACACCACTGTCCTCCCTCTTCCATTACGGTCCTCCCTCTCATACCACTGTCCTCCCTCTTACACCACTGTCCTCTCTCATACACCACTGTCCTCCCTCTTACACCAATGTCCTCCCTCTTACATCACTGTCCTTCCTCTTACACCACTGTCCATCATCTTACACCATTGTCCTCCCGCTTACACCACTGTCCTACCTCTAATGCCACTGTCCTTCCTCTTACACCACTGTGCTCCCTCTTCCATCACTGTCGTCCCTCTTACACTACTGTTCTCCCTCTTACACCACTGTCCTCCTTCTCACAACACTGTCCTCCGTCTAACGTCACTGTCCTTCCTCTTAAACCACTGTCTACCCACTTACACCACTGTCCTCTCTCTTACATGACTGTCCTCCCTCTTACACCACCTATAATTCCTGCCTCCTACACCACTGTCTTCCCTCATACACCACTGTCCTCCTTTTAACACCACTGTTCCCCCTCTTACATCACTGTCCTCCCTCTTACACCACTGTCATCCATCTTACACAACTGTCCTCCCTCTTACACCACTGTCCTCCCTCCCACACCACTGTCCTTCCTCTTACACCACTGTCCCCCTTCTCACATCACTGTCCTCCCTCTTACACCAATGTCCTCCCTCTTAAACCACTGTCCTCCCGCTTACACCACTGTCTTCTCTCTTACACCACTGTCCTCACTCTTACACCACTGTCCCCCCTCTTACATCAGTCCTACCTCTTACACCACTGTCCTCCCTCTTACCATTACAGTCCTCCCTCTCATACCACTGTCCTCCCTCTTACACCACTGTCCTCGCTTATACACCACTGTCCTCCCGCTACACCACTGTCCTCCAACTTAAACCACTGTCCACCCCTCTTACATCACTGTCCACCCTCTTACACCACTGTCCTCCCTCTTATACATCACTCTCCTCCTTCTTACACCCCTGTCCTCCCTCATACACCACGTTTCCCCTCCTACATCCCTGTCCTCCCTCTTACACCAATGTCCTCCCTCTTAAACCACTGTCCTCCCACTTACACGACTGTCCTCCATCTTAAACCACTGTCCCCCTCTCTTACATCACTGTCCATCCTCTTATACCACTATCTTCCCTCTTACACCACTGACCTCCCTCTTACACCACTGTCCTCTCTCTTACACCACTGTCCTCCCTTTTGCACCTCTGTCCTTCCTCTTACACCAATGTCCTCCCTCTTACACCAGTGTCCCCCCTCATAAATATCTGTCCTCTCTCTTACACCATTCTCCTCCCTCTTACACCCCTGTCCTCCCTCGTACACCACTGTCCTCCATCTTACACCACTGTCCTCCCTTTTACACCACCGTCCTTCCTCTTACACCACTGTCCTCCCTCTTACACCACTGTCACACCCATACATCACTGTCTTCCCTCTTACATCACTGTCCTCCCTCTTACATCACTATCCTACCTCTTACACCACTGTCCTCCCTCTTACATCACTGTCCTCCCTCTTACACCAGTGTCCTCCCTCATACACTCATGTCCTCCCTCTTACACCAATGTCCTCTCTCGTAAACCACTCTACTCCCTCATGCATTACTGTCACCCCTCTTACATAACTCTCACCCCTCTTACTCCAGTGTCCTCCCTTTTATACCACTCTCCTCCCTCTTACACCACGGCCCTTGCTCTTCCACGACGTTCCTCCCACTCACACCAATGTCCTCCCTCTTACACCACTGTCCTCCCTCTTAAACAACTGTCCTCCCTCTTACACTACTGTCCTCCCTCTTACACCACTGTCTTCCCTCTTACACCACATTCCCCATCTTACATTACTGTCCTTCCTCTAACACCAATGTCCTCCCTCTTACACCACTGCCCTCCCTCTTACACCACTGTCCTTCCTCTTAAAATACTGTCCTCCGGCTTACACTACTGTCGTCCCTCTTACACCACTGTCCTCCCTCTTACACCACTGTCCTCCATCTAATACTACTGTCCCCCCATCTTGCAATAATGTCCTCCCTCTTACACCACTGTCCTCCCTCTTACACCACTGTCCTCCCTCTTACACCACTGCCTCCCTCTTACACCACTGTCCTCCCTCTTACACCACTCTCCTCTCTCGTACATCACTGTCCTCCCTCTTACACCACTGTGACCCCTATTACACCACTGTCCTCCCTCTTACACCACTGTCTAGCTCCCTCTTGCACCACTGTCCTCTCTCTTACATCACTGTCCTTCCTTTTAAACCACTGTCTACCCTCTTACACCACCGTCCTCCCTCTTACATGACTATCCTCCCTCTTACACCACTGTCCTCCCTCCTACACCACTGTCTTCCCTCATACACCACTGTCCTCCTTTTAACACCACTGTCCCCCCTCTTACATCACTGTCCACCCTCTCACACCACTGTCCTCCCTCATACACCACTGCCCTCCATCTTACACCACTGTCCTCCCTCTTACACCACTGTCCTCCCTCTTACAGCACTTTCCTTCCTCTTACACTACCTTTACCCCTCTTACATCACTGTACTCCCTCTTACACCACTCTCCTCCCACTTACACCCCTGTCTTCCCTCTTACACCACTGTCCTCCCTCTTACACCCCTGTCCTCCCTCTTAAACCACTGTCCCCCTCTTACAGCACTGTCCTTCCTCTTACATCACTGTACTCCCTCTTACACCACTGTCCTCCCTCTCACACCACGGTCCTCCCTCTTACACCACTGTCCTCCCTGTTACACTACTGTCATCACTCTCACACCACTGTCCTCCCTCTTACACCACTGTCCTCCCTCATACACCACTCTCCCTTCTTTTACATCACTGTCCTCCCTCTTACACCACTATCCTCCCTCTTACAACACTGTCCTCCCTCTTACACCACTGTCTTCGCTTTTACTCCACTGGAATTCCTCTTACACCACTGTCCTCCCTCTTACACCACTGTCCATCCTCTTGCACCACTGTCCTCCCTCTTACACCACTGTCCTCCCTTTTACATCACTGCCCTCCCTCTTCCAGCACTGTCCTCCCCGTTACACTACTGTCCTCCCACCTACACCACTGTCCTCCGTCTTACACCCTTGTCCTCTATCTTACACCACTGTCCTCTCTCTTACACCACTGTCCTCTGTTACGGCTGGATCGGCAATACATATTCGGGATTCTTGATCGTAGGACAGAAATGGCTTAAGTGACAACGACACGCTCGATTCCAGTCCCAAATACTATATGCTCCAGACAACAAAAGCACCAACGCCCTACAGAGTTATCGTCTACGGTAACGAGGTACCTTAACTCGGCGAAAGTGTACAACAGGGGTAGGCTATGAGGCTAAACTCCCTCAGACATTTATAGGTTACGTTATTACTAAAGAAATGCAATACTCAAGAAACTACGTTAATATTAAGCCTCTAATAATGTAGAATAGAAGCAGGCTAAAGGTATGACAGTGAAATGCTAAATGACAAATGTACACGCCTACTTGAAAGCGCGTGCACTACACTAACTGTCCCCTACTAACATGCACTAGCATGTAGCATACAAGATGTTCATGATCCAGTAGATACCTAATAATACACATGGGAGGAACATAAACAGTAGTCACTTATTATAATAATGAATCTATACTTGGAATAACTAAAAGGTTGCAGGCAACAGTACTGCGCCGGTAGCCTACTACCGCATAGGCTACTTCGCTTCTCTCACTCTGTCTCCCCTCCGAGTCCGTATGCGCCCTACGCAACAGAACTCCGGACACAGCAGCAAAACGACAGTGCAGTTAATTGATACATGAAAGTATTAATAGTGTTGTCTTGTGTGTGAGTAATGTGTATTGTAAAGTGTTATAGATATATACTTAAAGAGAGCTGCAATGCATAGTAAAATAAAGATATATCCCACTCATCATCCCCATGTGTTCTAGCTAGCAGGCCAAGTCACAGGAACAACGAGTCCCAGCACCGAAAGCGAGAACCCAGGAGAAGACTGTAGAGAACACAAGGACAGATAAATTACGTTACTCTACTATACCGGCACTACGAGCGAGCTGTAGTCTCGGGTGCTACACTCGCTCCTGGCTCGGTATGCAAATCAAGGCTAAGTCCTCGTCCCTCCACAGACAACTCCTGGGCATGGTCGGGCTCTTACACATGGCACCAGTCTAGTCAAAAATGGGATGATGAGCAGGGCATATAACTCGTGAACATGTAGAACGTTCACCAACTATCCTCATCAAGAAGATCGCTGTTCACATTAACCCCTTAAATCTAATACATGTAAATATATGCTTGTCCTAAGAGTAATACGAGAGGTGAGTGCTGAAACTCCTTTAGGACCTCAAGGGAAGGTTATGCATTTAAATAGAGAGAAGAATGAAATGAGAGTAATGTCGTCAGAGAGAAAGAGTGCAACCGTGAGAAGTGGGGAGAGAGAGCAAGGGATGTTAGAATCTCAAAGGTTCTAGGCAACCTGGTCATAGAACACGCAGCCAGCCTCCAGGCAATGTGCTGTACGACAACATGGGCCCAGCCCAGGCAGGCAACAATGGACTACCAACCCTATCGCGCCTAGCTATAAGGACAAGGCTGCCAACCAGTCCATACGTCTGGCAACCACCCGGCCGGCAGCGCGGCGCGTTGCTACCCTCTTGCTCTGAAGCCTAACTCACTCTCTCTCTCTGAACTCCCATTATCCTATCTATCAACTTCTCTATTGATACTACATATTAAATGGAAGGTCTCGACATGGCTTAAAACAAAACCCACCACTGGTTAGCACATGACGAGACCTTTGCAGAGATACAAAGAACATAGTTATAAGTTGTCACACTCAATATACATTGCGGCTGACGGTAGCCAGATCACGGGCAGTACAGTCGAGTACCAAGGAGTACAATCAGGTTGCGTTGCACAGCACTGGGGTGCGTCACAGCCCCCCCAAGATTTTAGATAATCGACCTTAGAAGCATTATCAAAATCTGACAGGCAACCAACCGACCTGCTACCCTTAGCTGCCACTAATTGCAAAAGGTGCACAACAACTGAAGTGTGAATTATACATAAAACACAATATCGCATGCATAATGCTACAACAATAAAGACTTACAAAACTAAAAAAAAAGAAAGAGTTTTCTCGTTTATTTTATTGTTTTATAATCTTTTTGGACGGCGTTATGATAGCCTAATTTTACTCCTGCTCAACCCACACACCGTGCACGACTATCTTGGATCATCAACCCTTGATAGACAATCTGCTATCACGTTCTCACTCCCGGCAATATGCTGAATGTTGAGATTATACTCTTGGAGCATTAGGGACCACCTGGTCAACCGCATATTCCGATTGTGAAACTGATTTAGGAATTTCAAGGGATGATGGTCCGTATAAATCGTCACTACCGGGCCGTAGGCTGGAACATAAACTTCGAAATGTTTGAGCGACAAAACGATAGCCAGAAGCTCCTTCTCTATAGTCGAGTAATTCCTTTGTGCCGAATTAAACTTGCGAGAAAAGAAGCTCACTGGGTGTTCCAAGCCCTCGGAATCAGTCTGCAGTAACACTGCCCCGACACCCACACCGCTGGCATCAGTCGCCAGCTGAAAACTCCTGGAGAAGTCTGGGGCCCTCAAAATCGGATGTGTACACAGCAGGTGCTTGACTAGGTCGAAAGCCCTCTGACACTCCGCAGCCCAACAGAACTTCACTGACTTCGACAGTAGATCAGTTAACGGTGCTAAGACAGTAGAGTATCCCCGGATGAAGCGCCTATAATAGCCTATCATACCTAGGAACCGCATGACCTGGCGCTTAGTGGTGGGCCTGGGAAACATATTGATAGCCTGTATCTTGCTCAGGGGGGGGCACACCCGGCCTAACCCGACCACAAAGCCAAGATACTGCACAGTAGCCTTTACAAACTCGCACTTCCTCAGGTTCACCACCAGCCCAGCATCGTGCAACTTCCTAAACAGGGTCTCTAAGTGCCTTAGGTGATTTTCAAAATCGTCATCATATACTATCACGTCATCAAGGTAGACCGTGCAGTTAGGGATTTCGTCACAAATATCGTTCATCAGGTTCTGAAACGTGGCAGGTGCGTTCTTAAGCCCATAAGGCATTACGTTACATTGGTAGGTCTTGCCATCTACCACAAAACCACAAACTTGCTTAGCTCGGTCCGACAGGGGTACTTGCCAGTAGCCTTTTACAAGATCAATTTTAGTAAGGTACTTTGCATTCCCTATCTTGTCCACGCTGTCGTCAACTCGAGGCAAAGGGTAAGGGTTGGTAGTGGTCAAGCCATTTAGCCTACGAAAATCTATGCAGAACCGCACCTTGCCGTCAGGTTTTGGCTGCAACGTGACGGGTGATGTCCACTTCACATAACCTTCAGTGATCATCCCTCTCTCAACCATGTACTTTAACTCCTCCCGTAAAGCTGGCAACTTTACCGGGGGCACACGGTAGGGCACTGACTTGAAGGGCACATTATCACCGACGTCCACGTCGTGCGTTACCTGAGTAGTGAGACCTGGGTGTTCGGCGAAAACAGAGGGGTATGACCTGAACAGGCCTAGGACAGCAGCACCCTGGTGCTCAGGCAGGTGACTTACAACTTGCCTAGCCTCTTGTTCAGTATTCCCCGCCCACTGTTCCGCGGAAATGACACAGTCCCAGCTATCCTCCTCAGCAGCATGACTGTCCCCACCTCCTTCTCCACCCTGGCCGCTGCAGGCCAGCACAGGGACAGTGAGAGGCTCTGAGGGGCGTCTCACATACTCTTTCATGAGGTTAACATGACATAACTGATGTTTTTTCCTACGGTCAGGTGTTGCAACGAGATAATCAAGGTCGGACAGTTTCTTAGCCACCACATACGGCCCAATGAACTTGGCAGAAAGGGGGTGTCCAGGCAAAGGTAAAAGCAACATTACCTCCTGACCCACCGAAAACTCCCGAAGCTTCACCTTGGCGTCATACTGGTGCTTCATGACCGCCTGTGCATTAACCAAGTTATTACCTGCCGCTGCCATGCAACCTATAAGTCTCTCCCGGCTCTCAAGGACATATTTAAGTACAGACCCCGGCTTCTCTTCGCCCTCCCAGATCTCTTTCACCATACTTAAAGGTCCTCTCACATTATGGCCAAAGACTAGCTGATTTGGACTGAACCCCAGGCTCTCTCCTGGGACTTCACGTGCAGCGAACAGAACATACGGCAGACCCAAATCCCAATCAGTGTCATGTTCTGCACAGTAACAGCGTAGCATACTCTTCAGGGTCGAGTGCCACCGCTCCAAGACTCCCTGACTCTCGGGATGGTAGGCTGACGACACTACA
Source organism: Paralithodes platypus (assembly GCA_032716605.1). Lineage (NCBI taxonomy): Eukaryota > Metazoa > Arthropoda > Malacostraca > Decapoda > Lithodidae > Paralithodes > Paralithodes platypus. Next base: position 52,083,571 of record CM064480.1, on the reverse strand, counting down.
GAACATATACCGTGCAACTGAAGGGTTTGCTTGAACAATTTGGATGTAAAATTGCTCCCCTGGTCTGACTGCACCTCACGTGGAAATCCATAACGGGAACAGAACAATAATAAGTTTTTAACAACTGCCTTTGCCGAGCCGTTTCTCATGGGGTATGCGTCTGGGTATCTCGTAGCCACATCCATGATTGTCAACAGGAATTTATTGCCACTACTAGTAGGCAGGAAAGGGCCAACCAAATCTACTACAACTTTGCTGAACGGAGGCCCGGTGACAGGTATGGGAAACAAAGGTGCCTTCGGGATTGTCTGGTTAGGCTTCCCCGTTGTCTGGCAGGTCGCACACCCAGCCACCCATGCACAGACATCAGCCTTTACCCCAGGCCACCAGAAAAACCTGCCCAATGCCACCAATGTTTTTGTTACCCCCAAATGACCCGCCACCGGCACATCATGCGCCAGACACAATAAGGACTCTCTATACTTATTTGGAACAACCACCTGGTCTACTACCCTCGCACCGCCCTCCCACTTCGATTTGGGGTCTAAAAATCTGCGGTACAATATCCTGTTGAGCCCAAAGAAATCTCCCGGCTTCGCATCCCCATCTTCCTCCAACTCTATGGCACCATTGCTATAACGAGCTAGGCTAGCGTCTTGCAACTGCTGCTCACTAATGTCCCCGGGCGTCAATGCATCAAGATGGTTTTGTAATAAGACATTACCCCGGCTAGTAGGCTCTACTGCCTTAGTGGCTCTCGCTACAGCTCTTGCCTCACGCGAAGTCTTACCCAACTCTGCCTTGTTACACACCATATCTGGGCCAGAGTCAACTCCCGTGTTTATTATAGGTCCAAGTACCGAATCACCGAGAAGTGCAGCAGAATCAATGTCCCTTTTCCTGCCCTTAGCAACCTTCTCCTGATCCTTCCTCCACTGTCCCCGAGGTTGAGTGCTAGGCTGTGCAGGAGCCGCAGAGCGAGATCGGGTTACCACACAGGCCATCTCATCCTGTTGGCACCTCCCAACCCATTCCCGATTCTCACCATCCACGTCGGCCGCCCTCTCGGCAACGACTAAGGGTGGAGTCCCGGAAGTGGGCACCGCAAAGTCGTTGCCGAGAAGAAGGTCGACGCCCTCAACTGGCAAACACTCAACGATCCCTACATCCAGCTCCCTGCACACCTCTCCCACTCTCAACTCCAACCTCACAAGTGGGTATGACCTCGTAGCATTTATACCCTGCACCACAACAACTCTGGCCGCATTTATCGGTTTCCCTGTGAAGTTCCTCAACAAAGTTTGCGAAGCCCCCGTATCCCTCAACAAGTCAACCCTCCGTAGTTCACTCCCCCAGCTCACAAACCCGTGTCCCCGATGGCTACAGAAAGTGTCCCGGACAGGTGTCGAGCCTTCCGTACGCTTCTTTACCGCGTGTGCCTCAGCTGCTGACAACCTACCCCGGGCAGTTGCTGCAGCCTTCAGAGACACACCGATACTGTGAACCAATGACACCGGCTTAGCGGGAGTGTTACTAGGGCACTCACGTGAATAATGGCCTAGCTTCTGACATTTGTAACATTTCACATCCCCAATGGGCTTCTTCCCTTGTGCGGGCGAAGAAGGGGCCTGACCTTTAGTAAACGGGAGAGGCTTGTGTTTGTAGGTGTTATTAGGTGCAATGCTTTTAGTGTGGTTATGTGTGTCATAGGATTTGTTATTATCGAAAACTCTGGTGGGTGGGGTATAGCGCCCCTTCTGCCCTGACTCAGCCCTCTGAGCGGCACCGCAACCACGAATCAATGATAATCTGAGGTCTGCCATCTTGGCAGCCTCCTCTACTGTCTTGGGACATTTTTCCTTAATGTTCAGCGTTAGATCGGTTCCAGTACATTTGTAAAACTGTTCCAGATAGAAAAGTTGCTTAATTTCCTCAGCCGACTCTGCGTGCTCGGACCGAAACCAGTTATTACATGCATCTGTTAAGTCCCGTGCGTGCTCCATAAAACTGACGTCGCTCTTCTTATTCACGCCACGGAACTTCAATCTATAAGTTTTGGGTTGCAGTTCGTAGGCCCGGAGCACAGCCTCCTTCACCAGTCCATACACGACACTCTCGTCCAGTGACAGTGCATCGTAGGCTTTCAACCCCTTACCCACTAGACGTGATGAAACTAATGCTGCCCATTTAACCTCCGGCCAGTCATACTCACGACACTTCTTTTCGAAACGAGCAAAAAACTCAGTCACTGCTGTCTCATCAAATGCGGGTACTAACTTAATTAAATGCGAAAGTGAGTCTGTAACCCGGTGCCCACCACCGAGATGACGCCCCGTGGTCTCTACTCTAGACTTCTCGACATCCATTTCAGCCTGGTACCTGGTTGCATCCTGATTGGCTTGGATTCTAGCAACCTCTATGCGTTCTATACTAGCCTGTTGTATCCGAGTCTCCTGCAGCTTAATCCGTTCTATACTAGCCTGTTGTATCTGAGTCTCCTGCAGCTTAATCCGTTCTATACTAGCCTGTTGACTCTCTCGCAACTTAAGCTTAGCTAGTTCTAGCTGAAATAACATCTCAGGAGACAGGCCTGGGGGGGGAGAGCACAAAATGGGGGATCCACACCGAGACGTGTTTACGGGTAAGCCAGCTTGCCATTGAGAACCCTCCTACTGCATCGTGCTAAGACTCGCTGGCTGAGGGCCCACCTCAGGGGTAGAGTGGAATGGAGGCTTGGAGGGAACCCCCCAAGACCCCACTCCACCCACCGCCCCATCGCCATCACCCAACAAACATGCCACCAAATTCTTCTTGGGCCAACTGTCAGGACAGTCCCGCCCCAAAACCGTGGCTAAACAGCGAAGACCGTAACAATCAATAGCCTGCAGGCGCTGTTCGGTCAAAGGTGTCTGCAAAAATGCCCGGGCATCCCTCTCTCCACTTATAACACTCCCCTCCCTAAATATCTGCTGTACTTGCTGGTCACTAGGCTGTACCGTGTCATCCTCCCCCGTAAATGATGAGTCATTAGACATAGTGCTGGTTATACAATTGCTGTTCATAAACAAAAAAAAGTGCTTATTACTAATTGCAGTCTCGACTCACAAAATGTTAAAGATGCTTGAATGACTCTACTCTAGACACCTAACGAAACAATCTGCAAGTCCACCAATACAATAATGACACAATAAAAATTCCTCCAATATGCAAGAAAATTCTAGCCAGCTCTACTAGGTAGCATAGAATAGTTCTCCAAAAAACATGTGATAGGATACTACTGAATCTTGTGCAAGGTCGCCATTTTGTTACGGCTGGATCGGCAATACATATTCGGGATTCTTGATCGTAGGACAGAAATGGCTTAAGTGACAACGACACGCTCGATTCCAGTCCCAAATACTATATGCTCCAGACAACAAAAGCACCAACGCCCTACAGAGTTATCGTCTACGGTAACGAGGTACCTTAACTCGGCGAAAGTGTACAACAGGGGTAGGCTATGAGGCTAAACTCCCTCAGACATTTATAGGTTACGTTATTACTAAAGAAATGCAATACTCAAGAAACTACGTTAATATTAAGCCTCTAATAATGTAGAATAGAAGCAGGCTAAAGGTATGACAGTGAAATGCTAAATGACAAATGTACACGCCTACTTGAAAGCGCGTGCACTACACTAACTGTCCCCTACTAACATGCACTAGCATGTAGCATACAAGATGTTCATGATCCAGTAGATACCTAATAATACACATGGGAGGAACATAAACAGTAGTCACTTATTATAATAATGAATCTATACTTGGAATAACTAAAAGGTTGCAGGCAACAGTACTGCGCCGGTAGCCTACTACCGCATAGGCTACTTCGCTTCTCTCACTCTGTCTCCCCTCCGAGTCCGTATGCGCCCTACGCAACAGAACTCCGGACACAGCAGCAAAACGACAGTGCAGTTAATTGATACATGAAAGTATTAATAGTGTTGTCTTGTGTGTGAGTAATGTGTATTGTAAAGTGTTATAGATATATACTTAAAGAGAGCTGCAATGCATAGTAAAATAAAGATATATCCCACTCATCATCCCCATGTGTTCTAGCTAGCAGGCCAAGTCACAGGAACAACGAGTCCCAGCACCGAAAGCGAGAACCCAGGAGAAGACTGTAGAGAACACAAGGACAGATAAATTACGTTACTCTACTATACCGGCACTACGAGCGAGCTGTAGTCTCGGGTGCTACACTCGCTCCTGGCTCGGTATGCAAATCAAGGCTAAGTCCTCGTCCCTCCACAGACAACTCCTGGGCATGGTCGGGCTCTTACACATGGCACCAGTCTAGTCACAAATGGGATGATGAGCAGGGCATATAACTCGTGAACATGTAGAACGTTCACCAACTATCCTCATCAAGAAGATCGCTGTTCACATTAACCCCTTAAATCTAATACATGTAAATATATGCTTGTCCTAAGAGTAATACGAGAGGTGAGTGCTGAAACTCCTTTAGGACCTCAAGGGAAGGTTATGCATTTAAATAGAGAGAAGAATGAAATGAGAGTAATGTCGTCAGAGAGAAAGAGTGCAACCGTGAGAAGTGGGGAGAGAGCAAGGGATGTTAGAATCTCAAAGGTTCTAGGCAACCTGGTCATAGAACACGCAGCCAGCCTCCAGGTAATGTGCTGTACGACAACATGGGCCCAGCCCAGGCAGGCAACAATGGACTACCAACCCTATCGCGCCTAGCTATAAGGACAAGGCTGCCAACCAGTCCATACGTCTGGCAACCACCCGGCCGGCAGCGCGGCGCGTTGCTACCCTCTTGCTCTGAAGCCTAACTCACTCTCTCTCTCTGAACTCCCATTATCCTATCTATCAACTTCTCTATTGATACTACATATTAAATGGAAGGTCTCGACATGGCTTAAAACAAAACCCACCACTGGTTAGCACATGACGAGACCTTTGCAGAGATACAAAGAACATAGTTATAAGTTGTCACACTCAATATACATTGCGGCTGACGGTAGCCAGATCACGGGCAGTACAGTCGAGTACCAAGGAGTACAATCAGGTTGCGTTGCACAGCACTGGGGTGCGTCACACCTCCCACTTACATCACTGTCACCCCTCATACACCACTGTCTTCCCTCTTACACCACTGTCCCCCCTCTTACATCACTGTCCTCCCTCAAACACCTCTGTCCTCCCTCTTACACCTCTGTCATCCCTCTTACACCACTGTCCTCCCTCTTACACCAATGTCTTCCCTTTTCTAGTACTGTCATCCCTCTTACACCACTGTCATTCCTCTTACACCATTGTCTAGCTCCCTCTTGCACCACTGTCCTCTCTCTTACATCACTGTCCTTCCTCTTAAACCACTGTCTACCCTCTTACACCACCGTCGTCCCTCTTACATGACTGTCCTCCCTCTTACACCACTGTCCTCCCTCCTACGCCTCTGTCCTTCCTCTTACACCAATGTCTTCCCTCATACACCACTGTCCTCCCTCTTACACCACTGCCATTCCTCTTACACCACTGTCTAGCTCTCTCTTGCACCACTGTCCTCTCTCTTACATCACTGTCCTTCCTCTTAAACCACTGTCTACCCTCTTACACCACCGTCCTCCCTCTTACATGACTGTCCTCCCTCTTACACCACTGTCCTCCCTCCTACACCACTGTCTTCCCTCATACACCACTGTCCTCCTTTTAACACCACTGTTCCCCCTTTTACATCACTGTCAACCCTCTCACACCACTGTCCTCCCTCAAACACCACTGTCCTCTGTCTTACACCACTGTTCTCTTTCTTACACCAGTCTTCCCTCTTACACCACTGTCCTTCCTCCTACACTACTTTCCCCCCTCTTACATAACTGTACTCCCTCTTACACCACTCTCCTCCCACTTACACCCCTGTCTTCCCTCTTACACCACTGTCCTCCCTCTTACACCCCTGTCCTCCCTCTTAAACCACTGTCTCCCTCTTAAAGCACTGTCCTCCCTCTTACATCACTGTATTCCCTCTTACACCACTGTCCTCTCTCTCACACCACGGTCGTCCCTCTTACACCACTGTCCTCCCTGTTACACTAATGTCATCCCTCTCACACCACTGTCCTCCCTCTTACACCACTGTCCTCCCTCATACACCACTCTCCCTTCTTTTACATCACTGTCCTCCCTCTTACACCACTCTCCTCTCTCTTACACCACTGTCCTCCTTCTTATACCACTTTCCCCCCTCTTATATCACTGTCCTCCCTCATTCACCACTGTCCTCTCTCTTACACCACTGTCCTCCCTCTTACACCACTGTCCTCGCTTTTACTCCACTGGACTTCCTCTTACACCACTGTCCTCCCTCTTACACCACTGTCCATCCTCTTACACCACTGTCCTCCCTCTTACACCACTGTCCTCCCTTGTACATCACTGCCCTCCCTCTTACAGCACTGTCCTACCCCTTACACTACTGTCCTCCCACCTACACCACTGTCCTCTCTCTTACACCACTGTCCTCCCACTTACATCACTGTCACCCCTCATACACCACTGTCTTCCCGCTTAGACCACTGTCCCCCCTCTTACATCACTGTCCTCCCTCAAACACTTCTGTCCTCCCTCTTACACCTCTGTCGTCCCTCTTACACCACTGTCCGCCCTCTTACACCATTGTCTTCCCTTTTACACTACTGTCCTCCCTCTTACACCACTGTCATTTCTCTTACACCACTGTCTAGCTCCCTCTTGCACCACTGTGCTCTCTCTTACATCACTGTCCTTCCTCTTAAACCACTGTCTACCCTCTTCCACCACCGTCCTCCCTCTTACATGTGTTACGACTGGGGTTCAAATATATCAGGGCTCTTATTCATTGGACTAGTAATGGCATAAATGTTACAACGGAAAGCGCTAGCTCCAACCTCTGATGTATATTCCCAGTGAACAAAGAACACAAATACTCTACAGAGTTCTATATGCAATAATAGGCTATCAAACTCTCAATAAATGTGCGTCTACTCTAGGCTTAATGTTATGTGAAAACAGCCTACTACTACCTATAACCGAAGGTGCTTGGTTATGGTATGCAAAGTAAGGTGGTAAGAGAGGTTACAGCTTACGTTACTTTAATCAATAAATGTCAGGCACTCCTGCATGAAAGAAAGTGCACTAAAGTCCTTCAACACTAACAAGGAATCTTCTTTAAATGTTAGATGCTATAAAGATGCTCGTATCGGAAATGGAACCAAAAAAAGGAAGGCAGCGGAACAATGCTCGTGCAGGCTATGCACACAAAAAGGCAGAATATATAATGCCGTCGGAGCCAAGAATATCCTAAACACTACAACAATAATAATAATCGCCACGACAATGCAGTATTCCTATCAACAAAAAGAGCCTAAGTCGTTTGTGTCTCAATACATCAAACTAGGCTGCGAAATGCTTGTGTAATCATAAACGGGTATACATAAAAAGAGTAATTGGTTTAATATACTTAATGTTTAATGTGACTGATAAAGTCTAGCTAGAGTCAATGATACGAGATACTGGTGCGCATGGCATGCCGCATAGCCTAGTGCAAATCTCAAGTCTGTGCGTCAAATATTACGTTATAGGGAAGGGTAGCTCTCTTGAGAAACCTTAATACCGAAGTATTAAGCGTTCTCCTGGCGTACCTCAAAGACAAACAATCGAGACTAGAACAGTGCAGAATGGTATAGGCAAAAAGCCCTCATTCGTGCATGCTCTATTCTCAATGGCACACAGACTAGAATTTACTCAATCAACTCCAGTTCTCAGGTATGTCGTGCCGCTTTTAACTAAAGCCAGCACTCATAGGAAACAATACCTTATAATATCAGACTCCTAGTCTAGCAGTATCTAATCCAGCAGAACACTAATAATTAAAGGAAGCAGTACTAAACAATATGAATGCCAACCAATGCTTCGTGATCAACTTATCTTAACATCTAACATACATAGGTTATATCAGACCTTAACGCACAATACAACTGGCCAGCATTAAGCTGATTTTGCAGAGTTAACCAGAGGGGGTATAATATTAATAAAAGGTGGTGAAAGATATGAAAAAAGAGAGAGGTAGGCAGAGGAAAAGATTCTCAGGTGCGAGCGGGGTACAGGTAGCAAGGGAAAAAGATGGGTGCGTTCTAGAAACCAGATCTGAGGGAGAGAGTGGTGAGGAACTGTATATATACCCACACTAGCTCGAGGCGCGTGGGAAAAAAGCGGTTACAAGTCCTCTAGCCACTAGTAAGGGAGCTAACAGCATGGGAAGGACCTCTCTCAACCAACCCCCACGAACGAGGCAGCCAGCCGTGACGTCATCGAGCGGGACAAAAACACTACGCGCTCCCTCTCACTCTGTTCTACTCTCTCTCTCTCTCCCAGATCCCATCATTACTAGTTAATGATAAAACATATACTTTACAATTAAATATAGAAAGCCTTGACATGGGTGAAAACAAAGAGCCTTTCTGGACTGCCCATGACACGAGCTTTCATATGAAATAAAGCACACTCTAATACATAAACTGTAGCCCCATCCACTGCCCTGGCGATCCTAGCGAGTCACTGTAGGACAAGCCATGCGGTTCTAACGGAGTGGTTAACGTCACACCCCCCCCAAGATTTTTCTCAGAGGCCCCAAGGCTCACAAAAATCTGATGGTTAGAACCCATGCTATATCTCCATTTCCCCTCACCCAGCGGCAGTAAAATATCTGGCACAGTTCTTCAACAAAACATTTTTCAAAATTATAACCCTCCCCAACACCATAGGTTAAATTATATGTAGTTATGCTCCTCAAGAGCGAGCTTCTCTAGCCCAGCATTCTGAGAGGAGTGCAACTCAGAATTACTGCTATAACATACTAAAAAAATTCAACTATCAAAGAAAGAGTTTTTATTTGATTTTTATGTTTATAATTTGTTTATTTCGGCTGCACTATAGGGGCAAGCCTAGTTTTTTCTTCTATACCAAACGCTCAACTCCTGCTTTACGACCCAATACGCTGGGCTACAACCGCGAGCCAACAAGCACCAAGCGCAAAATACTATTCAAACCAAAGCAGGAGGCTACCCGTGTGTCAATCTACCCTGGATCATATACCCTTGAACGACGATCTGCAACCGCGTTGTCACAACCGGCAATATGGCGTATGTCCAGGTTATATACCAGTAACCTTAGTGACCACCTGGTCAGCCTCATATTCCGATTGTGAAACTGGTCCAAGAACTTGAGAGGGTGATGATCTGGGTAAACTACAACGACCGGACCATAGGCTGGAACACAGACCTCGAAATGCCTCAGAGCAAGTACAACCGCCAGCAGCTCCTCCTCGACAACAGAGCAGCTCCCCTGGGCCGAATTGTACTTCTCCGAGCAGAAACTAACAGGATGCTCCAGCCCATCATCGTCCTTTTCCACAAGGACGGCACCAGCCCCCACACCACTAGCCTCCGTTGCTAGTTGGAAAGGTAGGCTAAAGTCAGGGGCCCTGAGGATCAGGTGAGTGCACAACAGGTGTTTTACTACTCTAAACACCTTCTCACACTCAGGTGCCCATTTGAACTTCTTATCCTTCCAGTTATCCTCCACCTGAGCTTGACTGTCCTGTTCTCCTTCTCCACCTTGACTGCTAAACGTCATCACAGGCACAGTGAGAGGCTCAGGGGGGTGCCTCCCATACTCCTTCACGGGATTATCATGACATAACTGATTGCGCTTCCGTCTGTCTGGAGTGGCTACCAAGTAAACCAGGTCCGATAGCTCCTCAACCACCCTATAAGGACCAGCGTACTTCGCGGATAAGGGGTGACCTAAAAGGGGCAGTAGAATCAACACCTCCTGACCCACGTGAAACTCCCTGAGTTCAACCTTGAGGTCGTACCTGTCCTTCCTGAGGGCCTGAGAGCTAGTCAGATTACGGCCAGCCAACTCCAGACTGCGCAACATCCGTTCTCGACTGTTGAGGACACACTTGAGCATAGAACAAGGTTTTTCTGCGCCCTCCCATACTTCTTCAACCATATGGAGAGGCCCTCTGACACGGTGTCCAAAGACGAGCTCATTAGGGCTGAATCCCAAACTCTCCCCAGGTACCTCCCACACAGCAAACAAAACACATGGCAGGCCAAGATCCCAATCCCTCCCATTCTCAAAGCAACAACAACGAAGCACAGATTTCAAGGCTGAGTGCCATCGCTCTAACACACCCTGGCTCTCCGGATGATACGCAGATGACACAACCCCAACAATCTCCTGCTGCGGCATTGCTTGAACCAAGAGGCTAGAAGTGAAGTTGGGTCCCTGGACTGACTGAATCCCCTGCGGGTAACCATACCGGGAAAAATACACTAGCAAGCTTCGGACCACCGTCTTCGCCGACCCATTTCTCATAGGGTACGCGTCAGGGTACCTTGTTGCCACATCTCCCGACTGTGCATCACTGTCCTCCTTCAACTCTTTCGTCTTTTTAAGCCCATCCTGTGCCCCTTCAGGAACAGTTACTGGGTCTTCTCCAGACTCGAAATGTGGTCCTAATAATGAGTCCCCGAGAAGGTCCATTGATACTAAACTCTCAACCGCATCAACTTTCAACCCCTTCTCGGTACCCTTCCTCCACTGATCTAAAGATTGCTGACCAGAATGTGACTCCCTGGATGCAGAATCTCCGGTGACAACACACGCCATAGGCTGCCCCGGACACTTCTCAACCCACTCCTGCTCCTCCCTACTCACGTCGGCCGGCTTCTCGGCAACGACCAAGGGTGGAGCCTCAGAAGTAGGTCCCGCAAAGTCGTTGCCGAGAAGGAGGTCGACGCCCCCAACAGGTAACTTCTCCACAATTCCTACATCCAGGTCTCGAGTCACACCATCAACTTCCATCTTCATTCTTACAAGCGGGTATGACCTTGTCGCATTAACTCCCTTAACCACAACCACCCGCGCCGTATTGACAGGTTTACCAGTGAAATTTCTCAACAGTGTTTGCGATGCCCCAGTGTCACGCAAAATTCTCACCTCATGTCTTCTACCCCCCCACTCCACACAACCAAGTCCCCTGTGGTCACTAAAGGCATCACGGACAGGGAATAAGCCTTCCGGATCCTTCTGCACTGGCAGTGTATTTACCTCGGAAGAAATGCCTCTAACAAACTCCGATGTCCTCTTGAACACTCCAATGCCGTGAGCAAAAGACACGGCTGCCGGAGGAGGTCGACTAGGGCACTCATTTGCCTTATGACCCTCCTGGTGGCACCTAAAACACATAAATTTCGGTTTCAGCTTATACTGTGATGTAAAAGGCCCCTGACTTTTCACATACGGTGTGGTGGTAGGTTTGGCTTCAGTTTTAGTTTCATTGCTCTTTGGTTTAAATGTGTCATTGCTACGGGGAGGGGGAGGATAACGGTCCCTAGCACTTGCATCGTACTTCTGTGAGGACCCGCAACCCCGAATCAACGACAGCCGTAGATCAGCTATTTCTGCTGCTTCTACTAGAGTTCTTGGGTTTTTCTCCTTCAAGTTCAAAGTTAGATCACCGCCCGTGCTCTTAACCCTTATTTAGCGGCGAGCAACATAAGTCGAGTTAAATAAAGCTGGACTATGTGGCGGCGCTCGACATAACTCGAGTGGCAATTTCAGCACGTAATGTGGCTGAGAGAGAGAGACAAGTGGTGGCAGGAGACTAGCGAGCGTATGACTGCTCCAGACCACCGCGGCGAACCTACTGACACAAATCTCAGCTCCCTCCTCCCTCTCTCACTCGCTACATACTCAATTATGTACCGAAAGTACCGAATTACCTGCTTTTTGCACTCGCGTTGCACGGTTATTGCAAGAAAACTATCCATCATACAAGGATCGTTATGGTGTCATTCGAAAGCTCTGTTTATGCCCTTTCAGGGATAGGTACTTGTTTTACGTTCTGGGTCTTATTTAGGCATGAAAATGATCACGTAAACAGCCCTATTTTGGCTAAAAACACCCCGCTGGGCGGTACACATAAATAAACCGCATAGGCCGCTCGTAAGGTGTTAAAGAACTGCTCCAACATCATTAACTGCTTAATTTCATCAAATGTTGTGACCTTCTCAGATCGGAGCCAGTTCCCCATAGCATCGGACAAGTCCCGGGAGTGTTCCAAAAAGGTGCTATCTCTTCCCTTAGTTACACCCCGGAACTTCAAACGGTACGTTTCTGGTTGCAGTTCGTAAGCCCTCAGGACAGCCTCCTTGAGATCCTCATACACAATACATGACTCCAAAGGTAACGCATCGTAGGCTTTAAGACCCTTGCCTATTAATCTAGAGGATACAAGTGCTGCCCATTTATTCTCTGGCCACTGGTGTTCCTGGCACTTCTTCTCAAAGCGTGTGAAAAATTCTGTTACACCACTCTCATCAAACACCGAAACCAGTTTCAATAAGTGCGAGAGAGACTGCTCATGAACACGGTTACCAGCCCCAAGTCGCTGTCCCGGTGCCTCTACTCGCGACTTCTCTACGTCCATGTCGGCACAGTACCTAGTCGACTCTAAGTCAGCTTGGATTTTTGCTAGCTCTATGTGCTGCTGACTGATAGTTTTTCTCTCTTCTATCTTGGCTCTCTCTTCTATCTTGGCTAATTCTATTTGCTGCTGGATCTTAGCTAATTCGAGCTGAAGCAATAATTCTGGAGTTAACCCTTGAGGAGGTGAAGGTGCTACAATGTTTGAAATTACCGGTGGTCCCCCCAGGGGCAACCCACCCTGCCAGTCACCACCCAACTGTGGAAGCGTACCCGGGGTCGGCAAACTACTGGGATGGCTGGGAGTCGAGTGTAGGGGAAGCATGGCCGAAGGGCTCTGAGCACTCAACCCATCTCGCTCACCAGTCACCCTGCCCAGTACACACGTTATCAAGTTATCCTTGGTCATGCTGCTAGTAACCGCATGACCGATAGCTGTGGCCAGGCATTGAAGACCTTACCAATCCATACCCTCCAACCGCTCGGCAGTAACAGGCCATTGCAAAAATATCCTAGCATCCTCCTCACAGTTCACCCGATTAACCCTTTCATCATGCTGCTGTTCCTCAGTCTCGACATTACGTACTGTGTCTCCATTCTCCTCTGATCCGGTATAAGACATGATGCTCACAAAAATTTCTCACCACAATATTCAGAAAAGAAGCACCCCAAACTCTTATACCTCGATATACACACAAAAGTTCTCGGAAATACTCAAGGGCTATACTATGTTGCGAAAAAAAAATATTCTTGCTGATCCCCGCAAAATATTCTCCAAAACAACAAATGTTCCCTGCTAATAAATGTAGGTTCACCAAATCCTAGGTAAGGTCGCCATTTGTTACGACTGGGGTTCAAATATATCAGGGCTCTTATTCATTGGACTAGTAATGGCATAAATGTTACAACGGAAAGCGCTAGCTCCAACCTCTGATGTATATTCCCAGTGAACAAAGAACACAAATACTCTACAGAGTTCTATATGCAATAATAGGCTATCAAACTCTCAATAAATGTGCGTCTACTCTAGGCTTAATGTTACGTGAAAACAGCCTACTACTACCTATAACCGAAGGTGCTTGGTTATGGTATGCAAAGTAAGGTGGTAAGAGAAGTTACAGCTTACGTTACTTTAATCAATAAATGTCAGGCACACTGCATGAAAGAAAGTGCACTAAAGTCCTTCAACACTAACAAGGAATCTTCTTTAAATGTTAGATGCTATAAAGATGCTCGTATCGGAAATGGAACCAAAAAAAGGAAGGCAGCGGAACAATGCTCGTGCAGGCTATGCACACAAAAAGGCAGAATATATAATGCCGTCGGAGCCAAGAATATCCTAAACACTACAACAATAATAATCGCCACGACAATGCAGTATTCCTATCAACAAAAGAGCCTAAGTCGTTTGTGTCTCAATACATCAAACTAGGCTGCGAAATGCTTGTGTAATCATAAACGGGTATACATAAAAAGAGTAATTGGTTTAATATACTTAATGTCTACTGTGACTGATAAAGTCTAGCTAGAGTCAATGATACGAGATACTGGTGCGCATGGCATGCCGCATAGCCTAGTGCAAATCTCAAGTCTGTGCGTCAAATATTACGTTATAGGGAAGGCTAGCTCTCTTGAGAAACCTTAATACCGAAGTATTAAGCGTTCTCCTGGCGTACCTCAAAGACAAACAATCGAGACTAGAACAGTGCAGAATGGTATAGGCAAAAAGCCCTCATTCGTGCATGCTCTATTCTCAATGGCACACAGACTAGAATTTACTCAATCAACTCCAGTTCTCAGGTATGTCGTGCCGCTTTTAACACCTTACGAGCGGCCTATGCGGTTTATTTATGTGTACCGCACAGCGGGGTGTTTTTAGCCAAAATAGGGCTGTTTACGTGATCATTTTCATGCCTAAATAAGACCCAGAACGTAAAACTATACCTATCCCTGAAAGGCATAAACAGAGCTTCGAATGACACCATAACGATCCTTGTATGATGGATAGTTTTCTTGCAATAACCGTGCAACGCGAGTGCAAAAAGCAGGTAATTCGGTACTTTCAGTACATAATTGAGTATGTAGCGAGTGAGAGAGGGAGGAGGGAGCTGAGATTTGTGTCAGTAGGTTCGCCGCGGTGGTCTGGAGCAGTCATACGCTCGCTAGTCTCCTGCCACCACTTGTCTCTCTCTCTCAGCCACATTACGTGCTGAAATTGCCACTCGCCCTATGTCGAGCGCCGCCACATAGTCCAGCTTTTTTTAACTCGACTTATGTTGCTCGCCGCTAATTAAGGGTTAACTAAAGCCAGCACTCATAGGAAACAATACCTTATAATATCAGACTCCTAGTCTAGCATTATCTAATCCAGCAGAACACTAATAATTAAAGGAAGCAGTACTAAACAATATGAATGCCAACCAATGCTTCGTGATCAACTTATCTTAACAACTAACATACATAGGTTATATCAGACCTTAACGCACAATACAACTGGCCAGCATGAAGCTGATTTTGCAGAGTTAACCAGAGGGGGTATAATATTAATAAAAGGTGGTGAAAGATATGAAAAAAGAGAGAGGTAGGCAGAGGAAAAGATTCTCAGGTGCGAGCGGGGTACAGGTAGCAAGGGAAAAAGATGGGTGCGTTCTAGAAACCAGATCTGAGGGAGAGAGTGGCGAGGAACTGTATATATACCCACACTAGCTTGAGGCGCGTGGGAAAAAAGCGGTTACAAGTCCTCTAGCCACTAGTAAGGGAGCTAACAGCATGGGAAGGACCTCTCTCAACCAACCCCCACGAACGAGGCAGCCAGCCGTGACGTCATCGAGCGGGACAAAAACACTACGCGCTCCCTCTCACTCTGTTCTACTCTCTCTCTCTGTCCCAGATCCCATCATTACTAGTTAATGATAAAACATATACTTTACAATTAAATATAGAAAGCCTTGACATGGGTGAAAACAAAGAGCCTTTCTGGACTGCCCATGACACGAGCTTTCATATGAAATAAAGCACACTCTAATACATAAACTGTAGCCCCATCCACTGCCCTGGCGATCCTAGCGAGTCACTGTAGGACAAGCCATGCGGTTCTAACGGAGTGGTTAACGTCACACATGACTGTCCTCCCTCTTACACCACTGTCCTCCCTCCTACACCACTGTCCTCCCTCTTACACCAATGTCTTCCCTCATACACCACTGTCCTCCCACTTATACCACTGTCATTCCTCTTACACCACTGTCTAGCTCTCTCTTGCACCACTATCCTCTCTCTTACATCACGGTCCTTCCTCTTAAACCACTGTCTACCCTCTTACACCACCGTCCTCCCTCTTACATGACTGTCAACCCTTTTACAACACTGTCCTCCCTCCTACACCAGTGTCTTCCCTCATACACCACTGTCCTACTTTTAACACCACTATCCCCTCTCTTACGTCACTGTCCACCCTCTCACACCACTGTCCTCCCTCATATACCGCTGTCCTCCATCTTACACCACTTTCCCCCCTCTTACATCACTGTACTCCCTCTTACACCACTCTCCTCCCACCTACACCCCTGTCTTACATCACTGTACTCCCTCTTACACCACTGTCCTCCCTCGCACACCACGGTCGACCCTCTTACAACACTGTCCTTCCTGTTACACTACTGTCATCCCTCTCACACCACTGTCCTCCCTCTTACACCACTGTCCTCCCTCATACACCACTCTCCCTTCTTTTACATCACTGTCCTCCCTCTTACACCACTGTCCTCCCTCTTACACCACTGTCCTCCTTCTTACACCACTTTCCCCCCTCTTACATCACTGTCCTCCCTCATACACCACTGTCCTCTCTCTTACACCACTGTCCTCCCTCTTACACCACTGTCCTCGCTTTTACTCCACTGGACTTCCTCTTACACCACTGTCCTCCCTCTTACACCACTGTCCATCCTCTTACACCACTGTCCTCCCTCTTACACCACTGTCCTCCCTTTTACATCACTGTCCTCCCTCTTACATCACTGTCCTCCCCCTTCCACTACTGTCCTCCCACCTACACCACTGTCCTCCATCTTACACCCCTGTCCTCCCTCTTAAACCACTGTCCTCCCTCTTACACCACTGTCCTCCGTCTTAAACTACTTTCCTCCCTCTTACACCACTGTCGCCCCTCCTACACCACTGTTCTCCCTCTTACACTATTTTCCCCCTCTCACACCACTGTCCTCCCTCTTACATCCCTGTCTTCCCTCTTACACCACTGTCCTCCCTCTCACACAACTGTCCCCATTCTTACATCACTGTCCTCCCTCTTACACCACTGTAATCACTCTTACAACACTGTCCTCCCTCTTACACCACTGCCCTCCCTCATACACCAATTTCCTTCCTCTTACTCTACTCTCCTCCCTCTTACACCGCTTACCTCCCTCTTGCACCACTGCCCTCCCCCATACACCACTGTCCCTCCTTTTACATCACTGTTCTCCCTCTTCCACAACTGTCTTCCCTCTTACACCACTCTCCTCCCACTTTCACCACTGTCCTCCTTCTTACACCACCTTTCCCCCCTATTACATCACTGTCCTCCCTCTTACACCACTGTCCTCCCTCTTACACCACTGTCCTCCCTCTTACACCACTGTCCTCCCTCTTACACTACTGTCCTCCCTCTTACACAGCTGTCCTCCCACTTACATCACTGTCACCCCTCCTACACCACTGTCCTCCCTCTTACACCACTGTCCCCCTTCTTACATCACTGTCCTCCCTCTTACACCACTGTCCTCCCTCTTACACCACTGTCCTCCCTCTTACACCACTGTCTTCCCTCTTACACCAGTCCTCCCTCTAAATCACTGTCACCCCTCTTACACCACTTTTCTCCCTCTTACACCACTGTCCTCCCTCTTACACCACTGTCCTCCCTCTTACACCACTGTCCTCCCTCTTACACCACTGTCCTCCCTCTTACACCACTGTTACCCCTCTTACACCACTGTCCTTCCTCTTACACCACTGTCCTCCCTCTTACACCACTGTCCTCCCTCTTACATCACTGTCCTCCCTCTTACACCACTGTCCTCCCTCTTACACCACTGTCCTCCCTCTTACACCTCTGTTCTCCCTCTTACATAACTGTCCTCCCTCTTACATCACTGTCCTCCCTCTTACACCACTGTCCTCCAACTTACATCACGGTCCTCCCTCTTACACCACTGTCCTCCCTCTTACACCACTGTCCTCCCTCTTACACCACTGTCCTCCCTCTTACACCACTGTCCTTCCTCTTACACCACTGTCCTCCCTCTTACATCACTGTCCAACCTCTTACACCACTGTCCATCCTCTTACACCACTGTCCTCCCTCTTAAACCACTGTCCTCCCTCTTACACCACTGCCTCCCTCTTACACCACTGTCCTCCCTCTTACACCACTCTCCTCCCACGTACATCACTGTCCTCCCTCGTATACCTCTGTCACCCCTCTTACACCACTGTCCTCCCTTTTACATCACTGTCCACTCTCTTACATCGCTGTCACCCCTCTTATACCACTGTCCTTCCTCTTACACCACTGTCCTCCCTCTTACACCACTGCCCTGTCTCTTACATCAATGTCTTTCCTCTTAAACCACTCTCCCCCCTCTTACACCACTGTCCTTCTTACACCCCTGTCTTCCCTCTTACACCACTTTCCTGCCTCTTACACCACTGTCCTCCCTCTTACATGAATGTCCTCCCTCTTACTCCACTGGACTCCTTCTTACACCAATGTCCTCCCTCTTACACCACTGTTCATCCTCCTACACCACTGTCCTCCCTCTTACACCACTGTCCTCCCTCATACACCACTTTCCCCCCTCATACGTCACTCTCCTCCCTCTTACATCACTGTCCTCCCTTTTACACCACTGCCTTCTCTCTTACACCACTGTCCTCCCTCTTACATCACTGTCCTGCCTCTAACAACACTGTCCATCCTCTTACATCACTGTCCTCCATCTTACACCACTGTCCTCCCTCTTACACCACTGCCTCCCTCTTACACCACTGTACTCCTTCTTAATCCACCCTCGGACATTAGTTCCAGGGCAGTAATTCCCTTTCCAATGTTCCCTTACCCACTCTAAACCACTGTTTGGACACTTGATCCTAAGTGTTTTGGAGGACAATTAAGCAGCCTAGAAGGGTCACTAGCTATGTTATTACTTGATTTCCTTTGTACTCCTTTGTACTCTTCCCTCGTTCATCGCTATCCTCCCTCTTACACCACTGTCCTCCCTCTTACACTACTGTTCTCCCTCTTACACCACTGTCCTCCCTCTTACTCCACTGGACTCCCTCATACACCCCTGTCCTCTCTCATACACCACTGTCTTCCCTCTTACACTGTCGTCCCTCTTACACTACTGTCCTCCTTATTACATCACTGTCCTCCCTCATACACCCTGCTCCTCCCTCTTACACCACTGTTCTCTCTCTTACACCACTGTCCTCCCACTTACATCACTCTCACCCCTCTTACACAACTGTCCTCCCTCTTACTCCACTGTCCCCACTCTTCCACTACTGACCTTCCTCTTACATCAATTTGCCCCCTCTTACATCACTGTCGTCCCTCTTACACCCTGTTCCTCCCTCTTACATCACTGTCCTTCCTCTTACACCACTGTCCTCCCTTTTACACCACTGTCCTCCCTCTTACACCACTGTCCTCTCTTGTACACCACTCTCTTCGCTCTTACACTACTGTCCTCCCTCCTTCACCACTGTCCTCCCTCTTACACCACTGTCCTCCCTCTTACACCACTTTCCCCCCTCTTACATCACTACCCTACCTCTTACACCACTGTCCTCCCTCGTACACCACTGTCCTCCCTCTTACACCACTGTCGTCCCTCTTACACCCTGTTCGTCCCTCTTACACCCTGTTCCTCCCTCTTACATCACTGTCCTTCCTCTTACACCACTGTCCTCCCTTTTACACCACTGTCCTCCCTCTTACACCACTGTCCTCTCTTGTACACCACTCTCTTCCCTCTTACACTACTGTCCTCCCTCCTTCACCACTGTCCTCCCTCTTACACCACTCAAGATAGATAGACTAACAGGTATGTTCACTTTGGCCGAAATATTCGTCCCGCGCGCGCCGGACGTCACTAGGTGATTTTTCAGTAGGGTTCACCAGGTGAGGAGCGGTCAGTCCCGTCCTGACCTCTGGCCAGTTCAGGTCAAGGCTTGGGTCCCGGTCCAGTGAACCCACTCCAGCCATTAGACTTAGATCTCCATGCTGCCTCCAGATTTACTGACAACTTTTCAAATAGCTTACTTTGCTTTTTTTTCCAATATGCCCTATTGTGCTATTGCTGGATGCAATTCCAATAATAGCAATAAAAATGTCCCCCATCTACAGTTTCACCGCTTCCCCTCCCCCCCAATAAAGAAATGCAGAAACAGTGGATTGCTCTTTGCAACCCCCAAAAAACTATTAATGTCAAGACTGCACGGGTCTGCAGTTTGCATTTTAACAGTAAATCATACAAGAGACACCTTATGTATGAATTATTAAATAAACCAGTCCCCAATCGTCTGATTGTATTGATGGATGATATTCGTCTTAAGCTTCATTCATATCGTCTAAATTGGCTACAATAAAATATAGCACACGTTGCTGATACTCAAGGGTTAATTCTACAGTATAGTCAAGCGGTGTGGCAAACAAAGTTGGACTATGGGTAAACACCCCCCCCCCCATTTCCCATGGACATTCCCCTGGGTATAGGTGCGACATTCCTTGGCTAGTTAAAAGTTCACCGCTACATATAAATGGCGCTGATAAGCCTCCCTCTCACCCAACCCCTCGGCAGTAGATATTTTTGTTTTTACTTTAACTTAAGTAACTTTCTATGTGGGTACTTTTACTTTTAGCTGAGTAACCTTTCAAGTACATACTTTTACTTGAATCATGTTCACACAGAGGGTTCTGATGTTGCCAGTCAAAAGACAGGGGTGGGTGTGTGTGTTTGTGTGTGTGTGCATAAATACACAGTAATAATAATAATAATAATAATAATAATACAAATTTTAGCATACAGGATTATTGAATATGAGTTTATTTTTGTTTACCTTCTACTCTCCATTTTCTTTCATATCCCCAAGATTTAAGGATATCAGTCTTGGGTATAAATACCCCATTTTCCAACTGGAGAACACCTACTGACGTCAATGACCTGCGCACCAGGCGGGAGTGAACATACCTGTTAGTCTATGTATCTTGACACCACTGTCCTCCCTCTTACACCACTTTCCCCCCTCTTACATCACTACCCTACCTCTTACACCACTGTCCTCCCTCTTACACCACTGTCCTCCCTCTTACACCACTGTCACCCCTTTTACACCACTGTCCTTTCTCTTACACCGCTGGACTCCCACTTACACCACTGTCCTCCCTCTTACATCACTGTCCTTCCTAGTAAATCACTGTCCCCCCCTCTTACATTACTGTCCTTCCTCTTACACTACTTTCCTCTGTCTTACACCACTGTCCTCCTTCTTACACCACTGTCCTCCCTCTTACACCACTGTTCTCCCTCTTACACTACTGTCCTCCCTCTTACACTACTGTCCGCCCTTATAGACCACTGGCCTCCCTCTTACACCACTGTCCTCCCTCTTACACTACTGTCCTCCCTCTTACACCACTATCCTCCCTCTTACACCACTGTCCTACCTCTTACACCACTGTCCCCCCTCTTACATCACTGTCCACCCACTTACACCCCTGTCCTCCCTCTTACACCATTGTTCATCCACTTTCCTCCCTCATACACCCCTGTCTTCCCTCTTACACCACTGTCCTCTCTTACCCACGTCTCCCTCTTATATCGCTGTCCACCCTTTTACACCACTGTCATCCCACTTACACCACTGTCCCTCCTCTTACATCACTGTCCACCCTCTTACACCCCTGTCCTCCCTCTTACACCACTGTTCATCCACTTTCACCACTTTCCTCCCTCATACACCCCTGTCTTCCCTCTTACACCACTGTCCTCTCTCTTACACCACTCTTCTCCCTCTTATATCGCTGTCCACCCTTTTACACCACTGTCTTCCCACTTACACCACTGTCCTCCCTTTCACACCACTGTCCTTCTTACATGACTGTCCCCCTCTTACACCACTGTCCATCCTCTTACACCACTGTCCTACCTCTTACACCACTCTCCTACCTCTTACATCACTGTCCCCCTCTTACACCACTGTCCATCCTCTTACACCACTGTCCTACCTCTTACACCACTTCCCCCCCCCCCCTCTTACATCACTATCCTCCCTCGTACACCACTGTCCATCCTCTTACACCACTGTCCTCTATCTTACACCACTGTCGTCCCTCTTACATCCCTTTCCTCCCTCATACACTACTGTCCTCCCTCTTACACGACTGTCTTCCCTCCTACACTGTCGTCCCTCTTACACTACTGTCGTCCTTCTTACAATACTCTCCTTCCTCTTACACCACTCTACTCCCTCTTACACCACTGTCCTCCCTCGTACACTACTATCCTTCCTCTTACACCACTTTCCTCCCTCTTACACCACTGCCCTCCCTCTTAAACCACTGCCCCTCTCTTATATCACTGTCCTCCCTCTTACCCCAATGTCATCCCTCTTACAACAATGACCTCCCTCTTACACCACTGTCCTCCCTCTTACACTACTGTCCTAACTCTTACACTACTGGCCTCCCTCTTACATCACTTTCCTCCCTTTTATACCACTGTCCCACTTCTTACATAACTGTCCTCCATCTTACACCACTGTCCTCCCCCTTACACTACTGTCCTCTCTCTTACACCACTGTCCTCCCTCTTACACCACTGTCCCCCTCTTACAGCATTGTCCTCCCTCCTACACCACTGTCCTCCCTCTAACACCACTGTTCACCCTCTTACACCACTGTCCTCCCTATTCCTCCACTGTCCTCCCTCATACACCACTGTCCTCCCTCTTACACCACTGTCCTCCCTCTTACATCACTGTCCTCCTCCTTACACCACTGTCCTTCCTCTTACACCACTGTCCTCCCTCTTACACCACTGTCCTCCCTCCTACACCCCTGTCCTAACTTTTACACCACTGTCCTCCCTCTTCCATCCATGTCACCCCTCTTACACCACTTTCCCCCCTCTTACACCATTGGCCTTCCTCTTACACCACTGTCCTCCGTCTTACACTACTGTCCTCCCTCTTACACCACTGTCCCCCTCCTACACCACTTTCCTTCCTCTTGCATCACTGTCCTCCCTCTTAAACCACTGTCCTTCTTCTAACACCACTACCCTCCCTCTTACATCACTGGCCTCCCTCTTACACCACTGTCACCCCTCTTACACCACTGCCTTTCCTCTTACACCACTGTCACTCCTCTTACACCACTGTCACTCCTCTTACACCACTGTCCTCCCTCTTATACCACTGTCCTCCCTCTTACACCACTGCCTCCTTCTTACACCACTGTCCTCCGTCTTATACCACTCTCTTCCCTCGTACATCACTGTTCTCCCTCTTACACCACTGTCTTGCCTCTTACACAACTGTCCTCCCTCTTACACCAATGTCCCGCCTTTTACATCACTGTCCTACCTCTTGCACCACTGTCCTCCCGCTTACACAACTGTCCTCTGTCTTACACCACTGTCCTACCTCTTACACCACTGTCTTCCCTCTTACACCACTGTCCTCCCACTAAATCACTGTCACCCTTCTTACACCACTTTCCTTCCTCTTACACCCATGTCCCCATTCTTACACCACTGTCCTCCCTCTTATACCACTGTCCATCCTCCTACACCACTGTACCTCCCTCTTACACCACTCTCTTCCCTTTTACACAACTGTCCTCAATCTTACACCACTTTCCCCCTCTTACATCACTGTCCTCCCTCTTACACCACTGTACTCCTTCTTACATCACTGCCCTCCCTCTTACACCACTGTCCTCCCTCTTACATCCCTGTCTTCCCTCTTACACCACTGTCCTCTCCCTTACACCAGTCTCACCCCCTGTACACCACTCTCCTCCCTCTTACACCACTGTCACCCCTCTTACACTACTGCCCTTCCTCTTACATCACTGTGTTTTCTCTTAAACCACTCTCCCCCTCTTTCACAACTGTCCTCCCTCTTACACCTCTGTCCTGCCTCTTACACTACTGTCCTCCCTCTTTCATGAATGTCCTCCCTCTTACACCACTGTCCTCCTTCCTACACCACTGTCTTCCCTCATACACCACTGTCCTCCTTCCAACACCACTCTCACCCTTCCTAAATCACTGTCCACCCTCTCACACCACTGTCCTCCCTTTTACACAACTGTCCTCCCTCTTACACCACTGTTCTCCCTCTTACACCAGTCCTCCCTCTCTCTCCACTGGACTCCCTCTTTCACCACTGTCCTCCCTCTTACACCACTATTCATCCTCTTACCCCACTGTCCTCCCTCTTATACCACTGTCCTCCCTCACACATCACTGTCCTCCCTCTTACATCACTATCCTCCCTCTTACACCACTGTCCTCCCTCTTACCCAACTGTCCTACCTCTTACACCCTGTTTCCTCCCTCTTACACCACTTTCCTCCCTCGTACATCACTGTCCTCTATCTTACATTCACTGGTCTCCCTCTTACACCACTATCCTCGCTCTTACATCACTGTCCTCCATCTTAAACCGCTGCCTTCCCTCTCACACCACTGTCCTCCCTCTTACATCACTGTCCTCCCTCTTACACCACTGTCCCCCTTCTTACACCACTGTCCTCCCTCTTATACCACTGCTTCCCTCTTACACCACTGTCCTCCTTCTTACACCACCCTCTTCCCTCGTTCATCACTGTCCTCCATCTTACACCACTGTCCTCCCTCTTATACCACTATCCTCCCTCTTACACCACTGTCCTCCCTCTTACACCACTGTCCTCCATCTTACACCACTGTCCTCCCTCTTACACAAATGTCCTCCCTCATACACCACTGTCCCTCCTTTCACATCACTGCCCTCCCTCTTACCTCACTGTCCTCCCTCTTACACCACTGTCCATCCTCTTACACCACTGTCCTCTCTCATACACCACTGTCCTCCCTCGTACATCGCTGTCCTCCCTATTACATCACTCTCCTCTCTCTACACCACTGTCCTCCCTCTTACACCACTGTCCTCCCTCTTTCACCACTCTCCTCCCTCTTACACCACTGTCCATCCTCTTACACCACTGTCCTCCCTCCTACACCCCTGTCCTCCTTCTTACACCACTGTCCTCTCTATTACACCACTGTCCTCCCTCTTACATCACTGTCCTCAGTTCTACACCACTGCCCTCCCTCTTTCACCACTGTCCTCCCTTTTACACCACTGTCCTCCTTCTTACACTACTGTCCTCTCTCATACACCACTGTCCTCCCTCTTACACCACTGTTCTCCCTATTACATCACTGTCCTCTCTCTTACACCACTGTCACCCCTCTTACACCACTGTCCTCCCTCTTACACCACTGTCCTCCCTCTTACATCACTGTCCTTCCTCCTATACCACTGTCCCCCTCCTACAAAACTGTCGTCTTACACCACTGTCCTCCCTCTTAGACCACTGTCCTCCCTCTTACACCACTGTCCTCCCTCTTACATCACTGTCCTCCCTCTTACACTACTGTTCTCCCTCTTACACCACTGTCGTCCCTCTTACACTACTGTTCTCCCTCTTCCACCACTGTCCTCCCTCATACACCATGGTCGTCCCTCTTACATCACTGCCCTCCATCTTACACCACTGTCCTCCCTCTTACACAACTTTCCTCCCTCTTACACCACTGTCTTCCCTATTACACCACTGTCCTCCCTCTTACATCACTATCCTCTCTCTTACACCACTGGCCATCCTCTTGCACCACTGTCCTTCCTTTTACACCACTGGCCTCCCTCTTACACTGCTGTCCTCCCTTTTACACCACTGTCCTCCTTCTTACACCAGTGTCCTCCCTCATACACCACTGTCTTCCCTCATACACCTCTGTCCCCCCTCTTACTTCACTGTTCTCCCTCTTACACCACTGTCCTCCCTCTTACACCACTGTCCTCCCTCTTACACTGCTGTTCTCCCTCTTACACCACTGTCCTCCCTCTTACACTACTCTCCTCCCTCTTACACCACTGTCCCCCCTCTAACACCACTGTCCTCCTTCTTACACCACTCTCCTTCCTCTAACACCACTGTCTTCCCTCTCACATCATTATCCTCCGTCTTACACCACTGTCCTTCCTTTTACACCACTGGCCTCCCTCTTACACCACTATCCTCTCTCTTACATGACTGTCCTTCCTCTTAAACCACTGTCCATCTCTTACACCACTGTCCTCCCTCTTACATCACTGTCCATCCTCTTACACCACTGTCATCCCTCTTACAACACTGTCTTCCCTTTTACACCACTGTCCTCCCTTTAACACCACTGTCCCCCCTCTTACATCACTGTCCTTCCTCTTACACCTCTGTCCTCCCTCTTACACTACTTTCCTCCTTCCTACACCACTGTCCTCCCTCGTACACCACTGTCCTCCCTCTTACACAACTATCCTCTCTCATACACCATGCTGTCCTACCTCTTACACCACTGTCCTATCTGCTATACCAGTTTCCCCCTCCTACATCACTGTCCCCCCTCTTACACCACTGCTCCCTCTTACACCACTGTCCTCCCTCTTACACCACTGCTCCCCTCTTACATTACTGTCTTCCCTCTTACACCACTGTCCTCCCTCTTACACCACTGTCACCCTTCTTACAACACTGTCCTCCCTTTTATTTCACTGTCCTTCCTCTTACACCACTGGCCTCCTTCTTACACCATTGTCTATCCTCTTACACCACTGGCCTCCCTCTTACACCACTGTCCTCCCTTTTACTCTACTGTCCTATATATTACACCACTGTCCTCCCTCCTACATCACTGTCCTCCGTCTTACACCACTGTCTCCCTCTTACACCACTGTCCTTCCTATCACTCCAATGTCCTCCCTCTTACACCACTGTCCTCCCTCTTACTCCACTGTCCTCCCTCTTACACCATTGTCCTTCTTACACCACTGTCCATCCTCTTATACCACTGTCCTCCCTCCTACACCACTGTCATCCCTCTACATCACTGTCCTCCCTCCTACACCACTGTTCTGCCACTTTAACCACCGTCCTCCCTCATACACCACTGTCCTCCCTCCTACACTCCTGTGCTCCCTCCACTGTTGTCTCTCTTATACTGTTGTCGTCCATCTTCCACCACTGTCCTCCCTCTTACACCACCGTCCTCCCCCTTACACCGCTGTCCTCCCTCTTACACCACTGTCCCTCTTACACTACTGTCCTCCCTCCTACACCACTTTCCTCACTCTTACACCATTGTCCTCCCTCTTACACCACTGTCCTCCCTCTTACACCACTGTTCATCCTCTTACACCACTGTCCTCCCTCCTACACCCCTGTCCTCCTTCTTACACCACTGTCCTCTCTATTACACCACTGTCCTCCCTCTTACATCACTGTCCTCAGTTCTACACCACTGTCCTCCCTCTTTCACCACTGTCCTCCCTTTTACACCAGTCCTCCTTCTTACACCACTGTCCTCCCTCATACACCACTGTCCTCCCTCTTACACCAGTGTCCTCCCTATTACATCACTCTCCTCTCTCTACACCACTGTCCTCCGTCTTACACCACTGTCCTCCCTCTTTCACCACTCTCCTCCCTCTTATACCACTGTCCATCCTCTTACACCACTGTCCTCCCTCCTACACCCCTGTCCTCCTTCTTACACTACTGTCCTCTCTATTACACCACTGTCCTCCCTCTTACATCACTGTCCTCAGTTCTACACCACTGTCCTCCCACTTTCACCACTGTCCTCCCTTTTACACCACTGTCCTCCTTCTTACACCACTGTCCTCTCTCATCCACCACTGTCCTCCCTCTTACACCACTGTTCTCCCTATTACATCACTGTCCTCTCTCTTACACCACTGTCACCTCTCTTACACCACTGTCCTCCATCTTACACCACTGTCCTCCCTCTTACATCACTGTCCTTCCTCCTATACCACTGTCCCCCTCCTACAAAACTGTCGTCTTACACCACTGACCTCCCTCTTACACCACTGTCCTCCCTCTTACACCACTGTCCTCCCTCTTACGTCACTGTCCTCCCTCTTACACTACTGTTCTCCCTCTTACACCACTGTCCTCCCTCTTACACTACTGTTCTCCCTCTTACACCACTGTCCTCCCTCATACACCACGGTCGTCCCTCTTACATCACTGCCCTCCCTCTTACACCACTGTCCTCCCTCTTAGACAACTTTCCTCCCTCTTACACCACTGTCTTCCCTCTTACACCACTGTCCTCCCTCTTACATCACTGTCCTCTCTCTTACACCACTGGCCATCCTCTTGCACCACTGTCCACCCTCTTACACCACTGTCCATCCTCTTACATCATTATCCTCCTTCTTACACCACTGTCTTTCCTTTTACACCACTGGCCTCCCTCTTACACCACTGTCCTCCCTTTTACACCACTGTCCTCCTTCTTACACCACTGTCCTCCCTCATACACCACTCTCTTCCCTCTTACACCACTGTCCCCCCTCTTACATCACTGTTCTCCCTCTTACACCACTGTCCTCCTTCTTACACCACTGTCCTCCCTCTTACACCACTGTCCTCCCTCTTACACCGCTGTTCTCCCTCTTACACCACTGTCCTCCCTCTTACACTACTGTCCTCCATCTTACACCACTGTCCCCCCTCTAACACCACTGTCCTCCTTCTTACACCACTCTCCTTCCTCTAACACCACTGTCTTCCCTCTTACATCATTATCCTCTGTCTTACACCACTGTCCTTCCTTTTACACCACTGGCCTCCCTCTTACACCACTATCCTCTCTTACATGACTGTCCTTCCTCTTAAACCACTGTCCCTCTCTTACACCACTGTCCTCCCTCTTACATCACTGTCCATCCTCTTACACCACTGTCATCCCTCTTACAACACTGTCTTCCCTTTTACACCACTGTCCCCCCTCTTACATCACTGTCCTCCCTCTTACACCTCTGTCCTCCCTCTTTCACCACTTTCCTCCTTCCTACACCACTGTCCTCCCTCGTACACCACTGTCCTCCCTCTTACACAACTGTCCTCTCTCATACACCATGCTGTCCTCCCTCTTACACCACTATCCTATCTGCTATACCACTTTCCCCCTCCTACATCACTGTCCCCCCTCTTACATCACTGCTCCCTCTTACACCACTGTCCTCCCTCTTACACCACTGCTCCCCTCTTACATTACTGTCTTCCCTCTTACACCACTGTCCTCCCTCTTACACCATTGTCACCCCTCTTACAACACTGTCCTCCCTTTTATTTCACTGTCCTTCCTCTTACACCACTGGCCTCCTTCTTACACCATTGTCTGTCCTCTTACACCACTGTCCTCCCTCTTACACCCCTGTCCTCCCTTTTACTCTACTGTCCTATATATTACACCACTGTCCTCCCTCCTACATCACTGTCCTCCGTCTTACACCACTGTCTCCCTCTTACACCACTGTCCTTCCTATCACTCCACTGTCCTCCCTCTTACACCACTGTCCTCCCTCTTACACCACTGTCCTCCCTCTTACACCACTGTCCTCCCTTTTACACCACTGTTCTCCCTCTCACATTACTGTCCAACCTCTTACACTAATGTCCTTCCTCTTACACCACTGTCCTCCCTCTTACACCACTCTCATCCCTCTTACACCCCTTTCCCCCCTCTTATAACACTGTTTTCCCTCTTACATCTGTCCTCCCTCTTACACCACTGTCATCCCTCTTACACCACTCTCCTTCCTCTTACATGACTGTCTTCCCTCTTGCCTCACTATCTTCCCTCTTACACCACTGTACTTCGTTTTACACCACTGTCCTCCTTCTTACAACACTGTCCCCCCTCTTACATCACTTTCCTCCCTCTTACACCACTGTCCTCCCACTTACTCCACTGTCCCCCCTCTTATATTACTGTCCTCCCTCTTACACTACTGTCCTCCCTCTTACACCACTGTTCTCCCTCTTACACCATCGCCATCGCCGATTCAGATTGATAATTCAGATGTTCTAAGCAATATCACCGTTACAGAGAAAGAAGTATTGAATTGTTTAGATAAACTCAAGGTAAATAAAACGCCTGGACCTGATACAATCTCACCTAGAGTCCTAAAGGAAGCTAAGGATGAGCTTTCTAAACCACTGACATTGCTATTCAATAAATCCTTGCAGTCTGGAACTATGCCTGATCAGTGGAAGCTAGCCAACGTAACACCGATATTCAAAAATGGCAGCATATCCCTACCCAGTAACTATCGTCCAATTATCTTAACCTCAGTTGTATGTAAAATGCTAGAAACACTCATAAGAGACAGACTCGTAAATCACTTAGAGGAAAATATCATACTTAATGATATTAACACGGCTTTCGTAAAAAACGTTCCTGTTTAACAAATCTCTTAGACTTCTTCCACGATATCCTCAACCTCTACGATGAGAGTAAAGCTGTAGATATTATATACCTTGATTTTCAAAAGGCCTTTGACAAAAATCCCCATAAACGTTTACTTCTAAAACTAAAAGCGCATGGAATACAAGACAGTGTGTTGAAATGGATAGAAAATTGGCTCAGCGACAGAAAGCAAAAGAGTAGTCATAAACGGTAAGGCATCTAAATGGACCAATGTAAGTAGCGGGGTACCCCAGGGATCGGTACTAGGACCAATTCTCTTTCTAATTTACATCAACGACATAGATGAGGGTCTCACCTGTACAATTTCAAAATTTGCTGATGATACAAAAATTGAAAATAGCGTACTCTCAAAAGAACAAGTTGACAATATGCAACACAATCTAGATAAGTTGTAATGTTGGGCCCGAATTTGGCAAATGAGTTTCAATGCGGATAAATGTAAAGTACTACATATCGGATACCAAAATGAGAAGCAAACTATTTGATGAATGGCACTCAGCTTAAGAATGTAAACTGAGAAACCGATCTGGGAGTAACAATATCGAGTAACCTAAAATCGAGTCAACAATGTTCAGAAGTTGTTAACCCTTTCTCTGCGGGGTGCTTTGGGCTATTTAGGGCATATTCAGGCACTCCTGAATGATAAATCAAGCATCTGCATTAAATGAACTGTATTCTGCCGAAAACTAGGCGAAAATAGCTTCAAAATGAGACCAGAATGGGCCTCGTAGGTGGCCTGGTTCATCCGCAGCGGTGCCATAGAAACGCAGGAAACCCGCTATTTGTTAGCACTCGCTCGCTCGGCAACACTGTTGTGAGAGGCAGTGAGAGACCCGCGCGAGACACAGTCTACCTCAGTGAGCCACTCGCTGGTCTGATGGTCGGAGGTGGGCCCCTCACGCTCCCGCCCACTGACACTCGATTTCTACGTTTTTTACAGGCTTTTAACCCGTAATCGGCTGCAAAGCTCATAAGAGGTTTTACTGGGCGACAGCGGCAAAGCTCTTAAGAGGGAGGCCTAAAAAAAACATTTAAACAACCCCAGTAGCACTAAACAATTTTTGTTTTTTGTTTTTTGCTTTTTTTTATTATTTTTTTTTTCTCCTATACCTCATATCACTCCTCCACATCCCCTCCTTCCTCCCTTTCCCCTCCCCCTTCATTTATCACCTATTTTCCCTGTTATTCCCTAATTCGTTGGTATATTTTTGTGCTAACATTAGCAAACTGTGTAGAGGATGTGCTTACGTGCCAAGCGGGTGTGTTACGTAACCGAGTGTGTGTATGAGTAGGCTCAGTGTGGCTTGAGGCCTCGTGGAGGGAGGGGTTGCCTCAATTTTCTCCATAATTCATGAATGGGCTGGTCCATCTATATTCGCGATTTTGACCAGAAAAATTATATTTTCACTTGTTTTATTGTTGTTACAGGTTACTATCTTCATAGTGAAGGTAAAATAGGCTCCTAAAATAAGTAATAACGATATTTATCGTAAAATGACGATTATAGGCCTGAATGGAGCCAATATGCTCGCCCATGGGGAGCTAGTTCAATACCCCCCCCCCATCGCCATTTTCGGGTTAAAGCCTGGAAATTGCTGTAAATTGCCAGGACATACCAGAACGTCACCCGCAGCGAAAGGGTTAAGAAGGCAAACAAAATAATTGGCTTTATAATAAGGCAGGTCATTTGAGCATAAATCCAAAGACGTTATCCTAACCCTTTACAATTCCTTAGTCCGCCCTCTTCTGGAATACTGCGTTCAATCCTGGTGCCCTTATTACCAAAAAGATATTGACAAGCTAGAACGAGTTCAACGTAGAGTTACCAAAATGATACCTAGCCTAAAGAACAAACCATACGAGGAGCAGCGTCTTAGAGAATTAAATCTATTTCCTTTAACCCAGCGCAGATTAAGAGGCGACTTAATTCAAGTGTTCAAAATCATCAAAGGCATCGATAATATAAACTGTAGTAAGTACTTCACTATCGACCAATCTAATTACTCGCGGGGAAACGGGTGCAAAATTATTGGTAAATCTTTTAACTCACACGAAGCTAAAAATTTCTTCTTCAATCGAGTTGTCAACTTATGGAATGGGCTTCCCCGAGATGTTATAGACTGCACCACCGTTGATTCATTTATATATACTTCGCATAGACAAATATCTCGCATCAAACCCGCGACTGACTGCGTTTGTAAATGAATAACTTTATTTTATCCTCCCCTCAGTTACTAACCCATCTGTCCCCTACTAACTTCCCAATCCTGCCATGGACATTAGTTCCAGGGCAATAGTTCCCTTTCCAATGTTCCCTTACCCACTCTAAACCACAGTTTGGATACTTGATCCTCAGTGTTTTGGAGGACAAGCAGCCTAGAAGGGTCACTAGACCTGTTGTTGCTTGATATCCTTTGTACTCCTTTGTACAACACTGTCCTCCCTTTTACTCCACTGTCCTTTCTCTTACATCACTGGCCTCCCTCTTACAGCTCTGTCCATCCTCTTACACGACTGTCCTCCCTCTTACACTCCTGTCCTCCCACTTACTCCACTGTCTTCTCTATTACACCACTGTCCTCCCTCTCACATCACTCTCCTCCGTCTTACACCACTGTCCTCCCTCTTACACCACTGTCCTCCCTTTTACCTCACTGGCCTCCCTCTTACAGCTCTGTCCATCCTCTTACACGACTGTCCTCCCTCTTACACTCCTGTCCTCCCACTTACTCCACTGTCTTCTCTATTACACCACTGTCCTCCCTCTTACATCACTCTCCTCCGTCTTACACCACTGTCCTCCCTCTTACACCACTGTCCTCCCTTTTACCTCACTGGCCTCCCTCTTACACGACTGTCCTCCCTCTTACACCACTGTCCTCCCTGTTACACCACTGTCCTCCCTGTTACACCACTGTCCTCCCTCTCACATCACTGTCCAACCTCTTACATTAATGTCCTCCCTCTTACACCACTGTCCTCCCTCTTACACCACTGTCCACCCCTCTTACACCACTGTCCTCCCTCTTACTCCACTGTCCTCCCTCGTACACTACTGTCTCCCCTCTTACACCACTCTCCTCTCTCTCCCGCCGGCTTTAGCACCGCCTACAGCTCCGCATCGCCACTGAGAAAACTCTATCCTAATTTGAGTATTTCATATCCCAATTCCCTTTATTCATTGCATGAACAGTAGTTAAGTGCTTGTTTAACCTCCACATAGTTCTGTAGTTGCCGTGCATGTTATTTTATTGCTTTTCTGACTGATAAACATTGTTGTTTACATTTGTTATCCTAGCTTGTAGCAGACGACGCACGCGCATCTCTAAATCGACCTAGCTTGGTATTTTCTTATTAACTCTAGTAGTTATCGTATTCAGTGTCCTACTGTAGCTATATATATCTGTAATTTTAGTTGTTGCTTGCATGATCTTGTACTGTAGTAACCTTTGACTGATAACTTTGTTTATCTAAATATAATCCTGCTTGACTAGCCTACAGTGACACCAGCGCCATCTGTTGATACAGTATATTAACCCCTTGTGTGCAGTTACACTTTATTTTTATATAATCTCTATTTGGTGAATTGTATATTTAGTCACATATTCTATTATATATATATATATATATATTTGTTTTGCTTTTTTAGGTAGGTTATCACCCCTGGTAGCCTACTTCTGCATATTTCATACTTTTTTGTTTTTGGTTATTTTTGTTTTCGGTTAGTCTAGGCTATCATCCCTGGTGGCCTATTTCTGCGTACGGTACTTCAATTTTTAAATTTTCAGTTAGGCTATCACCGCTGGTGGCCTATTTCTGCGTACCAGTATTTCATAATTTTTGTTTTCGGTTATTTTTGTTTTCGGTTAGTCTAGGCTATCACCGCTGGTGGCCTATTTCTGCGTACCGGTATTTCATAATTTTTGTTTTCGGTTATTTTTGTTTTCGGTTAGTCTAGGCTATCATCCCTGGTGGCCTATTTCTGCGTACTTCAATTTTTAAATTTTCAGTTAGGCTATCACCGCTGGTGACCTATTTCTGCGTACCGGTATTTCATAATTTTTGTTTTCGGTTAGGATAGGCTATAACCCCTGGTGGCCTATTTCTGTTTAAATAAACATAAAATTGTTTTCGGTTCGGCTATCACTGCGTATTCAAATTTAATTTTGTTTTGTTTTAATTTTTGGTTAGGCTATCACCGCTGATAACCTATTTGTGTGTATTTCAACATTTTTGTTTTCGGTTAGGCCTATTTAAGTAAGTGAAGCGACCTGAAGGGAGTGAAGTGTTTTTAAAGTGAGTTTAGTGTTTTTAAAGTGAGTTAAGTGTTTTAAGTGAGTGAAGTGAAGTGAACTGAAGAAAGTGATCGTCACCATGCCTCGTGCCTGTACGAACTGCGCCGGTAGGTTTGGTGCTTCCATGTTTGCTCCTGCCGATCCACAAGTCTGCCGACTCTGCCAGCAACGAGAGGATTTGACAGCAAAATTGGATGAAGCCCTCAACAAGATCAACGCCCTCACCAGGAAGCTGGAATCACTCCAAGAGTTTGTAACACTCAACGTTGGAGTATCACTAACTCAAATTGTTTCAACTCCAGCATCCACCACTGCCCCAACGTCATCTGCCAACAATCCAACACCTGCAGTAGACACTGCAGCAGATGCTTCTGACGAACCTGAGCCGACATCAAACCAGGACAGCCGCCCTGTTCACCTTAGTCTCTCCCCCACTCCTCGTGCAAGAAGCCTGCTAGCACGAACAGTACCAACCCCTCGCCCCCGTTCTAACCACTCCTCTCCCCGACCTGTACGTAGAGTCCCGCCACCACAGGTTTCCGGATTTACACCAGTGAGGAACGGTGCACGGCCAACGCAGAAAAGGTCTCATCTACCAGTCACAATGTCCAACAGATTTGAGATATTGGTAGAGATGGAAGACGAACCAGAAGAGACCAGGCTCGTTGGGGATTCCATCCTACGAGGACAGGTCGAAGAGTTCTGCGACAGAGTCCCAAATCAACGAAAAAGATTTTGCATCCCAGGAGCTGGACTGGACGACATTGTGGAAGCCTTCGAAGATACCACAAAGGATGCAAATGAAAATACCCTTTTTGTCATCCATGCTGGTTCAAATGACGTCATGCGCACCAGATCCGAAGAGTTGATGGAGAAATATCGCAAGATGATCCAGCACTACAAAAACAAGTCAAGGAATATCATCATCTCAGGCATTCTCCCCAAGATCGACGCACCTGACAAATTCTACGACAAGGCTTTCAGCACAAATAGCCGACTAAAACATTTGTGTCTGAGGGAAGAAGTTGAATTCATCAACCTCTGGGACAACTTCTACAACCAGCCTACTCTGTTCCGCAAGGATGGCACTCATCTAAACCCTGTGGGTTCAGCACGCATGGGTCGTCTCCTACACGAAGCAGTCCGCAGCCATGGATCAAAAAACGCCATCCGAGAAGAAGCAGCAGTGACATAAATCATCCAACGCCAAGAAAAAAACAGAGGCAACCGAGGACCACCAGCGATAAGGACCGAAGACAGCGAGGACCGAGGACAGCCATGAACATAAATGTAGATCCGACAAGAACCAAAAATATTATTAAAGAGCGTTCCGTGAGTTCTAAAATAACAAATTTAAAGGTTTTCTATGCAAACGCTCGTAGCATACGCAATAAATTTTCAGATTTAGAGGAGCTAGTGTTTACAGAAAATTATGATGTGATTGGCATAACAGAATCTTGGCTCAATACAGAAGATAGAGACTTTTTAGCAGAGTATTCACTTCCCGGTTATGTAATGTTTGAGAAAAGCCGAATAAATCGAAATGGAGGTGGCGTTTTACTTTATATCAAAGAAAGTCTTAACCCTACCCTCTTGTCAAAACCTCAAATTGTGAACGTCGACGCATCTTTTGTGCTAATAAAGAATAATAAAGGTACCAAAATAATACTTGCATTAATATACAGACCTCCAGCTCAATCAGTGCAAACTGACCGAGATATTTACGAACAAATTGCAGATGTAAGTAACTCACAAGATACCGTAATTTTTGGTGACTTTAATTTACCTGTGACCAAGTGGGGCGATACTCTTACTTCACACTCCGGACATGACTTGTATACGAACTTGCAAGAGAGTTCGCTTTATCAATTTGTTGGAACGCCGACCCGTGGTAATAACGTTCTTGACATTGTACTTGCAACAAAAGAAGAATTAATAGAGAATTTGAATGTTGGTGATGAATTCAGTAACAGCGACCATCGTACGATAACTTTCACTTTAAAGTTTACTAGTAACGAACCAAATAGTAGCATCGAAAAAGTCCCTAATTTCAAGAAAGCAAACTTCCATAAACTTAGAGCTATGTTTAAAGAAACTGACTGGAGCTTTTTAATTCACAATAACGACATAAATACATCCTGGAAGTTATTCGAAGCCACTTACCTAAAAGCAGTGCAAGACTGCATACCATCGAAAACTCGGCGTCCAGGCCATAATAATAAGCCCAAATGGTGGAATAAAGATATTTCAAACTGCCTGCTTGCTAAAAAATTTGCTAATGATAGATTAAAATCCTCACAAAATGACGAAGAACGGCTGAAATTTGTAGAGCTACGACGCAAAGCCAAAAAGTTAATTAAGCAAAGTAAAAAGACCTTAGAGTTACATATTGCGAATCAAAGTAAAACAAACCCGAAAGAATTCTATAGTTATATCAGAAAGAAAAAAGTCGTTACTTCAACTGTTGGACCGTTAGTCGATGAAAATGGAGAATACACCAAAGACGAAGAACAAATGAGTAATGCCCTCAATACCTTCTTTGCATCAGTTTTTACAACAGAAGACCTCAGTGATATCCCTACACCATCGCCGATTCAGATTGATAATTCAGATGTTCTAAGCAATATCACCGTTACAGAGAGAGAAGTATTGAATAGTTTAGATAAACTCAAGGTAAATAAAACGCCAGGACCTGATACAATCTCGCCTAGAGTTCTAAAGGAAGCTAAGGATGAGCTCTCTAAACCACTGACATTACTATTCAATAAATCCTTGCAGTCTGGAACTATGCCCGATCAGTGGAAGCTAGCCAACGTAACACCGATATTCAAAAAAGGCAGCAAATCCCTACCCAGTAACTATCGTCCAATTAGCTTAACCTCAGTTGTATGTAAAATGCTAGAAACGGTCATACGAGACAGACTCGTAAATCACTTAGAGGAAAATAACATACTTAAAGATACTCAACATGGCTTTCGTAAAAAACGTTCCTGTTTAACAAACCTCTTAGACTTCTTCCACGATATCCTCAACCTCTACGATGAGAGAAAAGCTGTAGATATTATATACCTTGATTTTCAAAAAGCCTTTGACAAAGTTCCCCACAAACGTTTACTGCTAAAACTAAAAGCGCATGGAATACAAGACGGTGTGTTGAAATGGATAGAAAATTGGCTCAGCGACAGAAAGCAAAGAGTAGTCATAAACGGTAAGGCATCAAAATGGACCAATGTAAGTAGCGGGGTACCCCAGGGATCGGTACTAGGACCAATTCTCTTTCTAATTTACATCAACGACATAGATGAGGGTCTCACCTGTACAATCTCAAAATTTGCTGACGATACAAAAATTGCAAATAGCATACTCTCAAAAGAACAAGTTGACGATATGCAACACAATCTAGATAAATTGTCATGTTGGGCCCAAATTTGGCAAATGAGTTTCAATGCGGATAAATGTAAAGTACTACATATCGGATACCTAAATGAGAAAGCAAACTATTCGATGAATGGCACTCAGCTTAAGAATGTAAACAGAGAAACCGATCTGGGAGTAACAATATCGAGTAACCTAAACCGAGTCAACAATGTTCAGAAGTTGTTAAGAAGGCAAACAAAATAATTGGCTTTATAGGCAGGTCATTTGAGCATAAATCCAAAGAAGTTATCCTAACCCTTTACAATTCATTAGTCCGCCCTCTTCTGGAATACTGCGTTCAATCCTGGTGCCCTTATTACCAAAAAGATATAAACAAGCTAGAACGAGTTCAACGTAGAGTTACCAAAATGATACCTAGCCTAAAGAACAAACCATACGAAGAGCGTCTTAGAGAATTAAATCTATTTCCTTTAACCCAGCGCAGATTAAGAGGTGACTTAATTCAAGTGTTCAAAATCATCAAAGGCATCGACAATATGAACTGTAGTAAGTACTTCACTATCGACCAATCTAATTACACGCGGGGAAACGGTTGCAAAATTATTGGTAAATCATTTAACTCACACGAATCTAAGAATTTCTTCTTCAATCGAGTTGTCAACTTGTGGAATGGGCTTCCCCGAAACGTTATAGACTGCATCACCGTTGATTCATTTAAACTCCGCCTAGACAAATATCTCGCATCAAACCCGCGACTGACTGCGTTTGTAAATGAATAACTTTATTTTATCCCCCCCTCAGTTACTAACCCATCTGTCCCCTACTAACTTCCTAATCCTGCCACGGACATTAGTTCCAGGGCAGTAATTCCCTTTCCAATGTTCCCTTACCCACTCTAAACCACTGTTTGGACACTTGATCCTCAGTGTTTTGGAGGACAAGCAACCTAGAAGGGTCACTAGATCTGTTGTTGCTTGATTTCCTTTGTACTCCTTTGTACTTTGTACCGCTGTCCTCCCTCTTACACTACTGTCCTCCCTCTTACACCACTGTCCTCCCTCTTACTCCACTATCCTCCCTCTTACACCACTGTCCTCCCTCTTACACCAATGTTCATCCTCTTACGCCACTGTCTTTCCTCTAACACTACTGTCTTCCCTCTTACATACCTGTCCTCCCTCTTACACCACTGTCCTCCCTCTTACACCACTGTCCTCCCTCTTACTCCACTTTCCTCTCTCTTGCACCACTGTCCTCCCTCTTACACCACTGTCCATCCGCTTATACCAATGCCCTCCCTCTTACACCATTGTCCTCCCTTTTACATCACTGTCCTCCCTCTTACACCACTGTCCATCCTCTTACACCACTGTCCTCCCTCTTCCACCCCCTGTCCTCCCTCTTACACCACTGTCCTCTCCCTTACACCACTGTCCTCCCTCTTTCAGCACTGTCCTCCCTCCAACACCACTGTCTTCCCTCTTACACCACTGTCGTCTCTCTTACATCACTTTCCTCCCTCTTACACCACTGTCCATTCCCTTACACCAATATCCTCCCTATTACACCACTGTCCTACCTCTTACACCACTGTACCCCCTCTTACAACACTTTCCTCCCTCCTACACCAATGTCCATACTCTTACAGCACTGTCCTCCCTCTTACACCACTGTCCTCCCTTGTACATCACTGTCCTCCCTCTTACACCACTGTCACCCCTCTTACACCACTGTCCTTCCTCTTACATCACTGTCCTCCCTCTTACACCACTGTCACCCCTCTTACACCACTGTCCTTCCTTTTACACTACTGTGCTCCCTCTTACACCACTGTCCTCCCTCTTCCATCACTGACCTTCCTCTTAAACCACTGTCCCACCTCTTACACCACTGTCCTCCCTCTTACACCACTCTCATTCCTCTAACACCACTGTCTCCCTCCTACATCACTATCCTCCCTCTTACACCACTGACATTCCTCTACACCACTGTCCTCCCTCCTACACCACTGTCCTCTCTCTTACATCACTGTCCTTCCTCTTAAACCACTGAACCCCTTCTTAAACCACTGTCCTCCCTCTTACATCACTGTCCTCCCTCTTACACCACTGTCCTCTCTCTTACTCCTCTTTCCCCCTATTACATCATTGTTCTCCCTCTTGCACCACTGTCCTCCCTCTTACACCACTGGCCTCCCTCTTACACCACTGTCCCCCCTCTTACACCACTGTCCCCACTCTTATACCGCTGTCCTCCCTCTTACACCACTGTTCTGCCTCTTACACCACTGTCCCCCCTCTTACATCACTGTCCTCCCTCCTACACCATTGTCCTCCCACTTACACTACTGTTCCCCTTCTTACATTACTGTCCTCCCTCGTACACCACTGTCCTCCCTCTTGCACCACTGTCCTACCTCTTACAACACTGTCCTCCCTTTTCCTCCACTGGCCTCCCTCTTACACCATTGTCCGTTATTTTATAACACTGTCCTCCCTCTTACACCCCTGTCCTCCCTCTTACTCTACTGTCCTTTCTATTACACCTCTGTCCTCGCTCTTATATCACTGTCCTCCTTCTTACACCACTGTCCTCCCTTTTACACACCTGTCCTTCCTATCACACCACTGTCCTCCCTTTTACACCATTGTCCTCCTTCTCACATCACTGTCCAACCTCTTACACTAATGTCCTTCCTCTTACACCACTGTCCTCCCTCTTACACCACTGTCCCCCATCTCACTTCACTGTTCTCCCTCTTACGCCACTGTCCTCCCTCTTACACCACTGTCATCCCTCTTACACCACTCTCCTTCCTCTAACACCATTGTCTTCCCCCTTACATCACTATCCTCCCTCTTACACCACTGTCCTTCGTTTTACACCACTGTCCTGCTTACACCACTGTCCCCCCTCTTACATCACTGTCCTCCCTCTTACACTACTGTCCTCCCTCTTATACCACTGTCCTCCCACTTACGCCACTGTCCCCCTCTTACATTACTCTCCTCCCTCTTACACCACTGTCCTCCCTCTTACACCACTGTCCTCCCTCTTACAACACTGTCCTCCCTTTTAATCCACTGTCCTTTCTTTTACACCTCTGGCCTCCCTCTTACACCTCTGTCCATCCTATTACATGACTGTCCTCTCTCTTACACCCGTAGCTGTCCTCCCTCTTACATCACTGTCCTCCGTCTTTACCACTGTCCTACCTCTTACACCACTGTCCTCCCTTTTACCCCACTGTCCTCCCTCTTTCACCTCTGTCCTACCTTTTATGCCACTGTCCTCCCTCTTACACCACTGTCCTCCGTCTTACACTACTGTCCTCCCTGTTACACAACTGTCCTCCCTCTTACACCACTGCCCTCCCTCTCACATCACTGTCCAACCTCTTACACTAATGTCCTCCCTCCTACACCAATGTCCCCCCTCCTACACCACTATCATCCCTCTTACACCACTGTCTCCACTCTTACATCACTGTTCTCCCCCTTACACCACTGTCCTACCTATTACACCACTGTCCTCCCGCTTACACCACTGTCCCCCTTCATACACCACTGTCCTCCCTCTTACACCACTGTCTTGCTCCACTGTCGTCCCTCTTATACAACTGTCCTCCCTCTTACACCAATGTCCATCCTCTTACGCCAGTCTTTCCTCTTACACGACTGTCCTCCCTCTTACATATCTGTCCTCTCTCTTACATCACTGTCCTCCCTCTTACACCACTGTCCTCCCTCTTACTCCACTTTCCTCTCTCTTATGCCACTGTCCTCCCTCTTACACCAATGTCCA
Organism: Paralithodes platypus; assembly: GCA_032716605.1. Taxonomy (NCBI): domain Eukaryota; kingdom Metazoa; phylum Arthropoda; class Malacostraca; order Decapoda; family Lithodidae; genus Paralithodes; species Paralithodes platypus. The sequence continues at coordinate 52,041,934 of CM064480.1, read as the reverse complement.
TCCACTAATACCAATGTCCTCCCTCCTACATCACTGTCCTCCGTTTTACATAACTGTCCTCCCTCTTACACCACTGTTCATCCTCTTACACCACTGTCCTCTCTCTTACACCCCCTGTCCTCCCTCTTACACCACTGTCCACTCCCTTACACCACTGGCCTCCCTCGTACGTCACTGTCCACCCTCCAACACCACTGTCTTCCCTCTTACACCACTGTCGTCCCTCTTACATCACTGTCCTCCCTTTTACACAACTGTTATCACCTTACACCACTGTCCTCCCCCTTACACCACTGTCCTACCTCTTACACCACTGTCCCCCCTCTTACATCACTTTCCTCCCTCTTACGCGACTCTCCATCCTCATACACCCCTGTCCTCCTTCTTACACCAGCTCTGTCCTCCCTCGTACATCACTGTCCTCCCTCTTACACCACTGTCACCCCTCTTACACCACTGTCCTTCCTCTTATATCACTGTCCTCCCTCTTACACCACTGTCACCTCTCTTACACCACTGTCCTTCCTCTTACACCACTCTCCTCCCTCTTCCACCACTGTCCTCCCTCTTACATCACTGACCTTCCTCTTAAATCACTGTCCCACCTCTTACACCACTGGCCTCCTTCTTACACCTCTGTCCATCCTCTTACACGACTTTCCTCCCTCTTACACCCCTGTCCTCCCTCTTACTCCACTGTCCTCTCTATTACACCACTGTCCTCCCTCTTACATCACTGTCCTCCATCTTACACCACTGTCCTCCCTCGTACAACAATGTCCTCCCTTTTACCCCACTGTCCTCCCCGTTACACCACTGTCCTCCCTCTTACACCACAGTCATCCCTCTCACATCACTGTCCAACCTCTTACACTAATATCCTCCCTCTTACACCACTGTCCTCCCTCCTACACCACTATCCTCCCTCTTACACCACTGTCCTCCCTCTTACACCACTCTCCTCCCTATTACTCCACTGTCCTCCCTCTTACACCACTTTCCCCCCTCTTACACCACTGTCCTCCCTCCTACGCCACTCTCCTCCTTCTTACACCACTGTCCTCCCTCTTACACTACTGTCCTCCCTCTTACACCACTGTCCTCCCTCTTACTCCACTGTTCTCTCTCTTACACCACTGTCCTCCCTCTTACACCACTGTCCTCCCTCTTACACCAATGTCCATCCTCTTACACCAATATCCTCCCTCTTACCCCCTCTGTTTTCCCTCTTACACCGCTGTCCTCTCCCTTACACCACTGTCTTTCCTCTTACACCACTGTCCTCCCTCTTGCATACCTGTCCTCCCTCCTACATCACTGTCCTCCCTATTACACCACTGTCCTCCCTCTTACTCCACTTTCCTCTCTCATACACCACTGTCCTACCTCTTACACCCCTGTCCTCCATCTTACACCACTCTCCTCCCTCCTACTCCACTGTCTTCCCTCTTACACCACTGTCCTCCCTGTTACACCACTGTCCATCCTCTTACACCACTATCCTCCCTCTTACACCACTGTCCTCTCCCTTACACCACTGTCGTCTCCCTTACACCACTGTCCTCCCTCTTACACAACTGTCCATCTGCTTATACCAATGTCCTCCCTCCTACATGCTGTCCTCCCTTTTACATCACTGTCCTCCCTCTTACACAACTGTCCTCCCTCGTACACCACTGTCTTCCCTTTTACATCACTGTCCTCCCTCCTACACCACTGTCCTCTCCATTACACCACTGTCCTCCCTCTTACACAACTGTTCATCCGCTTATACCAATGTCCTCCCTCTTACACCACTGTCATCCCTCTTAAACTAATGTCCTCCCTTTTACAATACTGTCCTCCCTCTTACACCACTGTCCTCCATCTTACACCACTGTCCTCCCATTTACACTACTGTCCTCCCTCTTACACCACTTTCCTTCCTCTTACACCACTGTCCTCCCTTTTACACCACTGACCCCCTTCTTACATCACTGTCCTCTTTCGTACACCACTGTCCTCCCTCTTACAACATTGTCCTCCCTCTTATACCAATGTTCTCCCCCTTACACCACTGTCTTACCTCTTAAACTACTGTCCTCCCTCTTACAACTCTGTCCTCCCTCTCACACCACTGTCCCCCTTCTTACATCAGTGTCCCACCTCTTACATCACTGTCCGCCCTCCTACTCCACTGTCCTCCCTCTTACACCACTGTCCTCCCTCCCACACTATTGCCCTCCCTCTTACACCACTGTCGTCCCTCTTACACCACTGTCCATCCTCTTACACCACTGTCCTTCTTCTTACACCACTAACCTCCCTCTTACAACACTGTCCTCCCTCTTACACCACTTTCCCCCCTCTTACATCACTGTCCCCTCTCTTACAACACTGTCCTCCCTCTTACACCACTGTCCTCCCTCTTATACCACTGTCCCCCCTCTCACATCACTGTCCTCCCTCTTACACCACTGGCCTCCTTCTTACACCACTGTTCTCCCTCCCACACCACTGTCCTTCCTCTTACACCACTCTCCTTCCTATTACATCACTGTCCTCCCTCATACACCACTGTCCTCCTTCTTACACCACCGTTCTCCTTCTTACACCACTGTCCTCCCCCTTACTCCACTGTCCTCCCTCTTACACCACTGTCCATCCTCATACACCACTGGCCTCCCTCTTACACCACTGTCCTCCCCTTTACATCACTGTCCTCCCTCTTACACCACTGTCCTCCCTCTTATACCACTATCCTCCCTCTTATACCACTGTCCTCCCTCTTACCCCACTGATATATCTCTTATACCACTGTCCTTCTTCTTACATCACTGTCACCTCTCTTACACCACTGTCCTCTCTCTTACACCTTTTTCCTCCCTCTTACACCACTGTCCTCCCTCTTACACCACTCTCCTCCCTCTTACACCACTGCCCTCCCTCCTATGCCACTGTCCTATCTCTTACATCTCTGTCCTCCCTCTTACACCAGTCCTCCCTCTTATACCACTGTTCTCCCTCTTACATTAATGTCCTCCCTCTTACACCACTGTCTTTCTCTTACACCTCTGTCCATCCTCTTACACCACTGTCCTCCCTTGTACACCATTGTCCTCCCTCCTACACCACTCTCCTACCTCGTACATCGTCATCTATCCTCTTACACCACTGTCACCTCTCTTATACCTCTGTCCTCTCTCTTACACCACTGTCCTCCCTCTTACACCACTGTCCTCTCTCTTCCATCGCTGTCCTTCCTCTTAAACCACTGTCACCCCTCCTACACCACTGTCCTCCCTCTTACACCACTGTCCCCCCTCTTAGCCACTGTCCTTCCTCTTACACCAATGTCTTCCCTCTTACATCACTGTCCTCCCTCCTACATTACTGTCCTTCCTCTTACATTACTGTCCTCCCTCTTACACCACTGTCCTCTTTCTTACATCACTGTCCTTCCTCTTAAACCAGTCCCCTCTCTTACATCACTGTCCTCCCTCTTACACCACTGTCGTCCCTCTTACACCAATGTCCTTCCTCTTACACCACTGTCGCCCCTCTTACATCACTGTCCTCCCTCATACATCACTGCCCTCCGTCTTACACCACTGTTCTCCCGCTTACACCACTGTCCTCCCTCCTACACCACTGTCCTACCTCTTCATTGACCCGTGTTATGGAAAACGCACCTTATCTGCACGCATGAAGGTCATAGGTTGTGCTGTAGCTCTTCTCTCTCCATTTATATTTGAGCAATTCTACGAAGCTGCAAGTGAGTATATACTGTCAAACGGAAAATTACATACACATTTTTGTTCTGTCAGTGTGGAGCGACGTAAGCGCAGCCTAACGACCATCTGAATATCTGGCAGATGTGCTATGTTCATTTTGGCTCTACGAACAACTGAGGTCTTAGTGTTCAATGTTATGGAGGCACCTGATTAGGAGAATTAGTGCGACAAAGGCTCCAGAGACGACAAAACACAGAAAAATTAACAACTTAGTGAGTGTAGCGGAACTCTGGTAGGTTCACTTCAATTATTTTGGCTCAGCGAACAACTTTGGTTTTTATGTTAAATGTCGTGGAAGCAACCGTTTAGGAGGAGTAGTGCGTCAAAGGTTCCGGAGACAAAAACAAAAACTCACTCAATTCAGCAAGTCACAGCCTTCTTCGAATCAGGATTGGGAATAAAGGGTGAAAGCAAATGTTAACCAAATTTATGTATTCATTAAACACATTCATATTCTACTCAACAAGACAGAAATGGGAGAGGGAACGCGAAAGTGGTCCCGGATCCTAAGAATTGGAACTTTATAGGTTTCTGTTCGGGCTCTGTCTCGAGTTGGCCACCCCCAGCAATGGGGTATGTGCCTGAGTATATACATACATACGTACATTAAAACACATTCAAGTTTAATCTTCATATATATTATTGCTTACTGTGTAAATATATATTTTTATCTTAATTATGATAACCTGTATGATCGCATTATGCTGATTTGTATATTTGTATTTTCCTGGTAAGAAACTACCACATGTTGCTTTGATAAATGTTCTTATAAAATATTTAATCTCAGTTAAAAAAAAGGTTCATCCTTTGATTATTTTATTCTACTAATTTCTCAGTAGAAACAAAATTGCACTCTCTAGAAAAGCTCAACCTATCAGTTAATAATGTAGATAAAATGGCAATTAAAGCAACATATAATAATCTTACTTGTATGAAGAGTGTGTCCAGAGAAAATAAAACGTATTTATCTTCGCGAAATCGAACACTTCAATATTTCCTCGAGAGATATTGTGTTATATTGTGTTTAACTTGTTTATTTATTCATTTTTTGTCGATGTCATCATTTTAGGCTCCGACAAGTAAACAAGACCAGAAACAACAATTACAGACTTACTTTGACGATAAGAAAAATTATGTTTGGAAGGTACTCATTATGGCCACGATATTATTGAGTAAGGAAATGGATCGATATGGAACAATGGAAATTATGTGTTGACTTCCTTGATAAAATTTATGTTTATTGCTAACATCAGAGAAGACGTAAACTTCGACTATGATGTTCAAGTTATCAGCTCCATAATACAGATGAAATGGTATCCTAGGCTATATTTAAACTATCTATCTATCTATTGCCGGACGCCGTGATCCCCAAAAGGGTTGCCACCAATGAATCGCCCCTTGCACATCTGTCCCCAGTCAGTCGACGCCCCTCCCATTCAGCACCACTTTCACGCATATACTTCTTAAGTCCATCCTTCCACCTCCGTCTCGGTCTACCTATCCCTCTCTGTCCTTATACTTCACTCTTGCACACTCTCTTAGTCATTCTCTAGCTTCTCATGCATTCCACATGGCCGAACCATCTCAAGGTGTTCCTCTTCACACTTTCCAGCACATCTACATCCACACCACACTGCTCTCGTACTTCCTCATTTGTCTGTCTATCCCTCCATGTAACTCTGCACGCACTTCTCAAGTAACTCACTTCCACCCCTCAGACTCTTGATTTGTCTCTCCAACAACGTCCATGCTTCACTTCCATTCATCAATATCGGGATTATCACAGTATCATGCAAAGGCTTCCTTACTACCATGTTGACCACCTATTTCTTGTTACTGCTTTCAGCATTCCTACAACCCTCTTTAGTCCATGAGCCAGGCCAGATATCGGTACCACCTGGGGTGACTAAACACGAATGGTACTAAAATGTTTATAGAGTGACTGTAAGTACATTAAGATATGATAGCCTTCTCGCACTGGTAGCTTAGTCTAATTTTTTTGATGCAATAGGGGCGCTACCCAAAAATAAAGATTTTTAGCGTGACGCTCGGCGTTTTCCTCATTTTCTTTAAAATCCATCACACAATCATCGCGAAACTTTGAACACCTATGTAGAATTATATTCTCTACCAGAGTTGTTCCTAGGTATTTTTCAAATTTCCTCATATTTCGGAATATACTCTATATTTTGGGTATTTTCCTCTAAATCTAGAATAAATCCTTAAATATGGGGAACATTGAAAAATATATTCTAACAGCTCTTGTAGCTTATTTGATTCTCTACAAGAATTATTCCGATGTGTATTTCAAGTTTCTCCATATTTAGGGGTTTATTTCATATTTGGGGATTTTTTGTTATATTTTGGGGATAATTTATTATTGGAAGGAGCAAACATATGTAGAGTGGTTTCCATGTAATGTGTTTGTTTGTTCATGGTTTAATGGTGATATTTTTTGCAGGTGTGTGTCGACTGTTTGACGGCAGGATGGAACCATCTGCGAGGAAGAGAGCACGGATCGACTGTATCATCCACTGCTCTGATGATGACAGCGATGCTCTGGTGTCACCACAGGATTTGGACTCCTGGAACACATTGCTCAGGGCTGCAGAAATCAGGCAGCATGATCCAGTCCTGGAAGCAGCCAAGGGCCTTGAAGAAGGAGGAATACCACACATACATTATCACCGTAAATGTCGTAGTCTCTTTACAATGAAGAAGTCACTGGATTCTATCCTTGCCAAGGGTGTCAAGATAGAATCAGCAAGCGTCGACCCCAGGAGGAGGGCATCAAGGGATGCCCCTAGTACTAGCAGGGTGTATGCCAAAGTATGTATCTTCTGCGAGAAGTCAAGCAAGTACATAAAAACAACAAAGACAAGGGAGCCACTCATACAGTGTGTTGAGCTACGAGCAGATGAGAAGATTCGCAGAGCAGCAATAAGGAAACTCAACCAGAGAATCCTTGGTTTAGTTAGCAGAGACCTTGTTGCTGCAGAGGGTCACTACCACAAGTCGTGCTACAAACTCTTCACAAAAGATGATTTCCCAGCGGCCGCCAGGTCGGGTGCAGGTGAAAATCAGGAAGAAAGCGAGGAAGCACGCTACGAAGAGGTTGAGACAGAAGCCCTCGAGGAACTCTGCTTGTATATAAGGACCAAATTATTCCCCAACCCAGAGGTACTGCCTATGACAAACCTCACATCTAGGCTTGAGAGATCCATGATGTCCCGTGGTATTATCCAACTGAAACCAGCGACAAAGAAACATGTTCGCCGAAAGATTGAAACCGAGTTTGGAGAATCACTACGCTTTGTCCCAGATGAGAAAGGAAAGCTTCTAATCTATCCACACAGCCTCTCAATGGACGACCTTGCCCGGCAAGCACACAAAATGGCAAAAGACCTGCAAGAAGCAAGAGCAGCTAACTCTGAAGATGTCTTAACCAAAGCAGGAATGCAGCTGAGGAATGAGATCAATAAACAAGATGTGAGTCAGCCATGGCCTCCCGATACAGATCAGAATGTCATTCCTGCAGCAGTCACTCAATTCCTGCACACCCTGCTGACAGGAGAGTGTGAGTGTGAAACTCCCTCTGAAAGAGCTCAACGTCTTGCCACTTCCTTTGGCAGTGACTTGGTCTTTGCTGTTACCAGTGGCAAGACAAAACCACCCAAGCACGTACTGCTGACCAATGCTGTAAAGTCTTTGACAGGAAACACAGAACTGATCCGAACTCTGAATCGTCTTGGTCACTGTGTGTCTTACTCAATGTTTGAGGAGATCGATACAGCCCTTTGTATCCAGAAGCTGGAATGCTCAAAGGATGACATTCCACTGCCAGCAAACATCTACCCTGGTGTGTTCACAACCCTGGCCTGGGATAACATTGACCGACTTGAAGAGACCCTAAGTGGAGCAGGTACTTCTCATAGAGTCAATGGCATTGCTGTCCAGTCCAAGGTTGCAGGCTCTGTGCCAGAGAAAGTCCTGCCAGAGATTACCAAGTCCAAGATAAGAAGCATCACTCAGACATCATCAATGCTGCCAATATACAATGTTGGGCGGCGGGCAGGGCCACCTAGGATTGAGACTGCGTATGTCGACACTACCAAGGAAGTCCAGGATTCAAAGACAAAGAACCATATCTGGCTTCTTACTCGAATGTCAGACCATGAGGACCAGTCCATCAGCAGTTGGACTGGGTTCAACATCAAAATGCGCAGAGACATTGCAGTGGTTCAGGACACTGTAAGCTACCTGCCCACTATCAATGCTCCCGCAACAGAAATGTCCACCGTTAATGAAATCTTGGAACAAACGCATGCTATCATGCAGTCCTTACAGCTTAACAAGATTGTGTGCGTGTTTGATCAAGCACTCTATGCCAAAGCTGCCGAAGTTATCTGGAAACAAGAGAAGTTCAAGAACATTATCATCAGGATGGGCGTCTTCCACACAATCTGTAATCTCATCTCCACCATAGGAAAGAGGTTTCAAGATGCAGGTCTTAGAGATCTGTGTGTGGAATCAGGTATCATCGCAGAAGGATCAGTGTCAGGAGTGATGAACGGCAAGAGGTACAACAGAGCAGTGAGACTACACAAGCTCGTGTATGAAGCACTGATGAGGCTTGCATGGAAAGGCTTCCTTTCATGGCTAGAAGAAAACCATTCAAGGGACATACACCATCTAGATGAAACACTGAAGGACATCAACAGCTTTCACAGCAATGTGTCTCAGGGACTCTTTCAAGAGCTGATGGAGAGTGAATCATGCACACATATCATGAAGCTTTTCCAAGTTTATCTTGAGACCCTCAGAGATGAACACAACCTCTCAGCATTCTGGATGTCATACCTGGACATGGTTGAGATCATGCTGGACTTAATTCGAGCCTCCAGAGAAGGCAACTGGATGCTCCACCTAGGAGCAATCCGACAGATGATACCGTGGTGTTTTGCCTATGACAAAGTGAACTATGCCCGGTTCCTAACCTACTACTATGCCTTGATGTCTCGACTGCCCATTGAACACCCAGAGGTCCATGAACACTTCATGCAAGGTGGCTTTTCGGTCCAGATCGGTAGCAAGAATCCCTTTGGACGGATCCCTGTGGACCAGACAATCGAAGAGACGATCAACAAAGACACCCAGACACCAGGGGGCACAAAAGGCTTCAGCCTGAAAGGCGGAGCTGTCGCCAGGTACTACCTGACATCGGAGTATCGCAGCAGGTACTTAAGGCAGCTCAGGACTATGGTAGTAGGCCAAAAGTATACTGACTTCAGCCACCCAGACCTACAGATGCCCAGGATTAGAAGAGATGAGGCCGATGTCCAATCTTTAGTTCAACTGATGGAGACCAGCTGGTTGAACCCCTTCAACGCAGAGCAAGAAGATCTTGTCAGTTTGTCAACTGCGACTATGGCACCACCAGAAGTTGTCAAAGACCTTCTAGGGGCCTACAGAATAGGAGAGGATGCATATCAAGCCTTCAAGGAAGAGCGCCTGGAGATCGATACGCCAACTATACAGTTTCATGACACGATGACGAAGACGAAACTGAGAACGTTCACTAACATCAGAATGAAGCCACGCTCACAAGACCATGCCAAGGAGGTTATCTTAAAGGCTGACAGGAACCTATTTGGCCAGATGATCCTTGTTGCCGAGAACAGAAAGCTCAAAATGAGTGATGTCTTGGCTCATCCCCTGGGGCCTTTGCCTTGGGCACTTGCCAGCGGTGATGGGTCTCTCCGCAAGACCAACAAGGCTGCCCTCGCAAAGGAGTTAGAGAGGAATGTTTCTCCTGCAGAAGTGATACCCGAGCCCTCTGCTACCATAATTGATGGGATGAGCCTGGTCCACAAACTGAAGGGAAACGACAAAACTTTTTCACAGCTTGCAGGTACAGCACTGAGTCACGCTGTTCATGAAGGTGCTAAGAGCAGGCGCATTGATGTTGTGTTTGATATCTACAAGGAGACATCCATCAAGGATGCAGAACGAGCCAAAAGAAGTGCAGGCACAGGAATTCATTTCAAGAACATTCAACCTGGGCACAACATCCAGCAGTGGAGAAAGTTACTCGGTAGTTCCTCCAACAAGGCAAGTCTTATCAAGTTCTTGGTAGAAGAATGGAAGGCACCACAGCACAGGGAGAAGCTCAAGGACAAGGAGCTGTATGTCACATGTGAGCAGCGCTGCTTCAAGATCACCAAAGAGCAGTGGGAAGAGGCTCCTGAGCTTAAGTCAACTCAAGAAGAAGCAGACACACGCCTTCTTCTCCATGCACTTCATGCAGCAGAATCTGGGAACAAGTCTGTCATCATCACTGCAGAAGATACAGACGTCATGGTGTTGTGTCTTGGCATGTGCCACAAGATCCCATCCCATCTGTTCCAGAAGTGCGGGACGAAGAACCGGACAAGATTCCTGGATATCACCACACTGAGCCGCACACTGGGAGGCAGCGTGTGTGATTCATTGATTGGTATGCATGCCTTTACAGGCTGTGATACCGTCAGTGCATTCGCTGGCCGAGGGAAGATGACGACACTCAAGCAGGTGAAGATGGACAAGACATACCAGCATGCTTTTCACGAACTTGGACGCTCATGGGAAGTGTCTCCTGAACTCTTTGAGAAGCTACAGGAAATCACCTGCCACATGTACCTACCATCTACCCACACAACTAAGGTAAACAAGCTTCGGTATGAGCTGTTCTGTGCAAGACGTGGAGAGGTAGAGTCAAGTCAACTCCCTCCTTGTGAAGACTGCCTCTTCATGCATGCACTGCGTGCAAACTACCAGGCTGCGATCTGGAGGAGAAGTCTTCAGAGCCAGCCATTTGTTGCGAACCCAACAGACTGCGGTTGGATGACAGATGAGGACGGTAAGCTTGCCGTCAACTGGATGCGAGGCTCACCAGCACCAGATGCTGTTATGCAGCTACTGTCTTGCAAGTGTGTGCGGTCATGCGAACTCCCTAAGTGTACTTGCCTCAGCAATGGTCTAAAATGCACGGACATGTGCAGGTTACAGACATGTCAGAACAAGGCTATTGAAGAAGAGCCGGTGGCACAACAGTCAGATTCCGAGTCTGACGTAGATGATATTTAGGAGTAGTAATTTGCCATAATAGTATGTACAAGCCCATGGCATGCTTAGTGTGTATTTACAGGACTTGTATTAAATGTGACAATTACTATATGCATTTTGTTGACATTTAGGCATTCCTGTCCCCAAATTTGACATTTTAAAAAATTTCGGAATTTTCGGTAGGGTATGTCTATTCAAGAAGTGATAACGACCATTAAGCTACCAATGTGCAAGGGCTATCATATCAAAACATAAACTAGAGACATGTAGCAAGCTAAAAACACCTAAGAGAATTAGTCACCCCGGGTGGTACCGATATCCCAAAATTCGGGTCTTGGCTCATGGACTACTTCCCCTGTTGCACCCTCTCCCGCACTTCCTCCTTCATGCTCCCATCTTTTCTCAAAACACTGTCCAAATACATAAATGAACTGATATTCTCCATAGCCTGACCTTCAACCTTAGCACACACGCTGCCCATAACCTTGTTCTTCCCAGCATTTACCTTCAGATTCCGTTTTTTACACACTGTTCAAACATATTTACTATACCCTGCAATTCCCATTCACTATCTCTCATCAGAACAGCCAACATAAACTAACCTCTATGAAGACTTTATTCCTCGCATCATGTAAATACATTACCTTATGTTGTGTAGGTACTCTCTCTCTCTTTCTCTCTCTCTCTCTCTCTTTCTCTCTCTCCCCCGCCCCCCTCTGACCACGTCATTATGAGCCACTTCCTTCTTATCTGATCCAATTTCCTGGCTTGGGAGAGGAGGCCGCTCTCTCTCTCTCTCTCTCTCTCTCTCTCTCTCTCTCTTTCAGTTAGTGTAGCTGAATCTCTCTTTCTCTCTCTCTCTCTCTCTCTCTCTCTCTCTCTCTCTCTCTCTCTCTCTCTCTCTCTCAGTTAGTGTAGCTGAATACAAAAACATACAGATCCTAGGTATATAGTAAGGAAATGTTTTAAAGTAATACATTAAGGAAGAAAATGGAACATACTCTCTCATAAAGATTAATCAAGAAGCTTAATAGGTGACGTATGAGAGATATAGAGTTACACAGATATTCAGACCATACAGACCTTGCGGTTTCCACTAGGTGGTCCGGCCTTATTATTACTAGACAGGGACAATTTATAGTGGAAGAATAGGACAGTAAAGTAGAAGGCTTTCTCCCCATCCCCCGTTCACTCCAGCTAAAATCCGTAACCTTATAAGTCAGGAAATGCCCACAAGGAAAGTTTATACATAGTATAGGAAGAAATTAGTTTGAAAAGGAAATCACACATGCCTTCTGATTAATTCATATTTATCCAATCTTCATCAGATGATCGTCCAGTCTTTTCTTAAACGTATCAATCTCTTGAATTACTGTCGACCACCTCCTTTGGTTAACTATTCCACTCTGTAAGCACATTGTATGTGATTAAATGTTGTCACATCTATGGATGCCTTTTTTTCTAATTAATGTCATGCCATTGCCTCGGGTTGCAGCATTTTTATTAATCATGAACAGTGCTATGATAATTATATTCTCTGTCAAATAATTTACGTATCTTAAAACACTCGATATGAGAGAGAGCGAGAAAGAGAGAGATATTTACATATATTTGTTACATAGATACACTGGCCACACAGATCTTACCATCCCTGCGAGGTGGCCAGGACTTAATTCTAGTAGAGATAGCAACCCTAAGAGAAAGTGAAAAGAAAGGATAGCACTAATAATACTGTGGGTGAAAACATTTTTAGTTATGTCCAGGTTCGCTTTCATGCCTGTTAGTTTTAATTTGTTTCCTCTTGTTGAACCTGCTTTGGCTATCTTAAATAAATTATTAGAATTTACGCTAATAAATCCTTTTAATATCTTAAAACACTATCAGCTGTCCCCTTATTCTCCGTTTCTTAAGCGTAAACAGATCGAGTTATCTTAATCTCTCATTGTATGGTTTATATCTAAGGGAAGGGATTAACTTTGTTGCTCTACGCTGAACGGATTCGAGCTTCTCTATGTCTTTTATTAAGTAGGGAGACCAAAACTGCACAGCATATTACATATGTGGCCTCACAATACTTTTAAATGATGGTACAACTATGTCTTTACTATGACAATGAAATTTTCTTTTAATGAATTCTATGCTCTATTTGCTTTGTTAGATGCTGCGGTGCATTGGCTTGTAGATTTTAGATTTTCGTTGATAAGTGAGATTGAGAGAGAGAGAGAATTGTCCGAGACTACAAGATTAAAAAAACAAAAAGAGGACGATGCGAGACATCGAAGCTGCATTACACCAGAAGAGAATAATACCAGGCATCATAGGTTTATGACTCTTTCGAACAAACCAAATACAATACTCATCTGTCTCATTATCTCATTTGCCATCTGGAGTAGAACATCTTGACTTAATTGTGCTGAGCAATCGAATATACAAGCTATACGCGTTTGTAAAGTTGGAGCATCTTAAAAATGGTCCCTCTTCTGTAAATCGAAAATGGCTGACTTAAGAATGTAATATTGCAATACTACCACTAGTTACATAGAATTACATAGATATAGATACACAGACCACTTGGTCCAAACGAATAGTAGTATTTGAACCGTTTTCAGAAAAGAACCAGTAGAGAAGTTAAGTTATCACCTGAGCAATGTGTAGGTTCTCCTTTCGCCTCAGGTCTGCACTCCTGTGTCAGAGGGGTACAACATCCTTCACGTCGAAGATGACACTGGTGAGAAACTTGAATATTGAGAAGGTCGAGGCAGAGGGCTGCATCGGTGAGTGGCTCGGTTGAACACATAGAGTTCAGAAGGATAGAGGCTAAAGCGTGACGTCACATGGATATTTCGCTGCGCGTCCTAGGGATTTGGTGGCAGCACTGTTGTAGGGCATACATTCATGTAACCAAAACACCTCAGTCGTTTTTCCTTATTAGATACTCCTTGATATCTGTGCGCCTGGCTTGTCTGCAGTGTTACCAAAGTTAAGGGAATTTCCGAAAAATTAGGGGGACAGTAGATTAAAGAGGGAACGTCTTTAAGAGTTATTTAATGTTGGTAAAAACACTTGTAAATTATTTAAGATAAAATAGATCTATAAAAGCAAGATGAAAATATTAGGAATACATATACAATATAAAAAAATACTTATATATGATGTAAGCTGTATAACTACAAGCAACACAACAAGAATTAAACTGTAATTTTGAATATATATTATTAGTTATATGTTATGTAGATGTTAATTTATAAAGTTGCACTAAAACAGGACATTTCACGAAATACGTTCATAGGTTATACTTATGACATCTAGGGATTTTTTGTCCCAGCATGTTTGACGTTGGCAACTCCCCACTCTCACAACAACAATGGTGGGGTAGAAGAGACGTGACTGTGAACCTCCTCCTAATTATGACAATTTCACGATGATCTGGCCTTTACAGTAGCCTCTACTTATGTCTATTTAACTCTGTCATGTCTATAGAGTCTCTGGATAGCGTAGAATTTATTATTAACAGCGTTATTAGTACAAGGTACGGATTATTACGAATTAATGGGGACCCTCCCATTTTCCTTTGCGATCGTGCTGCCATCTCTCGAACACGCGGATCGCTATTTTTCAGATTTGTAGGTCTCTCTTTCCTCTCTATCCTTCTGTACTCTATGGTTGAACATAAAGCAATAGAATAAGATATACGAATATTGTGTAGTAGATAATATAAATCACTTGTAATTATATAGATACATATTTATAAAAGCAGTGGTACTATACCCTATTCCAAATAAGCAGGCCAACTCTCTTGAACCTTAACCTCTATAACTCACAAAGGACAAGAGTAATCGAGCAAATATTTCTACCATTTGGAAAAAGGTCAGCTAGGGAACAGGTGTGGAAATTTACAGCCCATCTGCTCAGGCCCTATTTGAGTTTCAGAAGTTAAGGTTCACGATTTTGGGACTACCTATTTGGAACAGGGTATAGTAGTAGTCCTGGATATAAGGCATTTCATAAGACAATGCTAGTGCATAATGGAGGTCCTTTTGTATGTAAACAAATAATAGTAGTCGTAGTATTTCTATATATTTATTTATTGTTTAAATTATGTACAGTCGTGGTCAGGCATATCTGGACAATTCATGGAGCGGCAATTATGATACACTGGCCAACTATTTTGATAAACTGCTTCAGCCACAAAGATTAAGCTAAGCTGGTATCACACGAGAGCTTTTATAGTCAACATTTGATGGTCATTATTTTTCTGGCAACATTTCTGGAATATTATGCACTGGTGTCAGAAACTAGACTGATGGTAGATGAATTTAAGTGTCCTCATAAGCTGCCAGACCAGTGTTGAGGATAAATGTTGAGGGAAAAAGCACTCGTGTGATACTGGCTTTACTTGAATTCAATAGTTAATGTTCACTGTGCTGTATTTATCATTAGGAGGTGTTCGTGTACTCCGGACCACGAATGCACATGGATGAAATGGTGGTGATTCTGTGGAAGATTTGTATATGGACCACTTTCTCCCTCGTGTTTAGCTTCATTAGTTTTGACATTTTAAGGCGTTCGGCCCATTAGTTTGACGATTTTAACACATTCGCCCCATTGCGTTGTCAATTTTAGATCTTTCGTGCCATTTAGGTGTCTATTTTTTTCCTGGCGAGCGATAGTGAATCTGTGATTTTAAGAGGAACCGGCCCCGGGATATTTTTCTACCGAAAAATTTACTGTACAAATATATCTTGAAACGGGTTCTAGGGAGTGTTTTTTTAAGCTTGATGGAGGTCTAGAGAACAAACATAAAATAAATACATAAATAACTGAATAAATAGACCCCCAAAACAGCCACTATCCCATTAATCGCTAAATATTCACTCTCCGTCCTCAATGCTTCTCAGTCATGCAACTTCTTTCTTTTATTTTGTTCTCCGTGTCTGTTCTGCCTCACTTCCTGATACGTCTTCCTTCCTTAATATTTCTCTCTCTCTCTCTCTCTCTCTCTCTCTCTCTCTCTCTCTCTCTCTCTCTCTCTCTCTCTCTCTCTCTCACACACACACACAAACTCACATACACCTTCCGTCACTCTATCCTATCTCTATCTAACTATCCATCTGTCTGCTTCATTTTGTTCTTTTTTACACAGTTTAACCCTTTCTGTCCGATGACGACATTGCTTTACGTGTACCATCCATTTATGCACAATTATTTAGTTTAAGGGCATCTGCGAGTCTATGGCTATAAACTCTATCAACCAACTCTTTTCCTCATTTGGCGACATAAATGTTGTATTACTTATTCATTTATTTATTCCAGCCAAGCGACATTTTTGAGTTACGGCGTTGAGGAACTAAGAATCGTACCATTAGTATCTAAGGCACATTCAAAATACGAAATCACTACATTGCTGATAATATACACTAATTGATTCAATTGCACTTAGTCCACCCAATACAGATGACGATTTTTCATTTCAGTCTGGCCAACATTAGGTTATTTTTTTTTCAGATTAGGAGAAAAGTTTCATAATCAAAGCATTAAAACCACGAGTAACCCTTCAGTGCAATTTTGCCTTGCTATTGTTTATATTCTGGTCAACCCTATACGAGTGTACGCAATGCATAAGAAATAAAATAGGACTTACGTTAGAATACAAATACGAAAATAAAAAGAAAGGATAATTTCGTTAATTGAACACCCCTCAACTGTTCATTAACTCTTCCCATGAAACTAGGTTATGAAGCAGAACTTGCCATTAACACTGTATACAGACAGAGCTTAGGGATAATAGTACACTGTAATGGAATATTGAACACAATTGAATTTCTATCTATCTATTGCCTGACGCCGTGATCCCCGAAGGGGTGGCCACGAACGAACCGCCCCCATGCACCTCTGTCCCCAGTCAGTCGACGCCCCTCCCCCCAACCAGCACCGCCCTCGTTCATGTACTTCCTCACTCCAAATTAATTAACTCCGAATTAAATTGCATTTAATGTGTGTGTTTTTTTTTTGGTATTGCATTGAACAGTACATCCACCAGAATGACATAGGATATGTTAACGATAAATAATTGTAAATGCCGAAAGCGTAGGCTATACGTTAAAGTTAATATTCTTTAATGATACCTTTATAAATTTACAACTGTAAAATTATATTTTTAAATCTGATAAGGAAGATTTGTTTATGTAATTATTGTTATGGTTTGTGTTCGATGTTATTCAGGTTCGGAAGGGTCACACACTATTAATACTTTTCCACTACTTGAGTACATCGACAAACATAATTCATCAGGTAGGTTGACAGGTTGTCTTAACTCAATCCTCTTAGGGGATTTTGACAAACGGACGATTATTATTATCTAATATATTAATTTCACTCCCAACTCCAAACACCTCCCAATTAAATTAATGAAAGCATGTGATCCTCTCGGGATTCAAACCTGGGTTACCACATACAGATCTTAAACACTCTAACCATTACACCATCAAGACAGTTAAAGGTTAAGTGCATGACTACGATTTTACATCCAGTTATCGAATACTAGATATTAATTTAATACTTAGTTGATTCGCTTGCCAATATCGCACTTCAACCTAATATTTTCGAAACTTGCAATGGCCTGTATTAGACTATACATATTTATGTAAATTATATTAGCTTCAAAGTAGATAATTAATCATAAGTTACTTATTTCGCTGACAACTTTAATTAACACTTCCCTGTGACGTTAACCACTCCGTTAGAACCGCATGGCTTGTCCTACAGTGACTCGCTAGGATCGCCAGGGCAGTGGATGTGGCTACAGTTGATGTATTGTTCTGTGCTTTATTTCATATGAAAGCTCGTGTCATGGGCAGTCCAGAAAGGCTCTTTGTTTTCACCCATGTCAAGGCTTTATATATTTAATTGCAAAGTATATGTTTTATCATTAAGTAGTAATGATAGGATTTGAGAGAGAGAGTAGAACAGAGTGTGGGGAGGCGCGCAGTGTTTTTCTATACTCGATGACGTCATAGCTGGCTGGCCTCGTGGGGATTCGTTGGAGGATTTTTACCATGCTTGGTGACGTCATGTTTGGCTAGCTTCTTTAGCATTGGCTAGAGGACTTGTTACCGCTTTTCTACGCGGCTCGAGCTAGTGCTAGTATATATACAGCTCTCTCGCCACTCTCTCCCTCAGATCTGGTTTCTAGAACGCATCCCTCTTATCCCTTTGATATCTGTCTCCCTCTCCGCACCTGAGAACCTTTTCCTCTGCCTATCTCTCTCATTTTCCATATCTTTCACCACCTTTTATTAATACTATACCCCCTCTGGTTAACGCTGCATAATCAGCTTCATGCTGGCCAGTTGTATTGTGCGTTAAGGTCTTATATAACCCATGTATGTTAGTTGTTAAGATAAGTTGATCACGAAGCATTGGTTGGCATTAATATTGTTCAGTACTGCTTCCTGTAATTATTAGTGTTCTGCTGGATTAGATAATGCTAGACTAGGAGTCTGATACTATAAGGTATTGTTTCCGATGGGTGCTGGCTTTAGTTAAAAGCTGCACGACATACCTGAGAACTGGAGTTGATTGGGTAAATTCTAGTCTGTGTGCCATTGAGAATAGAGCATGCACGAATGAGGGCTTTTTGCCTATACCATTCTGCACTGTTCTTGGCTCGGTTATTTGTCTTTGAGATACGCCAGGAGAACGCTTAATACTTCGGTATTAAGGTTTCTCAAGAGAGCTACCCTTCACTCTAACGTAATATTTGACGCACAGACTTGAGATTTGCACTAGGCTATGCGGCATGCCATGCGCACCAGTATCTCGTATCATTGACTCTAGCTAGACTTTATCAGTCACAGTAGACATTAAGTATATTAAACCAATTACTCTTTTTATGCATACCCGTTTATGATTACACAAGCATTTCGCAGCCTAGTTTGATGTATTGAGACACAAACGACTTAGGCTCTTTTTGTTGATAGGAATACTGCATTGTCGTGGCGATTATTATTATTGTTGTGGCGTTTAGGATATTCTTGGCTCCGACTGCATTATATGTCCTGCCTTTTTGTGTGCATAGCCTGCACGTGCATTGTTCCGCTGCCTGCCTTTTGGGGGGTTCCATTTCCGATTTGAGCATCTTGATAGCATCTAACATTTAAAGAAGATTCCTTGTTGGTGTTGAAGGACTTTAGTGCACTTTCTTTCATGCAGGAGTGCCTGACATTTATTGATTAAAGTAACGTAAGCTGTACTTCTCTTACCACCTTACTTTGCATACCATAACCAAGCCCCTTCGGTTATAGGTAGTAATAGGCTGTTTTCACATAACATTAAGCCTAGAGTAGACGCACATTTATTGAGAGTTTAATAACCTATTATTGCATATAGAACTCTGGAGAGTATTTGTGTTCTTTGTTCACTGGGAATATACATCAGAGGTTGGATCTAGCGCTTTCCGTTGTAGCATTTATGCCATTACTAGTCCAATGAATAAAAGCCCTGATATATTTAAACCTCAGTCATAACAAATGGCGACCTTACCTAGGATTTGGTGAACCTACATTTATTAGCAGGGAACATTTGTTGTTTTGGGGAATATTTTGCGGAGATCAGCAAGAATAATTTTTTTTTGCAACATAGTATAGCCCTTGAGTATTTCCGAGAATTGTTGTGTGTATATTGAGGTATAAGAGTTTGGGGTGCTTCTTTTCTGAATATTGAGGTGAGAAATTTTTGTGAGCATCATGTCTTATACCGGATCAGAGGAGAATGGAGACACAGTACGTAATGTCGAAACTGAGGAACAACAGTATGATGAAATGGTTAATCAGGTGAACTGTGAGGAGGATGCTAGGATATTTTTGCAATGGCCTGTTACTGCCGAGCGGTTGGAGGGTATGGATCGGTACGGTCTTCAATGCCTGGCCACAGCTATCGGTCATGCGGGTACTAGCAGCATGACCAGGGATAACTTGATAACGTGTGTACTGGGCAAGTTGACTAGTGAGCGAGATGGGTTGAGTGCTCAGAGCCCTTCGGACCATGCTTCCCCTACACTCGACTCCCAGCCATCCCAGTAGTTTGCCGACCCCGAGTACGCGTCCACAGTTGGGTGGTGACTGGCAGGGTGGGTTGCCCCTGGGGGGACCACCGGTAATTTCAAACATTGTAGCACCTTCACCTCCTCCAGGGTTAACTCCAGAATTATTGTTTCAGCTTCAGCATCAGCAGCAATTAGAATTAGCCAAGATAGAAGAGAGAAAAAGTTACCAGCAAATAGAGCTAGCAAAAATCCAAGCTGAATCGACTAAGTACTGTGCCGACATGGACGTAGAGAAGTCGCGAGTAGAGGCAACGGGACAGCGACTTGGGGCTGGTAACCGTGCTCATGATCAATCTCTCTCGCACTTATTGAAACTGGTTCCGGTGTTTGATGAGAGTGGTGTAACAGAATTTTTCGCACGCTTTGAGAAGAAGTGCCAGGAACACCAGTGGCCAGAGAATAAATGGGCAGCACTTGTATCCTCTAGATTAATAGGCAAGGGTCTTAAAGCCTAGATGCGTTACCTTTGGAGTCATGTATTGTGTATGAGGATCTCAAGGAGGCTGTCCTGAGGGCTTACGAACTGCAACCAGAAACGTACCGTTTGAAGTTCCGAGGTGTAACTAAGGGAAGAGATAGCACCTTTTTGGAACACGCCCGGGACTTGTCCGATGCTATGGGGAACTGGCTCCGATCTGAGAAGGTAACAACATTTGATGGAATTAAGCAGTTAATGATGTTGGAGCAGTTCTTTAAGAGCACGGGCGGTGATCTAACTTAGAACTTAAAGGAGAAAAACCCAAGAACTCTAGTCGAAGCAGCAGAAATGGCTGATCGACGGCTGTCGTTGATTCGGGGTTGCGGGTCCTCACAGAAGTACAATGGAAGTGCTAGGGACCGTTATCCTCCCCCTCCCCTTAGCAACGACACATTTAAACAAAAGAGCAATGAAACTAAAACTGAATCCAAACCTGACACCACGCCGTATAAGAAAAGTCAGGTTTTTTTTACATCAAAGTATAAGCCGAAACCGAAATTTATGTGTTTTAAGTGCCACCAGGAGGGTCATCAGGCAAATGAGTGCCCTAGTCGACCTCCTCCGTCAGCCGTGTCTTTTACTCACGGCATTGGAGTGTTCAAGAGGACATCGGAGTTTGTTAGAGGCAATTCTTCCGAGGTAAATACACTGCCAGTGTAGAAGGATCCGGAAGGCTTATTCCCTGTCCGTGATGCCTTTAGTGACCACAGGGGACTCGGTTGTGTGGAGTGGGGGGGTAGAAAACATGAGGTGAGAATTTTGCGTGACACTGGGGCATCGCAAACATTGTTGAGGAATTTCACTGGTAAACCTGTAAGTACGGCGCGGGTGGTTGTGGTTCAGGGAGTTAATGCAACAAGGTCATACCCGCTTGTAAGAATGAAGATGGAAGTTGATGGTGTGACTCGTGACCTGGATGTAGGAATTGTGGAGAAGTTGCCTGTTGGGGGCGTCGACCTCCTTCTCGGCAACGACTTTGCGGGGCCTACTTCTGAGGCTCCACCCTTGGTCGTTGCCGAGAAGCCGGCCGACGTGAGTAGGGAGGAGCAGGAGTGGGTTGAGAAGTGTCAGGTTCAACCTATGGCGTGTGTTGTCACCAGATCTCTTGCATCCAGGGAGTCGCATTCTGGTCAACAGTCTTTAGACAAGCGGAGGAAAGGTACCGAGAAGGGGTTGAAAGTTGATGCGGTTGAGAGTTTAGTATCAACGGACATTCTCGGAGACTCATTATTAGGACCGATTTTCGAGTCTGGAGAAGACCCATTAACTGTCACTAAGAAGGCAGAGGATGGGCTTAAAAGGACGAAGAGACAGAAACGATACACAGAGAGAGAGCAACGGGAGGCTAAATTCAATGTAGGAGGGAGCATGAGTTGTTTCGCAAACACTTAGATAAGCTTGCTCCTTCAGACATTCGTAAATTGCAATTAGAAGACCCGGAGGTTCTTGAATGTGGTACCGGTGCTGTCGAGTTGGAGGACAGTGATGCACAGTCGGGAGATGTAGCAACAAGGTATCCTGACGCGTACCCTATGAGAAATGGGTCAGCGAAGACGGTGGTCCGAAGCTTGCTAATGTATTTTTCCCGGTATGGTTACCCGCAGGGGATTCAGTCAGGCCAAGGATCCAATTTCACTTCTAACCTCTTTGTTCAAGCAGTGCTGCAGCATGGGATTGTTACGGTTGTGTTATCTGCGTATCATCCGGAGAGCCAGGGTGTGTTAGAGCGATCGATGGCACTCAGCCTTGGAATCTGTGCTTCGTTATTGTTGCTTTGAGAGTGGGAAAGGTTGGGATCTTGGCCTGCCATATGTTTTGTTTGCTGCACGGGAAGTACCTGGGGAAAGTTTGAGATTCAGCCCTAATGAGCTCGTCTTTGGACACCGTGTCAGAGGGCCTCTCCATATGGTTAAAGAAATATTTGAGGGCGCAGAAAAACCTTGTTCTGTGCTCAAGTATGTCCTCGACAGTCGAGAACGGATGTTGCGCAGTCTGGAGTTGGCTGGCCGTAATTTGACTAGCTCTCAGGCCCTCATGAAGGACAGGTACGACCTCAAGGTTAAGCTCAGGGAGTTTCACGTGGGTCGGGAGGTGTTGATCCTACCGCCCCTTGTAGGTCATCCCTTATCCGCGAAGTACACTGGTCCTTATAGGGTGGTTGAGAGGCTATCGGACCTGGATTGCTTGGTGGCCGCTCCAGACAGACGTAAGCGCAATCAGTTATGTCACGTTAATCTCATGAAGGAGTATGTGAGGCACCCCCCTGAGCCTCTCACTGTGCCTGTGATGACGTTTAGCAGTCAAGGTGGAGAAGGAGAACGGGACAGTCAAGCTCAGGTGGAGGATAACTGGAAGGATAAGAAAGTCAAATGGGCGCCTGAGTGTAAGAAGGCGTTTAGAGAAGTAAAACACCTGTTGTGCACTCACCCGATCCTCTGGGCCCCTGACTTTAGCCTACCTTTCCAACTAGCAACGGATGCTAGTGGTATGGGGGCTGGTGCCGTCCTTATGAAAAAGGACGATGATGGGCTGGAACATCCTGTTAGTTTCTGCTCGGAGAAGTTAAATTCAGCCCAGGGGAGCTGCTCTGTTGTCGAGAAGGAGCTACTGGCTGTTGTGCTTGGGCATTTCGAGGTCTATGTTCCAGTCTATGGTCCGGTCGTTGTAGTTTACACAGATCATCACCCTCTCAAGTTCTTGGACCAGTTTCACAATCGGAATATGAGGCTGACCAGGTGGTCACTAAGGTTATTGGTATATAACCTGGACATACGCCATATTGCCGGTTGTGACAACGTGGTTGCAGATTGTCTTTCAAGGGTATATGATCCTGGGTAGATTGACACACGGGTAGCCTCCTGCTTTAGTTTGAATAGTATTTTGCGCTTGGTGCTTGTTGGCTCGCGGTTGTAGCCCAGCATATTGGGTCATAAAGCAGGAGTTGAGCGTTTGGTATAGAAGAAAAAACTAGGCTTGCCCCTATAGTGCAGCCGAAATAAACAAATTAAAAACATAAAAATCAAATAAAAACTCTTTCTTTGATAGTTGAATTTTTTCAGTATGTTATAGCAGTAATTCTGAGTTGCACTCCTCTCAGAATGCTGGGCTAGAGAAGCTCGCTCTTGAGGAGCATAACTACATATGATTTAACCTATTGTATTGGGGAGGGTTATAATTTTGTAAAATGTTTTGTTGAGAACTGTGCCTGATATTTTACTGCCTCTGGGTGATGGGAAGTAGAGATATAGCATGGGTTCTAACAATCAGATTTTTGTGAGCCTTGGGCCTCTGAGAAAAATCTTGGGGGGGGTGTGATGTTAACCACTCCGTTAGAACCGCATGGCTTGTCCTACAGTGACTCGCTAGGATTGCCAGGGCAGTGGATGTGGCTACAGTTGATGTATTGTTGTGTGCTTTATTTCATATGAAAGCTTGTGTCATGGGCAGTCCAGAAAGGCTCTTTGTTTTCACCCATGTCAAGGCTTTATATATTTAATTGCAAAGTATATGTTTTATCATGAAGTAGTAATGATAGGATTTGAGAGAGAGAGAGAGAGAGTAGAACAGAGTGTGGGGAGGCGCGCAGTGTTTTGCTATACTCGATGACGTCATAGCTGGCTGGCCTCGTGGGGATTCGTTGGAGGAGTTTTTTACCATGCTTGGTGACGTCATGTTTGGCTAGCTTCTTTAGCATTGGCTAGAGGACTTGTTACCGCTTTTCTACGCGGCTCGAGCTAGTGCTAGTATATATACAGCTCTCTCGCCACTCTCTCCCTCAGATCTGGTTTCTAGAACGCATCCCTCTTATCCCTTTGATATCTGTCTCCCTCTCCTCACCTGAGAACCTTTTCCTCTGCCTATCTCTCTCATTTTCCATATCTTTCACCACCTTTTATTAATATTATCCCCCCTCTGGTTAACTCTGCATAATCAGCTTCATGCTGGCCAGTTGTATTGTGCATTAAGGTCTTATATAACCCATGTATGTTAGTTGTTAAGATAAGTTGATCATGAAGCATTGGTTGGCATTTATATTGTTCAGTACTGCTTCCTGTAATTATTAGTGTTCTGCTGGATTAGATAATGCTAGACTAGGAGTCTGATACTATAAGGTATTGTTTCCGATGGGTGCTGGCTTTAGTTAAAAGCTGCACGAGATACCTGAAAACTGGAGTTGATTGGGTAAATTCTAGTCTGTGTGCCATTGAGAATAGAGCATGCACGAATGAGGGCTTTTTGCCTATACCATTCTGCACTGTTCTAGGCTCAGTTATTTGTCTTTGAGGTACGCCAGGAGAACGCTTAATACTTCGGTATTAAGGTTTCTCAAGAGAGCTACCCTTCACTCTAACGTAATATTTGACGCACAGACTTGAGATTTGCACTAGGCTATGCGGCATGCCATGCGCACCAGTATCTCGTATCATTGACTCTAGCTAGACTTTATCAGTCACAGTAGACATTAAGTATATTAAACCAATTACTCTTTTTATGCATACCCGTTTATGATTACACAAGCATTTCGCAGCCTAGTTTGATGTATTGAGACACAAACGACTTAGGCTCTTTTTGTTGATAGGAATACTGCATTGTCGTGGCGATTATTATTATTGTTGTGGCGTTTAGGATATTCTTGGCTCCGACTGCATTATATCTCCTGCCTTTTTGTGTGCATAGCCTGCACAAGCATTGTTCCGCTGCCTGCCTTTTTGGGGGTTCCATTTCCGATTCGAGCATCTTGATAGCATCTAACATTTAAAGAAGATTCCTTGTTGGTGTTGAAGGACTTTAGTGCACTTTCTTTCATGCAGGAGTGCCTGACATTTATTGATTAAAGTAACGTAAGCTGTACTTCTCTTACCACCTTACTTTGCATACCATAACCAAGCACCTTCGGTTATAGGTAGTAATAGGCCGTTTTCACATAACATTAAGCCTAGAGTAGACGCACATTTATTGAGAGTTTAATAACCTATTATTGCATATAGAACTCTGGAGAGTATTTGTTTTCTTTGTTCACTGGGAATATACATTTATTATGTTCCTTCCAACAACCAACTATACTCCTAAAATCGATTAATGAAATTTACAAACACATGTGGCAGTCCGTGGATTCGAATCCAGGATGCTCACACCGAAAATCAGAGGTTGGATCTAGCGCTTTCCGTTGTAGCAGTTATGCCATTATTAGTCCAATGAATAAGAGCCCTGATATATTTAAACCTCAGTCGTAACATACCCAAAAAGTAAGTATAATGAATAACAATTGAAAATTATTATCGACCACATTCCTATACACTGGTTGCATACATATAGTTTCCCATAATTTTCGTTTATATCCACTTGTCTCGCCTATGATTTTCTGGGAGGTAAGTTCTTATATTATTATTCTTTATACACTTCATCTTGCATCTGGACTTCTCTACGTCAGTCCCGTTAGCCTTGGCACCTTCTTCACCTACTACAGTTCACTTCATCCAATTTATAATAGCCCTATTTCCACTACACCCTACCTCACTGTTCTAAAAATTAATCATTCATTCATTCGCTATGCCAATGTGCTCTCTCTCTCTCTCTCTCTTGACCTATCTTCCCCCCCCCCCACCCTCTCTCTTCCCCATCATTCTCTGACCTTCAACTCGCTAACTTTCCTCTTCCACATCCTCTCTCTCTCTCTCTCTATTTCCTAGCTTTGACCCACTTCCTCATCTGTACTGTATATATTTGTTAGGCCATTTTGTTCCTCTAGGCTATTTTTTTTTGTTTTGTCATTTATTACTATTTTTCTCGGTACTAGACTTGCTTTATGTTTCTTTAAGCCAGTGTCACACGAGCGCTTTTTCCGTCAATTTTCCATGAGCAAGTTTTTCTGGTGATATTTAGGGTTATTTTATCATTGGAATCGGAAACTAGATCACAGTTAGATAATGTTTGGTAGTTTAATTTTTATGGAACTTGTATTTTGAAATTGCCAGACAAAGAATTGGCCTTAAAAACTTACGGAAAAATCACTTGTGTGACACCGCCATTACTCTCTCTCTCTCATCTCTATATATTTGCTTTGTTATTTCTTCCTCACAATAGTGTCTTACTTTACTTTCATTCTTCACAGTACTTATTTTTGTTTTTATGTTTCCCTTCAGGATCATGACGCGTTTTAATAGATTATTCTGGCTATCAACAGGTGATTATACGCAGCTTAGGAAGGATCTCTAGGAGTCAAATTGGTAATACGTATCTCAAATAACTCTTTAGCCACCATATGCTCTTCCTCAACTGAATAAACCCGTATACTAATAGCCAGAACAATCTGTTAAACGCGTCATAATCCTCAAGGAGTTAAAGGGGTAGTACTGTACTCGCATTTTCTGGATCCCCTTCTCCCTCGTGTTTAGCATGTTAGTTTTGAGGTTTTAAGACGTTCGTTCCGTTAGTTTGATGATTTTGAGACCTTTCGCCTCATTTCGTTGTAAATATTAAACCCTTTCATGCCATTAAGGTGTCGATTTGTTTCCTGACGAGCGATAGCGAGTCTGCAATTTTAGAAGGAACTGGCCTTGGGGGGAACACTTTTCTACTGAAAAATTTACACATTTATCTTGAAAGGGGCTTTAGCGGGTGTTTTCTTAAGCTTGATGGGGGTCTGGGGAAGAAGCTCAAACATATATAAATGCACAAATATATAGACAAAAAAAAACAAGCACTACCCCCTTAATGTGGATGACATAACGCGTTATGATTTTCGTGTGAATCCTCGACCCAATTTCTCTCTATATGTTACTATTGATACTTTATTTCGTGTTCTCAGGTATTTCACATTGGTATTCTAATTCTTTAATTTAGCTTTAACCCCTTCTACACGGGCGACGTGTTTTAAATGTTGTTCTAGCTATATTTAGACGATTTTATGCAGTTTAAGAAGGATCTGTGGTAGTAAAAAGGGTTAAATATGATAGTTCGAAGCCTGATAATTGCTGAAGGCCCTTATTAAACTGAATAAAATCATCTAATAGTAGTCAGCATAAGTTAAAAAGACGTCTCCGGTACAGAAGGGGTTAATTATCGGTATGTTGTTTGCTTACTTTATCTCGCCTCTCTATGTTTGTTCTGTAATTTCTATCTCTCGGTTCATTCTTCCTTTGCTTTACTTAAGTGCTACCTTATTTCTAAGCAACATACTGTAATTCAAGTACTGTATCTTCTATATTAATTTTATTTGGATTAGTTTTGTTCATACATAAAACTCTTCATCTTCTCTCTTCATTTCCTTTAGTTACTCCCTGTGGCATCCCATCTTTACCCCATCCTTACCCTTCAATAATCAGCCTAGTTAGGAACACTAGGTATGTTGTTACTCGTTTTCCTTTTAATCAATTGTAATCACTTGTAATCCTCCTCCTTCTTAGATTTTTATTTAATTTCCTTCACACACACTCATGATAATTTTTCTATTCCTCTCTCACCCCTCCCTTTCAATTTATATAATTATCCCTTTCAAACTGCATATCAACTTTAATTACCCAATTCCGCGAATAATTAAATACTTCAAAGCAAAAAGAAATGGACTGCAATAGATCAAGATAATTGCTTCTTCCCGCTGTCTTCGCTCACAAGGTTCGGCCAGTGGTACGATAAGTTTGGTTGTTATTTTTGTTGTTGTTGTTGTTGTTGTTGTTGGTGGTGGTGGTGTTGATTGTGGTACGATAAGTTTGGTGGTGGTGGTTGTTATTGTTGTTGTTGTCGTCGTTGTTGTTGCTGGTGGCGGTGTTGATTGGGGTACGATGAGTTTGGTGGTGGTGGTTGTTATTGTTATTGTTGTTGATTGTGGTACGATAAGTTTGGTGGTGGTTATTATTGTTGCTGATTGAGGTACAATAAGCTTGGTTGTTGTTGTTATTGTTGTTGATTGTGGTACGATAAGTTTGGTGGTGGTTGTTATTGATGTTGTTGATTGTAGTACGATAGTACGATCATTTTGGTGGTGGTGGTTGTTGTTGCTTGTGGTACGATAAGTTTGGTGGTGGTTGTTATTGTTGTTGAATGTGGTACTTAAGTTTGGTGGTTGTTGTTATTGTTGTTGCTGTTGTTGATTGTGGTACAATAAATTTGATTGGTGGTGGTGCTGTTATTGGCTTTGTTGTTATTGTGGTTGTATTATGTTGTCGCTAGTATTGGTAGTGGTAGTAGTTTATAGTTATTTATGATGATGATGATGATGAAGAAGACAATGATGCCTATGATGATGAGAAAGATAAACATGATACCGTGGTGGTGATTGGATGATGCTGGTGTTCAACTGGATTTTTCTATGTATTAGGTCTATGTCTGGATCTACAGTATACTGTATGTAGTTGTTATTGATGTTATTCTGGTTGGTCTGGTTAACCTTTGCAGCATTCGAGAACTCGTTTCTTAATTATATTCATGCTACCAGTAGACGAATTTATTCAGCTCAGGAGAAAATTGTGAAAGTTAGATGATTGGGCGAGACGGTATTTATCCCTATCATTCCTATAAATCCTGTCTAAGGTGCATACAGTTGTCTACTAATAAGCAACATATAATAAAGAAATGTGTCCTCGTGCACTGAAGAGGTACTGTTGTTGCTACGGTTGTTTGTTTATACATGTTATTGATTGCATTTATATTGTATTTCTATCATATATCTACTGTATTTATATTGTATTACTATTGTTGTAAGTGTTATTGGTGGTATCAGTCATGTTATCGTTGTAGTGCAGATGATACACTGAAAACATTGCACACTTAATTATTGTAACACAAATTAAACACATAATAGTTTCAATAGTTTACAGTTCAAATTAACACACATATACCATTGAAACACTTCTTATGCTTCTTATTATTGTTGCATCAGTACATACAATGTCTACAGTGTATATAATGGGTATACATGAGCATACAGGAATATGTAAATGAATGTGTACAGCAATAGACAAATGCTGCTCGTTTTCTCACCTTCGACTTTGACATTTTACTTTTGCCTTCGGAATATCTAAATGTTAGCAAGTATCACTTGTATATCAAATTAATTTGCATAAGGAATTTGATAACATTATATATACAAAAAATACTCTAATCGTTTATGTTTGGCCTTTACCTGTGACCCTGATTTTTCAGTAAAATTTTACTTATATTTTGTTATGATTATTGCATTGATAAACTAAAATTAAAATTATTTAGAAAAGGTTCGCAGCATTATTAGAAATAATGTAATAGAGATAATGCAGGTCTATATAACCCTTATACTGTACTTATGTATGATCCGTTGTGGAACAATAATTTTGATTACATTTCTTAAATGTGATATTACCAGAAAAATGGAAGTCCCATCACTCCCAGAGCTCCCTCGGACGTCCTTACTGTTTACAAACGTCTTCATTATGGAGTATAATCTACATTTATCCCCTACTGGCAACATATATGATGATTTCAAGTAATTAATTATTTAATTCTTTACCTAGTATTTACATTTCAGAGGTTGATTTTGTTGTTCGAGTGTTCATATTGGACCAGTATAATCGGCAGGAACCCAAATCAGCTTGGATGTGATGACACCTGCCCTGAATCGTGCACTTGGCAGGCCAACACCTTTACCCAGAATGTTCCCAACTCTGCCCGGGACTAAACCTAGTTCGCCCAGCGACCCAACTCCTTCCTCAACCCTTCCTCAGACATGGCCAGACCACGAGCTTGCTAATCCTTTCAGATCTAGGAGACAACCAGTGAGCAGTACCATCGCCGTGATTGAAGCTAAGACGCTACCAGCAGGCAATGAGAGTGGAGCTGAAATGATAGACGAGGCTTCAGGATCTTCGGCTGGGCCTTATAAACCCCGGATTCTGGAGCTGGAAGACAGAACATCTGAAACTCCCACCGAGCTCAGACTCCCCATTCCCTTTGAGACTTTCGACGAGATCCTCTATCCCACTCATCTCCTGAAGGACAGAAGGACCTCAGTTATCGAGACTAGGCTGGTAGACGACACTGGTGAGAATAGCAGCTTAATAGAGAAAGGTTCAGGCGATTGGGCTGACAATCCATTTCATGAAAAAAAGCATTTGATGAGACCCTCTAGCCTGCCACAGCCACCACTAGACTCAATTCTGTAGCCCAAGTGTTCCAAGGTGGAAGAGCTAAAGCAAATGATAGCCGGCGTCACAGCCTGAAAACCTGACGACTACTTTGAAGAGCTGGAGCAACATTGCAGGGACGAGTTGTCCTGTACCCTGGCTGCTTGGAAGCAGAACTAATGACGATGCTGAAAACCTGATAACTGACGAAGCAGCTGCACCTGCAACACCGTGTCCCAAAGCCCAGTATCTGACGAATGAGTCGCCGGCCCCTTATGACATTGAGACCTACCGCCCGGTTGATCTCTGCAGCCCCTCCAGCTCAGATAACCAAATTGTGATACAGAGGCACGCCGTCCTGTAGAAACGTTATTGTATATGTTTTTTTATTTAATTTTTGTCTTATTCTTTCAACTTGTTTTCTGTTTGTACAAATAGCCATTTTTCGTGTATAATTCTTGTGTTTCCTTCTATCCCAGCCAAGTTACCTTAATTAAGAATCTAGTAATATTGGCACTTCACGTAGATTCGTTTTGTTGTTCATATTGGGATAGGATTTATGTTTAGGAGTGGATAGTTGTGATCAGGAATATTTGAACAACTCTGAATGATAAAAATAAGACTGTGAGCATTAGCCTGTGAATCATATTAGTTGATCTTTATGGCTTGAATAGTGTATCAAAAGAGTTCGCTGGCACTTCTTAATTGTGACTTCAATAATAGTCCAGATTTTCCTGACCGCACCTGTACAAACGTGTTTGTCAACTTGGGATTTGCTTCTATGCCGTCAAAGAGGGTAATTGTAGACACCTGGAGCAATTGAGGAAAAACAAAAAATCATTAAAACCTTAATTATAAATATTCTGGATCTGTCTTTCGCAAAATTATGGCTTACTGGTGCTGTGTATGTTTGAATTGATAAGATCCCTATAGTTACAATAATAAAGGTTTTATGGAATGCCCTCAATTGCCCCAGGTGCCTACAACTGCCTCCTTTGATGATGATGATGGCTGGAGTAAAGAAGGAAAGTAGAGTAATTTGGATAGAGGAAGCATAAGTTGAGAGGTGAGAAGGAAAGTAAAATATAAGAAGTTCTTGGGCTCAACCAAGTTGCTTCATTGTTAATTTGTTTTTGTTGAGGGTCATCTGCTGTAAACACTTGGTCAGCTTTCTCTGGATCGCTGATGAGAGAAGTTTTTCTGCTGTCACAGTCTTCTGAATCTCCATCGTCAAGTCGCAGTAGGTCATCTCCACCTCGCTGACAGACACCGCCAAATCGATGTCCTCGTCCCCATCTTCCTCGATCTCCTCCTCATTGACTTCTTCTCCCATGGTGGACTCTGAGTATTCAGACAATGCAGAGGAGGAGGCTGCCACTGGATGATCAAAGGTGGCAGGTGATGGTCCTGCAAAGTTGATAGGTGATGGTGGTGGTGAATCAGGGACTGCTGCACGGGGAGGTGGTGGAGAGACTTCTGGAGATCCAGTCGCCTCCTTGGGTGTTTTCTTGGCCTCAGAGCCTGAGTTGGAAGGAGGCTAGATGGCGAAAATGGTGTGGGAAGAGACGGGATGATGATGGTGGGGAGGTTGTTTGCCTTCAGGAGAGTAAGAAGGTACTCAAGCAGCAGTTGATGGTTCCTTTGGAAAAGGGTTGTAGCAGTTGTGACAACCGCCTGGACGATTGCCATTGCTGACTGCTGTGGCGTGGTTGTTGTCCTCCTTCCTGTCTCTTCCATTGAGCCCTTAAGGATCTCTCCTTCAGGGACCATAATGTTGGTGGCCTCCTCTTCTTTTCTCGTCTTCCTGATGTTTAATGATACCCTCTCTTTGGTGGCAAGAGAGGGCACAGGATGGCAAGGGTTGGGCTTTGCAATGCCTGTGGAGTGGACAAAAATGTCCCCTCCATTGTGTGTTAGAAATCCATACCCTTTCTTGGTATTAAACCACTTAACATGGCCAGAAAGAGTGGTTGTGGTGCTGGATGTCTCGGCAGGCATACTGGTATACCTTTCTTGTTAACACCCAACTGTAAGAAATAGTTAAGTGTGTTGCCCTGAGCACTGTGGCATTAGTTGGCTTCATCAAAACATAAATACATGTTTGTGTAGAGAGTGTACTGAATAATTGTGTATCTTCTCTACACTTCTAAAGATATCCACGACAAAAATAAGAAAAGCGGCATCGTTATGAGAGGGTTAAAGTGGTAGAGTATTAAGGAAAACCTGAAAACATGTGGGTAATGCACATGCCTGCAACTATGAAATAGGCAATATTATAATTTCCCTTTAGGATTAGGAAAAACCTCGTACTCCTCTTAACAGGAAAGCGAAAATTTGAAACGAATAATATATTTACAAAGGGGCTACAACAGATTTTTTAAAGAAATGACCAACCGGATTTAAAGTGTTGCGCATATATCGTGCGGAACATATTTGGCCGAGCATGACATTCAGTGTTCGGGAAAACCTGACCTCTGAATTCGTTATTTCTGTTGTTTATATATTCGATCATGTTAAATTCAATCCCCAATACATTCTCAGTCGATAATTCACTCAAACAAACATACTTCTCATTCGCACTCTTTCTCAAACTCATTCTTCATATTTTAAATATACTTTTTAGTCATAGGGTTTACGATGGTTAAAAACAGGATAAAAAAAAAAAGGTTAAAGGATCAAGTGTAAACAATTGACTATTTTAAACATTAACACCCTGCTCTCTCTCTCTCTCTCTCTCTCTCTCTCTCTCTCTCTCTCTCACATTTCCGTCCTCTTCCCTCCTGCCCTCTCTCTCCCTGTGCCATTTCCGCCTCACCCTCACCCTATACACCAACAGCAACTTGGGAGACAGACTGATGTATGTCCGAGGTCCTTAATCCGTATTCACCCTAGATAACAAGAAATACAACTTTGCCAAATGCTTCTTCTTCTTTTGTATGGTTGGGAACTTTCCTCGCTTTTCCGTCTTATACCTAGTTGTTTGTTTATATGATAGCTATATAAATAGATAGATAGATATATAAACAGATAGATAGGCAGATATATAGATAGATAGGTAAATAGTTAGATAGATAGATTCTGTAGACGTAGATATGCATATTGTATATTGTGTGTGTGTGTGTAGGTGTATGAGAGAGATGAATGGTTACACACGAGTATGTGGGTAAATATATGTATCCTTTGTATATATAGATAAATATTCACAGCCTATACATAAAGTCTATACTTCGAATTTCCAAACACAAAATATTATCTGTCACCCTGTAGGCTGAAAATCCAGACAGCAAGTGAGAGCAGGCAACGGTCGCACTGTCTCGGTAAACTTAATTCCCCTGACTCAGCCCCTCTATCCCCAAATTGAGCTACATTGATGCTCTATTTAGGGAGGTTAATGGTTTATCTTGGCTGCTCCGGGCGCTAATTTATAGAGTCGTTACCCCCCGTGCCATCCACCTCCGGAGAAAATGGAAGCCAAAGGATCAAGCCCGGTCCTCTTTAGAAACGAGAGGACAATCTAATTTCAGAGGGCGAATTACTGGGGGGGAATGGCTGTGATATGTACCAATTTTGTCACTCAGGTCCGATTTATACACGAATTAAGGCGCTCGGACCCGATTTATACCGATTACCAAGTCCGGCTAGACGATGGAGGGGCCTTGGCGCGCGCGAGATCTTGATTACATAACCAGGGTTTAAGTGGGTCGAGGAAATTGGCTACTCAGGATATTTACACTAGTTAGGGCTGATAATTAAGACAAGTGGAAGAAAACGGGGATCTCACGCTTTTATGTTACCCGTGTTTATCAAGAAAAATGTCCGATTCTTCGTATGTTTTTATCCTTTCTTTCTTTTTTACCAGACACCTCGCCACCACCTCTCTCTCTCTCTCTCTCTCTCTCTGGTTCTGTTTTTACTATGTTTTTGTGCTTGCTCATCCTTTGATCTCTGCCGTCGTTGTCTTCTCGGCTTCGTTTTTACAGTTGTTTTTTCGTTTATTTCTACCCTTGATACACTTTTATGATTAATTTATCCACGAACATAGTACATAGTCATTTGTATCCTTTTATATTTTTGAAGAAGTCATATAATTCACTCATTCTTTTTTCTCTAGTGTTAAACAGTATATTAATATTCCTCATATGTTTTGTTCACATTTGTTCTATAGATACAATGGCATACAAAATTACAACGGATTACAAAGGAAGACAAACAACAACATACCTAATGGTCCTTACTAGGCTACTTGTTTAAAAAAAATAGCTCCAGAAAAAACTGTGGACCAGACAACAAACTATGAGTGCTATGAACGATATTGATACGGTCACATTACTCGGGCACACACGTAGTCAGTAGGGGATTCATGGCAACATTTCTAGGCAATTTGTTCCATTAGTCGACTACACTGTTGACAAAAATAAATTGTGCTTCGCTTCATTTGAATGAAACGCTTTTCCCATAATGTTTTAACCATTACTTCTGGTGGAATATGATATATCTATTATGATGGATTTACTTGGGTCCATGTTATCATTACCTTAGATCATTTATATAACTGAATTAGGTCCCCTCTTCTTCGGTTTGTCAAGGTAAATAGATTTAATTATTTTAATCGTTCCTCATATGGCTTATTTCTTAGTCGGGGAATAATTTTAGTTACTCTCCATTGTACTCTCTCCAATTTTTCAATATCCTTTTTATTGTATGACGAACAAAACTGAACACAATATTGCAGATGAGGAGAGACAATCAATTATATAAAGTGCATAAAACGCTTTCCAATTTATATTCAGAAGATCTCCCTGTGAAGCCAATAATATTATTTTAAAATATTTCATTTTATGTTTAATATTTTCAGCGCATTGTAGGGCAGGTTTTAAGTCAACCGTTATAATTACTCCAAGATCAGTTTCGTTATTTACGCTCATGGGTTGAATCCCATTACTCGAATAGTTTGCATATATATTTTTACTACCAATAGGAAACACTTTGCATATGTTTATATTGCAATTATTTTGCCATGACTGAACCCAGTTTGATAGCTTGTCTAGATCATTCTGAATATCTTGTGTGTGCGATTGAAAAGTTATTCTGTTTGCTATCCGTGTCGTCAGCGGATTTGAAGATTTTGTATTATAGTCCGTCATCAATATCGTAAGTATACATAAGAAATAGAATTGGACCGAAAACTGAGTTTTGTGGTACACCACTTGCACTTTTAATCCAATTTGAAGCATTGCCATTTATTACTACTCGTTGCTTTCGCACAGTTAGCCAATCCTGAATCTAACAGAAAACATACCCGCGAATACTGTTAGCTTGTACTATCAGTCTGCTGTGAGGCACTTTAGCAAAACAAAATTGAACATCAAGGTAGACGATGTCAACTGCTATATATTCGATTTATACGTTAAAGATGTCGTGGAAAAAATCAAAGACGTTTGTCAGACAGGAGCGCTTACTTGGGAAAGCATGTTGCGAGTCATTAATAAGGTTGTTAGATTCTAAATGACATACACATTTATTTTGAACTGTTGTTTCGAACAGCTTGTATGTAATGGAGGTGAGGTTTATTGAGCGATAGTTGCCCGGCAGAGCTTTAGTTTTATTATATTTTTATAAATTTTGTAATGGGAGTTACGTTAGCTAATGTATATTCTTTGGGAACTCCACTCTTTCGGGACAATTGATTTCAGCTACATTAACATGATTTCATGAAGCTTAGGATGGATATATGGTAGCTAAAAGGATGAATGAAGATAGTTTGTGGCCTTTTAATTGCTAGACGTTCTTCCTAAGCTGAATAAAGTGGTCTAAATATAGCTAGAATAAGATGGAAAAAAAACGTCGCTGGTACAGAAGGGGTTCAACTGTCGGCTCAATCTATTGTTACACATAACCTACAAATTATGACATTTATACATAATTATGAACCCATCAATGTTTGCACACACACACACACACACATATATATATATATATATATATATATATATATATATATATATATATATATATATATATATAGAGAGAGAGAGAGATAGATAGATATACATACTGTATACTGTATATAGGGGGGGGGGGTGCTTGTGTATGCGTATGCTATGATGTCAATTTAATCCTAAAGTGACCTTATGCTACTCATCTGTAACATACGTAATAGTCTATCATTTTAAAAACTTCATATTGGCCCTCTTCGATTTATTTCAACATATAAACATTCGGCCTCAAATCTTCGAAACGAAGGGATGAAAATAATAGGCAAATCAGGCCCTTCCACCTGCCGTTTATCACAAAGAAATCCGGGCTATTCCACCGAGGATTTTTGCATCACTGAAGAATGGCACGAGATTTCCAGGGCCCCCAAATCCGGCCCCGAGGAAGGGAAATGTGTTGTGGTGCGAGTGTGTGGTCGGCAAACGAACGAGGGGGAGAATCATGACCCCTTTGGTTATTCGGGAAAAAGGAAAAAAAAAATACATGGGACTCCTGCCAACAAATAGCTAGCATGTGACTAATGGCCATTTTCATCACAAATTCGTTCATATATATGCATAGGTTGGAGGCGGGGAGCGACGATGGGTGACTATAAGGAGAGTTGCTCGTTTGCTTTACAGTAACTGCCAGGTTATATTCGTTTCTAATTATTGTGTACATTCTAAGACATAAATCCTGGCTTAATATGAACCCTTAAACAACAATACGAACCTCTGAAATGTAAGTGTTTAGTGAACAAATATAGTAATAATAATAATGAGAAGATTTGATTTAGTTGGGGATATCTTTTAAAAACTTAATGGCATGATTTATGTCCTAGACTGTACCGCAACACTGGATGTAAGCAAATTTCTGATTACTATTCATCTGTCATATGTTTTATGTGAGAGGGCACGCGAGCATTTGTTGTGCTTATTCCTTCAGTAATTATTGTTTGGCACTTTCTGAATACAAAAATATAATGTTATAAGGTATCTACAGCCTGAGGTACTATGATTTCAGTCTATAATCGAGTTATTTCCAACTAACGGAAAATCTAATCCTTTAGTGGCTGACTTCTCGATCATTAATGGAAAGATATGATAGTAATATGTCTCTGATACATTGTTAACTTCATTCTTTTATAACTAGCAACATATTTGACTATAACATCTTCGTGTTAGCTAAGTAATCAAGATGAAGACCTGGAAAGTTATCGTCAGCTAATGAAACCGACTATAGTATTATCTACCAATACATAAGAGCCCAGATATTTTGGCAAAAAATATTGTTGATCGAAAACTGACTCTCCTATAATGCACCACCGAATTGCACATAGAGTAAACCGTCAGAAATGCAATACGGCGCCCGTATCAAACAATATGGTGAAATTCTCCCTACTGACGACCGCGACGATGGCTCCCCGGCCGTATTCGCACCTGCCCTCAGTAGAGAGACTTTACATTTTAGAAATCCCGAATCTTTTCCTCATAATCCTATTTTGGTGGAACTCAATTACAATACTAATATAAGTAATGGAAAGATTTTGATATCATACAAAATATACTTATTGTTATGATCAACAGCAATGATATATAAACTTGCATAACCTGTAGAGTCACTCATAACATTTTCTCGGACCCCCTTCCTTTTATAATTATGCAAATATATCTGCATATTGATTTATGAACGGATTTTTAATGGATTAAAACTAATGCCAAGTTCATGCATAAATAAATTACGATTGTTTTTATTTTTGTATGAGTTTATTATAGTGTATGTGTGTGTGTGTGTGTTCACTTGCTTGTTCGTCAAGGGGAATCTACGCAAAGCGAGCTAAGCTCATTATTATCGCGCCTCCTTAACTGGGAATGTATTGCGTGATATGCATGTTAAGTGTTTATGTATCGTTGGAATGGCTGTGGATGTGTGTGTAGTCTGTATTTTAGCCAATTGGCTACATCTGGAAACGAAGGCTTAGGGTTAATCTGTACGATACCATTCTCACTACGGTACCAGTCTCACCCGAAGGCTTAGGTTGACCAGTAGCTTAGGTTGACCAGTACGATACCCATCTCACCTTGTAACCGATCACCAACCCCAGATGGGACGTCACAACTTCGTCCACTTATACCAGGTTCCTATTTATACTGCTAGGTGAACAGAGGCTACACCGTTAGGAGACTTGCCCAAATGTCTCTTCCCCGCCCGGGTCTCGAACCCGGGACCTTCTGGTTGTGAGCCAGACGCGCTATCAGTTAAGCCACGGGGAGGTGTGTGTGTGTTTAATAATAATAATAATAATAATAATCGGTTTATTTCAAGCCGGCAGCCAATGGGGCTGAAAATACACAGACTTAACCTAGATCTTATCCTAATGGATCAACAGACTGATCCTGGCAGCTAACGAGAGCGCCTACATACTCCCAAGGGAGTAGGACGTGGGCAGGAGACTTTGTGGGTCCCCCGAGACGATCCGCCCAGACCTTGCCTTCACGGCCAGGGAAAGTTTTTGAGAGAACTTCCCCTGCCGGCGCGTGGGATCGAACCCCCGACACCAGAGCGAGCGCTCCCAATACAGAGTACTAAGCGCACTCGGCCACCGTGACCGTGACCGTGTTTATGTGTATGTGTGTGTGTGTGTGTGTGTGTGTGTGTGTGTGTGTGTGTGTGTGTGTGTGTGTGTGTGAGTGAGTGAGAGTTTGTTCATAAAATGTGTTAAAAGATCCACTGATATTTGTAAGAATCTGTGCAATATTGCAAGAGTTCACATGTTTGTCTGCCTACTTCTCTGTAGCTAATCATAACATAGTTGACACGAAACCAAGAAATAAAATATAAGTTTGGGAAATTAACAAAAAACAGATAATGCCCTAAGGAAGGTTTTCTGCTATATTGCAAGAGTATCTGACATCTATGATACTATCAAAGTCCATC
The DNA here is from genome assembly GCA_032716605.1 of Paralithodes platypus. NCBI lineage: Eukaryota > Metazoa > Arthropoda > Malacostraca > Decapoda > Lithodidae > Paralithodes > Paralithodes platypus. The sequence continues at coordinate 52,002,472 of CM064480.1, read as the reverse complement.
TTGGGTGAAGAAAAAAAAAAATAATAGCATTATGAATCCTTTCCCTACCGTCAACGCCCTTAGCTTGGTAACTGAGTGGATATAGACCAAACTGGTACTAAACTGATCTTGCCTTCCATATACCCTTACTTAACTGAATAAAATCGTCTTATAATAGCCGGAAAACAGAAAAGACATGCGTATTGGATATTGAGAGGGTTAATTGGTTTGTTATGTTTCTCACCTCACCGTAACTTAAGGGGGTAGTACTCGCTTTTTCTGGGCTCCCTTCTCCCTCATGTTTAGACCCATTAGATATGCGATTTTAAGACGTTCGTTCACTAGTTTGGTGATTTTGAGACCTTTCACCCCATTACTTTGTCAATATTAAGACCTTTCGTGCCGTTTAAGTGTCAATGTTTTCCTGGCGAGCGAAAGCGAGCCAGTAATTCTTGAAGGAACCGGCCTTCGGTCGGGACATATATTGAAAGGGGGCATAGGGGGTGTCTTTTTAATCTTAATGGAGGTCGAACGAGGAAACTCAAAATTAAATAAATAAATGAATAAGTAGCCCAAAAAAACAAGCACTAGCCCTTTATGATATCTATGAGTAACCGGGCCCGGCGTTCTTTACAATAGTCTTTACAATTAGGCCAAAACTATTGATCACTATCCTCTACAACTCAAAAACGACTAGAATGTCGATCTAATATGTTTACCATTTGGGAAGAGTCAGTCAAGGAATAGGTGTGGATATTAACAGCCCATATGCTCTAGCCCTTTTTATTGAGTTACAGAGGTTAGGAGTCACAATTTCTTGCCTACTTATAATGAATGGACTATAGTGTGATGTGAGGAGGTTGTGAGGTAAGGAGCTGAATATGTACAGTAAGTTGTTATGCTTTTTCTGAGCTGATAGCTAACGAAGATTCTATCTTTCTACATTTCGTATACTTACCTCATCTTATAACTAACTTGCTGTTTATCTCAGGTTAGAGTTGCTATATTTTACTCATGTGAAATATAAAACACTACACTTACGCATTAACTGATGGCTTAGGAGATTATGCGTAAAACTGCGATAAAAACAAATAATACAATAATATATTTATAAATTAATAGCATTCCGTGGACTAACGCCGAAAATACGCATTCATAATATCTTTGTTGATAAAAACTAAAGGAATTGTCGATGGAAGTCAAGTCTTGGATTGTTTCAAGTCGTTTGTTTTAGGGGCCTGCGCATGGAATTAAAAGAAACTTGATCTTGAGCTGAGAATGAAGTGGATCTCTGTAATTACCTAAGTGAAACTGTGTGGGCAGGGGGGGGGGGGGGGGGGGGGGACCTCCTCTGACGAACGTTGGAGATCCTGTTAGTAAAGGAAAGCGGCTTTGTTTGTCTTTGGATTCCATTTTGGTGCCGTAATTATCAACGAACCTGGTGATATCTTATTTTTAGCCATGCAGACATTAGATCCAAACCATAAACTCTATATCCTATATCAGTATTGCCGGATCTTTATTACTGGTGTAGACATATTCGAGTTTAAAGGACGATTTATGACACCAGGGGCACCAATATGGCTTAGGTCAGGTGATCTCCGTTATTATAGGGTCTCTCTAATGAACTCTCACATAAGTCCAACTTCCACGCACAAAGGTCGCGTTTTCCACTCGATAATTCCCGGTTTTGTTGTTGTCTTGGAGTTAATAAACGTAATGCTTCCTGCCTGGCTCATGTAGGCTATATACGGCTTTGAAGTCAATCCTCCCCATGTTTTAAAGACGGTAACAATTCATCTTTCTCGTTTTGCATTTTATACAGACGGTAGTCATTCGTCTCTTTCTCCCTTGCATGTTATAAAGACGGTAATCATTTAACTTTCTCCCTTGCATTTTATAAAGACGTTAATCATTATTTTTTCTCTTACCATCATTGTAAATAAATACAGAAATATATCGTATTTGACGCTAATTATTCATCTTTCTCTCCCTTGCATTTTATATAGACGGTGATCATACATCTCTCGCCCTAGCGTTTTAGAAAGACGGTAATAATTCAATCTTTCTCCACTGCATTATATATAGACGGTAATCACTGAACTTTCTGTCTCTGATTTTATTATGACGGTAATCATCCATCTTTATCCCTTGCATTTAGTAATTAGTTTCCTCCCTTGCATTATATAAAAGGCGGTAATCATTCATCTGTTTCTATTGCATTTTATATAGACGGTAATAATTCATCTTTCTCTCCCTTGCATTTTATAAAGGCGGTAATCGTTCATCTTTCACCGTAACTTAAGGGATAGAAGTTTTTTTTTTGGACTCCCTTCTCCCTCATGTTTAGCCCCATTAGTTTTGAGATTTTAAGACGTTTTAAATAGGCGGCAATCATTCATCTTTCTCTCCCTTGCATTTTCATCGCCTAGTCTTCCCGGAATATCATATTTCATCCGGATAGGGCCGCGCTTGAGTCCGGAAATTGAGATACTTCATTCTCATCTCCCCCGGCTTTGTTGAGAGAAGCCATTAACTCACTATATTCTCCAGAGTTAATTAAGGGGGGATGGTTCGGTTTTCAGGACCCTCTTCTCCCTCATGTTTAGCCCCATTAGTTTTTTGAGATTTTAAGACGTTCGGCCCATTTGTTTGGTGATTTAAAGGCCTTTCATTCCATTTATTTGTCAATGTCAAGATTTGTGTGTCATTTAGGTGTCGATTAATTTCTGGCAAGCGATAGCGAGCCTGTAATTTAAGGGGAACCGGCCTTCGGCCAGGAAATGTTTCTATCGAAAAATGGAGGGGGGGTTTTCTAAAGTTGGATGGACGTTTAGGGAGGAAACTAAAAATAAGACAATAGAAAGCTAAATAAATGAGCAAATAAATACGCCCATGCCCCCTTAAACTGACTAATGCGACGCCACTCGCAACTCCTTGATTTTAAGGGGAGGCAGACCGTTTGTTTGGTCTATTAACTCATTTATTCATATATATGTTTAGTTATCTCTCTAGACCTCCATCAAGCTTAGAAAAACACCCCTAGACCCCCTTTCAAGATAAATCTGTACATTTTTCGGTAGAATAATGTCCCGGCGGAAGGCCGGTTCCTCTTAAAATTGCAGGCTCGCTATCACTCGCCAGGAAAAAATCGACACCTAAATGGCACGAAAGGTCTTAAAATTGATAACGAAATGGAGCGAAAGGTGTTAAAATCGCCAAACTAATGGGCCGAACGTCTTATAATCTCAAAACTAGTGTGGCTAAACATTAGGGAGAAGGGGGTCCAGAAAAACGGTCTTCCTGCCCTTAAGAGTGTGTTTGTTTGTCTGGCTGAATGATGCTTGTGGAGGCTTTTGCTTGCGTTCTTTGGCCGTTCGGAAGATTGAGCACAGATCGAGCGTAAAATTTGCCCCGTACGTAACTAGTGGCCGCGAGAGGGAGCCGCCTTACTGCCTCATACGCTTCACAACAAGGGACTGGAGTTCTCTAAAAGGGGCTCAAGTCCTGACCTTATTCTTGACTAACAGTGCGCTGGCTTATCAATCCAGAAGGGTTGATAGCCTCTGAAGTCCTATTTCAACTAATCCTCACAACTCACTTACACACACTGTAATAAAGTATATACACTCATCACACGCACATTGTACACACCAAAAAACATTCTACCCACACACACATACACACACACAGAAACACGGAGACGCGTGTGTATGTGATGTGGGCGTAATACTAATATGTGCTGCATGTTTTTTTGTAAATAGGAAGAGAGAGAGAGAGAGAGAGAGAGAGAGAAAGACCTTCTTCACTCTTTATTCTCCGGTCTCTCTCTCTCTCTCTCTCTCTTCCTATTTACACAAAAACATAGTGTGAGACCTGGATGAGACAGGGTGTGTCTTGGGTGAGATTGTGTGAAGCAGCAGAGTGAGATAATGAGAATCACCAGTGTGAGATGGCATGAAGCAGTAATGTGAGATAGTGTGAGGCAGTGAGATAGTGTGAAGCAGCAGTGTGAGGCAGTGAGATAGTGTGAGGCAGTGAGATAGTGTGAAGCGGCAGTGTGAGGTAGTGAAATAGTGTGAAGCAGCAGTGTGAGATAATGTGCAGCAGAAGAGTGAGATAGTGTGAAGCAGCATAGTGAGATAGTGTGAAGCAGCAGTGTGACATAGTGTGAAGCAGCAGTGTGAGATACCGTGAAGTAAGGCTAGACAGAGTGAGGCATCAGTGTGTGCTAGTGTGGCAAAGTGTGACTCTTGGGTGAGGTAGGGGATAGAAAGTGTGGGGCAGCGATGACATAGTATGAGGCAGCAGTGTGAGACAGTATAGGAGAGCGTCAGATGGTATGATATAATAAGAAACAACAGTGAAATAATATGAGACAGCAGTGTGAGCTAGTTTGCTAAAGTGTGAGTCTTGAGTGAGATTGGGCGAGTCAGTGTGAGCAAGTGTGATAACATGTGTCCTGGGTGAGATATAGTGAGCCAGTAATGTGAGATAGAAAGAGACTGTGCGAATCGAAGGTGAGAGGGTGTGATTCAGGGTTGAGGTAGTGTGATAAGGGGTGAGATGGTGGAAGGCAGCAGTATGAGATAGTGTGAGATAGAGTGAGAGAAGCGGGTGATCTCTGCCCTGCCTCCCCCTACTACCCCTGGATGGCTAGTGTGATATAGTGTGAGTCGAGGGGGAGATAGAGTGAGAGAAGCGGGTGAGCTCTGCCCTGCCTCCCCCTACTACCCCTGGATGGCTAATGTGATATAGTGTGAGTCAAGGGGGAGATAGGGTGAGAGTGAGGCGGGGGATCTCTGCCCTGCCTCACCCTACTACCCCTGGATGGCTAATGTGATATAGTGTGAGTCAAGGGGGAGATAGGGTGAGAGTGAGGCGGGGATCTCTGCCCTGCCTCACCCTACTACCCCTGGATGGCTAGTGTGATATAGTGTGAGCCAAGGGTGAGATAGGGTGAGAGTGAGGCGGGTGATCTCTGCCCTGCCTCACCCTACTACCCCTGGATGGCTAGTGTGATATAGTGTGAGCCAAGGGTGAGATAGGGTGAGAGTAAGGCGGGTGATCTCTGCCCTGCCTCACCCTACTACCCCTGGACGGCTAGTGTGATATAGTGTGAACCAAGGGTGAGATAGGGTGAGAGTGAGGCGGGTGATCTCTGCCCCCCTGGACGGCTAGTGTGCTATATAGTGTGAGTCAAGGGTGAGAGTAAGGCGGGTGATCTCTGCCCTGCCTCACCCTACTACCCCTGGATGGCTAGTGTGATATAGTGTGAACCAAGGGTGAGAGTGAGGCGGGTGATCTCTGCCCTGCCTCACCCTACTACCCCTGGATGGCTAGTGTGATATAGTGTGAACCAAGGGTGAGAGTTAGGCGGGTGATCTCTGCCCTACCTCACCCTACTGGCTAGTGTGATATATTGTGAGCCAAAGGTGAGATAGAGTGAGAGTGGGGCGGGTGATCTCTGCCCTGCCTCAACCTACTACCCCTGGCCTGCTAGGGTGATATAGTGTGAGCCAAGGGTGAGAGTAAGGCGGGTGATCTCTGCCCTGCCTCACCCTACTACCCCTGGCCGGAAAGCCAGTCTTGGACCGTGCGAATGCGTGGTAAAAAGTTAATGGAAACTTATTCGACTGAGAAATTCCCATTACCTTCTGGGAAGAGTCCAATTAGGATTTTTCCCAACAATGCCAAGAGAGGCGCGCATCAAGAAACGATG